>OX375874.1:13048181-14248181 GCA_947359465.1 Metellina segmentata | reverse complement strand
TATAAATGAGTATTGCTCAGGTCCGGCATGAAGAGATGAAAAGGCTTGATCTAGTTTAATCCTTTATTTACCTCTTCACAATAATGTACAATATTTACAATAACAATAGCTTCCTGTTCAACAATAGGTAATACTAACATAGTGAAAAAGGTTAATGTAATTTTCATCTGAAAAGTTGCGATTCCATGCAAATTTAAAACAATCTTGACTGGTCATTAAAAGATGGCTGATATTTTCTCCCATAATCAATGCAATTCATGAAGATTCAAAACAAATAAAGGATAAAAATAAGCAAAACAAAATACAATTAATGAGGTTTTTGCTTTTAGAAAAAAATGTATTTTTCAAGAATATTTGAAGAATTTTCAAAGACCTCCTTTTGTAAATGACAGCTATTCAGTTTCAAGAGAGTTGAGCAATATTATCACATGAAAGACTAGTACGAAAATTTTTAAATGACATTCAATTTCTACGATAATAGTAATACAATTTGCCTTTAAATCGCACTGCCAAACATAAAAAGATGCGATCAAAAGAAGATAAATTTAAATACAAAACAATTCAATTAGCAGATGGATGAAAAGTCTGGGACAAAATCAAGGAGTGGGTAGTGACTGTTTAAGATTGCAACCAGGAGGTTGTTTTTTAGAATAGAGTGGTTTTGTTAATGTAGGAAAGTTCTTGATACACCAAATTTTGTATGCTGAGCACAATAATTTAATATTCTTTCTTTAGTGTTTTATTTGATTCAGTGTTTGAGGCTGTTATGGTTTTAAAATATACAAGATATATATATTATATAGAGTTTTTACTTACATTAGCTTAATATTAATACACTTGATTCTTTTTTAAAATAACAATATCGTTATCAAGTGAAAATTAAAGTTAGAAATAGGAAATATGTTTATAAAATGCTAATGTAATAAACTCGAAATATTGATTTGAAATTATTACAAAAATAACCCACACTTGACTAGTGCATAAAATTCTTATATATTTGCCTTATATATCCCCAAACATTCACACATCTTTTATTAAAGAGCATGGGAAGTTTTCAGCTCAAATAGAAAAATGATCAACATTACTAAAAATATAGTATATTTTAAAAGTACAAATTTTAGCCTTCATTATGAAATAATTTTACTCGTAAGTCGGTGATTTTCAACCTTTTTAATCTGGCACACAAATTAATTAGCAATATTCTAAAGCACCAAAATTTTATTTTTCAATCTCGAAAAGATAAAATCCTGATTGATTGGCAAAAAATAATTTTAATTACCTGCCTTTTTCGTTCCAAAGTAGCTTTTTGAAACAATTTATTTGATACTTTGTAATAAAAAAAATACTCAACACTCATATTTTTAATACCTATATATATAATTTTATCAAGTAAAAGTTTATGAACACACTTGTCAAAAGTACAGAACTGAACCATTGAAATGAAACATCTCGCAGTTTGAATATTTTCACTGTCTGTAAGGTTGAAAATTGCTGACTTAAGCTATTCAATAAACAGATTCAATCTGACATTCTTTAAAGTCTAGATTATTTTTAAACCAAACATTTGAGGACTTATTTTATGGAATTTATAGTTGAAAGTTACTGGAATACTACATACATACATGGACGTTAGTATTTGACCATTTGGCATGGAAGGACCAAAAAATCAGGTAGGATTTGTTCCATCAATACATAGATGGGAAAGCTTAAAGCTTTCTTCTAAAACTTAATGGGGTTTGAAATCTCAATTTTTAAAAATTACTTAATATTCCTGGGTAACTTTGTAATGCAACCTTAATCATGAAATCTAAGTCACTAATTGGTCATAAAATAATAAAAATTGTAGTAATTTGCATTGACCACAAAAAATTTCAAGTAAGGATCATTCTTGTACAATTACACTATTACAGGAAGGTAAAGTACAGGATCATTTTTGGATTTAAATCTATTCCATGCCATATATTTTAATGAATTTAACATTTAGGGCAATTGACTCAATATATATTCAACTCTAAATTGAATTCAAGCTCTGTTTACTACCTCTGCTATGAAACAAAATAACAAAACTTTAAAATGCCTTACTCTACAAGCACAATACCATCTTGCTACAATTAAATTGGACCACATGTTCAAATGCCTGCATTAGTTTTCCTAGCAACATATTCCTCATATATCTCATCAAATAACTTTCTGCAATCAATAACTGCACGAAGTTTTGTGCAAAGCAGAAATATACCGGACATTTTGCGGTGGAGGGAGTATGTCTCATCTGGTGGAGGCGTCAGTCTGTGTTTCAACATTATAGGAACTAAATGATGAATTCTTTGTGTCATGTTTTGCTGTTTAAAATCGAAAGGCTTTTTACAGGCGAAAGCTTCACCGAGTATCATAACTGCATCCACATGAGCTTCTTCCATAACCTGAAAAATATTTCAGATTTCAATATTCCATTAATGACAAATAAAGATAATTATACCAAGATTTATTGTTGCAGTATTAATAAATTACTCTAGTTTATTTAATGGTTAACTAAATGTAAAATTGAAGTTTGGTTTGTTGAACAGCAATAGTATTTTTCTGCACATGGGCCAATTAGACTGGGTTGGTTTTATGGTGCAAGGGCCATATTTGTCCAAGCTGCGCCAAACGCAACACAATATCAAGTAAAAAATGGAAAGTGGTAAAGAGGGATTTGGGAACAGTAATGAGACATAAGCAGAAAAAGATAATTTGGGAATCTTGTGAACGCATTACCCATGTTTACAAAAGACACTAAATCCAATGGGTAAAGAAAGGCTAAAAAAAGAAAGAAAAGATCCCTCGAGTACCTTGAAAGAGAGGGCACTCTGGGGCACGATTAGATTGGCCTATATTAGGGGTTCACAACCTTTTTGGGAGAAGGGCCACTCGCACCGTTGATTGAGACATGGGGGGGGGGGGCGCAAATGAAGTTACAACACAGACACAATGAAAGTGTTACTACCCAATTATGTATAGCTATTATTACACTTAATATGTATAGTAAAAAATAATCACTTATTTTTATAAGATTAAACTTACAAATGTTTTCACAAAAAATCTAGAAGCTTGTTACAGAGCTAAATGAATGATATTGTGAATAGTTTAAAAAAAAAAGAAGTTAATAATAATTTGCAATGATCAATCATTTAGAATTACTTTTAAGAATGTGTCTCAAAAGAGCATCATATGTACTTTAGCAAATTATTTTAGGTTATAAATTTAATAACAGTAATAGTTTAATGATCAATAAATATGAGTATCAGAAATTTTAATCATATCAGTAAAATTAGAAATAAAAATTACAGCATCAAATATATTTAATATTACAATTTCTAAACTATAAACAATAATTATGTTACAGCTTGCTAATCATGGGATTGCTGATACTGAGTTTTACTAACTAATTTAGGTATTTTAGGTTCAATACTGCTAGTAGAAACTCTTAAGACTGATTCTAAATGTTTGTTAGCCAATTTGCTTCTTAACTTAAATCCCCTTGGAAGTTTAGTCAAAATGAGTTTGCAGGCCTCAAATTGATGATTCGCGGGCTGCATGTGGCCCGGGGGCCGCAGGTTGTGCACCTCTAGCCTATATCTTAGATTCCGAATGACTTTGAACAGTCATGCATAGACTTGGTATTGAATAGTCTATTGAACCCATGGCCAATGCACAATTTAAGAGCTGTCTAGCTAAAAAATGTAGAACATTTTCCTTACTATTCCAATTATTGTGAGAAATGCATGAAGTTTTGCATCTAGCCAAATGTAGCCGCTTGAAGGAATTTACACCAATTTATAATTTTTGCCTAAAAAAATGGATTTATTTAGCTTCAAATATACCATAATTAGGTTCGTTACTTTAGCAGAGGTAAAATATTCCGTTCATTGGAGAAACTCGTAGCATTTGGTACTTTGGTATTCAAATTTTCCTTTTAACAATGACTAAACTGTTGAAGGAATGTTTTTCAAAGTTTGCATCAACTGTCTTTTTACTTATTAACTTGCACAGAAATCTGTTTACATGAATTTTTTAACTTTTTTGTAAGTAATAGTACATATTGTGGACCACAAGAGTAACAGGGCTCATTTATTTTGAGTAGGGATGACTAGTACATAACTTTCGTCCAAAATAAAATCAAGATAAGTGAGGTAGTTTATTGGAATATATCTTGGCAACAGTAAAAATCATGACAAATATTTTCCTGTTTGTGATAAGATGCAGCAAACTTGAATACATTCTTCAATCAACCACTTAGATGGGATTTGCTCCACTTCTATGGTGCCTTCGAGGGATCTTTAGGTGTGCATAGGCTTCACAAAAATGAGGTACTCTAGTAACTTTTATTAAGGGGTTTACTGTCTTTAGTAAACAGAGGGATCACGCCTCCTTGATACCCAAACAATTTTTCGATTTTCATCCAAATACTCGGTTTCCCAATCCCTTTCTTTTCTGCCTTCACTTTTTACCTGACACCTTGTGATTGCCATAGCTTGGACAAATATGGCCCTTGTGTCATAAAACAACTAACCATTTCTATTGCAATCGACAGGCATAGACTGTAGTGGGAGCAATTCGCATGGTATACAGTAGTTGACCGTATAAGATCAACATTCTTCTATTCCTAATATACCTGTTCATGTTTAACCATAGCCCATAGATGTCAGGTTGAAAAACTTCAAAAGCATACTTGCCAACATTTACGGATTATCCGTAACTTTTATGGATTTCCACTCAACTTTACGGATGAGTCTGCCTTTTTTTACGGATCTTTAATATTTTGTTCGAGTAATCAAAATATTTCATTCTTTGTAACCATCCACAAATTTTTTTTAATCGAACTTGATCAGTGCAAAAACGAAGCAATGGATGAATTAATGTGCAGTGGGTTGAAGTAGATAAAATAAAAAGGGCTGAAAAACTTCTAAAATTCACTAGATTAGCCAAAATTATGCTTTTTATTCTGCTCATCCCCCATTCCAATGCAGAGTGTGAGAGATCTTCAGCCTCGTCAGAAAGAACCGAACTGAATAACGTTCTCTCATTTCTAACAAACCTTGTTTTGAGCAGAAATCCTGTGCAGAATAATTAAAGAAAACCAAAAAAGCTCCTACAGCTTTATTAAATTTTTCTGCAACCCCCTCTTCTGGATAAAACACAAAATGAAACAACTTTGTAAATTGAAGTGTTCAGAGTTTGGTATTAAAACACTACTGATTTGCAAAGTTCCTGCTGTTGATAAAAATATGAATTTTTACTTATGTAATTTTAAATACAAATAATACTAGTTATTGAGACATATATTTCTAATCTACACTCATTGCCATAAAAATTTGCGCACCAAGAAATAATTGTGGGATCGTAATAAAACTAGGCCAGATATGAAAATTATTAGAAATGCAGCGTGATTGCGCATTGCATAATGCCATTAGAGGGCATTGAACTTCATTCTCCTTGGAGTATAAAACAGGTAAGCAGAGCTTATTTGAGTGTACTTAATCTTTTGCAAAGGAAACGCTGAGGTAGACATGCCGTTACGCCGCCATCGAAGACAATATGAGCAGCTGTCAGTGGACAGAAGAGACGTCATTTACACGGCGACCAGGCTCAGGACGCCCTCGACAGACCAGTGGTCGAGAAGACCGTCACATCATTCGAAACGCATGCGTAGAGCCAACTGCCTCATTGGCCGCTATCCAGACACAGGCAGCACCTTCACAACTGGCCCCTGTGTCTTCCCGAACCATCGCAAGGTGCCTGGCTGAAGGACATCTAGTATCGCAGCACCCATTATCTGTGCTACCAATGACACCCACCCACCGACACCTCAGTTTGGAGGGATTGGTCTACAACAGAATGGAACCAGGTCGTATTCAGAGACGAATCTAGATTCAATTTGAGTAGTGATGACAATCGTGTTCGTGTGTGGAGGTCCCGTGATGAACGCCCCAATCCTGCCTTCGCTTTACAGCAACACACCACTCCCACAGCTGGTGTGATGGTATGGGGTGCCATTGCTTACGGTACACGGTTACCCCTAATATTGATCCACGGCACAATGACAGCCCAGCGGTACGTCCATGACATCCTTCAGCCACATGTGATGCCACTCATGGCATGGCTCCCAGGAGCCATTTTTCAACAAGACAATGCTCGGCCACACACAGCAAGGATGTCACAAGACTGCCTCCACCACATTACCACTAGGGATGCGACATCAATGTCGATGTTTTTTAAAAAAAACATCGATTTATTTAACATTGATGTATTGGGGTCGATGTTTTTGTAACATCGATGTTTATACTTGTCGATGTTTTGTTTTTAAATAAAAAAAGTACCGTTATAAAAATTTAAAAAATAACCAAGTAGCATAATTTTCATTTTCAGCAAATTAAACATACTTTTAGACCAAAGTGACCAAGGATGAAGGGTCTGAAAAGTAGGGATGCGACATCGATGTCAATGTTTTCAAAACGTTGAAGTTTTATAAAAAACCTTGATGTATTGGAGCCGATCTCGCATCACTAGTTGCTAAACCAGTTATAAGAAATGGGGAAAATTTTTTAAATACACTTGAGTTTTAAAAAAATTGATGGTTTGGGGGCGATGCATTATCAACATCGATGTTTTAATTTTGAACATATATGTTTCAAAATATCGATGTTTAGCTGTCGATGTCGCATCACAAGTTGCTAAACCAGTTTTAAGAAATGAGGTGAAAAGATTAAATTAACTGAATTTTAAAAACATCGATGTTTTGCTGTCGATGTTGCATGACTAGTTGCTAAACCAGTTTTAAGAAATGGGGGGAAAAAGTTTAAATACAATGAATTTTTAAAATATCGATGTTTTGCTGTGGAGGAAGCATCACTAGTTGCTTAACCACTTTTAAGAAATGGGGGGGAGGGGGGGGGGGAATGTTCAAATGCACTGAATTTTAAAAACATCGATGTTTTGCTGTTGATATTGCATGACTAGTTGCTAAACCAGTTTTAAGAAATGGGGGGGGGGGGTTAAATATACTGAATATTAAAAACATCGATGTTTTTGGATCGATGTATTATCAACATCAATATTTTATTTTTGAACATCGATGTTTTGCTGTCGATATCGCATCCCTAATTACCACCCTTCACTGGCCTTCTCGATCCCCAGATTTGTCACCAATCGAGCATATCTGGGACGGCAAGTGGGACACCCAACGAGTTTGGTCGAACTAGAGGTGCGTTTACAGCAACTGTGGAACAAGATGTCTCAGGACATCATACAGAATTTGTATGCCTCAATGCCCGCTCGTATCGCATCGTGCTAGAGGGAGTCCAACAGAGTACTAAAACTTCCGTTCATTTGTACTTTTTTCTGCAATAAAGGATCCTTTTTCTTTGATTTTCTAATCACTTACTTATATCAAAGTAGTACTTACATGTGTAAAATTTCGTTTCAGTTCGACAACTTTTTCTTGGTGCGCAAATTTTTATGCCAATGAGTGTACATTAATTCATGTATATATATATGTTGCATTTTATAGCAAAGGGCGTTCACGCACAAGTTTTACTGATGCTCAGTTTTCAAAGTTGGCAAGTATGCAAAAGAATAAAACAGGCTACATAATGCTTAGAGAGATGGCTATCCAATGCGTATAATCACAAGCACTAATTTTGTACACTGTATAAACCTAAATTATATTTGGACCTAAAACCTAAATATAAACACACACAAACATGGACACAAATGTTTGTTACATTAGATAAAAAATGCCTACTTTTGTTTCATAACCTGTAAGGAAACCTAAGAGTTGAGAGTTGTGCAAAACCTTTTCTCTGTCTTGGTCTGCAGCAGCTTTAATTATGTTCATGTAGATATCTACAAATTCTGGGGTGTATTTATTGCATGCCCCAAAGTCCAATAGAACAATCTAAAAAGAAAGAACTTTTAAAAATGGATATGAATAGCATGTAAAATAAGTTATATACTTGCAAAGAACATTAATATATGAATTGATGTGGAATACATGACTGGAATATACATAAATTTTAAATAATTATATTTTTAACTACCAGGGAGCTCCCCCACCTGTTCGCTGTCGCTCGCCAACCCCTGATAATTGCTTCTCAATCACATTTAGTTAGCTTTGCGAACTATACTTTTTTTCATCGTGTGACAATGCTGGATGGCACATTTTTACTTGCAAAAAGGATTCAAGGGTAAATTATTATTATTATTACAAAAATGAATTAAGTTTGTGCTCCAGAGCAAAGACAGCTTTACTTCTATTGTTCTGAATTAGATTACAGAGAAAACCGAAGAAAAAAAAATTACATAAATAAGAGTATTTTGGGTACGAAGAATCCTAGTAAAGTTGTCCACACAAAAGAAGAAAAAAAGGAAACTAAAATCAATTCTAAGGAGAAAAAAATAACAATTGTTACAGATGGAGCTTTAAGGAATAAATATTAAATATACAGCATTAAGGAGAAAAAAAGGAAACTAAAATTTATGGAATAAATATTAAATATACAACATTAGGGAGAAAAACAGGACACTAAAATCTATCCCAAGGGAAAAAAAGAAACCGTTTTCAAATACTGAATTGTAGGTATATTTTAGTTGATCCGTGTTGTTTGTTGCAATAATAAGTACTTTTTAAGATTTTCATATTCGACTGTTGCTATGGAAGTGGCGACCGAATTTGCCGGTTCAACATTGCAAACCTTCTAGCGCTTGCTTTCAAATTTTATGAATGAATTAATTTTTTAAATATAACTTCCGTTTACTCCGAACTGTTTATTGAGTCAGCATGTGCTCCAAGTTTATTAGCCTGTTGAACCACAAGACTCGCTATCTACCAAACACAAAAGCAAATAAACCTGAAAAAGACCGAAAGATTTTCTTTTATAATACAAAGAAAAGAGGCTGAAAAACTTCCAGTTTAATTGTAGTTATTGTTTTTAATTGTTACAAATAAAATCAGAGAAAGATAATTGGATGGTATTTGATGGTGAAATAACAAAATTTAAATTTAATAAATTACTATCCATAAAATGAAAGACATAATTGATTCACGCAAATACAAAAATAAAAATCTGTAAGGTGATAGTAATTTTCAGTATTTATCTGATCTTGTAACAAAATAACTGACAATGACTTTTTAATAAAATGATTCATTGCTATTCTTATATATTTCGATCTCCCTGTATTGCTGACTAGATGCAAGTTTTATGCAGTGACCTTAATGTTAACAAATTTGTAAAAATTATTTTTCTTTATAATAACCTGCAAGAATTAAAAACATGGTAGAGCAGTATCTATACAAACACATTTGCTTTTAAATTTACTTACATTGTGATAACATTTACTTTTAAAAATTGAAACTGATTCCATAGACACAACTTACTTGATCTGTATCATAGTTATATAAGAAATTTGACCAATTGGGATCCGTTTGCATGAACCGGAACAGGAATATTTCCATCAGGCAAAGCCTCAAAAGCCTTTCACAAGTCTAAAAACAAAAGAAAACAAGTCAGCAAGCTAATTTTATTTTCCAAAGAATATACTACATGCTGACTTATAAATGAATTAAATTGCTCACTATAAAATACTTAACATATAATTCCATGTTTTCAAATCCAAATATTTATACACAGTACACCTTACTTTATTATATGGATGGGTTAAAGTTACAGTGGTGTAAATCACTTTCTCGAAAGAAAAAAAAGACTTAGAACTTCCACTGCCATCAGTTGGCAGTTGAATGAAGATCTGACTTACTTCATCTTTTCTGTTAACAGATTGATTTATCTGGTTTCTGTGTCAAACTAATTATATATAATTAATTTGTTTATATTATATCTGATTTCAGTGTCTGTCTTTTTTTTGAAAAAGTGACTTACACCACTGTAACTTTAACCCGTCCATATTTGTCCATGCTAAATTTAATAAAATAAAATTTTTTATATAACCTATAAAATGATTTACTAAGTAATATGCAAATGTACAAACTGAGAATAGCAAATTTGAAAACTAATAGAATTTCACCAGTCTCTAAAGACTGAAGGCCAATTTAAGGAAACCTTTGCAAAAATACAAGATTGTTGATTACTTGGTATTGTCTGTCGTAATTCGTATTGTATTCACAATCGTATTCTAATAAAGAAATTTTAATCTACAGTTCAAAACCAAATCTGGATTGCTATATTATTTGAAACTAGCAGACCTCAAGCATAGCATCAATGCTAAACATTCTTAATTGCTTGATCGATTGGTGTAAAATGGCATTAGTCACTTTTCGTATCTTATTTCAATCCATTTATAATGAATACTTATGTGAATACAGAATCTGTATTCATATAAGTACATTTCTTACCTCCAAATGAAATAAAATTATCCTAAAATATATAACACTTGGCTTATTTTTTCTGGTGTCAATTCTTATTTCACATTTACTTATAGTAGACTGAGGGTAATAATAGTTCTGGTTTGATGTTTAGACTAGAAGAATGAGAAATCAGACATCTGAATACTTTTCAGATTGACTGTACACACCATAGTTAACGGAATAAACCTTCCACTATCACAGAAATAAAAAGTTTACACATACCTTATCCCTTAAGTTTTGATCTGCATCCTCTAATTTGTCTATCGGAGTTCCATATACTAGCTCTGTTGTTAGCACATTGCTGGTACACAGCTCCTCATAAACTGTAGGTATTTGGTACTCGGAGTATGGTTCTAACAACTCTCTTAAATTGAAAAATAAATGATACATTCACACTTTCACGACACAGGTATACACACATAATATATGGGCAGGTTAAAATTACAGTTTGATGTAAGTCACTTTTTCAAAAAAGAAAAAAGACACAGAAACCAGATCTAGATAGGACATTTTGTTAACAGAAAACGCGAAGTAAGCCAGAGCTTCATTCATAATATTCATTCCCCTATAGTGATAATATTGTAACTTTTTGTTCCCAAATTGATTACATTGTGCATTATGTTACTTTCTGGAAAACAAAGAAAAAGTAACTTTAAACCATCAATATGTTATAATAGGATTATTATATATGACAAGAACCAATTTCAAATTAATGCATCTTCAACAATGAGTTGACTTTCAGACAAAAATTACAGAACTTATTTTTCCATTATTGAACAACTAGTTTTATTATCAATTAAACAAATTGCTCATCAATTTTTTGTAGTGGAATTTTTGATACATATCACTGTCACATGGAGTGAGGAAGAAAATTGAGAACTTTTCTGGATAATTATATTTCTACTTGTGAAATGTATGATAAATATTAATGAAATTAGAGCACTATAAATGTCAAGTTAAAAGTTATTAAAACTACTATAAAAATTATTAAAACTAAATTTCGAGTACAAAATAACAATTTAAATGATGTACAATATTGAAATCCAGATTTGAAATTTTGGAGAAGCGTCCGACCTCTCTCTTTATACATCAGTTTAATGTACACAAATTAGAGATGTAAACTTTGTTGAGTAAGCATATGATGTAAAAGTAGACAAAATATAACATTTCTACATTCAAATCATAAAAAGTACATAATTTAAAAGTTTACAAAACAATTTCAATATGTGTACTTATTTAAAATGTAATACTTACAAAACAAAAGTAAAAATTGAATTTACAACACAGGAAAATAGGTGACCTGAGACAGAATGTATTATCAAGCCAAGCATTATATACCTTTTAAAAAGTTGTCCAATAGTGAAAAAATTCAAAACTACTCTTCATAAAAATAGGGTTTTTGTATTATTTAAGTATGTATAAATTACTTACAGTAGTTTACTTAAAACATACAGTTGAAAAAAAATAATTAATCAAATCACTAATGTTCATAACAAATGATCCAGAATATAGAATTTCAATTACATACTTAAAATATTTCCCTGATTGGGCTTCATTAACATAATCCACTTCTTTTCTTAGTTCCCGTTTGGCGACAGACATCACATTTTCCAAATAGAGCCCTTTTAAAAGAGGAAAATGAAGGTAACTAAGAATGTAATAAACTCTTTTTTTCTAAGTATTAAGTCAAAGGAAAGAAATTGAAGTTACAAAATTTCCTAAGAAATCAGTGAGCATATAAGAATAAAAATGTGATAAAAATTATTAGGAATTGTTACATTAAAAAATACAATTTGACTGTCACTTACAGTAGGCTTTTATAAGTTCTTATTAAATCATACCATATTGTATAAACCAGTTCTTAATTTTAATATTTAAAATGCATAGAATAGCTAAACTAAACCTATAAGTAAACTAAAGAACAGGAATATTAATATTTTGAAACTGAAAAATTATAGTAAAGTAATGAGAGGAAAGCAAGAGATTGAACGATGAGAGTCAGTGACAGATTGAGATTGAAGGAGAAAGAGGGGAAGAGAGAGATAGACATGGATAGAGGGACATATAGACAGAGAGTGAGAAAGATAGACATGGATAAAGGGACAGAGAGGGAGAGAGATGGGGGGCACACACAGATGTAGAGCAAGAGACAGAGAAGAGAGAGATGGACATATTGCTTGGGTATCTCTGGTTTGTGATGCCCATACACACCTTAAGATGTGCCCTTGAGGGATGAGATGAAAGGAGAGGGAGAGAGAACTCAAATAAATAATGAAAAACAAGAGTTTTCTTTATATCAAATTTACAATTACCTAGATATTTACACAGAACAAATATTAATGACAAAGTATAGCAGGGCTGAGAATTAAAACACATGTTTATATTTGAAATCAATGAGAAACATTAAAATTAATCTCTAACGTATATAGCAGTGAAAAGAAAATTAAATGTCTGAATTGGAAGACACTTACCTTTAGGTAAAATATTCCACAAATTTATAATGCCCATTAAACTTTTTATATCACTTTCTATGCCTTCTGCAACTCCAGGATACTGTAATAATAGAAGTAAATTTCAAAATTGAACTGGAGTTAACTTCAGAAATTTAACAACAGTATCAAACAAATAACCTCATACAAAACAACAATCATATAATCTTTATCTTGACACAACAAATTTAAAATTGATCATACTTGAATTTTAAGTGCAACATCTGTGCCATCCAATAGCTTAGCACAATGAACTTGACCAATAGAAGCTGCAGCAAAAGGTTTTGTATCAAATTCCAATAGTTTGTCTCGCCATTCATGACCAAACTCATTCTTTAAAACTCGCTAGAATCATTAAATACATGATTAAAGAAGAACAAAAAGTAATTTCAGAAATTGCTTATAATAGTGATTGTAGCTAAGATTGTAAGTAGGTATGAAACACAAAATGCAGAAAAGAAAATCAGACAAAATAAAAGATAGTTAAAACATTAAAAGTTTTATTACTTCCATTTGCCATGAAGGCATAAAGTCTGCAGATTGACGTACTCTTTCAAAGACTGCAGCGAGCTGTGGATTGATCATGGCATTATCTATAAAAATTGTGTAATTACAAAATATAAAAATCAAAGAATATATTATAGGTGAATTATTACAATAAAATTCATTCGTAATACACATCTAACTACTAACAACTCTTGACATTTTTACTCAGTCAACATTCCTCCACAACAGATGTCATAACCCAGCATAAAACATTTCTTAAAGTTGGTAATACCAGTGCTTATAAGAATGCGAAAAGTATTATCAACGAATGTAAAAAAATGCAAATACATTAAAAAATTTGCAATAGTTATCAAATGTAAATGACTGCATAATGAATTCAAACTATTCTTGACAGGTAAATAAACTATCTAGTCTGTAAATAAATATTGATTTGCATGCCAAGTTATGTAATTTTCCAACTGTCATGAAATAATTTTATGATTTTCTGTAACTAATAAAACAATTCAAAGCAAAATCTGCTAAACATCCTCCACAAAAATTACTACATCTACAGTAAAAATTCAAATGAATCAATTCCAAATGGATATGTGATAGTTTATTCATCAACCATGATTAGATTAAATGTCAAACATTGGCAAAAGGTTTTGAGGTAACCTCCAATAGTATCATACAAGAGCATTTGGACAACCTGAAGCAAAAGTTTCACTCTCTGGTTAGTTTGTTTACACTAAAAATCCCTCCCATATATATCTTATGCAATTTAAACTGCTGCTAGACGTTATTTCTGAACTTGGATACCCAAGTAAAAATGTAATTATATCTAAATTGCATGCAAAGTACCCAATTTTTTTTTTAAACTTTGTAGTAGGGAGAAATTTGGTTTGAACTTTAGTTTTATTTAACTTTTAAATTGAACCTCTAGGGTCATGTATGTGGTGCCCAGCCTGACACTAGAGGGCACCTTAGCGCTGATCTCATCTCCGACCACTGCACAGCTATATCGCGCTGAGAGCCAAAAGCGACCCAGAAGCAATACAATGAAGCAAGTGTAAAGACATTTAAGTTGGACATAACCATGACGACGGGCAGTGAGCGCTGAGAGTGGAGGATTATGTTACTAGGACTGCACTCTTCAGAACTCTTTATGAAATTAACTTTCTGCAAATATAGTAATTGTAAATATTCATCAATCTAATTAAATTTAATCATTCTTTAAAACGATTCTTCACATTACCAATTGCTAACATAACCGGCCCCCACATGTATATTATGTCTACTGTGCTACCAGTAGTCTTTCATGCATGGTTTTTAACCAATAATAATCCTTACTGAGATCCATTCAACAAATACATGGTCCATGGATGTTTGTCCATCTTGAATGAATGTGTGGTTCCTTTATTAATGCGTAATACTTAGAATGCAAGTAGTAAAGTGAACTCAACCCTGAGGTGAACCATGGTAATGCAAAGTTGTTAACGAATTCGCCCTTGTAGAAATAGGACGTACCTTCAGATTGTAAGCAAATTTTAATTTGAATCCATTCATTCTGACATAAATTTGTTTGATTCAAGAACTACATTTTTGTGGCAGAACGATTTACTTTGTAGCACATACATATACATATATACAAGTTGGGTTGACCTGAAGTAAAAGACAATACATCATCCAATACTCGAAGTGCTAAGTTTATGTCTCCTTAATTGATTTGTACAAGTTCTTTTGTTACACTTAATAACTAATATAATATTTATAGTTATCACACCCAATAGCATTAATTGTTTAATTATATCTTTTTATTTCACAATAAAAATTTGGAAATGGATTTGGGTCAGCAGATCTGAGAATTCTGGACAAAGTAGGATGTGTTTCGTGTCTGAAAATAATTTGATCTTTATTGCCAAAAGACTATAATCTTTGTGAGTGGTTAAATTTTCATTAAATGAAATACAATTATCATAGGCATGACTACATGTTTATTATCACACTATTTAATTTTTCAATTCTTCATAAAATATACAATGCTAACTAAACTGATAAATAAGAGTTGTGCAATTTTATTTGAAAATGAGAGAAAATAATATGGCAATAGCAAATGCAAAACTTTAACCTACCTTGTATGCTGAGCATTTGTCCCAGCTTCAAAGCAGCTCCCCTAACTTTGCACAAGGTATCAACTATTCTGTTAGCGTTGGCTTCAGTAAGAAAAGGGTTTTCGGAAAGAAGAGTGTTTACTTCAGAATCTTTTCCTGTTTTGAGGCCAAGCTTTCTACGGGCAACTTCAGCTACTGCACCCACACCCATACCAGCAGCAAGACCTGAGATACATTTTAAAATTATTAGAACAGTTATAAAGGAATACAAACATAAAATTAAAGCATAGTTAAAGGAATAAAAAGGTTTTTGAAATAAGTTATAATAGTAATGCAATAATTTGTATTACTATATAACTTATTTTGCTTTGATTGGCATTTGAAAAGAAATTGCATTCTTAAACAGTTATGGAAAAAATACAACAGAATGGAATATGGTTTAGATACACATTGCATTAGTTTTCTATAAACTTCCTAATAGTTCTCTATTCAGAAAACAAAAGTTGTAGAATTTGAGAAAAACAAATGTCACATGGTTGTGGTATCTGATATGGTTGTCTCACATTGAATTAAGTTGTGGTTGTGTGTTTTCAATGACCTGCAGTGTGTTATTGTTTAACCAAGAAATTGAAGTAGATACTACAATGTTAGACCCATTGACTGGTAGAATTTTATAATGAGCTAAGTAGGCATTTTAATTTTAAATGGATGATTTTTATGTGCTTGAATACTTAATTATGGCTACCAATTGCTTCAAACAAAATCTAAACACATTTTTAAGATATCAAAAGACAAAAATATTAAACCTCACCTCCATAGGACATTAGACGGCTGATTCGGGAGGACGGAACTTTTCTTTCTCGTGCTCTATCACTCAACTAGAAAAAGGAAAATTTTACAATGAATACAGCAGTATAATTAAGATAAACTAATAAATGAATAATTGAGTTTTTAGATTAAAAACCAAAACAAAAATTACAATGTGATGGTCAAAGAAAAATTTTATTGTGATTCCACATTTCGTTCTTGGTATATTTTAGCACTTCAACTAGAGATTAAAGTACTACATTGAGTAATATACTTTGAATCAATCCATGTTGTATTTCACAATAGAGGTCTTGGGGGGTGTATAAATGACCAATTGCTGTAAAATCTATAAAACTCCAGTCAATGGAGCAGAACCCCAATTGACACGTAGAAACAGTACATGAGTGCTTAGAAATGATATCATTCCACATTATGATCATTTCCCGAGAATAACATGTAAATGAATGGAAGTTGAAAAATTTTGAACTTATTGGGCATTTAGATTAAATTTTTGGTTAGTCTAGTGATGGTCCTTTCTAATGTCTCCTTAGCTCTTTTGCTTCATATTGTAGTTTTCCTCAGTATTCTTCTCCTTTTGAACAGGTTTTAGAGTAATTTAAAACATTATCTAAGACTTATGTTGTTAATTAGGACCTCATAAATGTTGGACATTTTGATCCACTCAAATAGCTATTGACTTGTTTGTTTTAATATTTTTATCAGTAACTTTTTGTGAAGCTTTTACAATATTGACTACTTTGAAATGTATTTAAGAGACTGCTTAGATGTGAACCAGTAGCCTTTTCATGAGTGATATGACATTGTTTAAATACTTATTTGCAACTAATACAGCACAGCAAATTTTCCAGTTACCTGAATACTATAGGTGACTGAAACTCATTTGGTGCAGTAAAAGATAAAAAAATTTCTTTGGCAAGTCAAAAATTAGACTCATGGCATATTTTTGAATTAAAACAGTCAGAACACTTATGTGTAAGCTTTCAGATAATATTTTTTTTGTATCTTGATAACATACCTGTAGTACTAAAATTAAAAATAACAATTAAAGTCGAATCTCACTTCTTGTATTTCGTCGAAGAGCTGGGAAAATTTATCGGACCAAAAAATTTCGATTAAACCTTGTGAAAGAGCGGTCGCAGAATTTAGACTTGCAGTGGGGCATGACTGCCTTGAAAACCACTTACATCCCATTGGCGTTTATGACAGTCCTAAATGCCCACTCTACAAAAAGGATGAAACTATGGACAGGTCCCATATCCAAGGATGTCCAGCTCTGTGTGGGGTCTCCAAGGTGAAACGCTACTGGAGTGCTAGAGCCTTGCTGATGAGATACTGACTTTTTTCTCTTACTGTTTTGTATTCTTGTGATCATTTTGTAAGATATTGTCATTTTCTCTTGCCAAAAGAAATAAATAAATAACAATTAAGGTCAACGGGAGGGACAGGTGAAAATCCTAATTAGTTCAATATGAATAAGTTAGCATTTTGAAAGATAAAAAACGTTTTTCTGTCTTAATAAAAAATGAAAAAGTAAGATATTACAAAATTAAGATATGTGAAGTAAGCCAACATATATTGTGATCTCTTTGTGTGTGTGTGTGTGTGTGTGTGTGTGGTAACATAAAAACTTTACAAAACTAATGAGATTTGTCATGTACTGAATGCTAACAGATTTACAAAGCTAATGACACTTTTGTCATATTGGGCTGAACATTAACATGGTAACAACAGGTCTTAATTATTTATAGTTTTTTCAATTGATTGAATGCCATAATTTTTATATTTGAAGGTTGGTTGGCTAGTTTTGAGGTTTTACAGTGCAAGGGCCAGATCTGGCCATGCTGCACCAGATACAAGATACAATATCAAGTTATAGACATACACAGAGGAAAGTTTTTACTGACACAGAAGAGAGAAATACATCCAAGGAGGAATGCACTTGGCAGGAATCAAACCTGTACCACCTACAACTCAGTTATATTTGAAGGATGATTATATTTTAGCATTTTTGTTAAAATAGAAGTTATATGAATAATATCACTTGTGCTGTAACAAAACAGAATATAACAAGAATATACATTAAACTTTTTATGTACAAAATTACCTACCTTTGATAATGTGTGAGTTTTTGGTTTTTGTGTGACAATTTTAGCTTTTAAAATTTCTTCATCAGAAAGAGTAACTGTAGGTTCTACTAGAGGAACACTCACAGGAGGAGATTCTGTAGCTGGTACACTTTGATTTAAAGTGAATTCATTTGCAATCTTAACATCTTTTTCCAAATCAGATGCATTTTGTTGCATTTGAGGTGTGTTATAGGTCTTAACACCATGATTTTTATCTACATCCATGAAACTCAAGTCATCTTTTATTATAGGATGATCTACATCAAAGTCTTGAGGTGTTTCATTTTTAGGAAGAACCAAGTTTTGCTTTAAAACAAAAGCAGAATATTGCTTAACTGACTCTTTCATAACAGTGCCTCTTTCTTTAACTTCTGTTGCAATGCTAATCAGGGCCTGAAATAAATAAACACGCATATAAACATTTGGATATCAAACAAATAAATATTGAACAGAACCCTCAGAAACAAACAGTTAAAGACTGAACTAAATCAGACGATCAATCTGGGAAAATGTAGTCATCTATTGGCTTCATCTGGGGAAGACTGAAATATTTAATATACCATTCCAAACAATTAGATACATTATAAATTAGGTGATTTGAGTAACATTATTTCAAAACACGCAATTGTGAATCATAACAAACTGCTTCTTGCCAAGGAATCAAAGAGTGTAGACCATACATATATCTATTAGATGAATGCAAAAGAAAATTGTGCTGCAAGGGATTCCATCTCATTAAGGAATCTCCTTTATTGAGAATGTAGATTCTCATGCTATAAGAGGGTAATCAATCTGGCATGATCGAGATAGCATACAAAACTGCTGTTTCTCTTCTTCATTCAAAAATCAAATACATTTTCATATCCTATCTTTTATTCATGAACTAGTTGAATAATTTGACACTGCTCGTGCTTCCAATATAACCATGACAGCTAAAATATGACGACATTTCCCTGTGTCAGCTCAAATACACAAACTCTGTAGAACATGTTTCCTTACCCATGTCTATTTGTTGCAGAAAAACAAACCTTAGATTTTAAAATTGGGGCTTCGAGGGGCACTTTTAGGACTACCTGTGCGCCAATTTTCATGGCTATAGATTGGTCTGAAGGCAGGAAAGAAATAGTCTATGTTTTCTGCAGTGTTGTAAAGTATAAGTGTACCAAATTTGGTGTGGATTGGTCAAACAGTGTAGATTTGTATATAGAATATACACACACACATCCTTGATTTATACATAAAAAAAAAGATCAAATGTGTGTTCAAAAGATCAAATGTGGAGGGAGAGAGAGTGACTCTCTGATCAGAAAGATTACAAAGAATGCTGTTGCTGCTTTTTGTATGCCGAAAAAACATGACTGTCTTGCAGCCCATTTTCATTTTATTGGAATCTTTTCAAGTCATCCTGTCCTCTCTGCAAAGGTACTGACATACACCCTTTCTGACCAGACTGATTTTTACCGAACGAGGCCTATAGACAACATCAAGTAATGCACATACACACATAAAGTTTTACTGACACAAAAGAGAGAACTACAACGAGGGAGGAATTAAACCGGCACTGCCTACAACTCACTGGTTGCTATCAGATTGGGCAAACCCACTAAGCTACATCTGTCCAAGAAAAATTCCATAAAAAACGTTTTATTGAATCTTTCAATAGAGAAATTATAAATAGCACATAGAGGGATTCTATGCTGAGTGTAGGGTGTTTGGGACAACTGCAAATTCTTTATTCAAAGGGGCTGATGAAACTGAAAAGTTAAAAACAGTCCACTAAGGAGATTAAGAATTTAAAAATCATTAGATAAGGGGTTTATTGGTAGAAAGTTGGTGTCTAAGAAGTAGCACATGCATCTTGCACTGGCAATCTGAAAGGGAGAGCTTGGCCCGTTTTTAGCCAATGCCAACGAGGTGGATAAAGTTTTAAGTGGGTGCCAAGATGTATTGGGTCATATGGCTGCCATATGTAGCAACCTGGAGTGGACATAACGCTGTTCCATGTGGCTATAGTGGTGCGATAAAGACTAGTCATGAAAAGATGAGAAAAGGGGAGTTAGTCTGAAGGACTAAGGGAATGTTGAGGGACTTAAGTGTGGTAAGAATTACATTTTAGGGGGCTAATTTTAGGTAAAATTTCATGCACCAAAACAGAACCCGTCATAAGATATTATTTTATTGAACACATCAGCTAATAGGGGTTACACATTATCAGCTTCTTGACATGAATTTTTGAAGCCATGGAAAGCAAATGTAGACATGATTAGTATTTCAGAATAATAAAGAAATGAACATACATTTGGTTTCCCAGAATATGCTATCCCAGAACTCAGCTTTTCCTCCAGTGAAGTAACAAGAGTCTTTGAAATGGAATTGAAGCTAGAATTTTTCATTATTTTATTTATTTCTGCCCCATTCACATTGACAAATGCTTTTGCCACAGCCTCCAAACCATTCAAAACTACTGTCAAATCAGATGGCTTCATGATTAAATGACCTAGAACATTGTATCAGTGGTTATACATTTTGAAAAGCACACACATCTATATACAATGAAAATAAATGCAAAAAAAACCAAAGGCAGAGTCCAATAAAAAAAAAATGACCCCTACAAAACAGTCTCAGATACATAAAATTTTAACAGAACAGAAAAACTTTTTTATTTATTCGATTTTGTCCAAATTTTGGTCTGGACAAGTTAGGTAATTAAAAAAATAAATAAATAAATAACAAATAAATAATTTTGCAATTTAAGCCTTTAATGCATTTCAAAGTTTCTGTTTAACTTATGTATTTTTAAATGAACAATTAAAGAGCTTGCATAGCTATTCGTTTTACATTTTTTCCTGAACGTTACCAATTTTTTATGAAATTTTATGACTTCTTAGACACTAAATTGACAGCTCGTTTTCAGAGCTATAAGAACAAAATAAATATTTTGAATATTAAACTACAAACTAATACATGCATGTTTTATGCATCCTGTTTTCATTTAAAGCTGTAATGAATTCTTGGAGACCAGTGCTTCCAGACATTGTCATAAACATTCCTGTATTCCATACCAAGAACTTTTTCCGAAAATTCAAATGATAACACAATTATGAGCCACAAAAATTCAGAGCTTTGTTTTATTTTTACTATGAGAACGAGGATTCAACTGGGGACGAAGAATCCAAGATAATCAAAATTAAGTTTCAAGAATTTTAAAGCATAAACTTTATACATTTTTGTTATTTTCTGACAGAAATTAAATTAATGTTATCTTCAAACAAAAATTTAAACCCTTGATAGGTAGAAATAGCAAATAAGAAAATTAAAAGTATAAGTTCATTTAACATTAAGCTCACACAATTGCACGCCAGTTATACTGGATCGGCATCAATCATAATGAATCACTTACAAATCGTTTCCCCAGATTTTGATTAGAAAATGGTTTCGGGTTCTCGGAACGGTTCTCTCGAAAACTTTATTCGAAGTTCGAGCTGTCCTTTTTTATATAACAGGCCTGTTCCATCTCTAGATTTAGCAGAGCTCTTACGTAATCTTTTGTTTTGTTTACAATTTTTATACTTGTTGGTTTACTGCTCCCAAACTATTGTTTCATTTACCTACATTGTTTTTTATATCAATTCTGCTGCTGAGCTCAAACACTGTATTTTGTTTCCCCATTTAAATTTCATTCATAAAAAAAATTCAACTCTCGATTCATAAAAGGTTTCAAATTGCAGTTTAAATTTTGATGTTGATGTGGCGGCTTCGAAATTGATATGCAATATAATTTATGGGAACAACAAATCGCGAACGACCACTCTTTAATTCTAGAAAACATTAAGGAAAACTGATGAATACAGATAATTAAATAAGATTTGGCGCTGTTTAAAGCTTTTTTCTGCGAGTAGAGTGAAATTTTAAATGTGAATAATCGTTATTAATGGAAAAATTGATGTTAGAAGAATTTTTTTAAATCTGCGCAGACAATTCTTTCTGCGCATTTTCCCGGATATTTTCTATTTTCAGTCTTCTAAACGAAAAAAAAAAACTTGAGTGAACTCCTTATGTATTACTCTTTTGTATAATGACTAAAAAAATAACAAAAGAAGCTATTTAATATCTTAGTTTATGTTTAAGAATTTACTTTCGGTTTCTCTTTGCATCTATTCCACTACTGGCATTCTGCGCACTGGATGCGGTGGAAATGAAGAAATTATAGCAGTTAAATGATACTTTTAACTGTTACACGTAGAGTTTGTAGACTTGATGCGATACTTGTTTTGGTACTAATGAAATTTCTTTAGTGTTTCCTATTTTGTATTTTCCGATTTGTATGGAGAGGTAAATCAGCACCTGTAAGTAGTTCTGCTTTTCCATACTTTTTGTTTAAAATGCGATATGTGTTTCTTGCTTTTGGTTTCCTGCTTCGAGTGGAAATTTTTTTGACATTAGTGACGTATAGCAATCATGTATGTTTTTCATAAACGTTGCTTTACATTGTTTTATATTAAAGACAAATTTTCTCGAAAATGTTGAATTTAATTTTTTTCAAAAACAAACTTTTATATTTGCGTTATATCTTAGGGTTTGAAAAACATCAGTGTTTTCTACGTGTTCGTTTGAATTGTCAAGAATTGTTTATGTCAATATCATGACCATCATAAAGTTTTTGTGCAAAATTTTCCTTTCTAATACATTTCTTAAGTATGTTTACTCTTTGAGAATCTTAAAATATGACACAAGATTACCAAGCTCTAATTACTAAAATTAAATTATTACGTACATTTGTTGAACGTTTCGTTCGTTGTTCATCGTTTTAAACAGCTACATTTTGAACATTTGGCTTGCAGATTTAAATGTATGTTTACATTGTAACAACATTTTTACGTTTATGTATGCTCAATTACTTTTATGTTTCATCTGCTTTCAAAATTATATTCTATGAAGGACACGAAAACATCGTTTGGTACATTTGTTTACTTTCCATTTTCTCAAGTAGCACATTTTCTTTTAAAGTTTTATGTAGTGATTAGTACAAAAAGCTTTAAAAATGTTTTTAGTTTGAGATTTTATTATTACATATGTATCTATGTAGAACTTGTAAAGTGAATGTTTTCTTAAATTCATGAGGCATTCTTCCTCTATAACTATCTAAATATCTTTCTCTGCATACTTTATTAAAGTATTCATTAAAATCCCACTTAAAGGTGCTGCCTTTACTTGTTTTGAAATTTCTGTTGACATTGCATGATTGCATCAGCTTGATTTTAAATCACGTGATTTTTTTATCACGATAAAAATCACACATTAAATGTTCTTAAAAAAATTGTAGTTTAACAATGATATTAAAAACTGAAATAGTCTGAGACAGAATGTATGTTATTTTATTCAAATAAGTTTTGTAACGTATCGTTATGGTGCCACTTCTTCGATCAGCCACTGACTGATTAACTATATGGTTAATCCCAAACCTACCAGCTATTAGTGTGAGCGGCAACTTTAAAATTAGTTACTCTGGAGCAGCCAAAGTATGTTGTTGGGAACGAATCTATCTCCTCCCAATTACATTTAAATTGTAATATCCTTCTTAAATGTAAATATTGAAGTTTCTTAGTATTTCTGACTACTCTCTTTGTCAAGACTTAGTGATTGCTTGCACATTTCTATAGTTTAAAAAAATTTGCTTCTACTCATTAACTCTTGAAGCATGGCCAAATATGGCCCTTGCGCCATAAAACCTCCAACTAACTAGCAACACTTGAGAAATTACCTTTTGTTTAACATTTATTGAAAATATTTATTTTCTTTTAAAGATTGCAAATTGGGATGCAGTGTTGTGAACTGGGGAAAAACAGGGTGTTTCATAATTCTTTATTTTGCTAATATCAATAACTACCCATATTATTAGTATCTTTATTATAATTATCCCTGATTTTGAAGAGATACCAGGTCTCGAGCAAAAACATTTTAGAACCTAAAGAGTTCAGGTCTCAAGAACTTAACGCTCTCTTCTGATAAAGGGATCTGTTTAGAGAGAATGAGTCCCTACATATTGCAACATTTGCCCCTTATATTTGGGGCTGTGGACCTAACATGAAAAATTTCAAGGGGTCATGTTCATAGGACATGTCTTTTGCCAACATATTTGGTTTCTCATTGGAAATATTTATCTGGATTTGGACCTATGATAGGATGACAACTGGCCAACAAATTTCTTTTTGTTCACTGAAGACAGGCATAGGATGAGTTTGGGGCCAATTCATACATCGCACAGAGAGTTTTTGTTTAATTTTTACATAGTCTTTCCTGTAAAAAGCTTGAACTTCATGAGGGAGTTAGTCATTTCTGAAAAAGGAATCTGAATGACTGGATGCCTCTCTTCCTAGGCTTATTTACTAATTCCCGTAGAAGAAAATCAACTAGGCTTAAATACAAATAACCTCTCAATTTTCATTTAGTCTGGTAGTAACAGAACCTTGAAATCAGAAAACTTTTAATTCTGGAAAAATCAGGGAAAATTTTCAAATTTCACAAAAAATCAGGGGAGTTTTGGTATGGCAACTATTATTGTTTGTCCTATTTATAGAGATTATGAGTACTTTTTAGAGTCAAATAAATCGTATTCGCTGAAATTGTAATTTGAATAAAGAACACTGATGTCGTAATTTTTGAACACTAAGAAAACCGACAGCGCTGTTAGGACGGCGATACAACTTTTGGTATACAATTTGAAATTTGTAATTAATGATGTTTTTTTTCTTGCATTAAATTAAAATTTTTTGCTTGTAATTACATTTTTGTAGAATTTTTTATGTGTATTTGCATTTAATTTCGATGTATAGTATGATAATGTAGGGTCAGATGTAATAAGTTCATCATCAAAATATTTTTCATTTTTTTCTTCAGTTTTATCACTTGTAACGGCTGTATTCACAAGGCCTGATCCGTGGTTTAAATTGCCGTTTGGATGTTACATTTTGATCCTCTGAAATCGTCGAGTTAACTCGCGAGTTACATTTAACGCATGCACAGTACAATCTTTTTGCGAATTAACAAAATGGATGACACATTTTATTCCATGCTCAGTTACTGTATTCTTGCGACGACTGGACTGGATCTGTCATTATGGAGCACCTGCTGCATAACAACTCATCTCCTAATCATAATGGAAAAATTTAAAACATAATTTTATTGAAATTCAAAAGAAAAGTGAAAAATAAGGTAGCTGCGAAAACGTTTGGTGAAAAGATAGATGGCGGCACCTCCGCCAGGTAAGAGCGAAAGGTAGAATATGACCATGGCAGATGCAAATTCGTGCAAGTTACTTTTTATACCACCAACACACCTAATTTAAAATTAAATACCTTTGCATTTCTTTTCCCAAACCCAAATTAAAATGCCACATGTGTTCTATTTAATCACAGGTATGAATCAATTCTATGACGAAGTGTGTGCTGAATCAGTACAAATGCAGATTCAGGTGTCGTAACCAATATAAACAATATCACGTGATCGTGAGGAGACGGGAGTAGCCAATTACAGTGAGCGTCTCATTTTAATCCCCGGATCACTTAACACACCGTTTGAGAATGCCGTTCTTGATAATCCTCAAGTTAACTCTTATCTGCGGATCAACTGATCCTTGAGTTAACTCGAGACTTGTTAATATGGCAGAGTAAGAGTTTCAAACCTTACAATAACAATATATATGAAGAGAAAAA
This sequence comes from Metellina segmentata, assembly GCA_947359465.1. NCBI lineage: Eukaryota > Metazoa > Arthropoda > Arachnida > Araneae > Tetragnathidae > Metellina > Metellina segmentata. The sequence continues at coordinate 14,222,033 of OX375874.1, read as the reverse complement.
ATACAAAAATTGAGAATTTTCCTTTCACCCCATCTGATCCTAAATATTTAAAAATAATGTATGCATACTGTATATGGATACCAATCATATCAATCACAACATTTATTAAGTGAATTGTAAAATCATGGAAATTACAACTCTATCAGGGAACTTTTTTTCGAGAATTTTGTTGCCACCCTATTTAGTATCATGCTTGTACCTAATTGAGAAAATTCAAGAGAAAAAACATAAATTTCTTGATTTCCTCTTTGCAAAAACATATTTCAGGTATCTCATTTTGAATATGGAAACTCGTTTAGATTTTAGTGTTTGTGTAGCAGACAAGAAGCATCTTACTGCACAGCTTCTGTGTTTGTAGAAAGAATACTTCCAACTTAACTTACTCAAAACAAGTTGGGTAACAAAAAGACAGGAAAATTTGAATTGATTTATTTAACTTATTTATTGGTTATTTATTTCATCTTTTATTAATTAAAATTACATTTACTCTTATTAAAATAATTGTTTAATTTAGAATTTGAAGTATTACAGATTTATTTGTACTATGAAAGACAATTCAAATGAAAGAATATGAGTACTAACTAAGGTCATAGGGTTAATGATCAACATGATAATTTTAACTGTTTGAATCTTTCAAATATTTGCCCTGTTATATTTTCTAAATCCCAAAAATATTAATGTTTGACAGAAGTTAATGCTATCTAGAAACTACTGTGCTTTCATGTCTCGTATCTATCAAGTTTAATCATATAGACAATTAATTAATATATGATTTCCAAAAAAACAATTTGTTTTAAATCATATAATCCGATTTAAATCAAATAATCCAATTTTTGTGATATGCAAAAAAAGACGTGATTTTTTTTTCAAAACCATCTTTAGAAAATAAGTTTTTAAATTTCATGGTGAGATCTTCTAGGTCTGTTTTTCTTGCACATTTTGTCTTTTAGCCTATTCATTTTATATCTGAGTGACTATAGAATATTTTTTACAACAATTAAAAGAAAAAATTATGCTACTATTTTGCAAATGCTTTGACTGTCAGTCCTGTTAGAATCATGTGATACACAGAATATTATATTCATTATAAATGGATTGAAATAAAATGTATAAAATGTGAATAATGATATTTTGCCATCAGTAGGTTTAAGAAATGAAGTCACTTATTGCTGATGCTATGCACGTGTCTGCTAGTATGCAATATTCTTTGAACCAATATCTGAAATATATTAATAACTGTGTCATAAAGGAAATTTGAACAGAACTGTTTGCAATCTTATAAATTTACATAATTAAATACCATGATTTTCTAATTATCTACTACTAGTAGTACAAATAACTAGCAAAATACAAACTAAAGCTAGCAAAATACATGCTAATAACTTGTTGATTCTGTTTGTAGGATTACTTGTAATTTCTTTTTCTATTTCCTTAACAAACCTATAAAAACCAGGTAACTTTGTTTTAGGTTGAGTATAAGTTGAAATATATATGTATAGTTCAAAAATTTATGTAATAAATTTTAAAATTAACATTTGCAGCTTGCATTTTACTGTGGCATAATTATTCAACATTTTAATTAAAGTTCACGATTGTGTTCATTCTTGTAAAATAAAATTAAGTATAAACTAATGTTATTTAAAAAAATTAAAATCCTATTTTATCTAATGTTTATCATTACTCTGAATTAAAGATGTTTGTTGCTTGCATAATTTTGTAAAAATTTATAATTTCAGATGTTACTTTGAGTTTGCCAAAAATTGGCTAAAATGAGGGCGGCATTGATGAGCCTGAGCAGTGTTCTTCTTACATTCGCAGTCGTAGGAAATGCATACTATCAGAAGAAACAGTTTTACCCTTCTGTGGTTTACATCACAAAATCCAATCCTAGTATGGGGGTAAGTGTGAAGGGATATTTACTTAACAAGCTAGACTACATCTTTTGTTTCAGATTAATTAGAATTTGGCTATGTTTCATGAAATATGTATCTTCAGTAAATCTACTTCCTTTGGTAAATATATTATTTCCTGTGCAAGTGTTTTTTTTGTTGAACTGATATAGTAAATCTAATTGATTGTCCTTTTTTTTTTGTGCAAAGTTATCTTTGTTGTGATGTTAAGAATTCTTTGACTTATTTTAACTTATATTCTTTGATATTAACATTTTTCCTGCTTGCAGCACTATTGTTTCTGCTTTATTACACCAGATTGAAGTGATTTAATTCAAAAAATGGTGTTATATAAAAGCTTTCGACTTCTTGCCATCTTAGGCTGTAATACAGTCTTAAGACAAATAGTAAAAGCATAGGGTATGATTCATAGATCTAATTCGAAAACAGCAACATTGGTATAATAATTGGTATAGTACATAATAATTGGTATAACTACCTAATAGGGTATAGTACATAATAATTGGTATGGTACTAATAGGGACATTAAAATTATTTGAATAGATGAAAGAATGATAAACTCACACTGCATGTATTCTGTATTTAAATAAATGTTCTTAAAATTGCCATTAAAAGTATTTTTTAAACTGCTTCAATTTACAAAATACTTGTAAAAAACATATTTAAAAACGAACATAAAAGCATAATTTTGTATCGCATATTCCATTTTCATTTGTTGGACTAAGTTCTAAATCAAAAATTAATAATCAGAGTAAGTATAAATGTGCACTTTTAAAAACAATTTAAAATTGTTTTCAAAATTTCTCTTTTGATCAATTTAATATTCATGTGTAGATTGATTTATGTTCATGTTAAAGTAATTCAAATGTTTGTTTTTATATATTAGGTTATCTACATGCAAGCCTTTGTGCTTGTCCTTTTGATGGGTAAACTGATGAGGAAGATATTTTTTGGACAACTGCGAGCTGCTGAGACGGAAGTAAGGTTTTTTTAATGGCATTTAGAATTAGCTGGCTATAAACTTTTGTGAATAGTTTTTACTATTTTTTACAACATGAGTACAAATAACTCAATCATTTTATGTGTTTTATAAAGAAGTAATATATTCCCCTATTTCTCTTAGCACCTTATTGAACGATCGTGGTATGCTGTTACGGAAACTTGCCTAGCATTCACTGTGTTTCGAGATGATTTCAGCCCAAAGTTTGTGGCGCTTTTTACTTTACTTCTATTTTTGAAATGTTTTCACTGGTTAGCCGAGGATAGAGTGGACTATGTAAGTATATTACTCATAATGTGTTTTAAATAAGTGTTATTGAAAAGTGGTATTTTATTACTATTCTAACTAAAATAATTGATAATGTAACTTATAGTACACTCATTGCCATAAAAATTTGCGCACCAAGAAAAAGTCATCAACATGAAACAAAATTTTACACATGTAAGTACTACTTTGGTAAGTGATTAGAAAATCAAAAAAAAAGGATCATTTATTGCAGAAAAAGGTACGAATGAGCGGAAGTTTTAATACTCTGTTGGACCCCCTCAAGCGCGAATGCATGATGCGATACGAGCGGGTATTGAGGCATACAAGTTCCGTATGATGTCCTGAGACATCTCGTTCCACAGTTGCTGTAAACGTGCCTCTAGTTTGACCAAACTCATAGTGTCCAACTTGCTGTCCCAAATGATCCCAGATCTGCTCGATTTGTGACAAATCTGGGGATTGAGCTGGCAATGGAAGGGTGGTAATGTGGCGGAGGCAGTCTTGTGACATCCTTGCTGTGTGTGGCCAAGCATTGTCTTGTAGAAAAATGGCTCCTGGGCGCCCTGCTATGAGTGGCATCACATGTGACTGAAGGATGTCATGGACGTAACTCTGGGCTGTCATTGTGCCATGGATCAATATTAGGGGTGACCGTGTATCGTAAGCAATGGCACCCCATACCATCACACCAGCTGTGGGAGCTTCACAATGGCACCCCATACCATCACACCAGCTTTGACACGATTGTCATCACTGCTCAAATTGAATCTAGATTCATCGCTAAAGACGGCCTGGTTCCATTCCGTTGCAGTCCACTCGTCGTGCCCGACACCATTCCAAACGGAGGCGTCGGTGGGTGGGTGTCATTGGCAGCACACGTAATGGGCGCCGCGATATCAGATGTCCTTCAGCCAGGCACCTTGCGATGGCTCAGGAAGACACAGGGTCCCATTGTGAAGGTGCTGCCTGTGTCTGGATAGTGACCGATGAGGCAGTTGGCTCTACGCATGCGTTTCGTATGATGTGTGTGACGGTCTTCTCTACGAATGGTCTGTCGAGGGCGTCCTGAGTCTGGTCGCCGTGTAAATGACGTCTCTTCTGTCCTCCGGTCCCAACACCTCCTCACAGTAAAATCAGAACTGCCTACTTGCCGAGCTGACCACCCAGCTTCCATCATCCCGATGATTTTTACCCTCTCGAACTCTGACAGCTCCTCATATTGTCTTCGATTGCGGCGTAACGACTTGTCTACCTCAGCGTTTCCTTTGCAAAAGATTAAGTACACTCAAACAAACTCTGCTTACCTGTTTTATACTCCACGGAGAACAAAGTTCAACGTCCTCTAGTGGCATTACGCAATGCGCAATCACGCTGCATTTCAAATCATTTGCATATCTGGCCGACATGTACCTTCATACCAAGTTTTGTTACGATCCCACAGTTATATCTTGTTGCGCAAATTTTTATGGCAATGAGTGTATTATAACTGATTCATAAAAGCATGCTTCTCATACTCAACTCTTCAGTGGATTCCCACACGTGTGGACACTGAAGGAAATGAAGTCTTTGATTAATTGGCAAAGAAAGTAAGAATTAAATGCTGAAAAAAAACCCCAATAACTCTTACCAATGCTAATGATTTAGTAAATTCAAACGCACTTCACTTAAAATTAAAATTATGCAAACAAATTTGTGAAATTAGCATCGATAAAAAAAAATCCACCTCAACATCCAGACTAAGGCTAGGGCCTCCACTTGCAATTTTTAGTTGCACATTTTTTCAGTTGCAAAAATAAAATTCATTGTTTCAATACAAGTGCAAACACTTGTGACTAAACTATCATAGCGATTAAAAAGTTGCAACCGGTCCTATTTTCACTGCGACGTGACTGTCGCTCTACCCAGTGAATTATATGGATGTGCACCCACTTGTGATAGTTAAGTCGTGCGTTTTCTAATGTCAATTTTTCTTTTACATTAAATTATGTTTCATCCCCCCTAATTCAATTGTTGTAGATAGAGTAAGAATTTCAACGGATTTGAAATCTGCGGAAAATTTTAAACCAGATCGATACCTTAAATGTGATTTTCTTTAAATAAATAATTAAATAATCAAATTATATATAATTGAATAATAATCTGTGTTTTGTATCGATCTGGTGTAGAATTTTACGCTGATTTGGAAATCCGTTGAAAATTTCACTCTGTCTTCAACGATCGCAAAGATAGAAACTTGAATGAGGAGTATAAAAAACATAATTTAATGGATAAGAAAAGCTCGCCTCGAAACAAAAGAGCAATCACACAAGTAATTTCAGTGACATCCTCTGGAAAACTGTTCTAATTCAGCGATTTATCTATCGTAGTGTGTGCACCTTGAAGATTTTCTGAGACAGCGATTTTTTTTTGGTCGTTGTGACTAGAAATCGCAAGTGGAGGCCTAGCCAAAGAATAGGACAATTTTAAAGACAGATAGGACTAGAATATATATACATTGTAACTACCCAGGTATTGAGTTCACTCCTAATTATAAATTCACCTGACTTTAATCACCTGAATTAATTTAATTTACTGACTTTGACTTAATGAAATTTTTTAACTGTAAAGCTGTACCAGCTTTACAGTTAAAAAATAATCAACTTTGCTAAATCGGTGCAAAAAAAAAATAAATTTAAGGACTAATGCAATCAAAGGATATAAAATTAAAATAACCAGTGGGATCAAAGAAAAATTTTTTAAACAAACCAATGAAATCAAACGATTTTAAACGGATTTTTAAGGAACTTTCTAGAGTAATCAAAATAAAAATTTAAACTTTCCGTTTGCTGGCGCTTGCCATGAAAACCGCAATAATCATAAATACAAATTAGTTGCCTTGACTTACCGTAACTCGCCACTAGAAGTGTTCCAAAAAAAAATCGCCAATGCTGTTGACATCTCTAAAAGCATAGACTGCAGCTGTACCAATGCTTCTTTCTTGCTGTGCTTTTGCTGTGGCAGTCCTGTTTTGCCCACTGAGCAAGTAACTTGTGAGTTGTAGACAAACATGATTCAATTTTCTCCCTGGGTGCATTTCTCTCATAAAGACCCAACTTGGCGGGTGTTATTCCTGTAGAACTGACAAGGTTCCCACAGTCATTGAAAAGTCCTTGATTTTTTTTGGCTAACTTGGAGACCTTGAAAGTACTTGAAAATTACGGAACCTGGTGAAAAGTCCTTGAAACTATTTGATTTTTTTAACTTGTACATAATTTTGTAATTTCGTCTTGTATTGGAACTTGTCCAGACTAGTTTCCTCCACAGCAGTGTGCGTCATTTGAGCATCATTTTGAATGAAACCAGTGTTTCGTGCTTTGACACTACATGATATACTAATAATACTACGTCTAAATCTCCACAGTGTATTCTGTCCGTCAAAGTTGACACCTCTGGTCTCCGTTAAGACAGCCACCTTGTTATGCCTGCCACATCATGACTTATCATGGCCGCTAGATAAAAGCACCACTTAGGAAACCTTAGCTTTAGCAGTCGGGACGTTATTAGAAACCTGGTATGCATCCAAAGAAATGAAGCCAAATTCTTATTCAAAAATATAAAAGTTACAATTGAAAAAAATATTTTTAAGAAAATCACATTTCAGATATCTTTTTTTCTGTTGTAAAATTTTCTTCAAATTTCAAATCCGTTGAAATTCGTACTCTATCTTTAACTATCGCGAAGATAGAAACTTAGACTAGAGAATAAGAAAGCCCTGACACCAGTCAAAACTTTTGATTTGTTTTTCAAACAATAAACCATGACAGCCGTCTGTTGTAGGCAGTTGATGACAGCAAAATGGAGATTGTGTCGTGAAGATCAAACCGTGTGCAAGCTCCCATACTCTTTTTCGTGCTACCAAAAGAATTTATCGTACCATATTTTATCGCAAGACCGAAATCATATAAGTGCAAGTAGCCTGATCGTTAGCAAGACAAAAAGCCCACTTTGCAAAACAAAATCACAGGTTCTGTGAGAAAAGAAAATTTAAATTTTACCAAAATTGATGATAACCTTTCTTTTTTTGACTATCAGTAGTATAAAAAAATTGTCTATTTTTTGTATTTTTTACATTTTTCTTTTTAATTGACAGCTTTTGTGTATGCCTTGTTTTAGATTGTTATAAGAATTTTAGGTCGTTAAAAAATTTTTTTTTTTTTGGTTTTGAAAAGTCTTTAAAAGTTATTGAATTTTGTTTGGATAAAGGGTGTGGGAGCCATGACCGATGGAACTAAATGTTTTGAGTGATTGCTAATATAAATATGAGTACACACACAATCATAAATTAGAGGATAGTCAGAACAGATAATTTTAAGGTTTTTACTTTATTTTCCAGATGGAAAGGAGTCCTGTAATATCTTGGCTCTTCCACATCAGAGTTTCTTGTAAGTAAAGTATTATTGTTTGGATAATGTTCTCTTTTATTGATGCATTTCTTTAAAATTAGATTATTGAAGTTCAATTTTCTTCTCGAGACTACATTGGTATTAGTGAATAAGTGAAGAAAACTTCTCAAAAACTACTACCCACTCTATTTTAAAGATATTTGACTTTTATTTTATTGTATTTCCCATTTGGACATATTTAAATTATCTTTTCTTTTTTCGTCTTTAAAGTGCTTATGTATTACTATACATATTCCATGAAGTTATTTCGGAGCTCATTTTAGAAAACAATACGATTCCATAAGACATTAAAAACAATACACTGTATTTTTAAAGAGCAAAACTTTAAAAATGACTTTACTTTAAAAATGAGTTTTGAATAAAAGACGAAAATCTATTTGCACATGGTTACATAGATTGTAATTTAAGGCCGTATAGATTTTTACATAGCTTAAAGATATTTTTTTTTTATGCACTACTAGAGATCCTTTTATTTTTACAGCTCTTCTTGTCCTTTTGGGCATCTTGGATTACTTTTTTGTTAATCATGCATATCACAGTACTCTTACAAAGGGTGCATCTGTACAGTTAGTGTTTGGCTTTGAAGTAAGTCTTGATTTTAGATGACCATTTTGTGCTTATTTTAATTGTTTTCTAATGTAAAATGCTAAAGATATAATTTCTTTTTTTATTTTCCAGTATGCCATATTATTGAGTGTTGTATTTAATATATTAATGAAATATATGCTCCATTCCTATGATCTTCAAAGTGAGAATCCATGGGAAAATAAAGCTGTCTTTCTGCTTTACAGTGAACTAGTCATGGGTATGTTAGGTTTACTTATTATCTTTTTAAATAACAGAAAAGTAAGTTTTTAATGCTAATCGGAGAAAGAAAAGAATTGGTGCAGTAAAAAAATATTAAAAGAGTTCTGGGAATTTTTTATTGGCTTCAATTTAGTTGACAGAAAACCGAGCACTGAATTAAAATCATCAACTTCATTTGGGAATTAAAATTCATTAATACAAATAATTTTTTTCTGATTGAATTTAATGTGTTGGTTAAGTATTTGAAAAGAGAACTAAAAATTGCTTGAAAAACTAGGTTAGGTAGATTTAGAATAGTTAAATAAGAAAGCCTTTGTGTCAGACATAACCTGTGGTACATTGTTTCAGTGATCAGGCATGAGAATCTTCCGCGTTTACGCGGATTTCCGCTTTTTTGTTTTTTCCATGTTTTTCTGCTTTTTAGTAATTTTCCGTTGTTTTTTTAACGTGATTTTGGTTGTTTTTAAGAATATGACATCAACATTATATTTCAAGCTTTGAAAATCGGATGTTCTTGAGACGTTTTTATATACTCAGAGTTGCCAAGTGCTCTGGAATTTCTCCGCGAAAGCATCGAAAATCCGCAACTCCGCGTCATATATGGTTCACTCAAGAAATCGCTTCAATGCAGGCTCAGGCATGAGAATCTTCCAGATTTCCGCGTTTTGTGTTTTTCCCCCATGTTTTTTCCCCTTTTCAGTAATTTTCCGCGTTTTTCTAACGTGATTTTAGCCGTTTTTAAAAATAAGACGTCATCAGAGTTTCTAGTCAATGAGAGTATATTTCAAGCTTTGAAGAAAAGAATGTCCTAGTGACGTTTTTATGTACTAAGGGGTAGGCCTGGTCCATGCATCGATACATCGTGAAAAACCGGTGTGAGGTCAACATCGGCACATTTTCACGATGGCGATGCATCGTGCCATCCCTTAGCTAGTCCAAGTCTCGCGGTCGTCGTGACATCGCGATTTTTTCTGATCTTACACAGCCATCCTTAAAGCTACGTTTTCCTATGAAAGCGGAGCCATTATCTAGCAGCTGTTATTGGTCATGATGCCGTAGGCATAACTAGGCGGCCGTCTTAACAGAACAGAGGTGTCAACAAAATACGGTAGAGAATTGGGCAAAACAGACGGTTGGCGTGGTAAACAAATTAAAGCTTTTTTATTCTCTAGTCCAAGTTTCTAACTTCGGGATCGTTGAAGATGGAGTGAAAATTTCAACGGATTTCAAATCAGCGTAAAATTCTACGCCAGGTCAATACCAAAAACAGATTTTTCTTTCAATTGTTTACCATTTGTAAAATAATGAATTTTTTATTTAAATAAAATCACAATTAAGGTATTGATCTGATGTAAAATTTTCCGCACATTTCAAATTGTTGAAAATTTTAATCTATCTTTAACGATCCTGTTTTTAAAAAAACAATCTAAACAATGCTAATCAAAAATTTTTGTTTGTTTTGCTTCCCTCCGCTTTAATTGCTTAGCGAGGGAAATGAAATGCTGCCGCTACAGGAGAAAAAACGTTCCCCAACTGTTTGAGACCACTTTGACGATCGTCATGCAGATGGCGGCTCCGCTAATTTTCGTTACGCCCACAAACAATGCTCTCTAGGAAACCAACGCCATCTGTTTGTATAAACAACGTTTTAGTGACGTCATCCACAGCAAGATAAAGGCTCCGCTTTCTTATGAAATCATAGCTTTAGCTACCACAGATCTCGCTGTCATCGTGACATCGCGATTTTCCCCGATCTCGCTTTTTTCCGGTGTCACAATGTTGTCGCTTACGCCAAAGATTTCGATGCTATCTTAGCGCATTTGCGATATCTGAGTTGCCTAATCAGTATTTCCAGCAGATATTTCATGTTTTTTAGCATCATTGGGGAAAAATTTGGATTTTAGTTTTGGTTTAGATCGACACAACAATTTCGATGTTTATTTAAGCGCATGTGCGATTTTTCACCATGGTACTTAGCTTTTCGATGCCGTGATGAAAGGCTTACTTTGTGATAGTTAATTTTTTTATTTCTGAGCTGTTTTTTTTTTTTTTGGGGGGGGGGAGGGGGTAAAGTTACAGTTCACACATATAAAGATTGAAAATTAAAGTTTCAAACTGCGAGGGAGCGAATAATTCTTCTCTACTTGCTGAATTTATCTAGATTTTTTTTATTAAATTTTTTTAATTAGTTAATATTTTTTTTTTCTTTAATAGTATTTAATAACAAAATAGTTTTGCAAAATCTGGGATTTTAATGGGCTGTTTTCATTTCTTTTTAATAAATGAGGAATTTCTCAAATAACTATTTGTATCCTAAAGATGACTTTGCAATTCTTTTTTTAGCGAAATTGAAATTCAGTATAATTTAAACATTTTAAAACAAAAGTGATTTTTTTTAAATTTTAAGTTGAATCCCAAAACCCCATTATTGTTTCTTGATACAATCAATCAGTTTGCATCCTTTTTTGTTGCAAACTTCTGTGGCAATCTAGGTCATATATGCCGTCATCATTACTTAGAGGAATCAAATGCCCCTTTATTTCTACTTATGCTGAAGTTTTTCTCCTTCTAAATAAGCTAATTTTTAATCTCTTCTTTAGCAAATATTTAGCAAATTCATCTAGAAGAGAAAGCTATTCTGCTCTATGAAAAATTAATCCGTCTTGGAGATCCTTTTTGGGTTAACTATCAAATCTGTCCTAGAAATTTAAAGACACAATGCGGATTTATTCAAAAAGTTCATGATATCCTGCAAGGTGGTGAGCCACATGTAAATCCACAGAAGATTATGAAACCCACAAACCCTTTGGAGACCTTCGAAGTTGAGTTCAGCCTTAATCTTGTGGATAAAATATTCAAGAAGGATACGGCTCCAGTTGTTCTCAGGTGTTGTGCCTTGGAACTAATCTATACAGAATATCCGGAAGAAAACTGGCTGCACGTGTACACGGACGGGTCATACTCCGTAAGCTATATGTCTGCTGGCTCCGGAGTCTTTTCGAGACTCTTCTCTCGCTTTGTTTCCGCAGGTAAGTACAGAACATCCTTTGATGGAGAGGTGGAGGCCATCCGTACTGCATTAGAACAACTCCTGGACTTTCGACATGAATTTGAAAAGGTTGTTCTACTCTCGGATTCGCAGGCAGCTATACAGGCCATTGGTTCCGCTGAGGCACCAGCTTCTGTTGAGGTACTGCAGTGCCGGGAGTTAATACGTCTTTTTAGACGTGAAGACAAACGAATAAAGTTACAATGGATCCCTGGTCATTGCGGTATTCATGGGAACGATCAGGCAGACCTTCTTGCACGAATGGGTGCCGCTGTACAGCAATCAAGGGACTCTGGACTGTCTTTTTACTCAAAAAAACTCTACTGGAAACAAGCTTTGAAGTTAAAATTGGAAACACGAATGCAGGATAGGATTAAATCCAAGACCTGGAATAGCGAAGATCTTGCTAATATACCTGATTACCCACGACGTGAGGCAGTGGCATTGTTCCGGTTGGTGACGGGACATGACTGCTTGAGTGAACATCTTCATAGAATTGGCATTTTAGACTCCCCTCTTTGTTCATTATGCGATCTGAAGGAAACCTTGAATAGAGCTCATCTGCGTCGATGTGGGGCACTTGGCGATTCTGCCGAATCCGAGACCACCCTGTACTGGAGAGCTAGAGAACGCCTAAGGCTACAATGACTTCGGTCAACTCTGTTTTTGTGGTATCGTATTGTCTTTGCAATTGTACCCTGCCTTGCCATTAGAAAAAAAAAAAAAATAGCAAATATGGTGTGTGGAACACACATACATATGTATGCAAAATCTTGTTTTAAATCATCCTTGTCTATGCTATTATAAAAGGTAGTATTAGTTTGTTTTTTCCACGGCCGCAAAATCCTGACGATTCTATGGCATTTATAGCAATGAGATTTGGCACACTGGTAGTCCAAATTTTTTGTAATTTTTGGGTCACGGCGAATTTTGAAAATTTAATCTAGAAGATTTTAAAATTAATTTAATAGTTGTATTCTCTTCCTGGTTCTTCAAACGCAGAGGACTCTTTCTACCCATGTGACATTGCAGTCAGGCCTTGGAACCATGACAAGTTTTATTTCATCCGACAGAACGCTGATAATTTTTTTTTTTTTCCGTTTCCACTTTGATTGTGCTTGAAGCAATGATTTTCCAGCCAGACAATAAATCTTTAAACTGGGGTCAGTTCTTTTTTCTATCTCCTAGATTGTTAGAGACAGAGTAAAAATTTCAACGGATTTGAAATCTGCTGAAAATTTCAGTTTAGATTGGTACCTAAAATACGATTTTCTTTAAATAAATATTTTTTTTTTGAATATATCTTTAATGGATTTGAAATTTGCGGAACATTTTACACCAGATTATTTCTTAAATGCACTATGCAGATCTTTATTTGTTATTTTTTTCCTACCAGGATTTTTTATACCAAAGAAAAAAAGAACTTAAAAAAATTATATATGGTGATTTGGAACAAGGTTTTGCTTTTACTATGTATAAAATGCATGGTTAACATCACGATATATCGTGATGTTAGAATGCTGATGTATTGCATTGTAAAAATTTTAACATAATCAGATCTAATAGGGGGTTCGCCCCCAACAACAAACCATGTTAGTTTCGTATGTATAAGCATCAAGCTAAAAAAAGGAGTTTTTAATCCGGCGGCAGCGATAAATTTTCCTCTTTTGAAATTTTGCATTCTCATGCCTGAGTGATGAAAATGAATTTTGGTTACGTGAAATAAGTTTTACAATTTAAATGGTAAAAAATTAAAAACTATTAAATCAGCATACACCACAAAAAATATCGAAAAAAATAGACAACGGAACAAAGTTGATTTAATGAAATTAATTTATTTTTCTTTTAAAATCTAGTGATAAGATCAGTTGCCACAACTTGTAACGCAAAACAAACAAAAAGTTTAAGAATGTAAAATTTTGTTTTAATATGTCATTAAAATAATTAGCAGTAGAGAGAGTCAGTATTAATTTTTTGTGGGCTGTTTGTGTTCAAAACAGCTTGATGTTTTCTTAATAGTTATTCATAAAATATTACTTTTTGTAGGCTAATCTTTCAAAATCAAACTTATACTTGATATTTATCTTCTAAATCACTAATAGTCTTTCTCAAATGACTGACACAAATTTCACAGTGCTTATAAATTATTTGCTATGGTAATAGTCTGAAATGAAATTTGTGTCTTAAGGGATCTCCGATTAGGATTGTTTCAAGTCAAAATTTCTGTTTGAATGTTGAGTTTGATTTAACTTCTGAAAATGTCATTCTTACATTTACTAGTGATTTACTGATATACGTGATGCTTTTCATGACATTGGACTGTCTAATGAACAATTTTAATTTTAGGTTTGTTCAAGGTTATTTTGTATTTGCTTTTCATGACAATAATGATCAAGATACATACTTTCCCACTGTTTGCCATTAGGCCAATGTATTTGAGCTTGAGGTAAGTTCATTTGGAATTATTTACTAAATATTGTTGAAAATATATTATGGTAGTCATTGATAGATTCTTCAATTATTATATAAGGTATTTTTTTCGAAATTTTGAATTTTAGTTTCATTCTTGTAGCAGTGCTTTTCTTTTTTACAGAATTAAATAAAAATTGTTATGTATCTAAATTTTTCACAATCTGTAGTAAAACGTTTTTGTTTGTATTATAGGGCATTTAAAAAGGCTGTAAATGATGTAATTATGTCTAGAAGGGCGATAAGAAATATGAATACCCTGTAAGTAAACTACTTAATTGCTATTAACTCTGTTAATAATTATCTACATGTTTTTATCCTAAACCATTTACTTGTATAGTCATTCGCTGAAATTGAGCCCTACACATTTATAAGCAGGGTCATTACATTTCAACTTTTCAAACGAATGGATTAAATAATCCATGTTTTAAAGTTACTGAAAACCCATTAGAATAGGAAGAAATATTTGGTACTTTTCCGTTAGCTGGGTTCCAAAAAACCGCCAAGCCTAAATGTTGATTCGAAAAGAATATTTCCAGGCATTTGTTATAGGGTTGCTATAAATGTTAAAAGATAAACTCCTTAAAGCTTGTTAGTTTGGCTGAGTTATTGCTGTAATTTGGCGGTTTTTGTCTGGTACCCAGCTAAAGGAAAAGTATCAGATATTTATTAGCACATATTAAAACAATGAGATTCTTATAATTGTTTTAACTGTTTTGATCTATGTTAAGATCCTTAACATGCAAGAAAAATCTAAACTTTAAATCCTGCCGAGTATCACAAGGTTTTAGAGTAGTGTATAATTACTTTTTTCTTACATCATTTATAATGTCTAAACAGCCACATCTGTTGGTTGGAAGAATCCATCCAGGAAAGATTCTATTGGTCTAGTAGGTCAAAACTGGAGAGAAGCCAAGCAGGGAAGACTGCAGGTTTTGTAATTTATATATATATGTGAACCTTTCAGAGGATAAATTAGTGATCAATGTGTATAAAAGGGTTCTTTAATACGCTTTAGCTTTCACCAAATCATTTTACACTGTTTTGGACCTTGCGCAATATAATTCTGATCCCAGTACTGAAGTAGACTCTTTATCAGTCAGAGTTTCTTCCTTACTTCCCGAATGGAAGCAATCCCCTCAACACCGAGCTACTGAAAGCCCACAACGGAATAGCCGCAACCGACGAGGAAAAGTTCGAAGGGTTAAAAAAGAGGATATAGGGTCATAGGACACGCCACCTGAAATTCCCTCTGCCAGCATTGGCTAACCGAGGGTGCATAGACGTGGTCGACTCAATGCGAAGGTGTGTCCTGGTTCCAGCTCATAAATATCAACCAATACGAGACTGCTGAAGCTCAAGGTGGAATTTATCGTCTCACTGTCCGCTAGAGACGATCAGATTGCCCTTTAACCTATTTATCGTACGACAGCCCCGAAATCATGAGTCGAGTCGGGTATTTGTTCTCATCATCATGGAGTGAGTGCAACACTCACAGACGAGAAGCTCGACACCTCTCCAGGCATCTACTAGGCGGGTGCCCGAACCTCAGTAGCCATTCTGTTCCCACAACCAATGATCCAGTACCATGGGCGGTAGTTACAGTACCATCGTCTCTGGTGCATTCAGACCCCTGGCATCTACCAGATAGCCTTTATTTGTAAGCGAAACAGGTATTAGCCTAGTGCAGCTAGCCTGTTTTCAATCAATAGGTGTCATGGCTCACTCCATTGCTTCAGTAAAACTTTCCTTATGAGTGTATATTCATTACTTGGTCTGTCTTGTATATGGTGCAGCCATAAAACCCAAATCAACTGTGTCAATCAGCTGTAGTTGTATCGTAAATGCTAAGCACGTATCTTGGACTAATATAGTGTCAATTTTTTATGTTTCCTCAGCTATCCAGATGCAACCGCAGAAGAATTAGCTTCTGTGGATAATGTTTGCATCATTTGTCGTGAGGAGATGTCTGGCTCGGGTAGCAGCAAAAAATTGCCATGCAATCACATTTTCCATGCATCATGCTTGCGATCATGGTTCCAGAGGCAGCAAACATGCCCCACGTGCCGTATGGATGTTCTTAGGGTGCCTGCACCTGCACCTGCTCAAAATGCTCCCCCTGCTGGAGTTCCAGGCGCACAGCCTCAACAACCTCAAGCACCTAATATGGGGAATTGTGAGTTGAAACATCAATTTTTATTAATAGCTAGAACTGTTAAAATTTTTCAATTTCTTATATCTGTTGAGCCCAGTGTTCACATATCTTATTTAATTCTATTCCTAATAAGCCTGAATAAGCACATAGCTTCCATAAAAAATAAAATTGTATCCCCATTGCTTGTTTCAGGTAATTCAGTATTTTTTGTATGTATAAACCTATTCTTGTATTTGCTCACATTTCCTTATCTGCTGAAATTTCTTACTGCTTTCTGTCATCAGATTTTTCCTCCCTGGTTGTATTTCTCTCTTCTGTGTCAGTAAAACTATCATTGTGTGTGTCTATAAGTTGATGTGTTGTATGTCTTATGTATGGCATATCATGACCAAATATGACCCTTGCACCATAAAACCCAAAAACAACCAATCAACTAACTGTTATTAAAACTATACGTGATCATTTTATTAAAATCACAATTTTCAATTAATTCTTCCGGCAAAGTATGCATTTGACCAGTACAGATTCAGGCATTGAAAGAAATGTAAACAACGTCACATGATCGAGAGAGGAGACTAGTAGCCAATTACAGTGAGCTTATTTTTTTAATCTGGTTTGTGAATACGGTTCTGTGATAATCCGCTGATTAATTCTGACCCACGGATTTACTGATTATCGAATTACTTGAGACTTGTGATTACGGCCATTAGTGTTTCTTGTTAAAATAATGTAATGTATAACTAAAAAGTGCCTAGCAGCATTTTAAATACAACTTAAACTGGTACAGCCTCAACCACAAGCACATAATATAGGGGATATAGGTTGCATTCAAATATGGAACAAGGGACACATTTGGAGAGTGGGGTGCCAGCTCGGGTGTTTACCTCAATATCTGACTGATTTAAAATGTACAAGGTGTTCTTGTACCTTTCTGTTTGGGTTTGATCCTATACCATCATCAATAGCCTGTTGTGTTGCTCCAGTGTAATGTCAATTAACTACCAACCAACCTTCATCCTTGTAAAGTGGAACAACAATTATATTACTATCAGGATGATCTATATCAGGGGTGGTCAACCTGTGGCGCATGCGGCAAATATGACGGATTGGATGATTACAAGTGGCGCACTCCATCCTTGTGTCTACTTATTCTTTTGAAGTAGGTAAAGTGATAGTAAGCGTGAGTTTAATGAACAGTGGGAAAATGAGTTGTTATTTATAAAAAGTCAATCAGAAAAAATGTTTTGCATTGTTTGTGAAAGTACTCTTTCACGTAAGGGAAGACATGATCTCAATAGACACTGTAACGCACAGCATCAGACTAACATAGCTTGTGCTTGGGTCTGAGTTATCAAAAGAATATGTGACTTAGAAAAAGGAAGAAATCAGAAGACAAAATATTTTGACTGAAGTAAGTTTTGAAGACTTGATGATGACAGAAGTGTCCTATGAAATTGCTTTAGCATTGACGATCTATGTTGAAAAATATATAGAACATATGACAAATGCATGAATGTATGACCAATATATTGAAAAAATCAAGTTATTGCAAGGGTCATTTGAAAGTTGTTTTCATCATTTGGCTAAAGAAGAAAACTGAATGCTCGTATTTATAAGCACATTTTCACTTAGTGAACAAAACGTATGAAGATGCATAGTAACATATAAATGGAACTTATTGATTTAAAAACAAATTCATTATTGAAAATTAAATTTGATGAGTTTTTTCAGATCAAAATGTTTCTGACATGCTCAATTTCTGGCCTGTAAACATTTCCCAGAACTAAAAAAATTTGCAAAATATTATACATGTTGTTTCGGAACGACACAGATGTGAATATGCATTTTCATCCATGAAATTTATTAAAAGTAAATCGAGGTTGCGAATAAATGATTCAAATTTGAAGAATTCTCTGCTGATCTCAGTAACAAATTTAACACCAAACATTGAAATGCTAGTAAATAACAAACACGCTCAAAAGTCTTATTAATGGTAAGTAATGATTATGTGCTGTAATAGATATTGTTTTACATACAATAATTAAATAATTTAAATATGTCAATTATGTCCATTACCATACTTTTAATTAAAAAGGTTATTAAGGATATGCCAGGGGACTATGAAGGTAGAAAATGTGCTTGAGTTGAATGGCACATCTGAACCTGTATGTGAAAAAAATTGTCGCCACTGGTCTATGTAGAAAAATAATGGAAAACTAATTTTTTATCAAGACTATTTTTAGAATGAAATTTTTTGTAGGTAGCAGACTTAGCAAAACTTATTTTTGGATTATCGCTCATTGTTATTTTTTTTTAAATCTATGAAGGGTAGTGTTTGTGCATATGTGTGTAAAACATGTCAATTCTTTAAGTAATTTTATTCCAAATTGTGTATAAATAATGTTATATAACTCTGCTAATTAATTATTTTTTTCCTGTTGTTGTGCTCAGGGCCCGGTATGGCACCTGGATTCATGCCCGGTGCTTTCCCTGGGATGTTTCCATTTATTATTCCACCTGTTCCTCCACAACCACCAGCACAGCCTGGTGATCAACCTGGTACTCCACCTAACATTTCTCAACCTCAGCAACAAACAGGTACGTCTTGACTATCCTAATTTACATAGGGGTCATTCCACGTCAGTTCAACCAGGGTCCGACACCCATGATCTCCGATTTTGATGAAATTTGGCATGTTTGTTCCTTTTATGGATTTAAGTACACATATGAATTTTTTTTGCTCTATCTCAAGCGGTTTTTGTTTTACAGCCTGTTTAAGTTTCGGGAATTTTGCGATTTTTATCGATCAGAGAGAGGAAACACAGTTTGTTTTTTACAGAAAATAAATTATATCTCCCTTGTTTATCAACCAATGTTGATGAAACTTTTTAAGAGTATACATCAATATATAAGTAGACCAGAAAAAAATAAATTATACCTGCAAGTATCTTATACATGGTCAGAAAAATTCCAAAAGTTCTATTTATAGATTTAAAAAATAAAATGGCGAGTTCTATGCTAAGTGGAATATCTTCAAAAGGGTTAAGGACAATCAAAACTTTTTTTATATATTCTTGTTCTAAAAGATATGCTCTACCACATGAAAAAATAAAATGAGTGTTTTTTTTACTCCTTTATCACTTTTTTTCACTTTAAAGATAGAAATCACTTGAATCGCTCATTTTCTTGAAATCGTTAAATTAAAATTATAATTTTAGAAAATTTGAACTAAAAATGTCACAAAAATCAACTACTTTGAAAGAAAATTAGACAAGGCAAAAACAAATTTTAAAAAATCAGTGCCTTTTGGCATATAATTAAAATAATAGCATAATTAATATTGTTAATCAGGCCTGTGTGTATAAATTTTTTTTAATAGGTTATCCATGATTATATCTTTATTTAGAAATAAGATAATTAATTTCCTTATTTTCAACAACTAGGCCTAATTAAAGGAAAGATAATTACATTGCAATTTAAATTTAGTTTTAAAAACTAGTCAACTCATTAACTGTAACTTATTTCAAGAAATCTTATAAGCAATCATAACACTCAAGCTGTGAAAAAAAAAACCCATTTAATCTCTATCTACTGAGCAAGTATACTTGTTTAAACATGGAACTAGCATCTCTAAACTTGTTTAAGCATGGAACTTGCATGTCTAAGCTTGTTTAGTCTGGAACTTTCAAGTCTAAACAATTGAGCCTGCTCAGCAGACAGAACTTGGCATCTACTAATCAGTCAGACACAGGATGTTGCAAGTGTAACATGCAGAATTGGTGGTTATGTTTTACAGTTTTTTATTTCAAATCTGATTTAGTTTTTTTATGAATTGTGTTGGATTTTTTTAACTGCAACTGTTCCGTTAACAACTATATGTGTTGAACTAAGACGTGTCTTCAGTTTTGATGAGTACCTGATATTAATGTTATTTTAAAAAGAGTGTTAAGTATTTTTTAAATATTGGAAAAATTGAGAAGTACAGTGTGGGGGAAGTAACTCATAGTGCTTGTCATTTGTTACACTATGTCAAGAAAAAAGCCATACAAACTATTAAAAAACTGTCTGAAGCTGATTTAACTCTTTTAAAATTGAGAACGGAATCAAGTTACGAGTTAAAAACTGTTTGTCTTCATCATCAAAGTATGTTTTTGAACAAGTATGAATTTTTACAAAAGGTATGTTGTGACCCTTTTAAAAAACATAAAACTTTAATTAAGAAAAGACTTCGTGTTGTAACTATAGATCAGAGTAGGATAATTTTATCAAAGGGCTACAAAGTGAAACCAGGACAAAAACTTTGTGCATCTTGCAGGAACAATCTACTTAAAGACAAACTAATTGATGAGAGTAATGTTGAAAGCAAAAGTAGCTTGAAGGTCCAAGATGAAGTTGCTGATGTGGGATGAGCTCCTAATGAACTACTCCAATTACAAAAGAAAAGTGTGGTTGATGAACTAAATTCTTCATTCCATGAAATCAGATGTTCACCAATGAAATTACATGCACTTGGTGAACATAGCAGATCATCTTACGGTAAAAAAAAAACTACAAAGAGTACATGAAAACCTAAAAAGAAAAATTGAAAATGTTCTTGAAGTTGATTTTCCAGATGAAAAAAATGACTTGGAAAAAAGTGTGATGTGATACAAAAATCTGAAGATCTGGACAAGCTTGTAGATACAATTAAAAATGAATTAAGTGGTGCATCAAGAAACAAACAGATTCAAATGTTGATGATTCCAGCTTCACTAATGTGGTCTAGAAAAAAAATGACAAAGACTTTTAACGTATCTGATTATTCTGTTCGTAAGGCTCAAAAACTGTTTAAATACAAGGTTATTTTTATCTGAACCAGATTCTAGATGTGGGAAAAAGTTGAGTCCTGAAACTATTGAATTGGTGAAAAGGTTTTATCAGAGTGATGAACATTCCAGAATTTTGCCAGGTATGAAGGATGTGGTAAGTATAGGGAAAAAAATACATGAGAGAAAACGTTTGATTTTATGTAATCTTAGTGAGCTATACTCAAATTTTAAATGTGAATACCCTGACTTGAAAATAGGTTTTTCAAAATTTTGTTCCTTGAGACCTAAGTGGTGTGTTTTGGCTGGTGCCAGTGGCACACACTTAGTGTGTGTTTGCACAATACATCAAAATGGGATCTTATTGATTCACGGAGCAGGCATTGAAGAGGATTACAAAGACCTTATGTCGTATATTGTTTGTAAAGGAGCAGGAAGAGAATATATGCTAAGGCATTGCGACAAGTGCCCATCAAAAGATAACCTTATCAAGTTTTTACAGTCAAAATTCGAGAGCTATGATGTTGAAGACTCTGTCGAGTACAATTAGTGGGTTTCGACTCATCGAACGGAAATTATACGGTGCTCGAGCTCAGTTGATGAGGTTATTGATAACTTAGTAGAAAAACTGAACAAGTTAATACCTCATTCATACATAGCTAAATCGCAAGCTTCATTTTTTAAAAGTTTAAAGGAAACAGTTTTCTTAAATACAGCTGTTATCTCTATGGATTTTAGTGAAAATTATGCTTTCACAATACAAGAAGAAGCTCAAGGTTACCACTGGACCTCAGATTCATGCACTATTCATCCTGTCATGATTCACTGTAAGGATGCCAGCAATAAAAAGCTGATTTTACCTTTTTGTATAATATCTGATGACCTTAAACATGACGTGAGTATGGTATACAAGATTCAGGAAACTATAACTGCCTTTCTGAAAGAGAACTACCCACATATAGCAAACATTCACTACTTCAGTGATGGATGTGCTGGGCAGTATAAAAATAAATACAACTTCATGAATCTGTGTCTGCATGAAAAAGACTTTCAACTAAAAGCTCAGTGGTCCTTTTTAGCAACCAGTCACAGTAAAACCGAATGTGACGGAATAGGGGGTACTGTCAAACGTTTAGCAAGGAAGGAAAGTCTTCAACGACATCTGGACAGACCAATTATAACAACGAATGAACTTTTCAAGTTTTGCAAATCCAACATTGCAAATAGCCGACCAACCGGTATAGTGGTTAAGGTGTTAGCCTCTAGATCTGAAGGTTCCTGGTTCGAATCCGGGTCCGGGCATGGATGTTTGTAAACGTATGGTGTAGAGGCGGCTGGTGCACCTTAAATCTGTCGTGGCCAAAAGTCCTCACGTTGGGTTGGCGTGGAAGTTTGGAGAGTGGGGTGCCAGCTCAGGTGTTGCTTCGTCATCTGACCGTGGTTCAAAATTACGAGGTGTTGTCCTCGGATCTTTCCCTTAAGGGACTGATCCCGGACCGTCGTCAATAGCCCGTTGTGTTGCTCTAGTACGACGTTAACTAATAATTACCAATTACCAACATTGCAAATATTAACTTCCAACTTATTTCTAAAAAAGCGGTAGATTCAACTCGCCTGGCTTTAGAAAGTCGTGCCAAAGATCTTCAAACTCTTCCAGGAACAAGATCGTTCCACGGCTTTCAGCCAACAGACCAGTTGGGAACGATTGAGGCTAGAAGAATCAGCAGTAATGAAACACCAGCTCTCATTTTCAACTTATGTAACAAGCAGAAAAGTTTACCTGTGAAAATAGAAGACTTATATCCTGGATGTTTTATTGCTTGTGTTTATGACAGCTTATGGTATTTTGGTATGGTGAGTGAGATGAATGTAAAAGAAGAAGAGGCCACTGCAAAGTTTTTACATCCTCATGGACCATAACCATCATTTTTCTGGCCCAAAAAGGAAGATGAATGTGTTGTACCCATCCCTCATGTCATTGCAATTGTAGAACCCCCAAAAATAATGACTAGAAGAACTTACGAATTCTCTCAAGAATGCATGATACATGTTCAATCAACCTTATGAAAACACTGGAGAAAATAAAGAATTATTACCTAGAATTTGAAATATTTCAATGGTAAGAGTTTTGTAATGCATTTCCCATTCCAGCAAACATTATAAATATTCAAATTTTCTAAAATTATAATTTTAATTTAACGATTTCAAGAAAATGAGATAGTCAAGTGATTTCTATCTTTAAAGTGAAAAAAAGTAATAAAGGAGTAAAAAAACCACTCATTTTATTTTTTCATGTGGTAGAGCATATCTTTTAGAACAAGAATATATAAAAAAAGTTTTGATTGTCCTTAACCCTTTTGAAGATATTCCACTTAGCGTAGAACTCGCCATTTTATTTTTTAAATCTATAAATAGAACTTTTGGAATTTTTCTGACCATGTATAAGATACTTGCAGGTATAATTTATTTTTTTCTGGTCTACTTATATATTGATGTATACTCTTAAAAAATTTCATCAACATTGGTTGATAAACAAGGGAGATATAATTTATTTTCTGTAAAAAACAAATTGTGTTTCCTCTCTCTGATCGATAAAAATCGCAAAATTCCTGAAACTTAAACAGGCTGTAAAACAAAAACCGCTTGAGATAGAGCAAAAAAAATTCACATGTGTACTTAAATCCATAAATGGAACAAACATGCCAAGTTTCATCAAAATCGGAGATCATGGGTGTCAAATCCTTTTTTTTTCTGGTTGATTTGACATGGATTGACCCATAGGTCATCATTATAGCCACGTTCATAAATGAAAGATTTTACATTTTGACCAGTTACTATGAAAAAGAAACTTGGCTACATTGAATTCGTTTTATTTTCGACTTATGTTCAGTAATTTTAAATAAATAGTTGGTAACACCCTTGATATCATAACCAGATATGAGATGTATTTTCTTGCATGTTAAATATAGGTAGCGGTAGTGTTTCTTTGGTGATAAGTGTTTCCTGTATGTATTCTAAACAAGACTTCAGTTGGCCTGCTTTTCAAGTTCAATTTTAGTACTTAGCGAATAAAAATTCCAAAGAATGAATTCCAATTGTTACACGAGAGTTTATTGGTTTAGGCCAATTAGATTAAATGCTGAACATTGCCAAAAATGGCCGTAAATTACATTTTAAGATAACTTTTATAAGTATCATGTGAGCATTTGTCGAGCAAAAGTAAAAATTACTTTTGTGTTTATCAATTACAAATTCAAAAATGGAGCATTTTACTGAACAATGTTTACTGTGGTTAGGAGTAACCATTATATATATTTTGACAAATTTTGAGTACGACTCAAGAATAAACAAGTATATACAAGAATAAACATCTTGTTAAAATGTTACCCCATACATGTTAATACAGATGTGTTATTTTCTTATATGCATCTTCCATGCAAGCAAATGTACAGAATATCCTTAATAGTATTAATGTTAACAGGGTTAACAAGGTATATATCTAATTTCCCTTGAAGTGAAACTATATTATATGCATTCGATACTTTACTTCCTATCCTCAGAGCAGTAGATAACCATAGGTATTTTTCTATCAATGCTGTTTGAAAAATCTTTACATGATATGTAGCTCTGCCACCATGCTCATTCAAAATTATGTTAGGGGTGTGTTTAATTTAAATAAAGTAGAAATTAAGCTTAGCAAGCTTTATTTACTACATGAAAGATTGACTATATTATAGTGCTGAAAATCATTTATCATATTGTGTAAAGTCTATATTGATGAAAATATTTATAAAAAAAGAATTTAAATTAAGCGTCACATTTTCAAGAATTTGGCTTAAAGTATGTCTTGACGTGTTGCAGCTATAATACAAGCAAAAGGAGAGCCTACCCGTTATACTAAGAATAATAAAGCACTTTTTCTGAAAAATATGCAGTGTCCAACTACTTTTGTCCATCTAGTGTATGTATACATAACAATTTGATCAAAGCCCTGTTAACATTGAAAGTGTTTAATATCCTATCATGTCAACAACATGTTCAGTGTTTTATGAAATTTTGAATGTGCACGGTTTCATATAATTAATCTTTCTTTCGCAGGTCCAGCTAGTGGTCAAGCAGGTGTATCAGATGGTTCTGCTTCTGCAGGTTCTCCATCAACCAGTCAACAGCCTGCAAACAGCACAACTCCTCTCTTCATGCCCCCTTTTCCAATGCCCTTTTGTAAGTAGTTTGAAATGTTTGTAATGTAAGTAGTTTGAAAAATGAAAACATATCTTGCATCAGTGAATTTGTAACTCATTTTTAATTTGCAAGAAGGTTAGGTTTCTTGAAACTTAGCGTGTCGAATTTTTCCTCTTTTTCTCAGAACTAAGCTTTTTGAAGTGTTTCACTTGAAAGCTATCAAATTGGTGTGTGGAGTAAGCATCTCGAGGTTTGAATAACTACAATTTATTTACAACTTTTACAAATGGAGAAAAACACATTTAAAGGTAATAAGACACAACCACTCTGCAGGGGAGAAACTGACAAAACATATTTTTTACAAGGAAGAGGTTGCTGGGAATCTAATAATGGCATAGTTGACAATGTGCCAATAGTTCAATTTGCTACAGTATGCATTTCGAAATTCATCTTTGTCTTTTGCTTATAAATTAAAAGCAATCTTTTTCCAACCATTCAAATGTTAATGCACTCACCAGTTTAGATCTCATACAATAGATTAAAAATTTTAGCACTCAAAATTTATTGATAATTTTATTTTTAGTTTTTCCACCCCCACCACCCATACCTGCCACAGATCTCAGTTCCTTATCTATGGAAGAACTTCAAGCTATGGCAGGTCAAGAACGAGAAAATATAGAAGCGAGGATAAGATGTCTTCGCAATATTCAGACCATGTTAGATGGAGCTGTCACACAAATGCAGCAGTACAGTTCTCTTATAGCATCTCTAAGGTATGTATCTGATTTCCTTTGAAGTGTAACTTCATTGCATCCATTTGTTAGTTTACTTCATACTCAAAGTAGGAGATAAGTGTAAGTATTTGTTTTTATGAATGCTCGTGTATATTTTTATTTTCCTAAATATCTGTATATTGTCTTAAGTGGACAAGGAGTCACTCTTTCAGGCCAATCTTTTCTTTGTTTCCCTCACCGTTCTCTCAGGGCTCAAGTAGCCCTGTTGGGAGAGTGGTGGATTAGCAAATAGAAGGTTGCAAGTTAGAAACTTGATCCAACCAAATGTGCCGTGTATGCTTGGAGAGTGAGGTGCCAGCTAAGGTGTGACTAGGTCTTCTGACCGCGGTTAAAAATTAAGACGTCCTCAATCTTCCCATCACGATTGACCTGAACTGTTGAAAATGGCAAATTGTGTTGCTCCAGTATGATGTTAATTTAACCACCTACCCACTGTTATCTCCTCCCTTTCATGTGTGTTTCTGTTGTGCGTTTTTATTTGGCTCAGCTGGGGGTCATATATGGCCCTTGAACCATAATACCCACAACCAACATAAACATTTGTAATTAATTGTTATTCCAAAATCCATGTTTCTGAAGAATTTATTACTTTAATCAGAAAAAAAACTTCTAATTATCTTTTCTTTCTACTGCTTTGGCAAGCCCAAGAAAGATTATGAAGGTTAGAAAGTGATCTGTACTGTCCCACATTTCTGTGGCTGACTGCCAAATTGGGCACCATTTTGCTTCACTCTGCTAAAGTGACCATTTGGACAATTAAAAATCTCAAGTCCTTTTAACCCTTCAAGTGGTTTTGACGAGATATTTTGTCCAACAAGATCTGACTAATTTCCCTAATGGCTGCATATCTCGTCAATTTTTTGAAGATGACGAGATTTGAGATCTGATCAGTATTTTTACTAATTACAAGCTATCTTGTCCTTAAAAATCTGGTCAGTTTTGCTAATTACAAGCTATTACCTCGTCGAGGAAACCACTAGGAGGTTTAAAACCTTTTAATTTTGATACCAAGCCAATAATATAAGAAAAAAGGAATTTGTAATATCCAAATAGAAAAATGGTTTAAAAGTCACTTTTATAAGTTTAGTATAAAGCATATTTTGTGAAAATTTTGAGTATTCAGTGATTTTACCCTTAAAAAGATAGCATAAATGACTTCAATATTTAATTCACGTATAAATTTAAAAAGTTATTTTCTTAGTGGAAGTTAAAAATTAAAACGAGAATTCTTTGAATGATGTTGAGCGATAGCAGATTAAAAAAGCAGTTTGGATCTTAATTACTTAATTACACAAATGCAATTTTAAGAAAAATAAATGTATAAATATGATCTATCAGCAAACATAAACTATTTAATTTATTTTGAAGTGTTTATTAATTTAAATGTATAAATATGTTTCAGAAAGCATAAAAACTTTCATGTATTTTGTAGTGTTATATTAATTTAAATTTAATGAGTTCTCATAAGTCAGGTTATACTATGTTTAAGTTTCTACAACTTTGTTTTTATAGAAATGTCAATGTGAGTCCAAGTCAGACCACGGCAAAAAATTCAAATCCTTCGAAATCTGAAAGTGTACCAACCATGAACGGAGGTACTATACTTTTCTTCTCGTAATTTCACTTTTATTGTAATTTATATTTTAACCCATCGTACTAACATTCCTTTTTGAGTACATGCTTTTATTTTCTTCAAATAAGAGTTGTGGAATCATCTTTATTCTAACTTTTTAGGAAGTTAGATTTTTTTTTTCTGTTGAAGAAATTAATACTGGAACTATAGGGTAGATAATTTAGATACTTTTTGATTATTAACTTCAAATTTATTCTATATAAAACCATCTGATTGTTTCTATACAAATTTATGCAAAAAATAATTTACAAAATATTTTAATTATTAATTTCCAGTTTCGCTTTAAAATTGGATCTTAAAATTAAAAAGACCAAAAAGTACAAATGTTTAAAAAAATTTTTTATAGGTGAAGACTTATTGCTGTGTATGAATGTATTTAGCACCTAACAAAAATGTACTTTTAGTTTTTTAATCTTTTGTCTCAAGACTTGTCTCAGTAGGTTTGTGCTGCTCTAGCAACCTTAAGAGTTGTAGGTGGCACAGGTTAGATTTCCTGGATGCATTTGTCTTTTATGTATCAGTAAAACTTGTGTGTATGTCTGTCTTGTGTTTGTTGCTGCTTGGCCAAATGACTTAATGCCATGAAACCCAATCGACCCTTTTTGTTCCCCGACCGATTAGAGAGGCAGTAGCCCAGTTGAAAAAGTAACAGACCTGAAGGTTGCAACTTCAAAACTCGGTCTAACCAAAGACTTGTGTTCATAGGGCTGGTGGACTTTAATCTGTTGTGGTCTGAAATATTCCCATGTTGCAGTGGTGTGGAAGGTGGGGCATTCAAAATGACAAGGTGTTGTCTTTTGGGGAATGGTCGAGGGCAGTTGCCTATAACCCTTTGTGTTACTCCAGTGACATTACTTAACTACCTACCTCCAGCCCATCCAGGAGTACCCCTAGACATCTTAATTGTAAATGATAATAATGTACCCAGGATAATTATAAATTGAGCCTTAACCATTTCAAGAATATCAGATGCCCCTATAAGTTAAATCTTGGTGAAACGCTTGAAGAGTCAAGACTACATCTAGGTAACAGCTCATAACCTGCAAAGTAAAAAAACCATGCAGTGGTGTCAGATGCTTGATTCTTTGGAATGGCTAACTGTTTGTGTTCCAACATTCCGATCGGAGTCTAGAAAGTTCTTGTGAGCTACAAACATGCAAAAAATAAGAACAAAAAAAGGGACGTGCTTGCGTTTTGAATTTTAAGATTTATTCTAGCGTTTTGCCTTGCAGTATTTGGATGCGCTGACTGTGGAATTACATTAAATTCTTATTGATGTAAATAAGCTAATTTCTGGAGTTGTAAATGTTATAGTAAAGCAAGTTTTATCCATTCTAATGTTATGTCTACATTACTTACACAAAACTGGCGTTCAGTGCAAACAAACCACCAGAAGCTTTGTATTTTTCCAAGAATGTGTCTTCCTCCATTATGAAAAATTAGGCTTTTGAAATACTAAACTCGTAACCTCTAGTATGAGATTATTTGATCAGATTCTCTAAACTAACATGTTTTGGGTTAGCTTGAAGTACTTACCCTCTATACTGACTGCTATGTCATGAATTTAGAACATGTGTATCTACTACAATTAACAAGAATCAACAGCCCAACTAAACTGAATGTGTATCGGTCAAATAGTGACAAATAATAGGTATTAATTTAATGATTATTAATTTAATCACATGAATAAAATAAAATTGTTAGTTTTTAAAGTGCAATTCTATTTTCTAATAATACAACCTTCATTTTCAATTAATTTGATTCAGTGAGATATGAAGTTTTAAAATTTCCACTTCATCCAATCTAAGGAAATAAAAATAATTACCTCAAGATATTAGTATTAAATCTAGTTTGATGATTATTTACATGCTTCCTTTTTGTTTTAGGTATTAGTAACACAGAGCCTTTGAACTTGAACACTCCAAGTAACGATGCCAATGAAGAGTTGCGGCGCAGGCGACTTCACTATCTAGCAGGAAACAGCAGTTCTGCGCCGGAGAGAGAAGAAGCTCACGAGCAACAAGCTTAATTTTATTTTGGAGGAAGTGATTTCACACACTCTGTCCACTTATTTGAATGTTTGAGAACTATGCTGCATGGACATAGGCAAGAAGAACATTTCACTGTGCAGCAAGAATTAAAGTGAACCACTTAAAAGTATCTTGTCATGATGTGTACATATTGTAATACTGCTAATAAATTTTTTTAAGTGTTCATACATGTTACTAATATTCGTCTTGGGAGGAACGAGACAGTTTTGTGAAATAACTTTATTTAATTTAAAATTTGGACAACTCAAAATAGAATATATATCTCAGATGAAACTTCTATAAATAATGCATTTGTCAAGTCAAAAACACCGGGATCCACATTTATCAGTAAAATACTCACCTGGAATACTGATGTATTTCCAAGATACATTTTTCACAATATTATACTTTGATATTTGACTAGTTGTAAACAAGGAATCAACAAATATTGCACCAAAATATCTACATTAATAAAATCTGACTAGGCTGTTATAGCAAAAAATTATCACAATAGGGCAAGAACAGTACACACTGTTCCTACAGTGAAGTAGCAAATGGATAGGTACTTGGAAAAAAAGTTTCAGAATTACTTGTCCTTTGTTTTAAGTATAATAACCCACCTTCACAAATATTCGATACATAATTGCTCATTTAGCAATCTTCAGATGTTGGACCTAAATATATTTATAATATACAATCCTTGATCAAAATCAACCAATTATGCACAAGATTCATTTAAAACTCAAACTAAGATAGAATGTTTTGAAAGCTGTTTGTAGATGAAAATAAATATACATTTCTCCCTTTAAAGGTTTTATATCAATTTTTGTTTTTCAGATTAGTTTTTTGTTCAGAAATGCTTATAATCTGACAAAAGTTCTATTGCTATATACTATCAAATTTAGCTAAAAAGTAAAAATATATTTTAACTAAATTGAGAAATTTTACATATACCCTTTCAATAGCAAAAATGACAAGAGACCAACATGAATTCAAACTAGAATTATCTTTTTTACAGCAAAATAATTTTGAGTATAACTTTCAATTCTCGTGTACCACACATCATTAAAATTAGATTTAAAAAATGTTTCTAACATTTTTACCAGTATTGAAAATAAAGCTTTCTCTTTGTATACTAATTTAATTTGGGAGAAGAGCAAATTGATTCAAAATTTTCTATCACTAAAAAGGATGGACTCGGTGGGGTTCACACATAAATTTCACCTTGCAACCTGCAGTCTTCCCTGCATGACTTCTAACGAATTATGGCCATGACTAATAGAATTTTTCCAAAGGATTCTATTTCACAGTAAGTGACAATAGAATAATTTCCGATTCTATTATACTTAAAGAATTCATGGAATTGTTTAGAAAATATGTCATTTTGTGGGACAAAAGTAACACTTGGAAATCTCGCGAGGCTCGGGGATACATTTCAGGTTTTGGGGTACAGCTTCTGTCTACGTTTATAACGGTGGCAACTGCCTTGATGTTTTTTTTTTTGTGCACTTCTAGTAGTGAGTAATGACAGGTTAAGGCAACCCATCTGTTAACCGTTATAGCAGATTTTATAGCGATCTCGGCAAGTGGAAAGTTAAAATTTTCATTTTGAATATTCTAGAAAGTTCTTTCACCATCTGATATACTGTCGTTTGATTTCATTGGTTTATTTGAAATAATTATTTTCTTGGCAACTTAAGAAATGTGTCAAGGCCATAGCCACTGATATAAAGGTAGACTGAAGCTGTACCTGTTTTGATTTAGCTAATCAAAATGGTACATGAAGGCGAGAAAAGCTTGCTCTAAGTAAGGAATTTGAGGGGAAGACAAATATTTCTAAAAAAAAATAAAAAATATTTTGGATGATTATTTTAGTTTGTTTCATTTGGCTTTTATTCAAATTCCGAGTTTCCAAGCAATTAAAAAATAGGTCCTCTCCTTTTAAATCAATTCTTAAAGATCAAGAGACATTCTTTGATGCCTGGAAAACTAAGACGAGTGCAGTTCATGTTAAGTTTAAACGGCTGATATAAAAAAGCATCTCCCTTATGTACAATATAATTCATCTTTGATCTTACAAGTCTGACATTTGCAATTTTTATTAAACATTAAATTTGGTTTAATGTTGTACCAATTATTTAAAGTCATTTGAAAAAGTGCATATAAGTGAAAAAAATTGTCAAAGAAATATCGTCATATTATTTATGCACTGTTAAGTTCACATATTTTACCAATTTGCTGGGTTTTTTTTTGTATGCATGAATCAAGTCTAAACCATTAGATGTATCTCAAATACTGATGTATTTAATTAATACTATATAAAATATCGTCATGCTAATGCTTGAAAAATTCATTGATACATTATAAGCCGTAAACAAGAAATATTTTCCCTTCGATAATGAAAACATTCCAGATGAGTTGAGCATGTTATTTTACATTAGCATTCTCAATATTGCACAAATTCCAAATTATGCGATAAGTAATAAGCTTTTAAGTTGCACATTCCCTTACAGAAAATTCAAAATAAATAACTTTTATGCAATTTGAAAATACTCTACATGCTAGTCATGTGTTCCAATCATATTTTCTGTCAAAGCCAGCAAGTAAATGCTGCATATTTAACTTCAAAATGTTCAGTAACAACTGTACAAGCATATATCATACTAAGATTACATGCAGTGTAATAAAACAAGAAACTAACATTTAAGATATCTGTTTGGAAAAGTAAACAAAATAAAATTCTAACAATAAATAAAAACAATGATAATCAACAATGCCACTTTAAAACTTTCTAATAACAAAACCAACATTTCATAATTCAAACCATTTCTCTCCATGTATCACTATATATTTCACTAACATTTCACATCTGTCTTAAAGCAAGGTTTCTTTCAATAAAGTTTTGCCCGAGTGCAGTATAAATACTTACATCCATACATAAGCATGGTTCATGACGATTTTGTTCATTGTAACTACAAATTTACAAAATAGTTGCAATTTATGCAAGAATGGGCTCATATTCTAATGATGTGATATGAAGTTCCACATCACAGACAGGTATGTTAAGTGTACATACCTTCACAAAATTTACATACCATAAATTGAGTGATTATGCAATTGATAAAAGTGATAAGGATGCAGGGAAAAATTTGCGACCTGCACAAACCATCTTAAGCATTGATTTCTGTACCACTAAAAGTATAAACAAAGTACTGTACTTCAGAAAGCTTCATTTTCTGTGAGTCGAAAAGTAGCGGATATGTAGCATCAAAAGCCAAATCGATGTTGGACGGATTTTTTGTATGCAACTCTCTGTCAAAGCCATAAAAATTACACAAGCCTTTTTCAATGTTTTGAGGTCTGAGCAACTTTCACTTCGTAGACACAACAAATTAGAATTTTCTATGACTCAACAAGAAAAGGTTCTTACAAACATTTTAAGCTTAAAACAGTGTAAATATGGATGGAATATCTTTCTTCTGGATGGAATGATGATTTTTTTTTGGATGGATCAATATTTATGAAGGCAAAAGCAGTGGACGGAGTATTCACATAGTTCTGCTTAAATGTCCATTTCGATAAGTTTCATTTTTTAAAGTCCTAGCAGAAACACCTTCTTTTGGCAAGTCACCTGGACCCTAAAGAAATTAGACGAAGACTAATTAGTCTCAATCACAGAAAGTTCCAATAACTAATTAACAATAAAGATGTAATATTGAAAATATATAGCTGCATTCTTGAAGGACATTGAAGAAACTTCATGATTAATAAATAATACTAACTACAACATGTGAGAAACTAAAGGAAAAGAAAGTGAGGTTAATAATGGCATATTATGTAACTTTAATGCAACAGGACTCGTGTGTCAGTGTTCTTTTGGATAATTGGTAATTTTTTAAATAACGAAAGGTTCGAGGACAACATGTAATTTTAAACCATGAATGTTCTTTTGGGACAGAGCATCTAAAAACCTTAATTTAGAGCTACTTACCTTTTTCCTGATAGAAATCAAGATACTGTTAATGTTCCTTAAAGTGCTCGGTTGGACGTACCGTAGTAGTAATTTATCAAACACAGGATTTTGCATCAGCATGTGGTAAATTCTTCGCCCATAATACCTAAAAATTAACCAAACCAAATTTTCATATGGAGTGGACATTTCCATGCACCAAATTAATTTTTTAATTCATTATGTTATAAATGTTAAATAAATAATGTAATGCAATGATTTGATGATAAATTAGTTCTGATAATCCTTCCACGAAGGGGTTTATATAATTTTATTTGCAGATTAATATTTCTTCCAGCAAATTATG
The DNA here is from genome assembly GCA_947359465.1 of Metellina segmentata. Lineage (NCBI taxonomy): Eukaryota > Metazoa > Arthropoda > Arachnida > Araneae > Tetragnathidae > Metellina > Metellina segmentata. The sequence goes on along the minus strand of OX375874.1, from coordinate 14,188,174 downwards.
ATAAAATGCTAAAACACCCCTTAGCACATGAGGGATTTTCAGTGTAAACAAACCAGATGATCAGTAAAGATTTTACTACTACCCTCTGAATGCTCTTGCATGATACACACAGGGGTTACCTTAATATGCAGTTTTTCGCCGATTTTGGCATTTAACTTAATTGTTTACCAATCAACTGTCAAATTCTGAATTTATTTTGAGGAATTTTTATTGTTAAAGTGCTGAAATCATATTCTGTAAACAATCAACTGCCGTCATGTTCAGAATAATTACATGTATTGCTGCAGAAACACTACTGCCCCCTATATTTAGCCTGACAAAAATGTTCCCTCCTGTCTTATAATTGTATGAGTTGCTTATGCAGGGTTTCCAATGTATTTTAGAAATAAAATTCCGACATAGCCAATAATTAAAAACCAATTTAAGAATTTTACATTGTAAAAACTAATACACAAAACCCAAATAATTTTGCATTACAATAACTTATTCAAATAATTCCAACATTTTTTACTTAAATTAATTTGTTATTTAATGTATCATAAGGCATTAAATTCTTCAATATAAACCTGTGGATAAAATAAAATTCTTTACCTGTTAAATATCAGCCACTTCGGTTAAAAACTTCTAGTTATAAAATAAAGTGATACGAAACTGTGTATAAATGTTATTGGCTACTTTTCTCCAAAGCATCTGAGAAGCCATAATCAATCAATGACTTTTTAGACAAAAATAAATTCCCTGACAATTTCTGACCCGTTGGAACACTGGTAAAGTATCTTGAGTGTAAAAAGCCTGTACACACCTAAAAAAGATGTACTTCTGAGAGAAAACAGAAAAAAATATTGGTTCTCATGCTGGGAAGTGAACTTGGGCCACCTGGGTGAAAGTCAGGCAAAATTGTTATTTGTGCCCTGAGGTGGGAACTCAAACCATCAATCTTTCAGTTCAAAGCAGAACCTTTCAGCCGATTATTCTAGAAAGGTTGAGTGGTTTTTACGGGAAATCTTCGGAGATAATTTAGATACATATAATTCCATGATTAAAACAATGCAGTAACAGTTTGGCAAATCCTTTTCTCCATTAGACTTTTATTTGGAATTCTCTGATAAACACTGTACTAGAACCCATCGAATACTACAAGATGCATAGAAAATTAGAACTGAGACATCAATATAAGAAACACATTCATTTCCACTATCAATAGGAAAAATGTAAAAAGTTTAAGTTCTTAATCTTTATATTAAAATTTTTTTTACCTTGTAAGTGGCATTCCATCCATTAAAAACTGCGCAGTTGTAGGTAGTAAGCGTTCAGTGACATCTTTAGCTGAAGTCAGAATTCTAGCTGCTCCCATTTTCTCCACAACAGCCAACAAGGACTGAGCAGCAACTTTACGGACAGCTCCATTACGATGACTGCAGATGAAATACATAAATCTCCAATACTGACATAATTTAAAAAATTCTGATAATGATCTAACTGAAGAAACAAACATTTATGATCCTTCAAAAATTACACATAAAATGAATGATAAACAAAAGACTAGATGAAGTAAGGTGTTGCGGAACTTTAGACTAGTTAAATAAATACTTAGACAACAAACCATTTTCACACAAAGAAAGAATATCTTTTACTGTGAATATATCTATAGTCTGTTTCACCCTAACTTGGCAGTAGAGTAAAGGCTACGTTGACCGCATCGCAGCCGTTGTCGTAGAAACTAGGGTTACAATGTCAGAAGAAGTCAGCTATAAGCGAGGAAATTCGCCCTTTTTGGCAAGGAGAGATAAAATGCACGTGGAAATTCTATACGTTTCACAGATCTTTAATTTCTAATGGCTCTTGCATTACATTTGTTAATTAAACAAAAAGCTACTCTATGTTAATATAAATGCGTTTTGATTTTTCTAAATGAGTATTATTTTTAGTTATTTAAAAATATATATATTTAAAATTTTTTTACAATAAATGTTGTTTAAAAAAACAGTCTATTTAAAGATGTGATGAACCATAAAATTCATTTTTTGAATTTACTTACCTGAAAGCTAAACACCTTGATTAATACTTCTTTTTTCAATTTTAATAATTTTATTAAAGGAAATTAATCCAATTTAATTACTCCTTTGGTCTTACATTTGGTTGGACAAGGTAGGGGAGAGTGCGTCGTCTGCTAAAATATGTGTTTTTCTTAACAGCAAAATATAGTCTCCAAATTAAATCAAATTTATTCTGATATTAAAGAAAGTAAATAACAAATAAAAATACATATAACATAGAGGATATAAAATACATTCACAATAAATAAATAGAATATAAAAAATACAAATATAGTGAATACACATACAATAATAAAAAAATGAAACCATTTTAAAAATTAGAGTTAAAAAAAATAAACCTTATATGTGTGAAACATATTCTGAAACTCGCGGAACGGTGTCGGGTTGATTAGTAGTAAATTATTAATTTTATGAATAATTTAAAATAGTTTACAAGAAAGTGTACAGAAGAAACCAATCTCTTTCATGAATAGTAGTTACAATGAGAAAACTATATTTACGTTTTACTTATTCATCACATGCATTTATACATCATCAATATATGTAAAACATAGCAAACATCATAACAAATCTATTTACATTATAATATACTTATTCATCACATGAATTTACACATCATCATCACTTAACATTTCCGAATCGCTATCAGACTCACTATTAAAAGAAATTACCAAGTTCTTACTTTCCCAAATATCATCCACAAGTCCATCTACTTCCCACATGTATTTCTCTTTTTCAGTAACATGGTTTATGCAGTTTTTCCAATTTTGTACAGAGACCTTTTCAATCCCTTGGATGACTAAATCCTTCACATCGTTCAGTTTAAAAGTCTTGTTTTCCCTGGCAACGTGTCCTTTTACTTGACTCCATATCATTTCAATGGGATTAAGCTCACAGTGATACGGGGGAAGTCTCAAAACCTTATGTCCAAATTTTTCGGCAATTTCTTCAACTCTGTATTTATCAAACATATGTTTGATTTCGCTAACTTTTTTCAACAGTTCAATCTTGATCATGTCCTGGTTCCACGTAATGTTTTTCAACGATAGCCATTCTTGAATTGCACTTTTTTTCCAAGATGTCGTCGGAATTTTTTCTTTCTTCACCGAGTGATAGGGGGTATTGTCCATCACTACAAAGCTGTTTCGTTTCAATTTAGGCATGATATCTTCAAACCACTTCTCAAAATGGTTACCATCCATTTCTTCGTGGTAGTCACCGGATTTTTTTCCTACAAAAATGTCAGCCGCATCAGGTACAAATCCTTCATCACTTCCGATATGGGTAATGATGAGTCTTCTTCCTTTTCCTTTTGGTGCAGCCAAGCCTGTTGTCAAACTTGAAGAGGAAGCTTCATTGGTGCTTTTGATGTTTTTGTCTTGCCATACTCGACTTTGTGAGTGTCCTTCATTCACCCATGTTTCATCTAAATAATAGATTGAAGCATTTTCATTCTTCAGTTCTCTAATTTTTCGTAAATAATTTCTTCGCCATAAAATTATGTCGTGTCTTTCTAAGAGCATAGCCTGCCTTTTTCGCTTTTCAAAGGAAAATCCCAAATCTTTCAGTATCCTGTACAGTGTACTTCGGCTAATGTTTGTCGAAAAAATATCCTTATCATTGTTAATTTCATTTAGAACTTTGTCCAATGTAGGAATTTCATTTCGACGAAAACAATCATGAATTTTTCGTCGGATGCACGATAAAGTAAAGTTGTCATATTTCATCATTCTTGTTCTTTTTCCAACGGCATAAGGTCGTTTTTTTCCTGGAGTACTCAAAGGACTTGTCGTCTTCTTTTCTTTTTTCAAACGAAAAACAGTTCTTTTGGAAACACCAGTTAGTTGAGACACCTTTCCGACGATTTGGTTAATGGAATCACTATGGTTTTCTTCTCGAAGTCTAGAATAAACATTCAATATGTTCCTGCGAGCTCCACTACCAATTGATTTTCCTTGCTTTGATGGCGTATACAGCTTGGATGGTGACGTTCCTTTTTCAGCCATGTTCAGAGTATCAAACACACTCCAATAAAATAGCACAAGAGAGATATGAACGTAAATACACACGCTAGCAAAGACGCAGAGCGAAATGGCGCAGACTTGGCCGGAAAGCGTATTTAGCTCGCCAGAAATGTTACCATGGAAACCGGTTTAGAATTCCGTTTCGGATATATTCATTCGCTTCGGTCAAAAAAAAATGCTTTTTACAAATAAATAACCGATTATAAAGGTTCAAAAATCACTCCTTCATTGTAGGACAATTTTTACACGTTTATATGCATTTTCTTTATTTTAAATTCCAAATCAAGTTGGAATTATTTTTCATGCGGATGAACATCATTTCTGCCTTTCCCAATACTGACAAGTTAAGGTGAAACAGAGTATAAACTATCTGTGTGTGTGTGTGCATGCGCACGCACGCACACACACATATATTTCACAAACCTACATGGTACAGAAATTGCCATTATTTATATATTAGCGAATGGGAACGAACAGATATAAGCAATATGAAATCAAATGTTACTGGACTTGCATTCCAATTTCGTCACTCGGTTTATGCTTGAGCTATGGATCTGCATAATATTACTTCACAGAAAAAGCACACCACAATAATGAAATTTTCAATGAGAAATTGTGAAGATAAAAAAATGTAAGCAGACTTTAAAATTGGCCGAGATATCACAAGATACAGAATCGCTTTTCATTGCAGCTACAATTTTAACAATTTGTTGTAAGACTGAGACATGCTCTTTTGACCACACACTTAAGATAGAAATCAGGGTTAACATCAGTAAGAACAAGTAATGTTGTATTAAATTTTTGATCAATCTTATTTCATTTGGAGGTATATGTGCATATTGATGCTTATATTCATTAAAGATTCAAATTGGGTATCAAATATGAGCAACAGTCATCCATAGATGAAAAAATTAAGAAACAAACACTAATGCTTTGCATAGGTCTTCTAGTTCAATATAAAAATTTATGTAAAAAATAATATTGCTCTGCATGGTTCTTAAATAGAGTGGATTTGTAAGTATTTATTTGAAGTTGGCAAAGTTAGCTGAATGCAATTTTTAATGGCTAATCAAAAATTTTCAGAATGGTTTTAAGCCTAGTTGCAACTTGATCAGTCATAAGTTCTAGTTCACTATTGTGGTCTCCTGAATTCGACAGTTATCACATTTGATGTATTTACCTAATGAACTTATGTCAAACTATCACATAAAAATAAGTTACAATTGAACTTAGAAAATAATTATATTTAGATTTTAAGCTTGTATTAGCAAAGTACACAAAATTTCATAATATTTGTAGAGCAACAAAATATTTAAAACTTTAGAAAGCAAAATTTTTCCGATGTTAAAGAAAATAATTTGTGTGTACGAAACATTACAGATATATGGATAGTTAAAAAAATTATGTTTTCTTAATTAATGCTTTTATACTAAGCAGGGAATTAATTATGACTGGATCTTAGCTTCACGTTTTTAGTTAAAAGTTTAGCTTTACGTCTCTTGATCAAACAAACCTACCTTTGATACTACCTTCAGTTATATAAATCTATAGTTTAATGTTACCTTAAAACATTTAATTTTTATAAAAGGTTGGAATTACCCAGATTTGTAACAAATAAAACATTTTTTGGCAGAAAAATCCAAATAAAGTTTAGAAAAATCCAAAGATTCAAATTGTAATAAGAAAATTTGGATAAAAATATAATAAAAATGGCCTTATTTAACAACATTTTTAGGATAGGAAGTACCTTCTTTTATAGGTTACAACTCAAACACGAATGAAGAAATATTCAGAATTCATGATATTGTTTTCCTAAATAAATCTTGACAAAATTAAAAATGAATGCAGAAATGCAATACCTATAGATTGTATAGATTAACCCTTCATTGCATGATTTTTTCTTTATTGGTGAAATAAATCAAGGTGATATAATTCATGTTCAAAATTAAAGGAAAAATGGTTAAAAAAAATCTTAGTATAAATTTAGCAAAAAAACAATAAGATGGTATCATGTGGTATTTTTAAATTAAACGCAAACTTTTTCAGAAATGGCTCTAAAAATAACAGAAACACATGTTACAAACCTTTCTTCCACTCATTTTCACTTTTTTAGCAATAGAAACTCAAATATAATAAAACAAAATCATAAGTTTATTGCAACTACAACAAACAGCGGAATGACAACTTCAAGCTCGTTTTACTGATAGTGACACCTGCTTATTTTTGACAGCTATGTTTTTTTTATGCAATGGACATTAAAAAGGTATCCAGACATGATCAACTTAAAGTGAACTTGTTCTTTTATATAATTTTTGGGCATTCAATGTTATGATGGAAATTTCCACTATTATGCAAAGAAGGGTTAAGTAATCTAAAATATCTTGATAATAATTTTATAGAATGGTGTTTACGAGCATTTTAATAAGGTCTTTCTAAGAAAATACTTTTGCAAATAATTATCAATAAAATATGATTTCTTTAAATAATTTTAGAAATTTTAAAAGGTTTTTATTCAGTAGTGTAAAACTCAAAGCATATAAAATACAACACTTTACCTAGCTCCACCAGCAATGATGGAAAGAGCAGCTTTACATGGAGTAATGGTTTCAATTAGGTGGTTCATAACCATCTCAATGTCATCACGAATGAATCCCACAGTTTCACCACATTTGCTCAAAAGTGTACTTGTAATTAGATCCAGGTCCTAGAATGCAAAAAAGTTTAAATACAGTATTTCATAGTAAAAGATCATTGGCTTCATTAAATGACAAACCAATATTTTTACTGTTCGAAAGACAATCTATTCGTTTTTAAGTAAAAAAAATTACATTTCTAAGCATTTTGATACTGTTATATATTTTAAAACAGAATACAATATTGGAATACATACATTTCTCATCATGCAACTAAGCATTTAGTGTCTACAAAATTTTTTATTGAGTTTCTGCTCTAAGCTAACAATATTTAAAATGCCAATTTTATTTTGTATACATAAAATAGTTTTGTTACAGCATCAAAATTGCAATGTTTTAAAGTCATAAATTAAGTCAAATTGCATTGCATTTCAATTTAGGCATACATGACAAAATTAATAATCAAGATCAATGAATGACAGGAAAAGCACTCTTACTGGTTCAACACTTCTCTTCAATGATACGAAAAGGTCACCAACTGCAAGAATGGCTGCTCTCGCCACTGAAGACCGTAAGTTTTTAACTTCTGTTAGCAAAGCAAGAACAACAGGATGTAGTTGCATTTGAAGAACTTCAGGATGATATTTGGAAAGCCTCTGTATGGTTCGAATGCCTTCGATTTTACCCATCCTTAAAAAAAAACCACACAAATTACAGAACAGTAGGAACATAGTACAGGAATTCCCCATTAGATGGCACTTCTTGGGAGAAAAATAATTTTATGTTATATCATAGGGAGTAAGAAAAAGGCAAATATTCTGCATTATATAAATTGCACATTTCTTTTACTTTAAAAGTATGTAAAACTACAAGTTTTGCAAAATTGAAACGAATGTTTAAGAAATAATACTATATGTAGTTTAGCATCTTTGAAAATAGAATGTCCCTCTTATTCAGATTTAAGTTGTCCAAATATTCTTTACTAATCCAGTTTAGGTTTCTTTTTGCTACACATGGGTTAGAGTTATATCTGTATCATGGTGAAAAAGAGCCAATGTCCATTTTTCAAGTTGTGCTTAACACCTGATATAGTATTATATACAGCATATAAAAATACTTTACAATGTTTTGATTCTGTTATGTTTAAACAGAGATACGTTACTTGAATTAACATTGCACTGCTGCAACACAACTGGCTATTGGTGGTAGTCAGGGATCAATACAGAAAGGAAAAATATGAGATTTCCTTATTATTTTGAAAAACAGTTAATGATCAGGTCAACCACCTGAGGTGGCACCCCTCTCCGAATTCCCACACCATGCCAATGGGAGAACATGGCAGATTTAGCATGCACAAGCCACCCCATATCAGACCACCTTTGGTTGGATCGCGTTACAAACTCGCAACCCTACAGTTGCAAATCCGTTACTCTTTCAAACGGGTTATCATAGCCCAAGTTTTTACAGATTTTTTATAATTTTCATTATTTTGAAGTGATTTGTAGACATAACGCCAAATAATAGAATTTGGACATTGGTGCTTTTATTAACCAGGGTATAAATATATACTCCAGTTTAGAGGGATGACTGATTTCAGCTTATTCTATAAAGTTTCTCTTCCCATACCAAAAATTCGCCTAAGGTTAGGTGAAAAAGAGAGAACAATTGAATGCTCAATATATTGTAACAGTATAATAAGATGTTATTATTTGCAGAAACACACATAAATGAATGACCATTGAATTAATATATAACAAAAGTTGAGTCATAGATTAAGTATAAGGTTTCTGTAATTAAAATAATTGCAAGGGTAATAAACATGTGAACATCTCTCTCAAATGGCATTTCAAGTGCTAAATTCAAGGAAAATTGAAAGCTAAATATTATCAATTTCTATATTTTTCAAAACAAATATTTTTTTATAAAATTAAAGAATATTTTATTTTTATCAGCCTGGAGTTCCTGCTTCTTTTTACCAGATTAATTTTAAACAATTCTACAACATATACACCATTAAAAATCTAAAACCAAACAAAAGGAAAATAATTTTTAGCGAGAAGCCAAAGCCCTTTGGATAACTAACCATGTATCTGTAGCAAGAGACTTCAGTGCTTTTTTCAAAGCTTCATTTGGATTTGGGTAACTCGCGACTTCATCTGTGGACTCATCAAACAGGGCCAAGGAACTAGCAGCTAGACTGTATTTTGAATTTTGAGAATTTTTCCCTGACTGGTGATTTCTGTAATTAAAAAAAAATCAAACAGTTCAGAAAACAATCAGAAACAAATTGAGAGCAGAGTAACAAAAAAGAAAAATATTCTTACTATTTACCCACAAAATGTTTTAGAGGTGGTACATGATTGACCCAGGAGCAGAAAGTGCTTTAAACTGCGACATAGGTCGCAGAACAATTTTTTCTTAATTTTATCAAAGATTAGGCAGATTTTTTTTCAATCATAAGTTATGATGTTCAGCAGTGCAAAGCGTGCTCCTTGCCACACTTTTTTTCTTTTCTAGTTACAGAACAACCTCCCTAAAGCGCCCAAATTACCAAAACACTTAATAAATAACACATCTTCAATGTCAATGACAAAATATTTAACTTCAAAAGTTATCGACAGAATTGTAAATTTTGAATGTATGCCTTGATTTTACATAAAGTAAGTCAATTAATTTTGATGTTTTATTACAAATATGTAATACATATTTAGCCGATAATTGTGTTTGACGTCTGTTTTCAAAATTCAGGCAAAATGCCTGCAGAACAATTGCAACTGCTTGGAGTTGTGTTGCAGAACACTGAATATAATTCTGCACCTGGGATGATTGATATATAAGCGGAAGAAACAGTGATAAAAATGTAAGTTGGAATATCCTCGGCTTACAAACCAAAAAACAGTTGAGAAAATGAAGGAGAAAAATTCTACTCATTGAGTCTCACGAAAAACTCTTATCTTTGTACAAAGAAAAAATAATTCAGTAGACACACACTTCACCCATCTAAAGATCACTAAATTTTGCTCCAGAAAATCTAAATAACTCATATCTTCATTGGTTTTGGGGTTTTATGGTGCAAGAACCATATTTGGCCAAGCTGCACCAAACACAAGACAGACATATTCAAGTAAAAAATATAGTGAAAGGGAAAAACGAGTTATTGGATGATATAATAGTAGGATAAAAGAAAGTACCTGTCAAAAAAAAATAGACTCATTTGATCCTAATTGCACAATTTACATCGCAGAACAAAGTGGAAGGTAGCAATCGATAGGGATGAATGTTTTCTACAAATATCAATATTTAAAATTTGTCTAAGGGTTCGTCTTCATATTAAATTGGGTGCTTGCTCCGATCATTTCAATACGGACTTCATCTTTTATCACAAATTTGGATTCTACACACAATTTCAGGCGGAAATTAAAAAAAACTTTATCCATTTTATTGGATTTTTCACCGATTTGTAAGTGTTTGAAAATTAGATCTCCTGATGTTAAATTTCGTGTTTCACGCTTTTTGTTATATTTGCTTAACACATTAATATTTCTTGGAAATTGTTTTTTTATCCTTTGCTACCCCAAAACCCAAACACAACCTATAAACATTTAAACTATCAAACAAAATTTTACTATTCTTTATTAATTATGAAATTAATATTCATAAAAATTATGAATAGAGAGATGGGAAAATTTTGAATCCATGTGATTCAACTGTTACTGAAACATCAGAATTCCAAATTTTTCAGCTCATTACGTGCCTAATTAGTAGTGCAGTGAGACTGTTTGCAAAATTCGATGATTATTATCATGATTGGGGATTGCTTCACAAAGTGAAAACAGAAATTTCTCGGAAATGTAAATCCACTACTAATTTGAATACTGTTGACCGAGTGGAAATGTAGTCAATTATCAGCCTCCTGTAAATATCATTGACTGCAATGGCCACTACACATCATATTAATGTTTATAATGTGATTATATGATATTATTAAATGATTTATTGTAAAGCTTTTGTTCGAAGGGTATTTATGTATTTATCATGCTTTGCTAGGCCTAATTTAACTTCAGAATTGAAGTATTTCTGAAACATGATTAACAACATACTTATAGTACTATAGGTTAGGATTGTAACAATCCACTAATTGGACACAATCACGCTATCTACATGTCACACTCTACCAAACCTTCCTAAAACAGTAATTGAATGCAACACATACTCACGGAACTGGACATCTGATCAGACTCCGCACTTTCTACTGCAGAGTTCAATTTTAACATGCTCGCTCAATGGTTTTATGGATTTTCTCGGAACTTTTTTACACTGTTTTTCATGAAATCTGCCTGCAATTGTGTGAAGAATTTAAAATTGTGATAAAAGATGGGGTTTTTTGAAATTATCGGAGCAAACACCCAATTTAACATAAAGACGGAGACCCTTAGACAAATTTTAAATATTGATATTTGTAGAGAACATTCATCCCTATAGATTGCTAACTTCTGTTTTGTTATGCGATGTAAATTGTGCAATTGCGATCGGGTGAGTAGTTTATATTTGACAGGTGTACATACCTAAAGGAGATGCGCCCCTGAGGGAACTCTTATCTTAAATATTTTTAGTGTTTCAACTAGTAAGGTGATGATAGAGAAGTTTGCTTGAATGTATATTTAAAAAGTCAACTAATGCTTATCAATTGCTTTTAGCCCATTTACAAAAGTGTTCAATTTCTTATTTACTGTAGTTGAATAAAACAATTGTATTTCATTTAAAATGTGGCCTCTTTTCCCTCCAATAAAGCTTCTATTAATCTTGGAATAATCACTGTAAAACTGGTCCTAGGAAACACGCTCCAAAGTAGTCTCTAGGTAATGCATTCTACAACTAGTCTCTAGGTAATGCACTCTAAAACTAGTCTCAAGGTGACACACTCTAAACATAGTTTCTAGGCAACGCACTTTGACACTAGTCTCCAGGTAACATACTCAAAAATTAGTCTATATTTCAAGGAAATTTTTAAATCCTCCCTTATATACATAAAGAGCTCATGATAAAATTGTAGCCCTTTCAGATTGATATTCTTGGTGCTCCTCTGGGTTTCACAGAACAGTTATAAATTCATCACAGTTCTTCTAAAGGATCATCATGTTATTACATTATATAGTGCCATTTTACTAACAAAACCGCCAAGTTCTACTTTTTTTGTTTATGAGGTTTTAACATTATTTAGTTACAACTATTCTTACTACACTTGTTTGTAAAGCTCCCCAGTTTTTATAATTCCTGAAAAATTTGATTTCAAGACCTACAAGGCTTCGATAGTATGACACTATACAAGATTGCACTCAAAGATGTAACAGTATACAGTTACAAATTATTTCACTCACTGTGTCGTTAGCCTTCTTAGACTGCTGGGTGTTTTCAGAGAGGAAGAACGAGATAAAGGTTTAGCAGATCCTAAAAAAAAAAAAGCATTAAAAAGAAATTTTAACATTTCAGAAATCAAAATATTAAAAATTTCTAAACACCCATGTTTCACACTAAATTATAAATTAAAAAAATACACCAATAATATTTATAATTGGTTTAAGCACAATCTAGACTTAACTTTGAGGGATAAAAGATCAAAATCAAAGAAATATATCATAAAAGTTATTGGAATACAGTGAATAGTCACATTTGACACACGTACCTTTTCTAGCAGATTCTATCCTTTTACAGTGTTGAATAACGGGCGATGCTTTAGTTGGCACTTGTTTCTCTTCGGGTGTCGATGGCTTTGGCAAAGGTGAGGAGCTGACATCACAAGCCTTTTCTGCTTCATCTTCAGTTGGAATTTCATTTTCAGTTGGAATTTCAGACACTTGAAGATCCAGTGAATTTGAAATATTTTCCGAGGGTGGGGTGCATGGCTTAGAGTTTTGTTTTGCTTGCTCCTCAAGAAGCTTTTGTTCTAGGAGTTGATCGCGTTCTCTGTTTATTCTCCTTTCTTCTGCTTCTTTCATTATCTCTTGCTGCCTTTTCAGCATCTTTTCGCGGGTGATTTTCGCAATTGATATGTTACTGTTGTCCTGTTAGATAAAAGCGAAGACAAATGTGAGATGAATTCTCCCTCTATGCAATTTGTTAAACCTAGTATTGAAATGTCAAAAATAGAAAAGCATACAAAAATAGTTTAATTTGGGTTTTAGGGTACACAAGCCATATTTTTTCAATTTCCTTGAAAGGCAAAATAACCTTGAGTAAAAAGAAAGGAAATAGGGAGGTAGAGGAGAAAGATTGTTTGGGCATTCTGGGATCATGAACCCCATGTTTACCAGAGGCAGAAAACCCCATGTGAAAAGAATAGATCTCTAGGTCTGGTTCGTGAAACCAGTCCACACCTTTAAGGAGATATGCCTCCAAATGGCATTCAGGATCAGTTCATTGGTCTAGGAAAATTCATCATCTACCAGCTTCAAGTTGGGCAAAACTATGAATTGTTTAAAAATATGCAATTTTAAACAATTTGATGCCTTATAAAATATATAAAAAATTTTAGCAATATTAATTCAAGGAAATAACACCTCAGATTTTGCATTGTGAAAGGGGTTTTCTTTTATTACTGTCATTAACCCAATACAGTACAAAGTCCCAAATCCGGAACTGTCCAAAATCCAGACGTTTTGCTAACCAGCGTTTTTTTCCCCTCACTTTTTTCCATTTTCCCGACAATTTTTAAAGAACAAGTAGGAAAACTTGGACCTAATTCATGACGCAACGCAAAATAACGGACTTGTTCAGAGTAAATACCACACAGAAAAATTAAAAGATTTGCAGGTAAAAAATTTCTTGCATTGTATTAAAAAACTTATTTCCTTTAAAAAAAAAAAAAACATTCCTATTTATATATCACTATTTTACTATTGCAAACGCAAAATTCACATGGGGTGGTTTTTTTTTTGACAAAAAATGTAAATAATCTGAAATGGCCGAGGTCCGGAGGATTCCGGATTTTGAACTTTGGACTGTATTAGTTAGTCAATATCAAAATTCAAGTTATATTTTGATATTGAATGGATTTATGAAAAGATTTATTTCTAAGAAACTCTCTGCCATGGTCTGTACTCTTGAACCTAAAAAAAATTGGCCATACTACCAACGTCCGATTTTCAATTTTAGTACAGATTTATCTCCTGATCTCCCAGGTTTCCCACTTCTGAACTCTTCAAATACCTTATGACTCTTCACTCTATCACGTCATCTGAAACGTCTAGTGCTCGACAGTTGAAAGTTCGCATATTAGAGGTAGAAAAGTCAAGTAAATGTAATGAAATGATTAAGAATCACTTTTTTGTACAAATGAAAAGGCACTTACAACTACATTTAAGGGAGAAGTGACGATTTTTCTACTATAACCAGCTGGTGAGTCAACATGCATTTCATAAACTTCTGGCATGCCCTCAACAGACTTTTGCCAATTTTCCGTTTTGCTTCCTGAGTGTGGTCCAGGATGAAGAATTTCCCAGCCTTCAGCTGCTGGACTTGTTGCAATTTTTCCATTTTCTCCTAACACAGCTGGTGAAATAGAATAAATTAAAATAAATAAATAATTAAATAAATAACTATTGCTAATTAAATGATCAGCTGCAGAGCATTTGACTCTGTCTGCAAATGTAGAAGCTTTGTTGTTACTTTGGTTTACTGCAATAAAACATTCTTTTCAGTTAAGCAATTTTACCATCATTCTCTGATATATTTGGTATAATACTCTTTCCTGCAATACACATTAAAGTAATTTAGAAATAAAACTTTAAGTAATTCTTAGGAAAGTCATAAAATGTGATTTGTAATATGAATTAAATCGTTTGAAAAAATGATTTTGAAAGTAAATGTATAATATAGATGAATTGATCAGATAAAGGTCGATAACCTATTTTAAAACGTTCAAAACCAGTTGAAATGCACTAACAGAGATCGTTTCTGAAAGTAAAGTTGCATATGAGATTATTTTTAATGGCACATCACGTTTTACAGTTAAATTTGAGAAGGAGCAATCTTGAAATTGTTATGAAGATTGAAATATCTGAAATAAACTTCGAAATGTTTAAAATTATAAATTTTGCTCAATTTAGCTGCTTTAAAGGTTTTTATTCCATACATTATTTTTAAAAAGTAGAACATATTTCGAAAACCTTTTTCATGATATAGGCTGTAAAATGTACTGCTAACACATGAAGAATAAACTTTTTTTTATAGAAGTTAGTTTCAAACTTTATAACCGATGACAAAAATCAAGTTACGCCATTACTTGGTTTTAGGTTTCCTGGCCACATTTGGCAATGCTGCGCCAAATACAAGACAGACAATGTCAAATAATTGTGAAAAGGATGGAGAAGAGAAATTAAAGATCACTTGGGCGTCCCTGGCATCGCAACCCCCATGTTTACCAGAAATTTTAAAATTCAATCTAGAAGATTTTTAAACGAATTTAATAATTTTATTCTCCATCGCTTTTTCAAACGCGGAGAACTTTTTCTACCTGTGTGACCTTGCAGTCAGGATTTGGAATCATGCCAGGTTTTTTTCATCCGCAGAACGCGGAGAAAATTATTTTTTCATTTCCGCTCGGACGAATAAATTTCCAGCTAGACGATAAATCTTTTAACTGAAGTCAGTTCTTTTTCTATCTCCCAGACCGTTAAATACATACTAAAAAATTTCAATGGATTTGAAATCTGCGGAAAATTTCAGTTTAGATTGATACCTAAAAATATTATTTTCTTTAAATTTTTAATTGAATATATCTTCAACGGATTTGAAATCTGCGGAAAATTTTACACCAGATTAATACCGTACACCACGGGCACCGGCAACGCCGGCTAGCCACGCAGTGGCTATTTAAAATACTTCTAAGAGAGATTGACGTGGGTTCTTGCCCTGAAAACTTGCCTGGTCACTCAATCTAGGTGAATAGACAAGATATATCTCTCGTACATTGTCCTTCCTATTCACAGTCCTTCGCAACTAAGATGAATTTTTCGTTTGCAATCGAATACTTAATGAGTATCTGGATTATAAATACAGGGTTATTCAAAAAGATGGATAATTTGGATTTCACGAAATGTAAATTGGATATGAACAGTCTACATGCCGAAGGAAAGAGGAAGTTCCAAAGTTTTTTTTTACCACCGCTTGGGTGGTGATAGTTGCATAAACGGCCGCTAGAGTACTCGTGCCAATAGGTATGCATTTCGTGTCACCGTCATTTGTGAGTAAGATGCGACTTTTTCTAGTGGGGCTATGTTAAGCAGGCTGTTTACGTTCCACCTCTACCAACAACTCTGGCCTACCTGCGAAACCGTGTCACTGCTGCGGTGCACTCAGTAACACAAGACATACTTTTTTTTTGCGTATGGGACTAGTTTGACTACCGCTTACATGATTGTCGTGCAGTAAAGGGTGGACACATTGAACATTTATAACCTGTGTTAAAAAACTTTGAAACTTCCTCTTTTATTTGACTGCTTTCAAACCTGGCTACAATTTTTTACTTATATGGTCTTAAAAAAACTTCGATTTACTTTAATTAAGTTAATTTTAGCATCTAATTTGTCAATACCACACGACATACTCTGCTTATGGACCTAATAAAACTTCGATCGACATCAATTAAGCTTTCAGCATTTATTTTGCAATGACAAGACAGGGTGGCAACAAAATCATTGGAAAAAAGTTCCCTGAAATTTCCATGATTTCCCTGATAGTCTCACAAAAATTTCCCTGATTTAACAATTCCCTTAAGAAATGTTGTGATCCGTATCGATATACAGTATCCACACAACACTATTTTTAAATATTTAGGGTCAGAGGGTGTAAAAGAATCATTCTCAACAAATATTTTTATCTACAGATATTTTAATTGTTATTGTAAGGGTTGGAAACCTTAATGGAACTCTTATAATTGCATATGAAAAACTGGATAAAATATTTGGATTATGAACTTTTTACACCTGACCCTACATTGTCATACTATTTATCGAAACCAAATGCAAATATACATAAAAAATTCTTCAAAAATATAATGGCAAACAAAAATAATTAATTTAATACACAAAAAACATCATTTGCTACAAAAATTTCAAATTGTATCCCACAAGTTGTATCGCTAGCCTCACGGCGACAAGACGCTGCAGCCGAGAAAAAAACGGCAGCGGCGGTTTCCGCGGTGTTAAAAAATTACGCTATGGTTCTTTATTCGAAATACAATTTCGGCGAATACGATTTATTCGATTCTCAAAAGCAATCGTAATAGCGCATCTCTAAATAAGATAAACGATAATGGTAGCCGTATAAATTGTCAAAATTTCCCTGATTTTTTGTAAAATTTGGAAATTTTCCCTGATTTTTCCAGAAATAAAAAGTTTCCTGAGAATTCCCCGTTTTCTAGGTTCTGTTACCACTCTGCAAGAACATTTCTGGGTTAGACACCTTACAAACCTCTGAATACGTCACTGAGTCGCACAGTACGAGATTTCTTTCAGCGTTTAGGATGGTTACACACAGGGCGACTTATGAAGCGCGACCAGGAAGCGTTTCTTTTGGTCTCGAAAACCTGGGTGGCCGGTTCAGCCGGTATTATTATTTTTTTTTTGAATAAAATATGAATCCGGGTCGCGATGCTCGGATCACTTAGTGTGAAGGGTCGCCACAGCAAAAGCATCTGCGAAATAGTAGCAAAAATATCTGCACTCTCAAATCCCATTTTAGTAACATTTTCACTTGCTCAAATACAAAATGAATCGACTAGAACTAAAAACATGCTAATTAAGTATGAAACAGTCATTGAAGATCTCTCGCCAAGACATTTAAAATTAAAAATCTAAACGCTTTCTTAATAAGGTTTTCAAAACAATCTAGCAACTGATTCCGATGGGTTTTTTTCACGGTGCCACGGCATGGCACCAAAATCTCACCCTTTGGAAAATTTAAAAAAAAATAATAATAAATAATAATAATAATAATAATAATAATAAATAATAATAAAATAATAATAATATTATTAATAAAAAAATAAAATAAAATAAAATATGTTCTTAAAAAAATACTAAAATTTCGTTGTTTTGGTAAATTTTCTAAAATTGGAGCCAAAATTTTGAAATTAGTATCTTTTAAGACAGTTTTGTTTATAAAAAAGATACCCCTGGCCACCAAGGTCGGAAAATTTTAGAAAAATGTTGCCTTTTAGTAGCTTTTGTGTGTGTCACCCCCTAAAAACACAATAGGTCAGTGAGATGGGACAACTAGTGAATCATGCATGGGCGACCTTCACCGAAGATTTGGCGAGCAGCGCTACCCGTGTGACAGGAGCAGTTGAAATGTTTTCACCTTCCCGGTCGCGCTGCTTAAGTCGCCTCGTGTGAAAATATAGGAACACCACTTACCGACACCGAATACGTTGACGTCATCCAGATGAACTGCAGCAGGTTGAGCCACCACCACCCCACCGGGGCTTTGCCGGAAGTAAGAGCTGATGTTCCCCATGTTCTTAGCAGGCGGTGAGTAGGTGCCGTAAAATATATGATTGCCCGAGTTCACATCGCTCTGCAACTGGCCGAGGCTACTGAGGGATGGAGAACGTACCAGAATCGGTTGCCTTCCTAATGGTGTTGCAGATGGGGAGATTTTCCTCCTGCATAAAAAAAATTAGAAATATTGAATCAGGATGAAACTAAAAAGTTAACAAGACAACCATATTATTGTACATTCAAGATACCTATGTTGTACATTTAAGTCTTGATAGACGAATTGTGCCTTGCTGGATTGGAAAGAGGCAGAACTAAATGAAGAAATAAATCTGTACATTGTAAATGATTTAATTAGATTGAAAAGTTATGTACAGGTGTTTACAGAAATCGAAATTAAGTTAAGATAGTTAGAAAAAGTACATCCGTTCCGGCTGAAGGTCATGGAAGGGATCTCTTGATTAGAGAAGTGCGTTGTTGCTGAGTGCTGGGTTCGCGTAGCTGGGGCTCCCCATCCTTTGACATTAACAAAACCTTTCTTTCTTTTTATTCAGGTTTGGTAGTTGGATTTAAGACGCACTATATATCCAAAGAAGTGATAAGATACCATATCGGTCAAGCAAGTCAATTGCCCACCTAGCAGTTCCGTGACTAGTAGTCGGCATGTTGGTCATACTTTTTGAAGATCCTCTCAATAGCAATGTTAAGTCTACTTATATACAAGTCTATGATCTATCCCAAAGGTAAAGATCCGCGGATAACATCTCGTCGCTCTGAACCACGATCAGACGACGAGGTTGACACTACGTTGGATAGAGTGGGATTGGCACCTCACTCTACAAACATCTACACCACGCCAACGTGAGAACATTTTAGGTCGGTCACGACAGATTGAATGAGCTCCCCGTGCACAAAGGTCTTTGGTTGCATCGAGTTTCGAAATAGTAACCATCCGGTATCAAGTGGGCTGCCACGACACACTCTTTTCATACAACTTAAATACCTTAGTATTATATTATTACGAGGGTGAGTCAAATATAAACAGGACTTTTTTATGAACATTTATTGATCATGAAAAAATACAAACAAAACATTTAAATTTTCTCAGCAGTCTCCTGCACGCTCTACACATTTCTTCAAGCGTTTCGGAAGCTTGTAGATTCAATTTTTCAAAAAACTTTGAGGTTGAGTCGTCAACCCATTGCGCACGCGATCCTCAACTATTGTATTGTTCTCTTCCCAGCCCTTCTGCCAAGAGTGCAAACGAAAAATAATCACAGGGGGACCAATCTGGGATATAGGAAGGCTGTTTATGGGTTTCCCAATGCATTTCCTCCGGTTTATTTCTCGTCAAAACTGCTGTGTGAAAACCTGGCACTCGCCATTTTGGATTCCGGAATGTAATGATGGACCCACGTCTCCTCACATGATGCAATTTCTGATGGTTTAACGCCTTCCTTCGTTAAAACTTGATTATAATCCGTTGCGCAACGGGCGACAGAATCTCTTGCTCACTCATTGCTGTATTGAGGAAGGAACTGAAAGAAACGAGCCGCGGTAACTCAGGCAGTAGAGCGTCGGGCTCGCATCGGAAGGGTTGTGGGTTCTGTCCTCGGCGGAGCCTGCAATTCTGATGGTTGCGAGATCGGCGCTTGGACTTGGCTAAAGACAGTCGTGTTCGCTAATGGTCGCTGGGGTATGTTAAATAGGTCGTAGTCTCAAAGTCCCCCATGTTCCCATACCCAATCAATAACTCTGGATCAGGGGGTTATCGGAATCTGATTGGGATCTAAATTACGATACATGTGAGTGAATGGATGTGTGAAAGGGACCTTCCTGTAAAACAGATATGTCATGTAAGAAGAAGTCCAACCCTCCGGGGCAATGGCACCCCCAATTGGGTCATACATGGCCCGCACGACAACAACAACAACAACTGAAAGAAACAGGCCACCTATCATTTTCTTCAACTCGTAACACATTGACCTTGAACGCCCCACTCTCTGCCAGTCAGCTCGGAATGCTCAGAAGAACGAGGGGCATAAGTCCGGTTTATATATGACTCACACTCGTATCTACATTTTATTATCCTATCATATCTATCACTAGCTGAATAACCCGGTGTTGCTCGGGTTTCAAATATGACCGCGACATTTCTCTATGTTAACTAAATTATATAAACTCTGTAGAACGTGTTTCCTTGTCAATGTCCATTCATTGCAGGAAAACAAACTTTAGGTTTTAAAATTGGGGCGTCAAGGAGCATTTTTTAGTACCTGATTTTACTACCTGTGTGCCAATTTTTAGGACAACGGATTGGTCTGAAGACAGTCAAGAAATAGCCTATGTTTTCCGCAGTGTTCTAAAGTATAAGAGTACCAATTAAAGAGTACAAACAGAATAACCCGTCGTTGGGCGGTTAAAATGGTTAAATGTTGATTGAAAAATGAATTAGAATAATCACTTTCCTTAAATAGAAAAATGCAATAATTTAAGTTGTACTGAAAATACTTTTTGCTTCCGTTTTAACTATTTCATAGCTTCTACAATTTACTTCGGATGCAAATTTTTCCATTTAATTTTTGAATAATATATTGCAATATGCAAAAGACTAAGACATACAAACAGAAACGAAATTCCAATGAAAAAATGCAGAATTCTGAAAAACGAAAGACGTGCTAAGTATCGAATTTCGACATCCTGATCTGAAATAGAGCAATTGGAAGAAAGACATTAGAAAACTAATGATAGAGACGATAATGATGTATGAAATTTAGTAATGCTCAGATATGACCATGACATTTTCCTGTGTTAAGTTTCCTATAGAACGACGTGTTTCCTTGTCAAAATTAATTTATTGCAGGAAAACAAACTTTAGTTTTTAAAATTGGGGCTTCGAGGGCACTTTTAGGACTAACTGTGTGCCAATATTCATTGCTGTAAGTGCTATAGATTGGACTGAAGACAGGAAAGTAATAGCCCTTGTTTTTCACAGTGCTCTAGAGTATAAGTGTACCAAATTTGATGTGCATTGGTCAAACGGGGTAGATTTGTATAGAAAATACACACACATCCTTTTCTTTCTAGTATATTATTTTTCTTCTTACCCTCTCATCTGAATACGACCACATCAAATTCATGCCACAAATAAAATTCTGCAGTGGCTTAGCTTAAATCGTTCAGAACATTACGTGTCTTTCATTTCCTCTTTCTTAAAACCCGATTTAACCCTCTTATTTGAAAATTATTTGACGATACAATCATCACTTCTCCATTGCCAAATAAGGCCTGACAGAGTTATCAAATACAACACATAAATCCAACACACATCAACATTTATAAAACACATACTTTCCAGGCTCTCCACGATTACACCCAAAGCCGCGTAGACATGACGCGTTAAAAATATGTTTTTCCTGACCATTACCACCATCATACGAGAAGCTCAGAGACGAGCTGCCTTTTGAAGCGGAGAGTGAACCCATGATTCCAATATTCGACTCACGACTGCAAGACTAATTTCTTTAACAAAAAAATGATATATTTATATACTCTATATACTATATACAGGGTGGTCCCGAATTCATGGTACAAACTTTAATGGTAGGTACAGGACATTGTAACAATGATTTATTGTATAGGAATGTATAGTCGCAAGTGACGCGGTGAGGCGAAAACAGGGGAAATAACGGCCGAAAGGAAAAACAAAGATTTTATTGAAAGCGTTGTTGACAAGTGTCATGTTTACAGTAATTGTTCAAAATTGCGTCCACCAGTATCGATACATGCTTGACAGCGTCGGTGGAGCGATTGGCGTACACGTTCAAAGATGCCTGGTATTTCACGCACACCTGCAGCAGCTACAGATAAGCGAGCGACGAGATCCTCATCTGAGTCAACTGGAGTCTCATAAACAAGATGCTTTAGATGTCCCCATAAAAAGTAATCGAGGCTCGATAAATCGGGAGATCGGGGTGGCCAAGGGACTGGTCCACCACGCCCAATCCATCGAGTACCAAACGTGGCATTCAGGTAATTCCGTACATCAATGCTGAAGTGTGCTGGCGCCCCATCGTGCTGAAACCACATGCGGTTACGAATGGCGATCGGAACATCATGCAGCAGTTGTGGTAACACTTCTTTCAGAAAAATAAGATAGCTTCCGCCAGTGAGCCGCGTGGGTAGTAAGTATGGGCCAATCAAAAAGTCGTTCACAATACCAGCCCACACATTAATACTGAAACGTTGTTGAAACGCATGTTGAACGCAACCGATCACTCCATTTCTCTTTCCTTTTATTTCCCCTGTTTTCGCCTCACCGCGTCACTTGCGACTATACATTCCTATACAATAAATCATTGTTACAATGTCCTGTACCTACCATTAAAGTTTGTACCATGAATTCGGGACCACCCTGTATATAAACTGAAGTGCCAGAAAAACTGGTACCAGCGAGCGTATGAAAATAAGGGAGAAATGCAGTCAATCAACGTAAGTCGATGCGGTCAACAGCGCTTATTGAGAACAGGCAGCTATGGAAATTGTTAAATCGGTTCCTGCTGATACAACGATAACGATTTAATGACTTTGAACGTGGCTTAATAGTCGTCGCTTGTGAGATGGGGCATAGCGATTCCGAGGTGGAGATGAAATTTGGACTTTCATGCAAGACTACTCTAAGTCTACCGTGAATATAAAGAATCCGTAAAGAGAATCCGAAAAAGACATCAAATCTCCCACAGACGTGCGAGCGAAAAAAGACCCTGAAAGAATGGGACCATCAACGGCTCAGCAGAATCGTTTCACGAGATAGACGTGAAACACTGCCAGAAATTGCAACAGATTTCAATGTTGGGGCATCAACAGGTATCAGAGCGAGCGAACTGTGCAATGGTCCCTAAATAATAAGGGTAATCAGTGCGAAGGCCCAGTCGAGTACCCTTGATGACTGCAAGGAACAAAGGTGGGTGTACCAGTTTTTCTGCCACTTCAGTTTATACCCTATTAGGAACTTATATACCCTATATTATATACTATCATAACAAGATAAAAAAAAATGACAATAAAACACACTTCATCGGTTTCTTATTGTGTGAGTGAATTTAATTCACACTTTCTCAATAATTGACATTTAAATACACTAGGGGGCTCCGCCCCCTGCGCGCTATCGCTCGTCAACCCCCGATGATTGCTACGCAATACTATTTAGTTCGCTTCACGAACTACACTTTTCAACAATGAGGGGGGAGAGGATTGCTCCACAATCAATCCCCATTTCGATCGCTGCTGCATTGATCCCGGACCTCTAGCACGACGTTAATTGAAGGTTCCCTTCCCATTGCGATATTTATCCCATGCACCCGAGTAAAGGAAAATTGCCTTTCTTTGTGAGATTAGCGGATCCGTACATAAGCAGACACCTGTACTTTCGCTTTAGAAAACGCTCCAAAAATTCTCGTCTCATACACAGAAATTTTGTGCAAAAAAAAAAAAAAAATTTTTAAATGTCAACAAAACATCTCATTTCCACATAAAAAAGGAAATATTTTAGCACAACATACTGTTAAAATTCAGAGGAAATCTCATCATAACTTTAAACTTTAGCTTCTCCGTGTTGTTTGTAATAGTACTTCTTAATATTTCATATTCGACTGTTGCTATGGAAACGGTGACTAAATTTGCAGGTTTTTCTGAAAACATTGCAAATTCTCTAGCGCGTGCTCTCAAATTGTATATATTGAATGAATTAATCAAAAAATATAACTGTGTTTATCGTCTGCACGTGATCCAAATTCATTAGCAGCGCGAGCGTTAGGGTACTCTCCTTTGAAAAAGTATTGCTATTACAAATATAAAATTCTTGTGTTATATGCTTTTGAAATGTATATATTATGCTCTAAATAACAATTTCTTAATTTTACTTCCCAAATAAAAGTTGGTTGGTTTTGTCAATCTGCGGTATTGTTTTTTGCTACTAGGGATTATGGGTTCGTACACCTACGTCTTCAAAGTGGATTCCAAACCACTCCAAATACCTAAGCAAAGACCGGAATTCGATTCAAATCGTGAACCACTTCGCTGCAAGGCGAGCTCCCAAACAAAAGAAAACTTCGTCCTTCAACACATATTACTAAAAATTTCGGATGAGAAACCTTAATAAAGTGGCTTGAGTTCTAAGCTTTAGGAGAGATGCCAACTAATACGGATTCTCAGTAGTTTCTACGGAAATGAATCGAGTACTACGGATTAGGGAATTGATTATTTTTTCAACGGAAAAATTCAATTTTATTTATTTTTCACAACACATCAATTAATTTACTTATTTCTGTATTTTTTTCATTATTATTATTATTATTTTTTTTTGGTAAATGGGAGAGAGTGCTTAAATTTAATTATTAAGTGTTTTTTTTAATATAAATAGAATTTTTTTATACACAATTATTGGTTCCATATGTGTTTTCATGTATGATATACCTTACTAATTATAAATAATATACTGTGTTGTATATGTTTAAAATTGAATCAAATATTTGAATTAATGATATATGCGTGTTATTAAAGTTTGTTTCTTAAAATTTTACTTAACTACTGAAAACATTTTTCACTACAGATTATTTCTCTTTGGTACTACTACTTTGGTGATACTACTGAAAACTTCCATCACAGGTTGTCATCTCTGGCTTTAGTTGCATTAGTAACGCATGTTAAAAAAAATAATAGCAAAAAAGTTTTATCTAACCCTATTTTAGTAACAATCTTAATTGCTTGGATTCAAAATGAATCGGCTAAAGCGCACAAAATTACAATTAAGTTTCAAACAGACGTTGTAGATATCGACAAGCTATTTAAATTTTAAAATAAAAAAGACTCTCAATTATTTTTTAATAAGGTTTTCGTGACAATACAGCAAGCAGATTCAGATGTTTTATGGTTGCCATGGCGCCAGAACTTCAAAATAAGCGTCCTTTCAAATGTTTTCTTCCTGAAGCAAAATCCGAAAAAGAATTTTTCCGTTCGCAATCAATTTGAAAGAGAGACTAAATTTTCGTTTACTTTCAGTGAATAAAAAAAAAAAAAAAAGGTTACCATACTTTAAAAAAAAGGGAGCTTTTGAGAAAGATACCCCTAGCAGCTAAAGTTGAAAAATATCAGCAATAAGTCGCCTGTGACAGTCCTGCTATTGACATCACGCCCAAAACAGTAGAATAGAAATAAAACAGACAGCAGTGCCAACAAAAATAAAAACTGAAAGCACTTATGAATACAAAGATCGCAATAGACACTTTTGTTGAACTTTTGGAGCTCATATTGACAGTCGAGTGAGGTAAAATACATTTGTTTTCGCAATACATGCGAGCAATTTTCCTTTTAACATGGCTCAAATCCTTTAAGAGGGAAATTTTTTACGACGATAACACGTGGCAATTCTTTTACAAAAAAAAACACCATATTTTATTTTTTTTTAAATATATATTTAAAATCATACGTCCATACTGAAATTATAGGAGCAATGGAAAAGCAAAACAAATTTAAAGAATAATTAACTATTTGATATGATAAAAACCGAAACTCGTTACTGGCCAGTAAAACATTTGACGCGTATGGTATTTTCATGACAAAAATGACTCAATTGATTTCACGACTTGTACAGAAGCAACTCTTTACATTGCGCATTCGGCTAAATTTCACTTCTTCCATGATACCCATCACAGGCCCATCCAAAATATCGACCAGGAGGGACCTCCATTGATTTCGTAAATATGTGGTAACACAGTTGGTAGACGCGGATTAGCAACTAGAGGGTTGCGAGTTCGAAGCTAGATCCAAGCGAAAGACTGTCGACTACTCAGGGGCACGTTAAGTCTGTCGTGGCCTCAAGTCGGTGTGGCGTGGAAGTTTGGAGAGTGGGGAACCAGTTCATGCGTTGACTTTGTCATCTGACCGTGGTTCAAAATTACGAGGTATTGTCCTCGAATCGTCCCCTTCGGAATTGATCACGAAGAAGTCGTTTGTTGGGTTCCTCCTGTGAAACGTAAATTCAACTATCTATCTGCCATTGGTTTCGTAAACTGAGTATATTAGGGGTAGTAATTTGAGATACACGTAGGGCTAAGCATATGTAGGGTAGGGGAGATATTTTAAGTTATTTTTCGAAATTATGGAGCAGTTAAGGAGCGTGCTACCAGATACAGACCGTAGATTGACTGCTTCCAGACAGACATAACTTGACGGCCCTATTAACCTTGTTAATGACGGATAAAAATATTTTTATGTATTTATGTTACTTGGTTCAGCCCGCACAAATAAAAGCAGGTGTAGATCTTTGTAAGGGTAATAAAAAGTAAACGAAAAATATTTATTAATCAAAGCAAGAAGAAATGGTCTTCATATACGATTTTAAACGAACAAAACTAATAACCAGGTGATGATATTTTTGCTTTCCAAATGAATGGGAGGGGCTTTAGCCCCTCTCAGTACGTGCGTCCCTGCAGGTTTTGGGTTTGAGAACAGGGTTAGGGGAATCTCAATGTTTTTTTAAAATGAGATTTCACAAGTCCCTTGCACCAAGTACTTTTACGCTAAATTTGAAAATTTTCAAATTTTTTGAATAATTCTTCAAAAGTGGATTATTTAAAGATTTTAATATCAACTTGGTGTTTATCTTTTAATTTTACATAACTATAAATAAGAAACTTGTATTTTAACGAAAATTTACAACTTTTTATTTCTAGAGTAAGTAAAATTTTATTGGCATTCATTATATCATCACCGCGATACATCGTAATTCTTGTACGATATATCGCTCACGATAGGTATATCGATTTTTTTTAAATCTTAAAGCGCGATACACAGAAGGATTAACTGTACTAGCAAAATGAATCCCACATATTTCCTCTGATTTCAAAATTACAATACATTTGATATTAACATAAATGGAGTTTTTCATTTATACACTTCCTTTAAAAAGTACAGCCGTTGGAACATCATTCTTCTGCAACATCTGAAGAACAAACAGAGCGTCAAACTACATTTATCGAAAATATTAACAGCAGAGCAATTCGATGGTCAACAGTTGACGCTACTCATGACGTTTCCCTTTCAGCAGACAGTCATAGAAGGTAGGTATTTTACACTCCCGGATGAAACCCGAAGGGCAAGATCGAGGACAACAAGACGTAATTTTGAACCATGGTCAGATGACGAAGACACCGATAGAAAGGATCAGGAGTATAATCGGTCCCTTATATGTCATACAAATAATTAACCCCTAAAAGTGACAGGACTTTATAAACGTTAAAAAAATGAAATAAGGTGTTTAAAAATCTGTCAATATATCAAGGTTTAATGATTATAAAAAAAAGAGAAAAAGACACCATGCTTTAGGGCAGGGATGGCGAACCTTTTTAAGAAGTTATATAAATTTTCTTCATCATTTTTTTAGTGCTAGCTCGTGGGTCCCATTTAATCAATCTATATTTCAAAATTCGTCAAAATTATTGTTTTTTCATTCAAAAAGAGCTTAATTTCTTCTAATAAAATGACAAACCGATTAAGAACTGGACCCCAACTTAGTCATCGAACATTGTTGTATGTCAAAATCTCTGAATACTGGCACTCAATTTCCTTTAATAATAGTGAAAATTGTCGTTTATTATGTTTTAGTATTCCTCTAATTCAATTTACAATCTTTTTGACCTTGAAGAGCGGGACCTCGCTAGCCTCGCCAAAAGCGCGTTTACGCTCCTCATGTGAACGGGGCCTGAATAAATATGTCTTTATTATTAGTATTTACCACATCTATTCATTCTCAAGAGGTATTTTATAAATTTACATTTTCTACTCAATTGGCCTTCATGTAATTCTTAAAACAGCATTGTGCATAATCAACAAGTTTAAAACATTTTAGAAAAATCATTTATGCTTTTTTTTTTAATTTTGAAGTTTTTTATTAACACTTGTATTTCCTACATATTTTTCAAGAGGGGTTCGAAAAATAATTAAAATTCTTTATGTATATGAAGAAATTATGATGTTAAGTTTATGAAAATCAACGCGTGGGTCATTTAAAAAGCCTGCGTGGGGTCAGTGTCTGACCCGTGGGTCATAGGTTCGCCAACACTGCATTAGGGTATGGTAGGAGCATTCTAACAAGTCAGATTTTTAAAAATCGACTGAACCAAGGTCAACTGCCTTCTCATCCGAACCGCACTATAATAGCATTGGGAAAAACAGATAGGATTTGTCTGTACCCTGGAAGCAATAGTTATTAGACCTGCATTAATCTGCAATGTAATTTTCAAAAACTTTGGAAACATTCATCGAACAATATATTATATGGCGGATTTTATGTACAAAGGGCACTTGCATATCAAAGATTGCTACAAGACGGGCTTACGGATTTCCCAACTACACACTGGAATGGCTAATGATCCTCTACCTCTGGGGAGTCTTCGGCTATTTGGGAAGGAAAAAACGAAACTTTTAGCCTATTTCGCATTACCCTGATCCGATCGTTTCAATTCGGATCGGCAATAAAGACACACCAAAGCAAAACTCGGGGGCAACGTTAATACGACAGTGTGTTCCAATTTCATTGGATTGGAGAGCAATGTCAGAAGTCTCCCTCGTTCATAGGTATTTAGTGTCCATTGCGTGTACCGTTAATAGCGTAGCGTGACTATGTCCCTTCGTGCGCGGAGAGAGCGCTAATCACGCAACTGCGAAATCTATTACAGGAACGGTTTGTTTCTGCAAGTGGGAGGGTAGGGGGATATACAGCGGATTGCGACATTCTTGTGACATCGATGCCTTTTCAGTAGCATTCCATCCTTCCCCAGCACTTATAATTTTTTTTTGTGCCGCTGATGCATGCCCGCCCTTGTAAAACAAGGCTAGACGGAGATAAAAGTTTTAAGTTTGGCCTGACAATTGACGCTTTTCGTTTAGTTTCGTTTGGCACGTTATCGTCGTTGTAGCTAAATTATAACGAAGAGATGTGATGAATGGGTATGCGATTAATCTTTACCAAAACTGAGATTTGAACGCGTTCAGAGAAATGTCACTCCACGTTGTCACAGTAGCTTGTAAAACAGTGGGTCGCGGTATCTAGTTCAAAAGAGTAGCAGATTAGCAAACGGAGGATTGCGAGTTCGTAACTCGATCTAACCATAGATCGTTGTGTACAAGTGGGGGGGGGGCCTGGTGTACAATAAATATGTAGTGTATTAAAATGTTAGCAAGTTGGAGCGAGGCGAAAGTTAGGAGAATGGGGTGCAGGCTCAGGTGCTGATCTCTGATTGACAAAATTACGAGGTGTTGTACTCGGGTCTTTCCCTTCGGGAAGAATCCCCGACCATCGCCAATAGAATGCTGTGTTACGCTACTCCAGTGCGACGTAAATTCAACTACCTATCTATTTTCATAGTTTGCAACAACTAATAATTTTACATATAAATTTTCAGGACCTTTAGGAGTCTGTGGGCTAAATAATAATTAGTCGGTTACTCTTCCAACCAGGCTACCGCTGCCCCACGATTCCGAAGCGATACGCGAAAGAATAGACTTTTAAGGTTGTATTCTAAACACATTCATTCGCACGCACATGACCTTTGTGACTACTGTGACAAGGACAGAATTGTCCTTAAAATAAAAAGTCTCTTTCCAAGGAAACCGCTTTTAACGATTATATCACAAATGAAAAACGTTTGGAGACTGGCGTCAACAACGTAACTAACAAAATTGTGTTTAAAATTTAAAAAAAAAAGAACATTAATTCTCGAAAACCGTTTTTAACGAATACATCACAAAGGACGCCCCTTTTAACACTGGCACCCACGCACAATATGATTGCTAACATTTTGCTATAAAACAAAATAAAAGCACTCATCAAAGAAAATCAGTTTTAACGAATACATCAGAAACGAAGCCCCTTTAGACACTTGCTCGGGACCGCCTTTCCCGAGCAACGCCACTATACTTAAAATTAGCTTTATATTTGTCATTCTATGGCTTGGCTTATCGGATATATGGCACTGGGACAGCGGTTGTTTTGGCGTTCTGTGGTGAAAAGGCCATACCTGACCAAGCTGCGCCATACGAAATTCAATGTTGAGTAAAAATAAGAAAGAGGGAAAAGAGCGTTCGCAAGTTTTGTGGTTTTATGGCGCAAGGGCCATATTTGGTGATGTCGTGCCAGACACAAGACAGGCAATTTCAAGTAATGGACATAAACACACAAGGAGAGTTTTCCAGGCACAGAAGAGAGAAATACACTCAAAGAGGAATCGAGCCTACAACTTGCAGGTTGTTAGCGCAGTGAGCATACCTAGTGAGTCTCGAGAAGGAATGTAGAACTGAGTAGTGGGATAAAAGCAATAAAAGATAGATCGCTGGGGTATCCTGGAATCGCGATCCCCATGTTTACCAAATACTTTAAACCCCATGGGAAATGAATAGATCATTAGAGTACCTCAGCTCCATAAATCCCGTAGACACCTAAGGCTAGGCCTCCAGTTGCGATTTCCAGTTGCGGCGACCAAAAAATCTCTGCCACAGAAAATCTACAAGGTGCACAAACTGCGATAGATAAATAGCTGAATTAGATTAAATTTGTTTCTTATTCCCCTAATTCAAGTTTCTATCTTTGCGATCGTTGAAGATGGAGTGAAAATTTCAACGGATTTGAAATCAGCGTAATATTATACGTCAGATCGATAACCAAAAGCAGATTTATTATTTAATTACTTACCATTTGATTCATAATTAAATCCATCCATAAAAGATCCATTATTCATTAAATAATTAATTTTTTATTTAAAGGAAATCACACTTGAGGTATCGACTGGCATAAAATTTTCCGCAGATTTCAAAACCGTTGAAAATTTTCCTCTATCTTCAACGATCGCAAAGATAGAAACTTGAATTAAGGGAATAAAAAACATTTTATGTTTTAGAAAAGTTAACCTTGGAAATCGCGCGACTTAACTATCGCAAGTGGGTGCACGTCCATGCCTGTCCGTCTGATTCATTCGGTAGAGCGACAGTCGCGTCGCAGAGAAAATAGGACCAGTTGCAACTTTTTAATCGCTGCGATTGTTTAGTCGCAAGAGTGTGCACTTCTATTTGAAACAATGAGTTTTGTTTTTGCGGCTGAAAAATCGCGCGAGTAGAAATCGCAAGTGGAGGCCTAGCCTAAAGGAGATAGATGAGTTCTCGAGGGCATGGAACAATGGAAGAAGTCTCAAATTCTTCAGATCGGAGTAATAAAATGCACAAAATTAATTCCACAAGTTGTCAAGAAACTCAAAATGCTCAGTCAAGATTTATCGCATCAGCTCCGAAGAATTCCGAAACACTGATTTCCACCACTCCCTTTCATGCCAACTCGTGAATGGATTTGGGATAATTTAAATCGTTTAGAGACTATTTAGCTTTTTTTTTCTGCATAGCCAACATAGTGGTGGTAGTGAGATACATCTCTCTCTTCTACTGTTTATATTCCGTCAATCGTTAACGTCGCCATAGTTATTAAGGCAACAAAATTTGTTTGTGCAGAATGTATTGTCTTTCCTCGAATTGGTCGTGAATGTCGTTATAGTCAGATGACGTCAATCCTCGTTGCAAGGCATTAAGATTTCGAATTATTGCTGAGTCAAGCCATTACTATATGGGTTGACTACACTGCAGACTACAATTTTCACTGATGTTTTTAAAGGCATTCGATTATTTATGATTGTTGAGCTACTGTACGTCATCTGTGGAAATAAAACGTAGTCGAAAATTCAGTCACATTGTCGCGGAAAACATCGATCCGTAAATCAATAAAAGCATCTCATAAATAATATTAGTTACGTAACTAGTAAAACTGACAAATAACAATCGAGTGAGGTAAAGTAATTTTAATTAACGTCGTACCAGAGCAACACAACGTGCTGTTGACGACGATCCGGGATCATTCCCCTAAGGGAAAGATCCGAGGACAACACGTAATTTTGAACCACGGTCAGATGACAAACTATCGAGTGAGTTGAACACTTATCGGTTATTAAAAAATGTTTCGAAAAAGAGTTTGAGTAGATGAATTAACGCAGTACTGGGGCAACACAATATGCTATTGACAAATGTCCGTGATCAACCCCGAAGGGAAAGATATGAGGACAACGCCTCGTAGGTTTGAACCAGTCAGATGAGGAGATCAACACATCAGCTGGTACCCCTAACAGAACTCCTGACTTCCGCACCTCGCCAACATGAGGACATTTGAGGCCGCGAAAGATTTAACTTGCACCAGCCCCCACGTACGCGACGATCTTTGGTTGGATCGAGTTTTGAACTCACAACCCTCATAGCAAATCAACCTTGCTCGTCCAACCGGGATACCAATGCCACGAAAATTACCTAAGATTTAAATTTTTTCCCCCAATAAAATATTGCATTATATAACTTTAAATGCGATAAAAAAATTACAAACTTGTTTAACTTAAATTAAGTATGCATCAAGATTATTCAGTTATTTTATGCTGTTGTTCCTAAACTGGAGCGTAGGTTCATTTTGGGTTTTTAAGGGCGCATACTTATACAGAGCATACTGGCCAAGCTGCGTCAAACAACACCAAGTGTATAGACATACACAAGGAAAGCTTTACTGCCAAAAAGAAATACACTCCGGGGATCTGACAGGAATCGAACCTCGCTGGTTCCTGAACTGGAGGGATAACTCATTTGAAAAACCGGCCTGGCAACCGTACTAACCAATACGTAGGTTTCAGTCCGAGTCCGGGGATAGTAGTCGTTTAGAATCCACTTTAAACCGCGGATCCTGCTCAGATAGTCCTTGTGCAACAAAAAATGACGGTAGAGCGACGAAGCAAAAAACGAATTCGAAGTGGTTAGAGTAACTGACGTGGTTGTTGTATGCGGTGTTATAGCGTGCCATAAATATAATATTTTAACTCCGAAAGGGCCAATCCGAGAGCCGTATGCCAAGCTGTGACGAACACAATAAAATGTCCAGTAATTGTGAAAAGAAAGGATGGAGAGTAGAAAGAGAAAGATCGCTTGGGCGCCCTGGTATCGCGACACCCATGTTGACCAGTGGTAGTAAACTCCATGGAAAAACAGATCACCAGGGTACTTCGGGTTCTTAGAGCCCGCATACACCAAACAATGTGATCGTGAGTTAATAAAATTGTATCTACAAAAATGGAACGGACAGCAATATGGAATGGTATAAAAGAAAGAATATATGCATTAAGAGGGGGATGGTTCCCAACGTGCTGCAATTAGACTAGCAACTCTTCTGTGCATACTTTTAACAAGGTTTCATACACAGCTTGGGGTATTTGTGTCCATTCCTGCTGCAAGAATGTCGCCATCTGAGCAGTAGATTTCGGAGGACGTGGTTCCATGGTCCGTCAGTGTCGGTCTAACTCGTCCCACAAACGTTCTATGGGGTTTAGGTCGGGACTCTTGTGCAGGCCAGGGAAGACGTTTTACATCCATATCTTTATACCACTGCTTAACAGAGGCAGCAACATGACATGGATCGTTGTAGTCCTGGAAGTAACATTCTTCCATTCCATAAAATTGCCAGAGCGTAGGAAGAACCTGTTGTCCAAAATGTTCATGTAGGCGTCGGCGTTCAATTGACCAGGGATAACATGCAAAGGTCCCAGGCCACACCACGAAAATCATCCCCAAACAAGTAGTCGGATTTTATGCAAATCCACTGGCGTCTGGTCCATTATATGTATACGAGGGTTGCTATTTATATTTCTGGCCTAATAATGAAAAAACAAATATTTATGATCGAAATTGGTTTTATAGTTTTTAAAAATATTTTCCATGAAGATCAATACACTTTTTCATGCGTTTGAACCAATTTTCGAAGCATTTTTTCCACTCCGATCGAGGTACATCCACAACGTGCGTTTTGAATGTATCAACCGCTTCTTCGAGTGTCGAAAATCATTGATCACGTAATTTATTTTTGATGTGCTGGAATTAAAAAAATCATTGGGTGCCAAATCAGGGCTGTACGGCGGATGACCCATCAATTTGATGTTTTGGACGGTCAAAAAATCCTTTGTTTGAGCTGATGTGTGAGAGCTCGCATTATCGTGGTGAAGAATGATTCGCCTCTTCTGATTTTTTCGAATTTCTCTGATGACTTCTGGCAAACAAATGGTCGTGTACCATTCAGAATTGACCGTCCTGCGTTGCTCTAACGCCACTGTTGCCATGTGACCGGTAATGCCGAAGAAACAGGTAACCATTTGCTTCGATGCGCTTCTTCTGCGAACACCTTTTGTTGGATTTGGCTCGTCTTGGAAGACTCATACAGTCGATTGCTGTTTGTTTCGAGCTCATATGCATAGATCCATGATTCGTCACCTGTGTAGATGTTATACACAGCCTTTGATGTACCTTGTAAGTATTTTTTCAACATTTTCGTGCACCAATCGACACGAGCCTTCTTTTGAGCGTTTGTCAGATTATGTGGGATCCAACGGGAACAAATCTTTTTTTACGGCCAAATGTTCATGTAATATGTTATTGATGCTTGTCATACTAATGCCCAAAGATGCCTCAATCTCACGGTTTGTCACACGACGATCTTGCTTTATCGGTTCATGCACAGCATCGATATTTTCTGGCACAACAACCGATTTTGGACGACCTTCAAGGAATTCGTCCTGGAGCGAACGTCAACCACGATTGAATTCCTTATGCCAGTTTTTTATAGTGCTGTAGGATGGTTCTTTATCGCTGTATAAATAATTAATTTCATCAAAGTACTCTTGCCTTGATAATCCACGTCGAAAGTTATGAAAAAAAATCGCACGAAAATGTTCACGAGTCAAATCCATTTTTTACCCGAGATTAATTTTTCAATTGAATATAAACAACACAAATCACGCTAAAATGACAAAAAGTTCTAAAAAAATTATGATTAAAAATATTAAATTATCATTTGCAAACATCAGCGGTTGCCTAGCAACACTTACTGTTGCCAAGGCCAGAAATATAAAGAGCAACCCTTGTATACACTGCTGTTTGTAAAAAATGCAACACCATGAAGGAATCATCCGAATGAAATGAAATTTGTAGCAAATGTCAATTATAGGATGTTATGCAAAGTAGTAAAGTTTTAGAGCCACCACGCATGCGTGGTGAGAGCAGCACCTTCTGAACTGATGCTAAAAGCGTATAGAGGGCTGTAGTGGGACGTTGAAAATAGAACATGGTTATTTATTAGTGGCGAACGTTTAGTGAGACCTAAGTATACCTCCGCGACAAAAGAGGGTGAAATTTCAACAACTTACGGAGTTCGAACGAGGAAGAATCATCGGCCTTCGTGTATGCGGATTTTCCAATCGTACAATAGCAGCTCGTGCGCAGCGGAACAGTTCCACAGTGATGCGAGTTTGGAAGCAATGGACAAACGAGCACCGGGCAACTCGAAAAACTGGCAGTGGACGACGGAAGTTGACGTCAGCGCGCGATGATAGACACCTGGTCCACAAGGCGGTGAATGACCGTACAGTGTTTCCTCCAGGCAGTTGGAAACACTTTGGTCTACTGCTACAGGTGTACTAATGTCGGCTTCGTCGACGTCTGCTGCAACGAGGACTGCGTGCAAGGATTCCTTTATGCAGGATCCCCCTCACGCCAAATCATCGAGGGCTGCGTCTGCAATGGGCAGAGCCTGGCGCGCTGATTAGTAACAAGTTGTCTTTTCTGACGAATCCCGCTTTAATTTGTGGAACCATGATGGCCGCATTCGCGCTAGACGCTATGCCAGTGAACGCTGCCTTCCAGAGTGCGTTATCGAACGTCATAGTTGCCGAACACCCGGACTTATGGTCTGGGGTGCCATTTCGTATCATGGACGATATCAGCTGCTACGAATTGAGGGTAATCTGAATAGCAACAGGTACGTTCGTGAAGTGCTAGAGCTCGAAGTCGTTCCCTTCCTTCAAGGCATCCCTGGAACTATCTTTCAACAGGATAATGCACGCCCACATGTTGCAAGGAATGTTCGAGACTTATTTTCAACCCAACACATGCAACTTCTTCCATTGCCTGCTTATTCGCCGGATATGTCGCCTATTGAGCAAGTGTGGGATTTTGCTGGTCGGCTACTCGCTCTTGATCCGCGTCCTACAGTTTCAAAACACGAACTTTGTGTGCCTGGCATACAAACAATATGGACTTACTTCTCTTCCACAAGCAGACATTCAACATCTGTTTCACTCCATGCCACGTCGTGTAGCAGCACTTATTGCAGCGCGTGGTGGCTACATCAAATACTGATTTCGGACACTTAATATTGTTTTTTTTTGCTTTGAAAATTTATTAATTTATTTGTACTAATACAAGCCGTTTGTGTATTAAATTTCATTTAATTCTGATGACTCCTTCATGGTGTTGTATTTTTAACAAAAAGCAGTATATAAATGAAATTCATAAGAATTTTGATAAAATCATTCATTGCCAATATGTAAATCGTAACTAAGAAGTTTTATAAGTAAAAGTATGGTTCACATTACCTAGGAACTAGCATGGCAGGAAAAATAATGCCTTGGAATAACAGTTTAAACCAATGATGTTTAAAAAAACGCTTCATTGCACGCGGATTTCTTTTCGTCTCAGTCAGTAGACAAGACAACTCTTTTCCACTTGAGACCAATTGAGTCCGGCAACATCAACAATTGACAGACCGTCAACGTGAACAATGACAAACACAAGACTGACAATGGTGAGTAATTGTGAAAAGAAAGGATGGAGAGAAGGAAATAAGAGAAAAATCGCTGGGCATCCCAGGGTCGCGATTTCCCCCCATGTTTTCCCCCAATTATTTTTGCTTTACCTTTTTTTTTAATGTTTGGGACGTACTTTTGTTACTAATCTTTGCAGTGTGTATTTCGTTTTTTCTGCCTGCTATTGTAAATAAAAAAGTTGTCAAACTTTTACTACACTATAGTTTATACTTTATTTGATGATGAATGTTATTTTTTTACAATAGCAAAAATTTATAAGGTGTGAAAAAAAAAAACATCAGGGAGAGGAATTTTCGATGCAACAACCATTTGATATAACGTTCATGGAGCAAAGGTCCCCTGAGGGTCCTTATAATACGAATCTACTGTACAGTGGTGAGATGTCTGTTGGTATTGATTTTTGAATATATGCAATAAAATCCTACCAAATCGGCGAATCTTTATAAGGATAAAAAGACGGGGGTTACCGGGGATATAGAGCAGGTGGTGGAATAGAAGAGAAGACAAATAATTATTCCTGGATAAGGTAGCCACGAGATCAATATTTCAGAGAGAGCTCGTAGTGTTTTATGAGCTGGACCAAATGTAGAACAGAATACGCACGATTAAGCAAACCATTCTGGATTATGGATTGAACCATCAAGTTGCCATCAGTGCTATGAGAAAAAAGTACTTTAATTTCATGAGAAAACTAGCTAAGCACCCGATGTGGCTTAAATACATACATATAAACTAACTACATGCAAAGTTAAACAAACCATGTGTTCAAAGGATATTTTTCTTCATTTGTTTTATTTCTAATCCCCGATCACTGACCTCTTGGGTCTTCTGCACTAAAAGAGGCGAACTGACGGCTATTTTGTGACGGAGTACCCAGTAATTAAGCTGCCGTTACCATTTCGGGATAGCCAAAGCGCTTGTGAAATAATAGCATCAGTAACATAAATTTTTAAAAATAGTAGCACGAGGATACTATAATACCGTGATTCAGAAGCAATTTCAGTCGCTCAGAAAGAAATGATACGGTAAAACACAAACTGTGCTAATTAACCTTTAGACAACGGCCGGTGCAGCAGTTGTACCATGATCGCGCCAAGAAAGAATTTTGACGACGGCCAGTACCTTGAAAATTATAAGAATCGCTACAAGAAAGAATTTAGACTACGGCCGTTACAGCAGTTGTACCGTGAAAGCTATACGAATCGCGCCAAGAAGAATCGCGCTTGTTATATCTATAGCCGTAGTCAAAAGGTTAAGTATGAAACAGACATTGAAGAGCTAGCCCAGAAATTTAAAACTAAATGTTTCTAATACGGTTTTTATGACAATCTAGAAACTATAGGTTCTGATGAGTTTTTTTCCCTATGATTGGACTCAGCTTGGTGCCGAAACTTTAAAATTGGCGTCCATTGGAAAATGTTCTAAAGAAAAATACTAAAAATATTTTTTGTCAATTTTTCCGTCCGTTGTTCGTTGAAAAATTAGACTACATTTTCAATTACCCTTGGTAAATTTTCAAAAGTCGCCAAAATTTTGAAAATAGGAGGTTTTAGATTATTTTACTTAAAAAGAAATCCCTAGTCACAAGGTTGTAAAATAGTGACAAAAAATCACTTCTTAATCGCATGTGTCAGTCCTGTAATTTCAATTTAGACATGTTTATTCTTTTGAATTCTTGCGAAACGTATCCAGCTAACAAGAAATGACCATTTAAAAACTGTAAATGTTGACTTAGCTTGTTGGTCAATTGCATTTTTTTGTGCAATAGACTATTTTTTTTGCATCAAGAGTGCTTAGTACATGCTTCCGATCAATACGATCAATTTTATTGTCAATGTGATTGACGGTTTCGATTGATAGGTGCTTCAATCAACCTGTCAATTTCATTCGTCAATGTTTTTCAAAGGAACGTGACGCGTTTCATTTTTGAATTTTAAAATGGTTTCAAATTCAGATTTGGGCTTTTCTTGATTTGATTTTAGTTGTTTGCAATCGAAAGAAAGAAAATAGGAAAAGACGCTGGTCCAAAGAGTGGTATAAACTGAGAAGCCGCTTTACTCATTAACATTTACTAAACTTTCTGCATGATACTGAATCGTACGCATAATATTAATTTTCTGTTTTTATTTTTCTTCAGTATAAACTGATTTATTTTGTTTTAACACATTAAAAATATTTAGCAAATCAATACTTGTTTTTTTTTTACATATTCACTTAACTTTCCATAACTCAGGATAATCGCGATAAAAAGTAATTAAAAGCTTCACAAACTGCCGTTCCCAGATACAATCACTTCTAGCGGGGCTCGCCTAATTTAATTTATTTTGCGTTTATTTTACAAAAAACAAAAAACTATATATACGTTTAATTACAAAAGAGATTTGAATCCCAGACCCTTTTGTGCCGACAGATTTTCAGGGAAAAAAATTGTTAAAAATCACTTGCACTCAAAACCAACGAAGAACATCTGCGCGGCTCGGGCAGATCACAGAAGGTCTCAGCTAGAGAGGCGACATCCATGTCGATTTATTTACCATCGATTTATTGGAGCCTATGTTTTTTTTACATCGATGTTTACACTTGTCAATGTTTTTACGTTGTCGATGTTTTAGTTTCTAATAAAAAAAAGTACCATTGTAAAATTTTAAAAAATAACCGTGCAACTAAGTATTTGTCAGCGATGGCAACATCCGTCCCACTATAACTGGTGTGACAGTGAAAAGAAAAGTCGGCATAAGGTGGAGAAAGTTAACTTCATTTTTTACAAACTGTAAATAACAAATATTGGAGCATTAATAATAATAGGCCCCGATACTTTTTATTTACAGTTTATATAAAAAAAAGTTTGTTATGACCCCCCCATATGTTGATAAATAACTAATAATAACTAACAATAATTATTGTTATG
The DNA here is from genome assembly GCA_947359465.1 of Metellina segmentata. Classification (NCBI taxonomy): domain Eukaryota; kingdom Metazoa; phylum Arthropoda; class Arachnida; order Araneae; family Tetragnathidae; genus Metellina; species Metellina segmentata. Next base: position 14,148,275 of record OX375874.1, on the reverse strand, counting down.
TACCTACCTAATAAAAATTATAGCTAGTAGTAACCTATAATATACCTATGCCAAATTGTTGTACATATTATTATTTTTTAAATATTCAATTTGAAAATAAAAGATTTGTTAATTGTTCTTATTAACAAATTTTCGACTTAGTTAATTTATTATCTTATTTAATTTTTCGACTATGTTTTGACAGTTAAAAAAAATCTTAGTTATAAATTAATAATGAAAAATTAAATCTCCCCCCCCCTGGCGATTATTAATGTTTGAGGTTAGTAAACCAATTTTTACGAAATGTGGAAAAAAGTTTAAATACACTAATGTTTTAAAGTTGACTGAAAGTTTAAAACATCGATGGTTCTTTCAAATCCGTTAAAATTTTTACTCCATCTTTAATTATTACGAAAATACAAACTTGGATTACAGAATAAAAAAAGCCCAACTGCCCGAACGATTGACAATTGGGATTTTAAACGATAAATTGGCGCCGTCAATGTTCATCAATTAAAATTTCTATCAATGTGTGCCAATCGATTGACAATCGCCTCCTACACGATCAATTGGTTGCTTCAATGAGCCTCATTGACAATAATATTGTGAATGATTATTAATAATATTGTGAATGATCATATGTCGATAATATTGACAATATTATTATTCGTCTAGGGACCCACTTAGACCACTAAGCTAGTAATATATTAGAAGATAAGGTACAAATGAAATTTCTACACAATAAACGAATACAGTTTTGCCTAGCTGAATTTTGAAAATCACATGTTTCTAGCAACCTACATTTTTTTATTATAGGTACCATAAAAATGTTAACTCCCCCCCCCCTTTTTTTTTTTTACAAATGAAAAAAAATTATCATAAAGTAATAATTTTAATCTTAATTACTTTTGAAATTATTCTGATGCTTCTATTCTAAGCACATACGAGCAAGTTATTGTAGATGCATATGCAAATTTCGATAAACCACATGACACTTGTTCTTTGCCGATTAATGATGATAAAAGCTGAAACCTAGATCTTAGACACTTTTACTTGTCTAACAGGTTATTTATACGTCGATGGTTAAACAAATAAAAAAAATAAAATAGCATAAAAATAAAATTATTTAGATTTGCATTTTATATTGTTTGAGGAAAAAAGATAGTTGAATTAACACATCACACTGGAGCAACACAACGGGCTATTGGCGACGGTCCGCGATCAAAGAAAGTACATTCGAGGCCACGACAGATTTAACGTGCATGATTCCTCACATACATGAAGGTTAGATCGAATTTCGAACTCGAATCCTCATCTGCGACTAGGGATTGTATTGCGGTTCGATTATCAATCCGGTCAGTTCCGGCCGGATTGACACTAATCCGGCCTGATTGGTACTTTGTTAATAAGTCTTTCTAACCAGTATGTATTTTTCTGAAATCGGCTGAGTGAAAGTACGTAAAAAGAATATTATTCCAAATTGACGAACAAAAAGTTTATTTTAGCATTAGAAAATCAACTTTATTAATAATTATCCATAGGTAGGGAAATCAATCACCAACAATTAATTATAGTAACTACTAGTACTACTATTAGTAAGTATTAAGCGATTGATGATGATCAGCCTTACTAGTTTTCTCATTGCAGACGACCTAGTTATTGGGACAACTGGCTCTGATAATAAAAAACTCGAAGAGCTTCTCAATAAGTCTGTAACTTTCACCTGTTCACTACTTCAAAGGACAATCTTTGCCACATACGGCAAATCCCACTTATTTAGGTGTGGTTTTGGATCCTAAACTTAGCTGGAAACATATTTTAAAAACAAGAGATCGACTGCACAAGCAGATGAATTTAATGAAGAGAATTGCGGGAATTCGTTGGGGTTCAACTCAAGAGGTCCGCTAACACCTATAAATCTTATGTCAGGCCCATCATTGAATATGGTTTCGAACTTTAGGTTACGGCTTGTGGCAACACTCTTGCTAAGCTCGATGTTGTACAAAATTTTGCTCTGCGTTTAATCACTGGTAGAGCAAAATCTACTCCAATTCAATCTTTGGAACATTCAGAGTGGTATAGAACCACTGTATCGTCGAGACAGGGCTGCCCTTATTCTCAGCGAGAAATTGCTTAAAAAGGGTAACAGCTACTGGCGGGGGTATAATCCCGCAATAAGCAGACTAAAAACGCAAATAACTTTTTTAAAACCGCGTAAATGAAATTGGCAACAGAATTGACATGCCTAACATCTGTAGACAGCCCTGTTTGGATGCCCTTGAGGTGGACATTGCCAAGGCGGACTTTCAGTTGGTTCTTCCTTGCAACAAAACAAACTATACTGATGCTGAGTTGAGATCGTTCGCGATGGCTACCATATCTACGAGAGGTATCATCTCCCTGACTGGCTCCATGTCTATGCTGATGGCTCTGCCGACCCTGAATCTAATAGGGCGGGTGCTGGTGTCTTTTGCCATTACTTCCAGCTGTAGGGCGGTTGGAAATTATTGTGACGACTTTGATGGTGAGATTTACGCTGTTCTTATGGCTGTTGAGGTCCTTGCCACTAGAAGGGATCAGAAAATTGTTTTATTTATCGACTCAACAGCCGCAATTCAGGCTCTTACTGATAAAAACCACGCGTATTAAATGGCTGAGGCACATTGCAAAGAAACTATCAATCACCTCATTGAGGGTGGTGGTGAGATTGTTCTCCAGTGGATTCCTAGTCACTGTGGGATAAAGGGTAACGAGGAAGCGGACAGATTGGCTAAATCAGCCCTCTCCCTGCCCCAACCTTCTTCACCACTCCCTTTGCAGAACTGCAGGACTTGCATAAAATCTCAGTTCAAGAAACAAAGAAAACTGCAGTATCGGAGGGATATCTAGGGAAGGAGTTGGGATTGCCTGCTGAGTAATCTAAGGGAAGAATTCCTACAGATTTACCAAGAAGGATGGGAGTGGCCTGTTTCCGCTTGTTAACAGGACACGACTATCTCCAACAGTATCTACATAGAATTGGTGTAGCTACCTCCCCGATCTGTCTGCTTTGTTGCGATGGTCCTATGAACAGATATCACTTTCCGGAGTGCTCTAATTTACATGACATTGACATCAGGGATACTACTTCCCAAGGACTTTCTTCGCTGGATTGGACGGCAAGACAGCGTAAGGCCGAAAGGCCTTGAGCTGGGCGTAGGATCTATAAAAATAAAAAAGTTTCCACACCAAAAAACATCAGTTTGTTTTATACGTAGTACTTTTCTATTTATCTAAAATTAAGTAGTCTCTATCTCTAATGTCGGTGAGCAAATGACATATAAATTGTACCTAACCTTGTCTCATACTAACATAAAAATCTAATCTTTGGCAGTTTTTGGTCAACATAACAAACAAGGGAACTCTTAATTCTTTTTAATTGCTTAAGTCGTATTAATTGTGTCATCCCCCAACCTACTTCTCAATGAACTGCAAATATAACCAGCGGCCAAGAAGGCCCTCTCAGCTTCGACACTAGTTGGTTTAACCGCCATTATGTAGTCGTACATAAGAGACAAATATTTTCCTTTGACTCCCTCTACTTCATATGAAGTCATTTCTTTCTTCGGTATCTATATATATAAAACACTAACGTACGTGGACCCGAAATCGACATTATTTATGTATCGTCGAATGGCAACAATCAACGTAAATACAATAACCCAGATATTTTGAATTCTTGCTGTTTTCAAATAGCCGAGGTCAATTTCTATGCAAAATAAGGAATTAAATTGTAATATTTATGTTTAAACTGACTTTTTATTTCTTCCTTTGACGTAAAAGTAATTTAAGCGTACTTTTGCTACCCGGTATCTGGCCACGTCAGAATTAATGTTTACTTTTTTAATTTGATTTAGAATTCCGTACTAGGGTATTTGAGTTGACTGCGAGATGTTGCGGACATATTTGAGGATTCCCAAGTATTATAAATAAGTGTTCTTTTTGTTAATAAATCATTATTGTCTTAGTCAATATCGTTGAAAGTCTTTTGTCGCATTATTCTATTTCACAATATATTCAGGAAGTCGAAATTCAACACGTTTGAATAGATACGTACGTGTTTTCTTCCCCCAGAATTTTGCATTTTTTCAAGGATTGGAATTTTAATTTTGTTTGCATTATGTGTTATGTATATTACCTATTGCAGAAATATTATTTAGGAGTTATATTTTAACGATATGTCTATTTCCTGCAAAATATCACTAGATATAGGTAATTTTGTAGCGGTATATGTATATTTTGACCAATTTTACTTAAATGTGATTGAATGCGCAATGATTTGAAGAATTGTTTCATAAAAATGAATAAAATATACAAATCAAAACATGTTTAATTACGGTGTGTAAAAATTAAAAAAAAAAAAAAAAAAAGCACTATTACACACCGCTGAGCGCTAGCCGGCGCAGCCCGGCTAGTTTTCTCATAATCTGTTTCTTTTCTAAAGTTTGTCTTTTTGTCTTCATTTTCTAGCAAAATTTGCTTTTCTAATTCCTCTTTATTAAAAAAATATTATTGATCATTTAATTTATTATTTTTGCTAGAATTCTCTAAACTGATGACTTAAAAATAAAAAATCGATTAATTCACAATCGATTGCTTAATAAACGATTTTGTGACATTAAAGTTGAGTTTGAATAATCGATGATTTAATTTTAAAAAAATTCGGGTTTATCGGATCCGGATCGGATTCGATAGATGTTGCTGGATCATGCAGGTAGCCTAATGATGCCGAATCCGGCGGATTACTGGATCGGATTTTATGCCTATATGCGACTCTATCAACTGTGTTACCGAGGTCCCTTTTTAAATAAGGAGTTTAAAGTTAAAGATTTGCCACAATATTGAAGCTTGATTAATTTGAGATGGAGAATGTACTGAAAATTTCAAAAATAGCAACAGCTGAAATAAGTTAAATTGTGATCTATTTTGACGCTTTGCGTACAAGGGAGTAAACCTGAGATATAGTCGATATTCAACAGATATAGATATAGTCTGAAATCTGAAAAACATTGACTGAAATTACATCTATGCACGAAACCATTTCTGGTTCAAAAAAGCTTTTTATTATTTTATTATTATCATCTTGTCACATATATTGTATCAATACTCTTCCGAACTTAATTTTCCGGCATTTTGAAAACATCGGAATTTTCACTTTTGCCCAACCGAGTATACAGATTTCGCTCAACCGTTGATTTTCCATTTGATTGCCTAGTTACAACACATTAGTTATTAGCACAACGACGTGCAAATGTGTCTACAGAAATCTTTATTTTTTGATGCGCTGGAGTTCGCTACTTTGACTCTTCGTTGTTACGGCGAATAGGGGGTTACATAAGGAAGGAATAGTTAACCTAGTACGTCCATCCTGCTCCAGGGTAATTTTTTTTTTTTAGTTAACGTCGTACTAGAGCTACACAACGGGCTATTGACGACGGTCCGGGATCAGTCCCTTACGGGAAAGATCCGAGGACGACACCTCGTAATTTTGAACCACGGTCAGATGACGAAGCAACACCTGAGCTGGCACCCCACTCTCCAAACTTCCACGCCAACCCAACGTGAGGACTTTCGGCCACGACAGATTTAAGGTGCACCAGCCGCCTCTACACCATACGTTTACAAACATCCATGCCCGAACCCGGATTCGAACCAGGAACCTTCCGATCTAGAGGCTAACATCTTAACCACTATACCGGTTGGTCGGCTCCTGCTCCAGGGTGTAGCAAAATTCAGATTAGAGTTTGGGGACTCTCAATAACTTTTTTATTAATGAACTAATTTCAATGACACATCAAACAACGAAAGTTTAACGTTAGAGATTGGTAGGTAATCGAGTTTACGTGGTACAGGAGTAACACAACTGGCTATTCGTTGGATATTGGTTTTAATAGTTGTGGAAGATTACATCTTTTAAATGAGCGTTTTAGCAACTTTGCGAAGTCGGGTGGGTAGGTATTGTAATTAACATCGCACTGGAGCAATATAACGGAGTATTGGCGAAGGTCCGGGATCAATCCCCAGGGGAAAAATACAAAGGCAACGCCTCGTAATTTTGAACCGCGGTAAGATTTCGATATCTTGAGCTGGGATTAAACTCTTCAAATTTCCACACTACGTCAACGTAAGAACATTTGAGGCCACGTAGAACATTTGAGAACCTCCGAGTCCCATATATTAACGTGCACCAGTTCCCTTTGTACACGATGGTCTTTGGTTGAATTCGAACACCAATCCTCCTGTTGCTAATCCGTTACTTTTCCATCCGGGTTACCACGGCACCACTTTTTTGGGTTAATCCTTGCAACGACTGACACACTCGACTACCGACGGCAACGCCTGATGGAACTTTGGCTGCGTGTGGAAGCAGCATGGAATGACATACCCCAAACACAAATTCAAAGCTTCTATCTTTCAATGCTAAGATATGTAGCAGCAGTTATTACCAACCATGGCTGCTACACAAAATACTGATGTCTTTCGTTCCGCAAGGGAATTGTAATTTGTGTTTAATATTATTTAATCAATAAATATGGCTTTGATATATCTGATCCTTCATGATGTTACATTTTGGATGGCCGGCCGGGTAATTTCGGAATGATATAAAGGGAGAAATTTCCCCTACAACCTTGGTAGTTATTGTTTGTTTTGTGTTCAATATTAGAAGGTGTATTTAAATTAACGTCGCACTGGAGCAATCCGCCAGGGGAGACCCCTGCACCTATCCTGCAAGGATTTACCGGTTTAGTAGTCTCCCTTGGTGGTTTATTAGTTTCTTATTTGCAGTTTCTGCTAGGATTTCTTGATGGTCAAATGGGAACTGTGTTTATGTCGTTGCTATAAAATCCCTGCAGCGGATTGTCAGAATATCACTGATTTTGCAAATGTTTTCTCTGCACTTCCTATGTTTTAGTGCTAGGTTTAGCCACCCTGAAGTGGGGCTTGGTAGTGGGCAACGCAAGTGAAGTGAGCTTGTTAGGGGACAATCCAATGCATAATGCATTGGAGTTATGTCTATTCCACAAGAGCATTGGTTGGTTTGAGATAAACCGAATCTGCAGAGATAGCAGGGAAATGGGCCATGGCCTGCTACAAACTGTAAAAGACGTCTCTTTTTGATGCGGGTATCCGTGGAGCCGTCTGGGAAGAGATCATGCGTTGAGCGGCCTGTGTCATCTGTATTCCATTCTTCCTGACACAGTGGAAGAATGTGGTCTCTAGTGAGTCTCTTGAAATGTGAGACTGGAAGGGATATTTGTTTGTCCTCTAGAGCACCTTTGTTTGCTGCCGCTTCCTTCGCCTACTTTTTCGTTACCCTCGTGTTCAACGGGATCAAACTCGAAGGGAAAGAACAGAACCGGTCCAATAGTGGTAGACATAAAAAGTAAAGCAACTTTCATCAGATGTTCATGACTTAACATACGTAATTGTAGAACCACGTTTTATGAAAAGAAGTAAAGCATACAGCACGAAACCTTTTAAAAAAAGAAACTGGTAGCTAATCGATTTGCAATTATTCGAAGAACTTAATATTTAAGTAGGTTTCCTTTAAGTTTCGCTCAGTAACCAAAATGTAAGTTCCGATAACTTAACTATCGTGAGTTTTTTTTATTATAATTTTTAAATTAGAAATTTTTTTGAAACGTGAAAAGGCAACTTGCATACAACTACAACTGGGACTAAAGTAGAATTTCATGACTAAAAAAAATCGATTGCAAAAATAAAAATATTAATTTTTAAAATAACATCAGAAATCAAAAAATAGTAGCTCTTTCAAAATGCTATTTCCAAATTACTCAAACTAATATACTCTCTAGAGCAGGAACCATGACAGTCCATTTATTTCTCTATTTTTACTTCATGCAACAATAACAAGTACGTCAACGTAAACATCGATGATATAAATCAACATTTTTTATTTGTCTGGCACGCATTTATTCCATTTGTTAAGTTATAAAATGAAACATTTAGATATTCCAGAATACAGACATCGATTTTAGAACTGCAAACAGATACATGGTACCACCGAGAAGCTAGTTAGAAGTTAATCAAATTTTCCTCAACCATAGTGGTTTTAGACTAGAGATAGAACAAAATGGAAACGTAAATGAAAGCATTGTGAAGCATAAAAATTATTCACGGCTCTATTATTTCGAAAAGATATTGATCCTTAGTTTCAATACATCAGGGTTTACTCTTCTAAGCACCACGATAGCCCAGTCGGTAGAGTCGTGGATTTGCGACCGGTGAATTATGAGTTCGAAATGCGATACAACCACGTGGAGGCTAGCGTACGTTAAATCTGTCACAGCAGCCCCAAATGTTCACACTTTGGCGGGTAGTAGAAAAATTGGAAAGTGAAGTGATAGCTCAGATGTTGACCTCGTCATTTGACTATTATTCACAATAATGAGGCGTTGTCCTCGAATCTTTCCTTTAGGTATTTATACCTGATCGTCGCCAATAGTCAGTGTTGCTCGAGTGCGACTCCCCCCCCCTAAATTCAACTACCTATCCACCTTACACTCTTCAAGCCAAAAAACAACTACGGTCCTTTCAAGGCTACATTTTACATAGAACGCAATAGATTAACCCGTGAGTGCTCGTATGAACACACCTTTACGAGTGCTATGTTTGGCTCGCACGGTTTTAGTTTAGAAAACAGTTTTTAGCAAACCTATTAATATTATGTCTACTTTTAGAACTTTGGATGAGTATTACGCATGTTGGTTGATTTGGTTTTATGGCACAGAGCCTTACTTGGGCAACACAAAATAGACAAGGTCCAGTAATTGGCATTCCTGCAAAAGGAAAGTTTATACTGACACGAAAGAAATATGAGAGGGATTTTCAGTGTAAATAAACCAGACGGTCTATGAAAATTTACTTCAGCTGTCCAACTGCTCTGGCATGATAGATCGAGTTTACCATAAAATGCAGTTTACAGACGATTTGGCAACGTTTGGCGTATACAACTGGAGCCGATTAATCCTATATCAATTCTGGATTTATTGTTTTTGAATTTTTATTGTCGAAGTGCTGAAATTGTATTCGATTAACAAGTAAACTGATGCCGCGTTCAGAATAAGTGCAGGAAACTCCGCATTGTCGCAGAAACACTACTTAGATTATAAGAAGACGGCATTCACAGCACATCGAATTACTGAATGCATTTTTTCTCTAAACAACGATAAGGTCGGTTTCATGCCGTTGGCTAGGTGCTCCCGATATGACGATTTCTGTAACTAGAATCCGACCATCTTTTATACTCAACCAGGACTAGCACGGCGTTGCACGTGGCAGTTCGTTTCGTGTACTTACTGATACTGAAAACATCAAAAAGAAAAAATATCAATTTTAAGAATGTGTCCCACCTTCAGCCGACATGAAACGAGCATGTCGCAAATTCGCATAAAATTCGGATCGCAGATTTCAAATCCGTTGAAATTTTCACTCCATCTTTAACGATCGCGAAGATAGAAACTTGGGATTAAGAATAAAAAAGGAAGGCAATTTGGTAATTTTAGTTAACGTCGTACTAGAGCAACACAACGGGCTACGGACGACGGTCCGGGATCAGTCCCTTAAGGGAAAAATCCGAGGACAACACCTCGTAATTTTGAACCACGGTCAGATGACGAAGCAACACCTGAGCTGGCACCCCACTCTCCAAACTTCCACACTCACCCAACGTGAGGACTTTCGGCCACGACCGTTTTAAGGTGCACCAGCCGCCTCTACCCCATACGCTTACAAACATCCATGCCCGGACCCGGATTCAAACCAGGAACCTTCCGATCTAAAGAATAAAAAAGGAATGAACGCCAATCAAAATTTTTTCTTTGCTTTGCTTGAATTGTTTGTACTCAGGAAATGAAAGGCAAAAAAAAATAAATTTAGAATATGTGATCTCTTTACACTGTTGCAAGAAAAACCAAAATTAAATAAGTGCCAATAAATAAATTTCAAAAATGTGCTAGATTAAATTTTAAAATTCGGGCTTCGCACAAAATTAGAATTATTCTGTGCGCCAGATTTCATTACTGTAAGTCCTATAGATTCGACTCCACACCGCACACGTACTTCCTTTTATAATAGTAGAGATATGGAGATAAAATTTCACACCTTTGTAGTGATCGATACTCAAGTAATATATCAGTCAACAAAAATTGTAAACATGCACACATTTAGAGAGGCGAGGAGTACATATTAAAGAAGATGAAATTATAGATAATTAATTCGATACAAATCTACCTTGTTGCAACTGAATTTTTCGCAACATTTCTCAAACAAAAAGCGATGGTTGTTTAGGTTGGGTTTTATAAAGGCTATATTTGGCAAAGTTACGCCAAACACAATACATATAACATCAGGTAATGATATATACACAACGAAAATTTTACTAACACAGAAGAGAGAAATACACCTAGAGAGGAACCGAACTTGCGACGCCTACATCTCATAGGTTACTAGCGCAGTGGACACTTAGCCACGACAGCCCCCAAACTGAAAGCGAAAAACACAATCTCTTACAGTCTCCTCACAACTGAGTCAAATAGATTGAAAATGGTTAAGTATTTGTATTCGAATAATTAATAATTACTTACAGCTATTGATGGCCGTCATTACTTACATTTCATTTTATTTCAATCCATTTATAATTAATAATGGCATCCATATTAAAAAAAAAAAAAAGATTTACATATCTCTAAATAAAATTATCTAAACTTATATATTATTTCGTATACTTAACTTATGTCAATTCCTATTTTAAATAAATTACTTGGCACAAATCACACCACAATCATGTTAATTGTATCATGAACGTCCTTTTTAATTCAATGACATTCCGTTTCAAAGGCGATGCGTAATTTTTTGACGCTGAACCAATTTGCACTCATATTTTATTTTATGCTCTGATTTCTACATTTCCAAATTTCTCATTACTTTCTGTAATAAGACTGCTACATGAGAGTGTCGAGTCTTTCGTAAAGAGTTAGTAATATTTTCGGCTCCATAGCTGAAATCAAGTACATTTCAACTAAACAGTAAAAACGGCGTACGAATCCCATAAAGATAGATTTTATATTGTTTACATCCGTTATTGCCACTTGACAGTAAATAGGTAACGTAGATTTCTGTGCCACGTACGCTAGTAAAATATATAAAGTCGGCAAAGATTACAACCCATTAACTGACAAAATATTAAATTTTACGACACAGCTGATTAAAGAGTAACAGCTAGTTTTTGTGTCAAAAATAAAAATTATAAACATTTTTATAGTATTCCTTTGACATGTAAATTTTTATCAAAAGGAATATAATATTACTATTTCTTATCAGCATGAAAATCATCATTTAGTCAAAATGCCTTTACAAAAAAGGTCATTAAATGTGTTTCTGCTCTTAGTCGACGATATATAAATTACTTTCAGGCTATTTAAATGATATTTATATATGACATGAAATGAGAAATTGTGATGTCTTCAATCACACACATACGTTGCCATGGTGTGGAAGTTTGGAGAGTGAAGTGTCAGCTCAGGTGTTGACCTTATCATCAGAACTAAGGTTCAAAATTAAGGTGTCCTCTGATCTTTCCCTTCAGGATGGATCCCGGACCGTCGCTGATAGTCTGCTGTGCATCTCCAGGGCGAGGTAAATGCAATTATCAACTTACATCTTCGATCACATTGAAAATAATTTAACCTGTGCAACGCAGGATAATATTGCTAGTATTAAAAAAAAATCTTCACTTGCGAAACAAAAAAGATTTTTCTACACCGCATTGTGGTTAACTTCCATTTCTGTGAATAAATTAATCTAATTCCGTATGCGCAGGAGATAAGGTAAAGGGAGGGGCACTTACCCCAGGGAGAAACAGCACTTCATCGAGCCCCTAACGGCTCATTTCCTTATGGAAGAGCGAAACCGTAGCTCCACTTCCGCTTTCGTGGGGAATCCCTTGGCGACTGAAGCGAATCCATACATTCAAGTTGGAAATGACCGATCTTTTTTTTTACGTTTCCAGGAAAACTATCTTTCGCACTTCGCTTTCGGTTTTTTTCCCGCCGCAGACGATATCTGATCTGAATAAAATGAAATGATGGCAGACGATATCTGATCTGAATAAAATAGAATGATGGCCGACGTTCAGTCAGAGTTTCATATTTTGAACTGTCACGGAAAGTGAACCTTGCTTGCGTAAATACGATTCAAGAATTTGAAAATATAGTGGGCTACAAAATTGTAGACGACCATTTCAGGATTCGCAGCAAAAGTTTAAAAAGTGAGAGTAGGAAGTTGAAAATGTTAAGCGATAGTTCTACAGATCAATAACAAATCAGAGGATTAACAAAAAGTGAATAAAGAATTTTTGTAAAAGATTTGCAATCAACAAGTCCATCACTGTTTAGACAAAAAGATAATCTGAATGTTAACAATAACAAAAATGTTTAGCACTTATGTTTCGAGATTTTAATGAAATTCATTATTGCACTTATTTCCGCAATATCTGTAAATAATATAACTGAATAGGTGAAAAATGAATGATCATAACAAATACCAATAAAACATTTATGGTGATTTCATGAATCTACAAAGCAAAATTCACACAATAGAATATTTTCTAAGAGTAAGCAAATTTGTTTGTCAATGGATTACTGAAACAAATGACCAGAACTACTAGTATAGGTCAAAGAGGATAGTAAAAGCAATAAATGAAATCGAGAGATATGCAGTAAACTAAAATATTTCTCATTACGGACCATGGAACTATAAAATGACTTAGAACTTAATCTTATTCAAAAAAGACCCTGTAACATTAGAATAAGAGAAATGTCACATATAATAAAATTAAGTCACAAGTTAATAGCCATAACAATATTTAAAATGGAATTCTTTTGAAAATTTTCAAAAATTTAGCTTTTTTAAACGTTAATCCAATTCATATAATTCACTCTTAAAATACATAAAAAGTTTTGAATGGAAAGAAAAATTCCTTCACCATCAAGTGCTTTCGAAAAAAAAATATTCGATATATTTACTAAACAGTATTTCTAATCAACGCAATGAAAGCAAACGAAACTGAAAGACAATATTAAAATTGTCTCTGCAAAAGAGAAACTATTTGATTCACGAAATTTAATTTTTATTATTTTCAAAACTAATTCCAAATATTACCTGCCAGAAGAATGCTGAATAATATTTGTGTATAAATATATAATTTGGAATACTTTTAATGGTTGATCTAAGCAGAATTTACGAATACGACGAAAATTCAAAATACAGAATCCAAGCAATTGATTAAATAGGTAAAAAGTATGGATAGTACGCTTTGAAAGAATAAACTTTTATATCAGATAGCCTTACGAAATTCAAACACAGAAGAGAATACAAAACAGAATTTATACTTAAATTTTCGATGTGGAATATTTTTTGTATTTTATCGGATAAAAAAATCTACATACAAGACGAAAAAATCAAGATACAGAAACCAAGCAATTGATCAAATGGATAAAAAGTATAAAAAGCACGTTTTAAAATAAACGTTAATATCAAAAGAGTCTTGCGATATTCAAACATGGAAGAGAATACAGAATCAAATTTATAGTAAAATTTTCGATGTGGAATATTTTTTGCATTTTATCGGATAAAAAAAATGTACAAATAAGACGAAAATTCAAAATAAAGAATTCCAGTAATTGATCCAATGGATAAAGGGTATGACAAGCACGTTTAAAACGAATTAACTTTTATCTCAAAAGAATCTTGCGAAATTCGAGCACGGAAGAAAACGCATCGAACTGATCGCCACAACCCAGGTCCACATGTTTGATCTAAAATCCAATAATCCACGGGAGATGACACCGGGAGAGAAAATTGCCCGTTAGCGTGAAGCTACCGTCAACCGACTCGGCGAAAAGGAATATGACGGTAAGCAACCAATTGTTCAACCAGCGGCCATTACCATGGCAGCGAGAGCGGTCAACAAAAACTGACCGTTTCAAAACACATCTCAGCTTGCGTCATGTAAGAAAACTTATTCGACGCTGGACCCACCTTCCCGTTTTCTGACTTTGATGAATGCCGTACTTTAGTTAGAACATCAGCGACAGGAGAATGTCTGGTGATCAATTGGCGACCCAAAACAAATACACCTCTTTCATTATATGTAAACAAACACACCCTGGATAGGGAAAGAGCATGAAAAGCTGTCTTTCGAAAACAATTATTTCGGTTTCACGCATGGCATTGATGCTTTTTATACCGTTTCCAAATAATGATCTATACCATTATATTTACAAATGAACGATCCATTTTTGTTAGGATATTGTATATATTGCCATGCCCTGAGCCGTGCAATAATAACTGAACGAAAGCAGAAAGAGTTTATAAAGGTTCAAAAAAGCCACTGAACTTTGAGGGCTGACGATATCTTCTTCCTCTATTTTTTCCATTTAATTAAAACATTTTATTTTACATTTTTGGAAATGACATCATAGAACTTTCTAGTAGCTTCTTGTAACGAATGTTTAAACATCAAACGATATTTACAGTTAAACATAACGTTGATTACTATTTATCCATCATTCTAACATTTCAAAAGCATTTGACAAGGTCTGGATTCAAGGATTAATTTATAAAATGATTAAATATAACTTCCCTGACTATATATTATACAAATTAACACATACATCCTATCTCCCCAATAGAAATTATGACGTTAAAATACATTTTCTACTCAAAGAAACGTTTTCGTCGGAGTACCATTAAGATCGAAAATTGGTTCTTCCTTATTAAATTTATGTTTGAAGGATATCCTTCAAACCGAAAACACCAAAATTAGCATGTTCGTAGACGTTACTGCAAACATGCTAATGTTGCTCACGCAACATAAAAACTACAAAATTCTCATAGCTGATCCTAAAGTCCACATGCACTATTTTGAATCCTGGTTTGTCAGATGGAAAATAAAACTTAATGTAGTAAAGACCGCGGCTATCACGTTCCACCGTAGAGATAACAAAATTGCCCAAACTACAACTCTACGAACAAACCATCCCTTGCTTCTTTCAGAACAAATATTAAGGACGTCCTTATCCTAGACACTCGGCTTAGCTGGAAGCCACACATACAGTATCTACAGGACAAATTTCGGAAAGTTTCCTCGGTCGTGTATCCACAGTTCTCGGAGCTCAACATTATTAATTGACAATAAAAAACTCATCTACGTAGTTATACTTTCTAAATCCAATCATGTAACATGTTTATCCAATTTCAGGAAGTCCAAACGAACCAAATACAAAAAAAAATTGACAGTTGGAAAAACCTCTTTATTAGGCAAATAACTAAATCCACATGGTTTTACTGCAAGTAATATTCTAAAATCCCCTCAAATTCCGAAATTATTTTCTCAAACTTTCTACAAAGAAATTCAGGGTGTCGACTAAATTTCTGTAGGTCCATTTAGAGACATTTTAGGAACCTTTTAGGTACTTAACTTTCTAAAATAAATGCATGATCTGATTTTACATGATTATATGGGTCAGTTAGATGCAATTATACTTTAAAATCACACTCTTTTTTATTGCTAACAGACTAATCTAGAGTAAAGAGGACTCTAGGGTCACATTTAAGCTTTAATAAGCTGTTATCAAAATAAAAATTTAAAAATAAAGACAAACCATAAATTATGTCAAAGTAGATGAACATTAAACAAATACTATATATTATATTCATTATTTTTTTCTTTCTGAAGACTTGAAATTTTAGTAAAAATCGAAGAAAAAAATCACCAATTACTTTAAAAACACTTCGCAATGTAATTTTTTTTTTATTTTCATGTTTTATGCATCAAATGAAGTTGGCAAAAAACTTATACATCAATTTGTGTATTTAAAAAAAGCTGTCTCCGAATGTGGTTGGATTGGGGGAGTTACACCATTTTCATTTCCTTTTCAGTTTGCATAATTTCTTTGTCTACTTGTTCAGTTTCATCATTTGCAGTTTGCAATATCTGCAATTTACTTTTTTCATTTGTTTAAGTTCAACTGCAGCCACCTTTTGTTTTCGCCTTAAAATTTGTTTTTAATTTTCGGGACAAAATTTATGATTTGGGGATTTTCGGGACCAGTTTTCCGTTTTCGGTATATTTTCGGGACCAGTAAATTGAAAACAATAACAATACAGCTGTTTAAGAAATTGAACCTTTAATCCGACCCTTCCACAAAGTAAGAATAGACCACGAAGAACCATTCTTCAGAATAGCTGAAATCTCACTCTAAATTTGCTTTAAATTAAATTCCTAATATATATGAGTAATTATTTCTTGCTTTCTTAATTCTTGTTCCTGTAATTCGCAACATTTAACTCATTAGATTATTTAAACTCTATTATTCAATAGTTATCCTCTAATTTTCAGTAGTTTAACTATTAAGGCAGGTCCACATTGTCAAGCTTCAAGTTCAACACCAGAAACTAAGGCTCCTTCGAGGCCATGGGCACCAAAACGTATCAACACATCCATCCATCATTTTTTTACCACTTGTTATTTTTGCTTAATATCTCTTATCAGTAAATAAACCTTTAGATATTCTTATTTAGAAATCTAAATTGTTTCTACGTGATAATATTGTAACCCTCGTCAATTGCTATTCAATTTAAAACTAACTTTAGTATTTTGCGCATCACTGGTGCTTGAGCAAAATATCTAATGCGCGGGACAGACTACCGAAATTGAGTTTACACCAGGAAAACGTATTTTAAAAGCCGCTAACTATGTCAAAAATAATTGGGTTGATAATCTAGTTATATAAAAAATCAAAATGACTTAAAATTTGACTTCAGAGAGCACAGATTTGTATTATTTCAATACTTAATGTGGAAATCCAAATAAATAATCCTGTCTTAAAATGGTGAAATCTATTGAAAATTTATCTTTGAGCAGAATAGAATAAAATTGGTTCTAGTTTGACCAAATACTAGATGTAAACGACAGTTTACTTAAAGCAATTTGTAAGACAAAATTTAAAAAAAATTTAGACATGATTTTGAATTTTTTATTAACATTTTTACTTTTAGAGTATATGGCCAAAAACTATGTGCCTGATTTCATGACTTATGTTGCATTTTAAATATTGCTAGCGAGAATTTTTCGATTATTTTGATGAGAGTCTAAAACAGAGAGCTTTTATGCGGTAAAATGTCAAATGATTTTAATTCCATCCTTATCATAACCGAAACAAAAATAATTAGAAACTCAAGGTGGCCGATAACTTTTCTGACTCACTGCACATTTATTAGAAAACTTATCAAATTAAAACCTTTTTCTAAGTAAAAAGTATAATTGTATTTTTTAATTTTTTTTTCACGCGTTGCAAGAGACATACTTTGTTCCTCAAACAAATGAAATGAACTTGATAATAGATTATTTAAAATTTTCCAGCGATTAGAAAAAAAATAAATTTTTCAGAAATTTTTGGAGCAATTTTCTTTGCTAATTCCACGTATAAAACACGAAATAACGTAGTGGCGTAATCTGTACAAGTCGTTTTACTGCATTAACTTGTATCAAGCAGAAAAGACAAAATTTATAAGTCAATACTACAAATGCTTCGCAACACAATCACAAGATCAGGTCTGAGTAACAAAATTAATTCAAGTTTTACCATTTGAATTCATTGCAACACATGTATTTAAGTTTTCTCATGGAATTATAACTTAGTATTTTTCGAACATACTCAATTTTTCAGCTAACGTTCTAAATTTAACGTAGTTTCAGTCAGTGCCAAAACGCAAAATTGAAATTTAAAAACTCACTTTTCTAAACATGAATTTCTTCTGGTCAATTGATAAAAATAATTCATTAAATCCTCAACACCACAAACACTATTACGCTAATGGAGGGGGGGGGGAGACATTCTGTAAAGGTTGCTTTGTTACAGTTATATGCTATACGTAGCAAAGCAAACATTTAAGCGTTTCCCATAAAGTTTTCACCATTCGATATATTTCATGATCAGCATACGGGGAAAAATTACATCCCACAAGGAAAAATAATTCTGCTCCTAAGGCCAACTGAATCCAGCCAAATTGAATTGACATCTTCGTACCTTTTACAATAATTCAGGTTAATCCGAAACACGACGTTTCTCTGTCTGAACTACGTTTAATGTAAACCCCATATGTATTGAGCAACAGTGTTTGGTAAGCGGAAATAAAATCTTCCCTCACAGTATGGTTTGCTTACACTAAAAATCCCTCTCATTGGATCTTCCAACTCTCCTTTCTCTCTTGATGGTTAATAATATTCTGTAGTGGCCAGCCTCTCATGCAAACACCTAATCGAAATTATCACCAGTTTTCGTCAAGGGACAATTAGTTTTCCTACTTGGATCTCCATTATCCTTTGTAAAAAAGGGCAGGTTTGTCTCGATAAGATATCTCGTCCTTAGGAAAATTGATCATATCTTGGTCGAGGTATCTCCTCGAAATACTAGGAGGGTTAAATGTCAGTCACGATTTCAGATCTCAAAAACAGTATAGATTTGAAAAGGAAACACATCAAAGGATCGACACGGAGAAGAAACAATATCACTTCTACATGGAAACAATATAAGTCCGGTAAAGCAGCATTGCAGACGTCGTCTCACCAAGGGAAAAATATTTCGCCAATTCCAAAGGGTTTAGAGACCGAAACCTATAAAACAAGAAAGCAACATATTGTGCTATTGGCGTCGGTTCGATGGGAAAGACCCGAAGACAACACCACATAATTTTGAACCTGTCAGATGAAGAGATCGACACCTGAGCTGGCACCCCACTCTCCAAACTTTGACACTACACCAACGTGAAGACGTTTGAGGCCATGGCATATTTAACGTGTACCAGCCTTCGTGTACACAACGGTCTCTGGCCGGACAGAGTTTCGTACTCGCAACCCTCAAGTTGCTTAACTGCTTCTCTTCCAACCAGGCTACCCTAAATTTGACAGGATTGTGCAGACGAGATATCTCGTCTTTAGAAAATTTGGATTTTAATGGACTAGATATCTTGTCGAAACCAGTAGGAAGGGCTATTGAAATATTCATTCATAAGCTATTTAAAAAATAAAAATTCGCACAAAAGAACAGAAAATCTCAAAGAGAAACCTATAACTATGCTAACAAAAGAAACGAATCAAAATATACTATTCACACATTATTCAAGCCCTCAAATGAGATATATTTCCCTTCCCTTCTGGCATCAGCAAGAGCGCCTCCCACAAGAATAATAATTCGAGTCATTGCTCTACGCGGCGCCATACTTAATGTAACAGCTTTCACCCTGGGAATCAATGTTGCCCTACTTTTCCGGACACTCGGCGTCCCACAATTACGACGACGCTCCTCGGACGGACATCTGGAACATTATGAGTTCCAAAATGATTCCGCGGAAACTGGGACGAAAGGAACGTCACTTACGGTCGCTGTTCTCACGGGGAACAGGTGCAATGGACAATCATGTCCTGCCGGGGAGATGAAACATGAAATAACGGAGAAACTGGATTTCGAATTGAGTTCTAAGGAGAACACGAATAAGATCTCCTCAGAAATTTCGGAAGGGATCGATAGAATTGGACACAAGAATTAAGATATAGGTTTTTCAGCTGCGATTGGTGTAGGGTATGACATGAAATAGGTGACCGAGAATTATTTCTACGGAAACGCTGGAAATTGGAATTTTTATTACGTTATTTTGAGTCCGAATGAAAATGTATCCTACTTTTTGGACGATTGTTAATATCTGTGCCCGTTTCATTGATAAAAATTTGGATACATGTTTATACATAGCATAATAGTTGGGCGGCTTAAATGCATAAAAGAATAAAATTTACGATTCTATTCGCAACTATATTTAACTTTAAATGGTCACGTAAAAACGAAGAACCTGAAAAATTTATGAATTTATAATCAATGCGTAATCTATATATATAATTCTCTTACGTGGCACGCAAAAAAGACGTTATTTGTAATCGCGTTTTGGCAACACTGTACGATTGTTTCTTTATCGCGAAGTCTCGAGCATCGATTGAATTTATAGCGTTATCGGATGAAATTTTATTGAAAAAAAAAAGGAAATTTTAATGAGCTGTTGCAGTTAGTTTATAATAGAAATCAAAGAAAGCGGAGGATCTTTTCAGGGCCATTTAAAAAACGGTCCTTTTCAGGGCCAACAATTATAGTTCAACAAGACGCTTGCACTACAACTTTCGGCAACAAACTCAATGAAAAAGTGTGGGTCGTTTTGCTGGGAAAATGTACACACAAACAACATGCTGGGTATTCAATTTCCAAAGCAACGCTCACATTTCGAGTCAAAATTTTTACAAAGCTTTCATTTGAATTCTGATTTTAGAGATACTGTATATATTTTTCCTGTAATACAGCAAATTTAGATTTAAAAAACATTTTTTTGGTAACATATTTTGTAAACATTCCTTCTGCTAGGACACATGTCTTCATTGAGGCGAGCGAAGCGAGCATAGGTTCGCGCAGCGAACCAATGAGGATTGCGAAGCAATCCTCCGGGGGTTGGCGAGCGTTAGCGAGCAGGGGGCAGGCCCCCTAGTTATTCTTAATGTGCTAAGAATATGGTAGTATTTTGACAGTAGTATTAAGTACTAGCGACTTTAGTATTGAGATTATCATGAATATTTCATATTCATGATAATCTCAATACTAAAGGCCGACTGATAACGAAAGTTCCAGTGGACAAATCAAAAGACTCGAAGTTTGTTCAGCCTACTCTAAAGAAAAGGAAAAAACATCATTCGTCTTATAAAAGTGGCAACACAGGTATCCTTCTCAAAAGTTCTTTCTGTGCACAATCAAGTATGTAGTTTGAATTTACGTGGCTTTGGAGAAACATAACGAGCTTACTTTTGGCGACGGTTCAGGATTCATCTCGAAGGAAAATATCTGAGGACAACACCTTGTCATTTTGACCCACCGTCAAATGACGAGGTCAACACCTAAACTGACACCCTACTCTGCACATCATGCCAGCGTGAGGAAATTTGAGGTTATGACACACTAACGGGCGCCATTTTTGATTCGATATTTAATGAATTACCGTCAGATTGAAAAGAGCCTTTTGGGACAAACATGGTTAATTTTTACAGTAGACAAGGCCATTACACACAAATCAGACACAATTAAAATTTACAACAAAAACGAAACAATAATATAATAGAGCAAAGAACAGCACATCCACTTTGTCTCAAGCACAAACCGGAATTCCTTTTTTCCCCTCTGCACCTTTTCTCTCCACACCCTATTGGAGCCACTCGGTTGCAGTTAGGGGTGGTGATTTCACAGGGGTGTTTAGATTCCCCCCTACATATGTACATCTCGTAAGCGAAGAAACCCCCTCTTACCATGATAAAAATGCCAGTACCAGGTTTTGCCCACAATTTTAAAGGATTGCGAAGTGAGTTTTATGAAACACACAGGTGAATTTCCTTCAATTTGGGGAACATAAAAAATTGTCTTTTTTAATAATTGCAAATACATAATGTACTCTCTTTCTCTCTTTGCAGCTATAGAATTTAGTAGAGTAGCATTACATTTACATCATTGGATGACGAGGTTGAATTTGTTCTACTACGAACAATACTTAAATAAAAGGGTATAGTTAAATTTTTTTCAGTAGCTGCACATCAAGTCAGTCATGGAAACATCTCATACTACTTTGGTAGAAATGTCAGTACGCGGTTTTCTACAACGAAAGATTGTGAAGCGAGAGAGAGTCTTGCTTTCAAACAATTGTAACTATTGGTAGTATAAGTTCAGAACAAAAATCACCATAAAAAGAGCACATACATATTCATCAGAATCAAAATAGCAGTCATGATAAAATTATAACAGCCACGAAACATCCGATTAATAGGACTAAAGGAATAAAAGAATGGTGTGTTTGCAACTCTACAACGAAATATATAGCAAAGGGGTATGGATAGATAGAAGACAAATAGCAGTATTGAAGCTGAAGTTTGATAAAGCATGCTCAAGAACCAGCTACACACATCAGGTCTGAGGCTAGCAACTATGGGAAATTTTAGGGAACAGGGGTTAGAGCATTGAGTTTCCAATGAAATAGGCAGAGCATGTGGGGTGGAGTCGCTGTAGTAATATCTCAGAAGGGCATGTCATGTCGGCTTACAAATCAACTTGGGCAGCTTGGCTATCGAAACATTTTGGTATCTTTAATCAATCTGGATAATCACTTTAACCAATCAATAATTTGTCCTGCATTAGGATTCATTCACACTTTTCTCACAACCACCAAAAATTAGGTCTGACTTCTTGGGTACTTCCAATGTACCTCTAACCAAGGTTAGAATATATTTATAATGTTGATTCTGCCTCCATCCAATTAAGTCAATGTACACTTCGATAAAACATACATTACAGAGAAAAATTGATAATGATTTACAGGATTTGTTGGTGACATTTTTTATGATTTTAGCTATTTTTGAGCTATGCAGCGATCAATTCACGTGACAACAGTAGTTGCACATACCATCGGTATGGGGTATAATGCCATCAAAAATCTAATCTGAACTGCAATATTTGCTCTTAAATTTAAGATTAAATATGCAAACGAAAAGGCCACACATGTATAAAAAGAAATACCAGATTAAAAAAAATCATTTTTCTTTCGTGGTTCATGCATACCATCGGCTTAGAGCAGAAACTCATTCATTTATATTTTTGTGAAATGTATTTTTTGACACTAAATGCTTACTTTCATGATGAAAAATAAATAGTCATTTTGAAATGTTTAAAACAAAATATACCATCAAAATACATATAGTTTTTATTTTTGACATAAAAACTAACAGTTAGTTTTAAACGGCTGTACTGTAAACATTTTTTGTCAGACTCCATGTCACTGTCAAAAATATTGTCATGGCAGTGTTTCTGTATTTTCAGGCCCATCATGTGGTTGCAATAACCAAATGTGATCCTCCTATCAATATTAAGTTGGATAAATAGGGTTATAGGGCAAGATCCAATAATGAACAAACTGGGTCAAATGCAAGAAATAAGAAATCAACAAGAACAGATAATTCACAAAAAGGAGAAAGCATACCGATAAGATGGTAAAATGTAAGGGAGAACAGATAACATGGGTTTCTCATGGCTACAATGCCATGTTTACTTCAAGAAAATAAGCCCCTAGCTAGAATTACCGTTTTGGTATCATGTCTGTATTTAAAAGCAGTTATTTTACAGAGCCAAAGCTGTGATATAGTAGCACAAGTCTCCTCTTAAGCCCTATCTTTGTAGCAATTTTAGTTGCTCAGAAAAAAGATGAATCAGTTAAAGAAAAAATGTGTAAATATGAAACAGATTAAGATCTTGCCAAGAAATTCAAATTTTAAAAACTAAATATTTTCTTAACAAGGTTTACATGGCAATCTAGCAATCACACATATTCCAATACATTTCTTTCATTGCTTCCAGAGCTTGGTACCAAAACTTATAAATCGGCATCCCTTTCAAAATTGTCTCCAGAGTCCAAAATATATTTTTCCAGCCTCTGTTAGCAAAAAAAAAAGGGGACTAAATATACATTAACCTTTGGTGAATTTTCAAATCAAAAAGTTATAAATATTTTGAAAAAGGAGCTCTTGAGACGATTTTGCTTTAAAAGATACCCTTATTTGTCAAGGTAGCAAAAATGCCATATATAGTCACCTGTGGCAGCCCTATAAAATTGATTGATTTCCTATCTTATAAAATTTTCTGAAAGAAAAAACTGTGTAGTAAATAGTAACAAATGTTTACAGGTTAACAAAATTTACATCTTAGTGACATCACCACACAAGCTATTACTATCATTTCAGAAATCTGATTAAAAACCAATTTGGGCTGTGGAGCAGCTGAAGTCTAAAAATACTATTCAGAATTTTTGACAGTAATTTAACGGTAATGAGAATGTTTTGGTAAGTTAAAACACTACCTCATAGCAAACAAATATAATCATGAAAGAACCTAGGTATTAGAGCTCTCCATGAGTACAGCAGTGCAAGTATTAGGACTGATTACAGTCAAGTATTCTATAACACAGTGTTTTTATAATGCGATTTCTATATAACGCAGAGCAAAAATTGCAACAGCTCTCCTAAAACGCGGTCTCCTTATAACATGTTTTCCATACAATACAACATTCCAACAACTCAAATGAATTGAGAAAAGTTTATCTATGGCAGCACTTATTCGATGTGTTAAATATTTTCATGTAATGGACATTTATGGGGTATTCCCCTGTTCATCAATTCCAGTAATCAGGGCTGTATTTTGTACATCATATATTAGTTTAGTGAATGCAATACTAAACCTTCCTTTATTTTTATATTTAGATAAGTTTCATGCTAAAACACCTGAGTAAGTATAATGAAATTAACCATAATTAAGTAGTTTTGAAAAAACTGGAATGTATTTTGAGAATTATGATTACTTGGATTGCTTTACCTGTACGTTAAAAAAGCAATTATTATTTTTTGAACTATAAAAAAAAAAAAAAACGAACACGAAAAAACGAAAAAATACGAACACAACGATTAATAACTGAATTCGTTCGATGACCTGAATCAGCACCATAAGAGACTCGTACTGATTTTGCTCAAGAGATCACAGAAAGAAATTCATTAATAGAGGAAGACAATGTCCACAACATTTCTAGCAATAGCTGTGATATTCCAGTCGTACGCAAACGTATGCGCTGTTTATTGTCAGTAAGCGAAAATTAGTAAAATCTTATTATGTGTAAAACATATTTTTTATTCATGAATAATTTTTTTATTTTGAACGCAAATTTACTTTTTAATACATTTTTATTATGTGCGTATTTTGCTGAAATAAAATAATAAGCTTAAAACGAATGTTTTCATGTTGTTTTAATTATTTTTACTGATTTTTTAGATCAGGAACCAATCTTGTTTTCTTCTATAGATACAATGTCTTTTTAACATGTAATCTTCAGGAATGTATTTATTGTTTAAAAACAGAATTAGGCGTATTTATAATTCAATAATATCACAAGGAAATCACACCTCAGAAACAAATTAATCTTACCCCCACTAAAAATCTTTTAAAAATCAGATATAAATATTAGCCTTGATTAATCTGTTTAGTGGTTAGGGTGCTGACTTCAGGATTGAAAGGTTCCTGGTTTGAATCTGGGATAACCCAAGAAGCACAGTCATGTATTTAAAATGTGGTGATGATAATCAATTAATATGTTATTAGTAAGTGAATGAGATGTTTAGATGTTGAAGACATACTACCATTCTTGCTATATATGCAGCTTGCATTGCAAATAAGATAAGCAGTTCAATTAAAGAACAATATAGCTAAATTATTGAACAGCACATCTTTTTAAAACAATGCGACTAAAGACATCACAAATGCATCGTTTATTTTTATTATTTTAAGATCATACTATCTTAATACTATGAACTTAAGATAATAATTATAAACGATGCATTAGTGATGTCTTTAGTTTTGAAAAGATGTGATGCATTTGCAGCACATGACATAAAAGATATGATAAAATCATAATTGTTGGTGTATTTCTGTTACCACATGTATGAAACAGCTGCGACCTTTTTTTAGGCAGAAAAATCACCTCTTGTGCTAGTGAGAAGGCATAGGAGTTTGTTCATCTGGAGTGAATGTGGCCTCTATAAACAGGTTTTGCCTAGAATGTATTATATATACAAAGGGCATTCCATAAAAACTGAGAGTGAATTTTTTACGGAGTGGCAACACTGCGAAACTAAAAAATAAAATTGCAGGCGATTTTTTCAAACTGTTAACTGTACAATTACAAATATTCAAAATGAATCAGACGATTTTATTTTTTTAGTTTCGTGCTTGTTTAAAGAGCTGTTTTTATTTGCCCTACAGAAATGGAGGTGAGTGATTCAAAGTTAAAAAACGAAATGCGTTCTGCCATAAAATTTTGCTTTCGTTTGGTGAAAACAGTTTCAGAAACAGTTAAGTTAATGAAAGAGCTTACGAAGACAAATGTTTTGGTGAGTCTACGATTTTTAGATGGCATGGTGATTTTAAAAAAGAACGTTAGTCTGCAAAACTCGTTCCTAATCCTGGCTGACCAGAAAGTCTTGTGAATGATCGAAATGTTAACACTGTGTGGGCAATCTTGAAAGGAAATCGGCGAATGACATGTGAGGAGATAGTGGCATCAAATAACATTTCAAAAACAGTAATATTTCGCATTCTACGCAACAATTTACAGCTTTGGCATGTTTGTTCCAGATGGGTCTCTCATCACCTTACTAAAGAACAAACGAAAACAAGAATTCACCAATGTTGTGAGTGGAAACAGATGCTTCAAAATTATCCAAATTTCCTAAAGACTGTAATAACAGGTGATGAAACTTGGGTGCATCATTTTGATCCCCTAACCAAGTCCACAATATGGAAACACACTAATTCTCTGCCTCCGAAAAAAATCGGACAAACCAAATCTGCTGGAAAGGTCATGATGATTATTTACTTTGATCATAAAGGTGTAATCAATCAGCATGCTGTGCCTCCAAAAATTACTGTGAATGGTGAATATTATATTTCAGTTTTGAAAATTGTGCGACAGCATATATCGAGAAGCGACATGAACTGGTAGGAATTGGACTCGCCCGCATGTCGCAACTACTGTTCAGCAATATCTTAGTAAATACAATATTAAAATCCTGCCACATCCCCCTAACAGTCCAGATCTCGCACCATGTGATTTCTGGCTGTTTCCGACGTTGAAGAAGAAGCTCTGTGGTAGAAAATTTAATACAGATTCTGAAGTTATTTCAGCAGTGTAGGGTTCTTTGAAGCAGCTTCCAAAAAAAGGCTTCTCTACTTGTTTTGAAAAGTGGGTTGAACGATGGAACCATTGCATATCATCTGAGGGAAGGTATTTTGAATAAGAATGATGTATTTTTTCTGTAAAGATATTTCTTGATTTTTTATGATTTTACTCAAAGTTTTTATGGAACCCCCTTTGTAAATAAATATGAAATGATACCTAAAAATAACCCCCTAATACAATTCTCGCCAGAGACCAGTCCCTCAATCACCCCACTTTCCTTTCAGTCTTTCATCTTTTTTGTCCAATAGGTCATATATCTTGCCATCCCTTTTCTCCTCTGACCTCTGGACCTCCCACGTCCACTTTTTCTCTCAAATCGCCTGCAAGATAAAATTACCTCTTCGCTTAACTCCCGACCTCTACCAATGAAATTTCTTCCTAGATTCTCTGTCCAATAGTCTTTCTTTTAATTCTCATCCCTCTGGCGAATTCATTTTGAATTACACACATTTTCCATGAGCCCCTTAGAATAGAAAAGTCCAGAACTGTACAGGGCTCCGGCCCCTCAACAGCCTTCACGCCAGTTATGATCGTTATTGAATAAAGATTTTGTTATAGAATTTCTACCTATTTTTTAGAACCAGAATTACACTCTTCTCCAATGAATCATCCTCATCCAGTTGCCTAGACTACTCTTGCCACTATGTGTCACGACTGCAGGCTTATGTTTTCTGTTATTATGACATATATATACATACAGGGTGGTCCCGAATTCATGGTACAAACTTTAATGGTAGGTACAGGACATTGTAACAATGATTTATTGTATAGGAATGTATAGTCGCAAGTGACGCGGTGAGGCGTAAACAGGGGAAATAAAAGGAAAGAGAAATGGAGTGATCGGTTGGTATCATTGCCGGTAGAGGGCAGTAGATGTCTAGCCGCTGTTGAACATGATGCATCGCAGTAGGGAAAAGCGCCATTCACAATTGTGCTGCCGTAGACGATGGGTGACTTTACGTATGCAGAAAAAGCAGACATGCATTACATGTACGGCCGTGCAAATGGTAACGGCAGAGCTGCGTTACGAATGTATCGCGCGGAGTATCCTGATCGACGAATGCCGGATCATAGAATTTTTCAACGGTTACATCGTCAACTTTGTGAAACAGGTGCGTTCGACGTCAACAGACATGGCGCTGGTCGAGTAAGAGCTGTACGCACTCCAAGGCTGGAAGAAAGCATCTTGAACATTGTGGCTGATAGACCCGAGTCAAGCACAAGAACTGTTGCGCGTGACGTAGGTGTGAGTCATCAGACTGGTGGACGCAATTTTGAACAATTACTGTAAACATGACACTTGTCAACAACGCTTTCAATAAAATCTTTGTTTTTCCTTTCGGCCGTTATTTCCCCTGTTTTCGCCTCACCGCGTCACTTGCGACTATACATTCCTATACAATAAATCATTGTTACAATGTCCTGTACCTACCATTAAAGTTTGTACCATGAATTCGGGACCACCCTGTATATATGTGAGGTGCAATGTGAACTCACTCCCTGTAGTGCACCAGGTAACAGTGGTTTACAATTGGCTGAGCATGTGGGAAAAGTCTTATACTTTTTTATAGAAAGCGTTTTGGGAAGAAAATTACATTAAAATATTACATGTAGCAATAATGATAAAAATAGTGCATTACTACAACTAATAGTGAGAGTTGAGCACATTCTAGACACTGTAGAAATCAATATAATGCATTTGGTTGTATCGATTTGGTGATTAAATTTTTTTTTTCCAGTGGAAAAAAATTTACATAAATATTTCTGAACAGGTATCAATAACTCCTACATTAACTGCAATAAGATCTATTAAATCCTGCAAATTAAGATCCGTTGAATGTCCATTATGTAGAATGTACCCCTGGGTTTTTTAAAACTCTGTAATAGAACCTATTTTTTCCAATATGAATAGAAAATGAAACATTTGATAATGGGTTTTTCTGGTATTCATTTGAATATGGTTGATATTGTAAATGAAATTAACAATATCAAAAATAAGCTAGATATTATTGTCTAGCAAAAATTAACAATATCTATCAATACCTAGTTGAAAAAGCATAGAAAATTATAGCAAAGATAAAAATTTATTTTAATTCAGTTTTGATATATTTCAAAACAGAGAAAAAAAATCTTAACTAATTTTTTGTGGACACAATTTTTAAAACTGTTACAAAAAAACATACATTTTAGATGGATAAGAAGAATTATTTTGTAACTTACAGAACACTCTCATGATTGTTTCTATCCACCAATGTTATATTCGGCACTCGATTCTAAAAGGAATTAAAAAATAATGTAAGTTTTCATTAAATATAAGTTAAAATAAATATTAAATAATAATTTAGTGCATATAAAATTGTACATAAATTAACATTTTTAATTTTGTCCTTCTATAGAAACACAATTGTATAAATTCCTAATTTTTGGGAAGACAGGGAACCAGCAACACCTTTTGCATGTAAGTAAAAGCTAAAATAATTTTTTTGTCTTATCAATGTTATAGAAATTAAAGAAATAATTAAAATTAACTATACATAAAATCCTAAAAAGAATAACAGTTTTAAATAAGTGATGTTAAGAAATGCATCAGCTAGAAATTCCTCTGAATTACTTTTCAAACAAGGTATATGACATATTAATGTCCAATGGAAGCATCTGAGGGAGTTTAATAAGCTATATTTAATAGTTGATAATTTTTTTACACAAAATTAAACCTAAAATGTCTGTATTTTTTAAATATTTCTATCATAAATTTCATAGGTCATAGTGTTAAGTGCAAAATTCACCTCACAGAACACAATAAAAGTGAACTAAGATTATTTATTAGATCCTACTTCTTACATAAAGCAATATAAAAATGAGTCATTGCATCTTTAAAATACATATGTATATTAAAATTTAAGTACAGTAGCACATCAATAATTGAAATGCCATTTAAGTGAACGACTGGTTATCCAAAGAGCAGTGATCATAGATGCACAAATACATTTGTCTAATTCAACACCATAACACAGAAGCATTCACCTTTTTAGACAAATCCCTGCAATACAATACTATTAAACTTTTAAAAGAAAATACATGATTTTGCAGAAAATAAAAGCATAAGAGCTAATCAAAAACATGTATACTCACAAATATAGGAAACAATTTTTAAATTTGAATATATGTACATAAACTTATGATGTCCAATTATGTAAAAAAATGGATCTAATGAATACATGTCTCTCAATCAGTACTGGTAATCGAGGTTATATACATTACTACAAATAATCTACTATATATATTAATAGAAATCATTATTCCACAGAAATGAAAAATGGAAACATTATTTTAAATGGGCACAACTTATACCATTCCTGTACATTTAATTTTAAAATTTGAAAACTTAATTTGTAAAATTTATTGAAATATTTTTAAATACCTCATGAGAAAAATGGGTTGATGATCTTCTGTGAGCAGCTGAGTATCTTGCATTAAAAGAGGGTAGTGTATTGTGCCGTTGTGCAGACAAAGCTCGAAGATGAGTAGTTTTAACAGGTATGTCATCTTCTGGCCTTGGCTTTTTACCTAAAATGAAATCATGTCTTCTTCATTAATGCATTACAAAGAGTAAATTTTATTTCGAGATATATAACTAAACTCATAAACTATTTCAAAAGGGGAAAATTGTGAAACCTTTATGCCCTATAATTAATTCCATTCTCAAATTTCTGCATTCTCTATACATTAAAGCATATTGGTGACAGTTTTGATAATTGTTCGAAAACAGCCAGATTGATATTAGTTCTTTGATACCAAATCAAAGAAAAAGGATGTCTACTTCCATAGAAATGTTCAAAAATATCTCTTTTTCATATTTCTTGGAGAAATAGGTTTCAAAAAGTACAATATTTGGAAATAAAAAGCTACCCTATTCACCAAAGTTGAAAAATTGTAGCAAAAGTTACTTTTTAGTCACCTGAGGCAACTTAGTGAATGCTATATTGATCAATAGCTTTAAGTGAATCTAGAGTTGTACAAAGCACTTAAAAATCTTACCCGACATTCGAGCTAAGACGGGGATTTTGCTGTTCATGATAACAGGTTTTGTTTTGGATAGATCTTGAGAGGGTTTCATTGAAAAGTTTTCTTGATATGTCTCACTAAGTCCAGGTACAGCTGTTAAATATACAAGTACAAAACACAATTTTTTTAAATTTGCATACTCCTGTAACATTTTGAAATTCTAGAATCGTTATAAAGACATATCAGTGATACAATTGAATAAAGATAGTTTCGTAACTTTTAACACAGTAGAAGAAATTCAAAGAATAAATTAAAAAAAAAAAATACAGCTAAAAGATTACTTTTTAAGTATGATACTTTAAAATGCATTATACACACAAACAGTGCTTATTTAAATTAGCAATAGATTGTGTATTCAGTTAAATGGTGTGTGTGTGTGGTGGTGGTGGTGATCGTCTGTATAACCCCTTCTCTTCTGCGATTCCCTCTTTCCATTAAATCCACCCTGTTGAAACTATTCTTGGAACCAGGCATGGAAGAAAAATCACGTTTATAATTGAATGTGGATATGGGCAGAAACCAAGTCCCATTTTTCAAAATAAAGAAAAATGGGCACAAAACCCATGCAAGCCAGTGACTAATGATTTCTGCACTCAATGTATTGTTTTATGGCCTTATATTTGCGATGGACTTATCTGGTTTTTTCACACATTATGTACCGACCCTAAACAAGCCCATTTATGAAATAAAAGTGTGTTTTACAAAATTTTGGTATCTGGTTTCTGTACTCAATGATTCAATTGCACAGATAAAGTATTTGAGGAAATTGGTTTTAACACTTGAACCAGTGAGGAGGGAGTTCTGTGAGGCATGCAGCAGACTCGTCAAAATATCTTAAAGAGTGATATGTGAAGAGTATTCTGGGACGGCTACTGTTGATGCGGGAAATTTTGGGAATTGTGTTCAAAATTAATTTTCTAAACTGAATATGGAGATATCGCTTGGAGGTATGGTAGTAAATTTTCAACATAAGCATTTATATTATGATCATCTCAAGATTTTTAAAATTGGAAAGCAGTCGTATGCCGCACAAACACATCACCATATCTAAAAAATATCAAAATAATTAAAAGTTGTGACTCTAATGTAGCATCTATTATTCTCTATACAACGACTGTAACATTTTGTCATGAAAACATACTAACCATGTAGTTACACAGGTATGGCTTGCTTCCCTCTGCTCAATGCATGGCCAATAAAAATGCAGTTCTTTCCTCAGCGATCATCAGCTATTTTCTAGTTCATGCTAATTTAATGGCTGACATCACTCCAGCTTCTGTAGTATAGCTCAATGAGATCGATTTGTTGTGATAGATAGGAGATGTATTAGATTCCTAATGTTCTGCATGCATTTTCATTAAAAGACGTTTAGGATTGACGGGTAAGGGGTTTCTTGATATTGTTTCTATGTGATCGTTATGATTTTAAACTTTCACTAAAACATTCTTTATAAATAACAGCATCAGCTTATAATCTGGAGCATTTAATTGCTATTAAATCACCAAATATGCTATAAATATAAAGAACTATTATAATTACTTATGCTCAAAAATCTTAAATTAAAAAAATAAAAACATATATGTGTTACTAGTTTTGACAGTTCTTTTCGTGGGGTCGGGTGTGACCACTGCTCGCTAACCACAGGTGATTGCTATTGGATAACAGCCATAATGTCGTTGCCAAATTAGAATTGCGAAGAGATCCAATCAGCGTAACATCTCAATTTCTTGTGAATTTAATTGAAAAATTATTTATTAAAAGAAAATCAAATGTATAAGATATCTATCTGGTGTAAAATTTTCAAACTGTCTGTAATAATCACGATTTTACAAAAAAACTAAAGAAGGCCAGTCAATTTTTTAAAATTTGTTTTGCTTTTCTTTGCTGGAAGCATTTGAGTGCAGGAAATAGAATCTGATTTCTCAATTGTGAACGTCATATGGGAAAAAATATAAGTTACAATTTAAAAATTATTTATTTAAAGAAAATCACATTTTTAGGTATCGATCAAATGTGAAAATTTCTGCAGATTTCAAATCCGTTAAAATTTTTACTCCATCTTTGATATTCTAGGAGATAGAAAAAAGAACTACATAAAGTAAAAACTTCATTTGTTTTTTTTGGTCTGCTGAAAAATCGTACCTCCGCAAAATAAAATTGAAACAGGAAAAATTAATTTCGAATTTGTCACACATTTATGGGGTTGCCATTCTAGAAAAAACAATAATAATTAAATTCATTTAAAAATGTTCTAGATTGAATTTTAAAATTCGACGCAACCCAAAAATTGCAAAAAATTTGGAATACTTGTGGGCCAAATCTCATTATTTTAAAAGCCATAGATTCATTAGGACTTTGATCACAGAACACAGACAAACACTTCCTTTTATAATAGTAGAGATGCGTTGTATGTCAAAAAATTAATTTAAAGCGTATTAACAAAAACGCAAACAACTTACCTCTTTCTAAGCTTGCACTAACTATTTGCTTGACTTTATCATCTTTGGACTCACTACTGAAACTTTGACTTTGATCTTTACAAGCTTCAACAAAATTCTAAAAAAGAAAATACGCAAAAATTGTATCAAATAGTTTGCAATTTTTTTTTACTTATTTCAATTCTAATTTATTGCTTAAATATAAATGTAAAATCTATCGTGGATATATATTCAATATGTACACAATTGATTCGAAACATACACTCATATTGATGTAAATTTCTTGGTAATGATTTTTTGGAGAATGTTCTCAAAGTGGAGAACAATCGAGAATTTTCTTCTGTGGGCATAAAAAATTGAAATACATGTAATATATTTATTAATTGATGAATGAATACAAATATAAAAAAAGGTCATGCATTCTAATGATCTTGAGAACTACCATAAGCAGTAGGTTTAAAATACAGAAGCACTGTTTTATAAATAATTTATAAAGTAAAACAGCGCTTATATACATTGTGAACGAAATATAAAATAAGCTTCAACTTCCTTTCTGTCATCAACAAATTGCAATATCCAGATAAAATAAGGATTTAAATAGAAAATTGTCAAATATTCTCTGAACTTCAGTCAAATCAATGAAGAACACCAAAGATATGTGCCCCTGTATTTATTCCCTATAACTTCCACTTAAGAAATAAATGACAAAATTTTGAGGCTCTGAACAGACAACCAAAAGTTCCTTTTCATTCACTTGTTTCCGATCTCTATAGGAACATCCTGCTTATATTTTTTAATCATCAATTGGCTGTCGCTTTCATGAGACATTGTCAAATATCCATTATGGTATGATGATATAAAAGTACTATTGAATAGGTCATAGGTAATTGATGAGTGATAAATTCAGAGAACAAATAAGTCTTAAAATTTGGTTTTTATTTTCAATACAATGACAAAAACAGACGCTGGATGACCAAGGAACAGCATTGTTTTTTGAAAGATAAAATGCTTAATGCTAAATTTACCAAGCTGTACGAATGACTCATTTGAAAAACTGATTTTATATAAGTTTTATTGCTTTATTTCAACTGACTTAACGACTTTTCCAAAAATGTTTATAAAATTAATTTAGTAGTGTACCTATATTTCTCTTTATCTCTCCCTGCAAAGGAAATGTTTGAAGTATATCTATTTTTACCTTGAAAGATCATATGACTAGTTTAGTATTTTGTGTTTTTACAGCATTATCAACTCTTTTTAAAACCACATATACACTGCTGTGCAAAATAGCAAGCACATGCACCACTGTAAACAAAAAGGTGCTAATAAGGCAAGCACAAGCAGTTACTAATGTGTGTAAAAAGACGAAATAAGATACTGCCATGAAAATAAAGCCACTGAAATCTGCTCACTGTGCAAGAAATATATTTGAAGAAAGTGTTTAGCATATCAACCTTGCATCTGTAAAATATGTGGAAAATGAATCGGGATTTTATTATCGAAAACACAAAAAAGTGAAATTAATGAATTAAAAGTCAAAATAATATTTTACACACTAATGAGTATTAATATTTTTATGGTTATTAAATTTAAAAAAAGATTATTTTGTTTTATTTCAAGCCCTAATTCTACTGTTCCCTTCATTCAAATGGAAAATGGGTCATTAACTTGTCATCATAAAAATGGATCGAAAGGTCAGTAAATTTCATGTTAAGAAGTTTTCCAAAACATTTTGTGCATGGAATGAATCAAAAGAATGAAATGGTTTATGATTAATTTATAGAGGAATAACATTATTCAAGGCATTGTGCATGCAAATTAGATACCAAGTGGAAGTTATACTACACATGCTAAATGCACAGATTAAAACAGAATAAAGGAGCGTGCAGGGGTTTTAAATCAAATTCAAAATCTTACAACATTAATGTTTAAAAAAAAAAAATTTACCACATACTATTTTGTTTAAGCAAATTAATAGAACTACGCATAGTATCTCTACATTTTTCTCATTAATTTTCTTTACTGTCAGCTGTTTAAATGTATAAGTCAGTAAGAATGTCAGGAAAGGTATAATTAATAATGGTAAATCTAAAGTCTGAAAACACGCAATAATCATCAATTATTTTTATAATTTTAAAAACAAGTATTTGAATGTAGACTTAAGAACTGACATATCATCACATTAAATTCAAGATATGATAATACAAAATTGCATTTCGTTACAATTATTGTCACTAGATAGCATTGTATTTCTCTGGTTGATTCATCTATTTTGCTGATCTGTCGCATATCAAACACTGGTTGGTTACTGTATTCACATTTCTTAACCAAGAAAATAATAAAGTTTAAAATTAAATTTATCATAAAGTAATTTTTTAAGGTTTAAGAAAGCAATATTGTACAACCAGACTGCCAAAAATCAGGGAATTCTTCATACTACAGTGAAATTTTACATTCTTTCTGTGTTAAACATCATTTTTTTCCCAAGTCTTCTATCTTTTGAAACAGCTTTTCTGAGATTTTGGTTTAATATTTCTCCTGTTTTGTATGTTATTTGATATTGGTCTTAAAATATCTAAAATTGGAATTTTACTGTTTTAGTAAATGTAAATTGAGATACTTTATGAGCACTCACACATTATAAAAATTTACAATTGCATGTAAAACGTAAAACTACAAATTGAAGAATATTAAGATGTTTAATAAAGGTAATATAGCATAAATATATGCAAGACAATAAAATCAATAGTTAATCTATATTTAGATGTCTATAAGATATTCACCTGAGTATCGGAACCATAGGATACAGCTTCATAAGGTGCATTAAGCCAGTTACTGTTCCTTTTAAAAATGTTTGCATTCTCATTTCTCGGTTGATTGATATCAACCAGCTTGCAAATGGAAGACTCTCCATTCTGGTCAATGTCAGATACAGATACGTCTTTGCTTCTCGACGGCGGGGTCGAAGAGCTGGAAGATCCCGATGCAGCCATGATCCACTCAATGTCCGATCCCCAAGGGGACACATTTCGGTTTTGGCATCCTGCAGAAGACGGCAACATAATTGCGTAGGAAACAGCCCCGTCCTCTGTGCACCTAGGGAGAATTCTACGAGCCAAACGTGCTTGAACTGCCGCAAGCAGGCCATCGGCATCAGAATTGATCTCGACAACATCCACTGCGCTCACTAACGGCACCAGACGAGTAGGCCCCATCGCTTGTGCAAGAGCAGCAAAGCACTCGAGTGAAGCAAGACGCACTCTTCTCTTCGTGTCGGCAAGAAGAGGAGCAACAGCTTCGCACAAAGGGAGAAATTCAAAATTATAGCTAGGGAAAGTCAAGACGGCACCTGTTACTCTGTTAACAATTTCCTCCCTCAAACGAGGGTTACGACTATCTTTATACTGAAGCAGATTGCCCAGCACGTCAGTTGGCCTAACATGATGCATCAGTTTGTGTATTACTCGGATAGCATGCTCCCTTACAACTAATTTAGCATCTCCCAACCTTTTCAAGACTGAAGTGACAAAGGTTTTGAGAAATCTTTTCATCTGATTCTTAAATTTATCAATCAGCAAATCATAAACACTCAACGCTTGAATGACAATTTTGAAATTGGTGTCTTCCAACAGTCTGGACAAAAACACCATGTATTCGTCCATATCCGTTATCTTGTCGCTAAAATCAGGAATTTCCCTAATGATGATCTTCATGTGTTCGATGGCCTCCACTCGAGTTTTCCAGTCGTCGCTTTTGATCTTCTCTGTAATGTAAGGTTGGAATATGCCGAACTCATAATTCAGAAGCTTGCTGGTTCCAGAGCATGAGACGCCATTTATGTTTGAGAAGCTAGATCGGCTTCCTGAACTACTGCTCATGCGGGAACCATTTAACGTGAACTTGTTCAAAACACGAATGTAGGTATTGGCTGCTTCATCATCGAGTTTTTGCAGGTATTGATCAAATGTAGGAGATCCAACCAGATCATTTATTTTTTGCATTGCCAAAAATATGGGGTAAAACAATGATGCATCACCATCAACAAAATGCTTGGAAAGACACTCTATCAAGGGAAACAAATTTTCATTTTCAAACCCAGAAGCAAACAGTATTCCAATGCTCATAATACAACCCTTACGCACAATGTACTCTTGATTTTCCAATCCATAGTCAATAAAACTTTTCTGAAAGTTTTGTAGATTGTTGGTGTATTTCATGTAGTTGTGAAGTACTTGCAAAGCTGCACGTCGGACATTCACATTATCATGCCCTAGATTCGCGATCACTTTAGGAATGACATATGACATGCAGGAATCAAGTTCCTCATTACTGTCCGGTATAATAGCGCATATCAACAATAAACACTGATAACGCACTTCCCAGCGTGTGTCGTCCAAAACGTGATGGAGAATCTCAAATACGGAATTCCTAGAAGAATTATGAAATGATGGAAGCCCGTTTCCATTTTTCAGCAGTTTTCGCATAACAATTAATACTTCCACACGCTTTGCGGCGTTGTAGTCCAAAAGATTTTGAAACATCAAATTGGTATCCATTTTCAGAACATTTGTATTCAGCAGTCCACTTTGGACTCTATCTGGCATAGATTGCCTGACCATTAGTATGAAGTATCACAGTGATCATAGATCTGTAGGAATCAGAATTGCAAGCGTTTCTAAGAAAATATATGTGGGTTATGCAGATGACATAGATACATTTTGACGTCCGAAAACACCGATTGATAACAAGATGTCACAAACTTAAACCAATGATTTGTTTCATTATCAACTTCAAAAGAAGGCATGCTTGAAAATATCTAGGAAGAGAGTAACATTTGTTTCTTTAGGATAGATTTCGTATACAATTTAGTTCCCAATTTGACTTTAAATCACTCGAAAAACCTTCCGAACTTTCGATCCCACATCAAAAACAAAACTGATATCGATTTGACACGCACTTTTCGCGAAAAACAGACCAGACAACTTTGTATTATTTCAAGAGTTTTTTTTTTTCGCTACAGATTTTTTACTTTTTTCATAGTTTTAAAAGGTGTATTTTCTTGCACTTTTGTTGTTTTCATACATTTCTTGCAATAACTAATAAAATTTACAAAACTTTGTTGAACTCATTACACTGTAGAAATTAGCTACGAACTCGTTGCGCATGCAAAAACACAAAATGTTCCCAAATAAGAAAATGCTTAGATAAGCATTATTATTTCTAAGAAAGTCTTGTACGCTTTTCAAATTGTTCTGGAATTAATTAAAACATGAGCCTCGCTGATCGTTTTTAGGTTATATTTTATAATCCAGAAAGTGGCCTTATATCAGATGAAGTGAAAGTAGTTGTGTTTCGGTGTTTTCGCTTTGCTTTTCATCCGGTCTGTTTGGTTTCGTCAGCTACTCGTTTCCAAAGAAAACTTTCTGGAAATCCTTTCAACATACATCTTTTTTATGAATTAACCATTTTCTTGTTAAAAACAAACAGACAACCTCACAATTCAAGTTGAATGTTTTTGTTCCTATGAATTTGGACTGAAGAATTGCTTAAATGGCAAATCTTGTTACTGAAGAAAACGTGGAAAAACACATGGAAAATGGAGATGGTAACGAAAACTCTGAAGATCGTGTTGATCCATGGAATGTCGTCAGCACTTCTTCGACAGGAGTTGATTACGATAAATTAATTCGTTAGTATCAAGTAAAATAGAATGAACGTTTTTATTTAGGTCCTTTTTTGCTATCTTCTATAACGAATTGAAATTTTTCAGATCGATTTGGAAGCTTAAAAATTGATGACAAACTGCTCGATAAATTTGAAAAAGTTACTCAAAAATCCGTTCATCATTTCTTACGGAGAGGAATATTCTTTTCTCACAGGTATGGTTATTATAAAATTGTTGTAGTTTCAAGAGAGGGTAAAAGTATGCATATTTAAGTAAATGTTTTTGCTCCTTAAATGCCTTGATTCTTAACACACTTGGCTTCTGATATGCTAGATGAATTTGCGAAGGAAAAATGGAAATTTCATGATAAAATTTGTAATAACAAGTATTTAATTCATTTAAGTAAAATGACAAACAGTATTTTTGCTCTATAAGATACTCAAATTTGTCAAGGTATTACCATATTTTGCCTACAATTTAGTTACTTTATTTTATGTGAACTATATATATGAAAATGAATTGAATTAAATACTGTTTCTTGAGCGTATTTTGGTCTGTACTTTTTTAAATTCATTACCTAAAAATTTTTCTCAGATTGTAATAAATCTATTTAAAATATTTTCCCCAGGCAGCTAATAGAAGTGAATTTTTTTTTGCTTAATATGATACTACTGACAAGAACAAAGAAATAAATTTGTCAAAGCATTCACTGGTATTGCCATCATGATAATAAAATTAGCTTGTGTTATGACCTCTGTAATTTTTTCAAGGAATCAAAGTTTGCTTTTTACTTCATGAATAATAACTCCTGTGGTTATAAACCCCTTAAAAACCAAATGGGAGGGGTAGAATGTATAAATTACCAACAGGTGAACATATAAGTTGTTTTAATAAAACCCCATACAATAACCAAATATGCAGTGTGACTCAATCTTAATCTGTTGAAGCTAGTTACTCAGTTAGTGTCCTGGTAATCAAACACAGGGACCCTATGACTTTAGTGGGAGGTGCCAGCACTGCAACCAGTAGGGTATTATACTGAAACACAAGGACACTAACACTCTGGGCCTAGAAAAAATTTTAAGTATTGTCCGGGCTCTCTTTTAGTTCTGGGGAAGGTATGCCACTTTATATGCGAATGTTGATTATCAAATATAAACTAGGCAATTTCCAGAAGTGGCGGATTTCAGGAGAGGAAATCCCCCCCCCCTCGTGCGCCGACGTTTTTTCAAATAATTTATACAATTAAAAAACTCATTACAGGGAGAATTTGGCCTTCCTCTCCCTCCTTCAGTTTATCCGCTGTAATGTTTCTGGTATTTAATCAGAGATTAGACTGGTTACAGCACGATAAACATTATTTAAAAGATAAAATTTTAAATTATTTACAAGTTAAGATTTATTAAAGAGTATGAGGGCTCAGCATTATTATGATTAAATCTCATACAAATATCTTGAACTCTACGATTGGTTGGTGTTTTCTGGGATGGTATGTAGTATCCGATACGTTACAACTTCCGAGCGATGTATTGCCAATTGTGGTAACCTTCCCGTTTTCGAGTTTTTTCTTAGTTTTAAGGCAACCCTAGATATTTTCTCCTGACGATAATAAACGGGTCTCATGATTGGTTAAGGAAGAAAATACGCTTTTCCACTTTTATTTTTAATGTAGAACGGAATTAAAATTTAGACAGTCTTTGAAATTGTTGGGTGCATATGAATTTTGCTCTTGATTTATAAAATCGACTTGTTTTATTAATTTTCAAAATTTTTAGGATAAGTTTGGAAAGCAGATTGTAAGTTACAATTTTTTAAATTTGTCACTTTATTTAAATTTCAATTAAAATTTCGAAAAAAAATTTGGATTAAATTTGATTTTTGAAATTGCAGATTGGAATTTAGAATTTTTTTCCCCTTTTGGTTGCTCATTTCCCCTTAGTTGATTTGATATAGCAGTGAATAGTGTTATTGAACGTTAGAAAATGTTTTTTTTTTTTTTTTTGCAAACATGTAGTAGCTTGATTGGGAAGAAGGTGAAATGTCTTTCATGTGAGAATGATATGATTTTAACATTGAGAAAGGATGCTGGTGATAGGTAGGAGTGGAAATGTAGAAAGATAGGACAAAAATTTGGCAAAAGAAAGTATAACAGGAGTAAGAAATTGGAGGGTAAATGGGTGTTTGGAGGACTTGAACGAGGGACGGATAAATGTTTTATGGTTGAGGTGAAAAATAGGAACCAGAAAGTTTTGGCTGAGGTAATTCAGAGCTGAATTTTGCAAGGAACTACAAAAATTTCTGACTATTGGAAGTCATATGCTGGTATCAATACCCGAAGGACAAAGAGTTCAAGGGTTATCGATTCGAGCATATGACTGTTAACCATTG
Source organism: Metellina segmentata (assembly GCA_947359465.1). NCBI lineage: Eukaryota > Metazoa > Arthropoda > Arachnida > Araneae > Tetragnathidae > Metellina > Metellina segmentata. The sequence continues at coordinate 14,106,767 of OX375874.1, read as the reverse complement.
TCAGAATTTCAAGGACCCGGCTATGAGGGTAAGTTTGATTTTTGTTTAGCTTTTGGTTATATTACAAACACTGGACTATGCTTGGGTGGGCACCCAATACGGTGACTTATACGCATGGAAGCCAACGGTGAAAGGTCCTCGCCGGCCCCGGAGGGGCGGCGAGGTAGCCGGCAGGCGGGGATCGCGCGTTATACGCTGTGACTTATCTACAAACAAATTTCTCCCGGTATACTGGTTTAAACGCATTGAAACCTTAAGCGCAATACGCTTTGACTTCTCTCAAAAACAATTTCCTCTTGTAAAGTCGTTACAATAAAAATATTTGTCTTGCTTTTCCATATATGGCTCTATAACCTGGAATATCCCCATTGAGTTGCTCACATAATGCTTATTGCTAGAAAAATTTTGAAAAAATATTTTTTCACACTTATGGATAGCAGAAGAATTTTTAGATTTTTGGTTTCTCATCAAAAACCTTTGTGTGGATTGTGATCACAGAAAAGAACTACCTTATTAAAAAAAGATTTCTTGTTTTGAATTTTCTATGCATTGCAAAGTTTCTAATTCAAAATTGATGAAAATCCGGACGTTTTAAAAAAATCACTTTTTTTTTTATTATTATTATTATTTTTTTTTTTTAACAATTATAATTTTTTTTTTTTTTTAATTTAATATTTTTTTTTTTTAAGTGACAAAACTAGGATGAAATTGACGCAAAATTGCGTACATGTTCGGAGAAAACCAGACTGAAATATTAGAAAATTTTCAAGTGAAATTTATATTGCTTTTTTCTTAATTTTTAAACAAATTATTATTATTATTTATGCACTGTATGCAAAGGTTCACGTTGTATATGGCGGCCATCTTGGAATTGCTTACATCGGCCGCCATCTTGATTTGGCGTAAACAATCGCTTTGGCGGCCTAACGTTGCGGATGCTACCACTCCACCGTTTTCTGATACTGAGAAAGGTTACTTTTGCAGGGGGGGGGGTCTGTCCTCTTTTTCTTTCTGGGTTAGTTGGAGGTTACCAAAAAACTGATTATCTTTAAGTTGGTAATGTAACCATTAATAACATTTGCAAAACTCACCTGTATTCAAGGGGCCTTATTATTCATAAGAGCCACTATCATAAGCAAGTATTAGAGGCAGCCTCAAACTTTATTAATATGTACAAAAATCCTTCTTGAGATGTTGCTAATCAAGTATGTACTTATTGCCAAGAATTAATCTATCGTAATTGAAAAATTATGCTATCAATTATTGAAACGGTTCAGCTGTGTGGCAGGGAAAACCTAGCTTTACATGGTCACCGAGATGATAGTTACATCGGACTTTCATTGTCATCAACGGCAAATGAAGGAAATTTCCTTTTTTTTGTTGCAGTTTAGAATGTACGCATGAGACAAGGTTCTTAAACATTTTGAGTCTTCTAAAACTCAGTTCATAAGAAAAACTATTAAAAATGACATAATTTAATGTTTTGCCATGGAAATCCAGTCTTATATCACTTCACAAATTCAGCAGTCATTTTGTTTTTATATCTAAACAATAAACCATTTTAAAGAGTTTACTTTCACGTTTAGCTACAGAACAAATTTTCTTGGACTTTTCATGAATAAATTTAGCACTGTGAAAATCTGATATCATACAGTCCTTTATCTAAAGCCTTGCCTTGAGAGAACAAGTTTATCTTCAAATCTGGAACATGAAATACATTCTGTAGTTCTACTTCAATGAATTTTTCACCATTATATGACTGAATATTAATTGTTCCTATTCTACAAGCTGTAATTAAAATTCCATCAACTATTTTGATTTGTTTAGGTTCTTTCAACTTAACATAATTTCCAAATAGGCTTATATCTTGACACATATGTTCAGATGCTCCACTATCTAAATAGAATTTCCTTTTCAATTCCCATAAGTGCAAAACCTCTTCCATTTTCATTATTGGTCTTCAAAGTTTTATTTTTACAAAAACAATCTTTAAACATATGACCCCCTTTTATTACAGAAATGACAAACTATATTTTTGTTCTTAGGAACATTATTTACACTTCTGCACACACACACTCTCTCTCTCTCTCTGATTTTTCTTGTGGCCTAGTTTTCAACAAGAAAAACATCTAATATTACTTTGATTTTAGCAGTATGAGCAACAGTTTCTTTAGTTTTTTACCTTTCTTCTTCAATTAACAAACGAGCAGTTTAGTTACTTAAAGTTCGTTGTTCAACTGTCGCAGATTCCCAAGCTAAATTAAAATGCTTATACTCTTCCGGTAAAGCCATAATTATTTTCGTTATCGCCATTTTTTTCTGGTATTTCTTAGTTAAATTGCTTAATTTCGGCAACCATATTCTGAACTTTAGAAATAAAAGTCATTACATCATCTTCAAACTTTAAATTGAAGAACTGCTGTTGCAATAAATGAATACTCACATTTGATTTTCTTTCATAGACTGTGTGCAATTTATCCCACATTTCTTTAGCTGAGTCACATGAAATTATATGCAATATTGGTTCAGCTTCCATTGGAACCAAAATTTCTTGCGGTTTCACATCCTTGAAAAAGAAATCTGCAAATGCACTAACATCTATATCTGCTGGTTTCACTTTTACTCCTGTTATGTCATAAAGTGCTTTAGCAATAAGAGTCACTTTAACCTGAAATTTCCACACATTCCAGTTATTGTCATTCAGTTTAATAAACTGACCCTGCTGTATTTCGGCACTTGTCATTTCAGAACACAAGCTGGCACTCGGAAGCTTTGCTCTATGTAAACAAAAACTTTGTTCGTAGTAAATTTACAATTAAATAAACAGGAAGGGTCTGGGCCTATAACCTGTAACAGAGTGTTGAGTGTGGTTTTACTATTTGAATAATAACTACCAGCAGGTTTTAGATAAACACAACAGAGTTTATTTTAGACTAACAAGAACAAAACATAACTGACAGTCAAGCTGTCGTTGCCCTGTATCAGTTCTATAAAGCGATATGGCTATGATTAAACAGGGAGCATTTAGATTGCACTTTCAATTTCTTCAGCAATTTTCCTAGTTGGAGTTATGTGATCAGAAAATAATTTCAGGGGTCTCTCAACCTTCTCTCCCCTAGTTCACCATTCTAGTCAAGCCCTCAGAGGCAGATCTCCTTTAGGTGTGAATGGCCCTTGTTTCATAAAACCCCCAAACAACCAACCTTTAGGGGTGTATCAGCTTCATGGAACGGAGTGGTCATTTCTTTTCCCATGGATTTAAGTGTCTTAAAAAACACAGGGTCGTGGGATGCCCAAGAGATTTTTCCCTGCTCCTATTCCCCACTCCCTCTTTTTTTTTTTGGCGAGAAAAATTACTTGGCGGCAAACACGTCTCATAAACTACATCTTTACCATGAGTTTAATTACTGTTAAAAGAGTTAATTGAGTTTAATTTGTTGTACTGTTTTGAGGCATCAGCACGTATTCTGCCCTTGTGATTAACAAAACATTTTATTTGGATTGATTCAACATGTATTTTAGATGGCTTTTGAGCCCCAAAAATATTATGTGAAGTGCTCAAGTCCAATTGGGCCCTTTTCCTGAATACATCCCTGCCTAATTGGCATCTCTGATTGAAGTGAAATAAAATATTAGGCTTTGTTAAGCATTCTTAAAAGATTTGAACTAAATTTTTTTTCACAGCTTTTTATTATGTATAGAATTTTGATGGACTCTTTTATTTCCTTTTTAGAGATATGTATGAAATCTTAAAAAGGCATGAACAGCAAAAGCCCTTTTTCTTGTACACTGGCCGAGGTCCATCGTCTACTGCTCTTCATTTGGGTCATTTAATTCCATTTTTGGCCACAAAGTAAGTGCAAATTTCTGCCATTTTCTTTCTAATTTGTGCTATTTTATTGTCTCTTCATAGTTTCACATTCCAGAAAGTTTATATTCAGATGATCTATGGATCTTCAAATATATAATGAAAATTTCATGCATCTATTAAAACCTTTATAATTGTCATTACATAACAAATATCAATTTACTATATAAACTGGATCCTTCGTTTCACAAAAAAAAAATAGTTCTTGAAATAATTTATATAAAAATAACTTAATGCTAAATAAAATTGCACGAAATTTAAAACTATTTAATATTTTAAGATTTAATGCTGAATTGTCATTTTTTCATTTTACCGAATATCATGTCATAATTTCTTCAATGAATCAAATGCTCACTGAACCAGCACCTCCACTGGAGGAATAGCTTGTTTACTTTCTTCTTTTGTAACCCTAAAAGCAAAACTGAAAGAAAGAAGGAAATGTTGCTGTGACTTACAATCTCAGCAAATTTCTATCACCTTTTATTTCAGCTAGCTTAATGATTATAAGACATAGTGGTAACCCAAATGATCATGGTCTTTTTCTCTTACTATGCTCCTGCACATGATGTGGATGAATCCAAATCAGCATCCCATTTATGTTCATGAAGCTATTCTCTAATATTATAAATGGAAGTGTTTGTGTCTGTTGGTGTGTGCTGTCCTGACGAATCTATGGCACTTACAAGTGATGAGATTTAACACATAGGTAGTCCGAATTTTTCGTAATTTTTTTGCGAAGCCCGAATTTTAAAATTTAATCTAGAACATTTTAAAATTAATTTAATTGGAATTTATTTACTATTGTTTTCCTTAGAATAGCAACAGTTTAAAGAAATGACATATTCTAAATTTATTTTTTCCATAAGATTTCAGCGGACAAACAAAACAAAGTTTTAACTGGAGTTATGTAGTTTTTTTTCTATCTCCTTGATCATTAAAGATAGAGTAAAAATTTCAACGGATTTGAAATCTGGAAACAATTTTACATTAGATCGATATCTTATACATTTGATTTTCTTATAATAAATCATTTTTCAATGGAATATTTATATGTTTGCAAGAGATTCCCACCAATTGGATCACTTTGCAATTCAAATTTGGCAGCATTTACAATAACGAGGCCATCACGGTGTTACCCATGGTGTTGTTTTGTGAAGCAAACAAATGGGAATTCGTAGCAATCACCGGAGGTTCGTTGTAGGGGTTTTGCAGTGGTCACACCTGATGCCACGCAAAGAACTGTCACGGGCAACGCTACGCTGTGGCTAGTTGCTTATAAATATAGAGCATTCTGTATCATTTGTTAAGTTTGCCTTAAGTATATGCCAATATGGTAATCCTAATAACCATGATCTCTTCCTCTTTTTCTGTGCTCGCACATGATGTAGATTATCAAAATTAGCAAATGACAGCATCCCATTTATGCTTATGAGACTATTTACATATACATAGAGTATTCTGTGTAATTTAGTTAAGTTGCCCTTAAGTGTAGCTGTTTGCGACAAATTGAAACAATTGATATTCTTTTCTGGACTTTAATTTGCTCTATGATAATTAACTTTCTGATTTCTAGATGGTTACAAGAAACATTTGATGTGCCTCTTGTGATACAGCTAACAGATGATGAAAAGTTCCTGTGGAAAGATCTGTCTGTTGAAGATACTAAAAGGCTTGCTGTTGAGAATGCAAAAGATATTATTGCATTAGGATTTGATGTTGACAAAACATTTATTTTTTCCGATTTTCTGTATATGGGGTAAGTATAAGTTCTGTTTAATAAACAGTATCAGCTGTTCTCTTGATTATAAATAACAAAGGCAGACTTAGAAAATTCATTTCAACCACTTTTAGTAGGGGATCACTGATTTGGCACATGTCCTGAGGTCTTGTAATGGTGGAGGAATTTAGCATTTGCAGTTAAATCTGGAATTGAGAAAATCTAGATACGAGATTTCCCTGCACTTGTTCTCTAATTTTTGTAGCATTAATGCTTCTAAAATACCGAAAACGGAATAAAAAACTGGTGCAATGTTTAATATGTATGCTAATATTTTCTTAAAGTACTAAAAAGTAACATCTAAATGGTTTGAAACCCTCAAGGGCACATCTCTTGGGTATGCACATGCTTAACTGACAAATAGTACTACAGTATATATATATATATATATATATATATTTTTTTTTTTACCCATGGGGCTTTTCCAAGCAATCTTTTTCTGCTTTAATCCCATTCTATTCCCCAATTCCTTTTTTCCCTTTCAGGACAAAGTTTACTTGAAGTTGTCTCTTATTTTTGCCACATCTTGGCCAAACATAGCTCGTGCACCACAAAACTTACAAACATCCAACCAACCCATGAGGTTTACTGTCTTTAGTAAAAACATGCGTCGATCTCCCTGGATACCCAAGCAATTTTTTCTGCTTCCGTCCCATTATTCTATTATTCAATTCCGCTTTTTGTCCTTTCAGGACATTACATGAACTTGTCTGTCTTGTGTTGGCAGAACTTTCCCAAATATAGCTCTTCTCCCATAAAACCCCCAAACCAACTTAACAAACGGTTTGCCTTATGCTGTTGTGTAGTTCGCAGGGTGGGCAATTATCTCCTAAATTTGTCAAATGAAGATGTTAAATGCTGATGAGAAGTGAAGCAATCTTGAAAATGTGACTGACAGATGAGCGGCACTTCCAAAGTGACACCATCTTTTAAATAGACGTGTATAAATACTTTAAGTGAATATCCCGATTTCAGATTGTTGCGCTGTATGTGGGTTTCTGTAGTTTGATCTAGCATTGATAAATTTATGTTTGTTGCATAAAAGGCATTTCGTTTTATTGTAATAAGCAACCAGCATCGTGTAGATGCAGCTCTGAAGATTTTCTGTGTTTATTTTCTAACAAATGCACTATCTTGAATAGAGAGTAGAAAATACAGAGTTGTTAAGTAAAAACAAGTCTGCTTTTAACTTTGATGTATTCTAGTATTTCTTTAATAACAAATTCAATAGGTACCTTTTTCCTTCTAGTCAATGTCCAGAGTTTTATCAGAATGTTGTTAGGGTACAAAGGTCTGTTACCTTTAATCAAGTGAAAGGGATCTTCGGATTTGGTGATAGCGATTGCATTGGTAAGATAGCATTTCCAGCCATCCAGGCCGCACCATCTTTCAGCTCTTCTTTCCCCAGCATATTTGGAGGACAATCGGACATTCCTTGTCTGATCCCCTGTGCCATTGATCAGGTAATAAGCATTGACTTGAAACTAATCCTTGTTTATTCGTCTTATTTATGTCTTTCTCTGCAATAAATGTGTGACTAAGTATTAAGGCTTAAATTCCAGTAATGAAACACAGACAAATACTGGTTTTGTATTTTGGTGAGAATCACCCTTACAAAAATTTTATTGTATTATTAGTTAATGATATTTTGCTATTTAGTTTTATTTGCTTTGTTCTTAAGCTCATATTTCAGGATCAATTTATATGACAGCACTAATGGCAAATGTCCATATAAAACATACTACGGGCGTAATCTGTGAAAGGCAGTTTTTGCTGAGAGATCTAATGATAAACACCTCAGTGAGGAAATACCATATCTGGGGATTCTCTTGTCATTTTTATGATTTATGTAAAAAAGGATTACTAATCCAGATCTTTACTAGGCCATGGTATTCCTGATGCAAGAGTAACATATTAGCAATTGGAAAGTTAAGGGAAAACTATCCAGTAAAATACGCTGAGGCTAGTGTATGTTAAATCTGTCATGGCCATAAATGTAGGTGACTTTGCCATCTGACTATGGTTCAAAATGACTCAGTACTGTCCTAGGATCTTTCTCTGGGATTGATCCATGATCGCAGCCAATGCCTTGTTGTGTTGCTCCAGTGTGACGTTAATTAACTACCTGTCATTATAACTTTACTATAATAAAAACAATTACAAATTATGAACCCATCAAACATTTTATGATTAAATAACCAATCTTATTCAATGCAAGAATCCTGATTTACATGTTTGGTTGGTAATAAAAAAATTAACTTTTGTGCAAAGAAATCACATTTTATGTGTTGATGTCTTAAAACAGAAAATAAATATAAATTATATCAAGTCAAATTTTGATATTTCTATATTAATATGCAATATTTGTACTAAACTTTTTTCAACTGAATTGTTTCTGCAATCTATTTTAATACTTGAAACAGTATTTTTAACAAAATTTATTATGAAATACATTTTATTTTTGCTGATTTGTGTTCTTATGACGATTTATTTCACAGGATCCTTATTTTCGAATGACTAGAGATGTGGCTCCACGGTTAGGTTTACCGAAACCAGCTCTACTGCATTCCGAATTTTTCCCAGCATTGCAAGGAGCACAGACGAAGATGAGTGCTAGTGAACCCAATAGCTCTATATTCTTAACAGATACACCCAACCAGATTAAAAACAAGGTAAAAATTATATTTTCAAACTTTTTATTATCTAAATTTCGAAAATAAGAGAAGAAAAAAAGTCATTACTCAACGTTTGTGTCTTGTTGCCTTTTTTTTTTTTTTAATCATAAAGCATAAAACATCCTAGAAAATAAAATAATACCCCTTGAGGGAGACAAGGAAAAGCTTAAAGTACTGTTTGAGTGAATGGTGTTATAGTGAGTTGAGAAAAATTTACTTTTCAGAAGTAGAGGCATTATACAAAGTTTCTATGTAGCCATAGTTTTTGTGAAATAGTAGCAGAATTTTTTTTTAATAGCAAAAGTCTCCCCTTAAACCCTATTTGAGTAGCAATTTTAGTTACTCAGATACAAAATGAATTGACTTAAACACGAAATGTCCAAATGAGTAAGAAACAGACATTGATGATCTTGCCAAGAAATTAAAAAAAAATAAATAAAACAATCTAAATATTTCCTTAATAAGGCTTTCATGACAATTTAGCAACTCCAAATTCCTCAGTTTCTCTTTTATGTGTGCCATGGCTTGGTGTCAAAACTATCAAATAGGCATTCATTGGAGTCTGCTATTAGTTATTGCTGCTTTCAAGTCTGTTATTAGTTACAAGAAAGGAAACTAAACTTTTGGTGGCTGTTGGTGAAATTAATAAAAATATGTGCATTTGAGATTGTTTTGCTAATAAAAGACATCCTTAGATGAGCCAAGATTGAAAAGTTCAGCAAAAAGTCACATTATAGTTGTCTGTGGCAACCCTGCATATATTATACATTAAAATACTATTTATATTTTAAGTAGCAACGTACAAATTATTCATTTTTAAATCTGACTAAAGGTTTAAAAAATTGTCTGCATATCAATTAAAATTCTAAAATACTGCATATTTTGAATGACATTAAAAATATTCAGTTTTTTTAAGGTCTACCAAAACTGATTTTGTGCTTTAATTCAAAGTATACCGAGGAAGATTCCTATATACTTTGAAAAAACTACATTTTATGTATCCAAACACTTTTAATAGCCTCGGTTTAATATTGTATTCCTCAAATGCTCTGATAGTTTAAAGTTTTTAACTACCAAATAGTGCAACATTTCAATATATAGCAATTGATATAGTCAAGATAGATTTCCCATCCTCAACATAAGTACAATAAAAACAATTTCTGTTTGATCATTTTCAGTTTTATGTATCATCAAATACATGTTTTTAATTTCATTCATAAATTTGTAGTTGTGAATTATTTAGTCGTTATAATAACTTGGAATTCCTGTTTTAATATTCATTTCAGATAAATAAATATGCCTTTTCCGGAGGTGGCGCAACAGTTGAAGAGCATAAAGAAAAGGGTGGTAATTGCGACGTAGACATTTCCTACCAATATCTGCGCTTCTTTTTAGAGGATGATGAAAAGTTGGAACAAATCAGGAAGGTATGTTCTAAGTTAATAATTTTGTTAGAAAACTATTTTAATTAAGACCTAATAGACACTTCTGGCACTCAGGATATAGCATCTCATTATACAGGTAGACAAGTATAATATCGATTTTATTTATGATCAATACGAAACATCAATTAACAGTGTATCAAGGCTTGTCTTCAAGAAAGGCGGGTTGGAGGTATGAAAAGTTGGATGTGCAATCTGTTGTTGCTTCAATAATTGTTTTAATTGTTATGGAATGTGGAAAATCTACTCTGGTGGATTAGATATCATGATGAGCTGGGAATAAAAAGCATTAAAGGGAGGGTTTTAAAAATTATCATTTATGTTAACTATGGCTCATTGTGTTGCATGAATTTTAAAATCGAAAAAGGATAGCTGCAGTTTTATATATGTTAGTCATTTTGTCTTGTAAGCGATCCATGTATAAGCCGAGGGTGTCTTTTTTTCTCCAAAAATTTACCCAAAATTCAAAACTTGTATATAAGCTGAAATAAAAATATAAAAAAAATTTGTGACGTTCAAATATAACATTGTGAGTGCGTAAATGTCGGCAAGACGATAAAATGGGTGGAATATTTTCCAATCAAATCGCTGTAAAAGTAAAACGCCACTCACCAACGATGATAGTTTTATCCTGCTAATGTATGACTTATTTTTCTCTTTTTGCTTAAAGGCTGCTTTCAAAACGTAAGTTAAAATATTTTAAAAATTGGAACAGCTGTTGGATTTGGATCCGAGTTGGATGGCACGAAGTAAAAAAGTAGGGTTGCTTTCCCGACATCCGTTGGAGTTGCTATTGGGATTCAGTTGGATTCGGATCCGAGTCGGATGATTCGAAAAAAGATTTTAGAGTTAAAATATTTTAAAAATTGGAACAGCTGTTGGATTTGGATCTGAGTTGGATGGCACGAATTAAAAAAAGTAGGGTTGCTTTCCCAACACCCGTTGGAGTTGTTATAAAAATCGTTAATCATTCGTAAAGAATTCGAAAATTTTGCCAAGTTGCTGCAACCAGACGGAGATCCAAATCCAACAGCTGTATCGAAAAATGTTCACTATCGAATTGTTATTTTTAATGCTAATTAATTACGGTAGTCAATTATTATTTTGTGTGCTATATTTAAAGATATTTAGCGATTTATCGCTTGCGCCCAGCTAACGGAAAAGTGCCTTTTTTTTTCTTTTTTTTTTGCAAAATTAGCGGATCCGTATATAACTTGACCCCTTTCCCCCCCCTCCCCCCACCCCACCCCCACACTGTAGCTTTAGAAAAAGTTCAAAAATTCTCTGCTTATACACGGAAAAATATACAATACGTTTCACTGCATTCATTCGTTAAGAAATTTCGAACATCTGTTTTTTTAACTGCATTTTCAAAATTAAGGGTTTTTTCTGCCATATGATTGTGTCTGAATTTTATACTTATCTTTTCCTAATCTTTTATAATGTGAATGTCTTTCTGATTTCAGTATCTCATTTTGATTGTTTCTTTTTAAAGGATTACACTAGTGGAGAGCTGCTTACTGGATTTTTGAAGAAAGAATTGATAACCATCCTACAGAAAATTGTAGCTGAACATCAAAAGCAAAGGAAACTTGTAGATGATGATACCGTGAAACAATTTATGACTCCTAGAAAATTGAAATTTAATTCATAGCACAAATCTTACCTTCATTTATTTTATTCCCACCAAAACTATAAAGTATTTATGTAAATGCTTCAACACACTTTACATGCTCTAGTGACTAAATAAACAAGGTTTAAATCTCAATATCTTGAATTGACTGGTATGAATCTATTGTGTCTGAAAAGAGGCAAGAGCCTAACCATTAAGTTTGAAAATTAGTGGATAACTTTGAAATATCCAATTCTTGTGACATTAAAAGGAGCATCCTATATTATGACAGTGGTCATTTAAATTTTCATTACTCCAGCCAAAATTGTTACTTTTCTGTAAAGACAATATGCATCATTTTTAAACAGTTAAAAATCTAGTCCAAAAAATTGCATCTTACATTGGTAACTGTATCAGGGGCTTTCATGAAAGTCACAAATTCAGAAAAAGGTCACAAAAAGCAAGAAAAAGTCACAAAATTAGCCTCTCAACCTTTTCCATTTTTTAAAATGTTTCTGTTTTTAAACCCCGTTTGATACCAAATGGACTTATGAAATGGTTGAGATGTCACCAGAAACTTGTTTAACGTCATGAGCGTCGACTAACAATGTTGCGAATGCTATCATTTCAAGATGTATCGTTTCTAGATATCCTTGCATGCGCACGAAGGAAAAACTTCCAGAATAATCTTTTCCGATGTTGTTTCCGAAACAATTCTAGCTGATGCTTTCTCAAGTGGAAAACAAACCACTATTGGATTAAAGCATGATCTTCTGCTCCTGTAATGAATCAACCTATACCAAGTGAATCGGATCATTTATCTATATATGGACCTGAAAATTCAGAGTTTTCTGCACATGTAGTTTCAAAACAGAATAATTTAAGCTCTTATGTAGCAAACGAAAGTGTATTGAGAGCAGAAATCATATGGGCTTTAAACAAATCTATATGCTTTGGTTTCTGATAGACAAGTTTAAAAGCACAAATACAAGTTAAGTTATGTTATAATTTACGGATTGGGTCTACATTTTCAAGACAGACTGTCAAGATCTAAATAAATGTGATTTTTATTGTGTGTCGTTAGACAAAAGTTTAAATAAAGTAGCACAGAAGGGCCAAAGGGATGTAATAATCCATTATTTGGATTCAACGTCAGGTTAAAACGCTATATCTCACTTCTACGTTTTTGGACCAATCCACAGGTGTTAATCTACTAAGTGCATGTACCCATATTATGTCTGGATTTTGTTTATCTGTTAAGAAAATACTACCATAATGCTAAAGCAGTTAACTGCATAAAGGACTGCCGAGTATAATAAGGCCATAAGGAAACTTAAACAGGAGTCATGGAAAAACTTCTGTGGCCAAGTGGACAGTATGTCTAGTGCAGCTAAGCTGACTAAAGTACTGACCAAAAACAATCAGTGCCAATTGGGTTCCATTAGGAAGGACGATGGCACATTCACGAAAGACGGTAGGAACACCCTGGTAGAAATGCTTAGTGTACTTCCCTGATTCCAGAATCACAAACATCGCTGATGAACTGACAGTTCCACTTGTTTCCCTGCTGCATAGTGGGAAGGAGGACTGGGAACTGGCTAGAAGTATAATTACTTCAAAAAGAATAGCATGGGAAATTAACTCATTCATGCCCTTCAAAATACCTGGTGTAGATGGCATTATACCTGCTCTACTCCAACATGGCAAAGACATCATTATACCACACTTATGCAGGAATTATAGATCTTGTGTGGTATATGGGTACATGCTACTTGCATGGAGAACCTGCAATGTAATTTTTCTACCTAAACCAGGCAAGACATGCTACAGTGAAGCCAAAACCTTCAGACCTATTAGTCTGACATCATTTCTTCTTAAGACTAGAGAAATTGATTGTCAAGGTACATTAGGGACGAGGTTCTAAAAGCCGAACCCCTATCGAAATTTCATCACGCCTACCAGCCTGAGAAATCTAGAGACTGCTCTATACAATCTTGTTACGGTCCTTGATAGAGCGGTCGATGGAAAGGAAATTGCCTTAGCAGCCTTTTTAGATATTGAGGATGCCTTTGATAAGGTTCCAATCAACGTTATCATTGATGCCCTCATCAGACGAAATGTTAATCCATTGGTTTGTGCCTGTATTATAAATATGCTCGAGACAAGGATGGCTCAGGCCTCCTTACTAGGAGACAGGCTCACTGTGGGGATATAGTCATAGTCATAGTCATATAGAGTGGGGAGGTCAGGAAAGCCCTAGGTGCTGATTCCACTAGGGAATATTGCACCAAACCCCATTGTTTTTCGATATTCCTGTCAGAGAAAGCCAGATTCCTTGAGAAAGGCCAAAAGGCTTTTGACAGGTTCTTCGTGAATTGTATCAAGTTCTGTTCCAAGACCTAGACTTGAGTGCCTTATGTGAAGCAGAGCTTCGCATTCAAAAAGTATGTGGTGGGCAGTTTCCTCCACCATATTGCATTTTCTGCATAGAGGTTCTTCTTTAAAGATTCCCATCCTATGAAGGTGTTTTCTTAGGTGATAGTGGCCTGTGAGAAATCCAACTATCACCCTCATCTTACCCCTGCTAAGACGAAGGATCTGAGAAGATGTTTTCATAGAAGGTTCTTGAATCATAAGCCTTGCATGTTTTTGATCGGTGGTTTGCTTCCACTTTTTTGTAGTTTCTTTAAGCATTCTTTCTCCTATCACCCTTTTTGCGGTAGTCTTAGAGATCCCGCAAAAAGGCTCAGGGCTTAAAGGTAGGTCTGCAGTCCCCAGTTTGGCTAACTTATCTGCATTTTCGTTTCCTTCTACACCAGTATGCCCTGGTACCCAAGTAAGAAAGATCCTATTATGGGTCCCCAAGTCATGTAGAAGGTTCCTACATTCCCAAACAAGTTTGGAGCTTATTTGGAATGAGTTTATTGCCTTTAAGGCTGCTTGACTGTCACTGAATATGTAGATTTTCCTATTTGAGTAGGATCTTCTAAAACATTCTTGTAGACAGTAGATGATAGCAAGCAGTTCCGCTTGAAATACTGTGGCATGTTTTCCTAATTTTCGGGAAATCCTTGCCTTAGGTCTGATCCCACATATTCCAGCACCTGCCTTTTCGTTTTGTCTGGAGCCATCTGTGTACCACACAATGTCTCCATTTGTGAGCTTGTAGTTTTCCTCTTTCCATTCCTCTCTTAGGTCAATAAGTACCTCAAAGGGTCTTTGAAAGAGGAATCTTGTCTCCATGATGTCGGAGGGCATCAAAAGTATAGGGTCAAAGAATTTTTGGTTAATACTGGTGTGGGACTTTTGGCTGGCAAAATCCATCCACAGTCCAGCGTTTTCCAGTCTGTAGGAACTTCTTCTGGCAGCACCGCTGATAAAGATATCAAGTGGGACGACAGATAGAATAATTTCCATGGCTCTGGTGGGAGTGGAGGACATAGCACCTGTTATACTCAGGCAGGCAGCTCTTTGAAGACTGTCTAGCTTGGTCTTAACAGTCAATTGTTCCGTCTTTTTCCACCAGACCACAGCCGCATAGGTCACAATGGGTCTAATAGCCATAGTGTATAGCCAATAGGTCATCTTTGGCCTTAGACCCCATGATTTACCAAGAACTCTTCTACATCGTAGAAGTCCAACTTTTGCTTGTTTAATTTTACTTTTCAAATGCTGATTCCAGGTTAATTTAGTGTCCAGTATAACTCCCAGATATTTAACCTCGCTCAGCATATTTACTTTTTCCCCTAGTAGGGTAGGTATATCACTTTTGTCAATGCAGGTTCTTCTTCGTGTAAATGGGACAAGAGTAGTCTTTTGAGGATTTACTCTCAAATTCTTTTCACAGCACCATCTTGCGATTCTGTTCAGGGTCCCCTGCATGATATTTATCACCGTTTTCTCATCCATGCCCGATATGTAGACGACAATGTCATCTGCATATCCCTGGGCATAAATGCCGCTTTGATTGAGGTCTGCAATTAGGTCATCAACCACCAGATTCCACAACAGAGGGGAGAGAACTCCTCCCTGAGGGCAGCCTCTAGTGGGTCTAGCCTGAAGTGTTGCCCCAAACAACTCTGTTGTAATAATTCTGTCTGATAACAAGGAGTTTATCCATTTGCAGACCTGTGGTTCAATAGCTCTGCTGGCAGCAGCAGCAGCGATTGAGTTAAAAGAGGTATTATCGAAAGCACCCTCAATATCAAGAAAAGCTGCCAAAGCCATTTCCTTGCACTCCAGGGTCTTCTCAATCTTTACAACCAGGTGTTGCAAAGCCACCTCTGTAGATTTACCGGGTTGATAGGCAAATTGGTTTTTGTGAAGAGGTCTGGTACTCCTCATTACATCCCTAATGTGTCTATCAATTATTTTTTCCATACACTTAAGTATGAAAGATGATAGACTGATAGGACGAAAGTTCTTAGCCTGGTCATATTGGCTTTTTCCAGGTTTGGGCAGAAAGACTACCCTTGCCTTTCTCCATGGTCTGGGGATATATTCAAGAGCTAGACTAGCTCTGAACATTTTACACAAGACCCGTGAGATGAGATCGGCCGATTTCTGAAGCACAATCGGTATTATCCCATCTGGTCCTGGAGTTTTATATGGTTCAAATGAGTTGATAGCCCATAGTACTTGTTTAACAGTAAAAATTTTCTTGGCAACTATCCAGTTTTCCCTTCTCACCCTTATTGGATATCCCAGGGGAGAAGGGTTTAACTCATTAGGTACCAAGTTGGAGTTTGGAAAATGTGTCTCAACCAGAGTCTCTATAACTTCTCTGCCAGTTTTGGTATAGCCACCGGAATTATTCTTAAGGGTCCCCACCAATATTGGTGTATCTCTTTTAAGAATTTTGTGGAGTCTAGCGCCCTCAGCGGTACTTTCAACCGAATCACAGAACTTCCTCCATGAATTCCTTTTGGCCATTCGAACAGCTTTGTTGTATTCTGAAAGTAGGCACTTGTATTCTTCCCACTTGCCAGATTTCTTTGCTTTCCTGAAAAGTTTTCTTACTGTCTTCCTCTGCCTCATAAGGTCTTGGTTCCACCATGAGTTAGGTTGTTTGCCTTTCCTTAGAAGCAGGGGACAGTTATTTGTATATGAAATATAGATTGCCTGCTGCAGGCCGTCTGCGAACAGTTCTAGATCGTAAGTATCATAGATTTTCCGAGAGAAGTCCTCCAGGTAATTCTGGAGTTCATTGTAAAAAAAGGTCCAGTTCGTCCTTTTGGGATCTCTGAACGTCTTCTCCCAGTGATATTCAGATTTCAGCGAGAAGTGGATAAATTGATGGTCTGCCATTGAAGGCTTCTCATCAACATGCCAATTGTGAATATAACTACTTAGTTCAGGGCTGGCTAAGGTTATATCAAGTACTTCCTTTCTTACACTGGTTATAAAGGTCGGTTTGTTTCCTACATTTAAGATATCTAGGTTATTTTCAAGTACAAAGTCTAAAAGAGCTTCACCTCTGTCATTGATATTGGAGCTGCCCCAGATTGTGTGGTGTGCATTCACATCACAACCGAGAATCAATCCCGATTGCTGTTCTGCACACGCTGTCAACAATCTCTTCAGCTCTGCACTCACAGGATCTTTTTCCTCATATGGCAGGTACCCAGAGCCTATCAAGATTTCTCTGGTTCTCCCGCCATTATGAAGAGTTATCTTTGCTACTGCCAAATCCCTAGAACAAAGTTCATGGATCGGCATTGCATCGATGTTGTTGTTAATAAGTAAGCAAGCTCTTGGAGAGGAGCTTGCAAAATCATAAATTAACTTACCTCCACTGTCCTTTAATCCCCTGATGCCTTCTTTGTACAGCCAGGGTTCTTGGATTAGGGCAATGTGGATTCCCTCAGTCCGGAAAACCCCACTGAGGTTGGCTGCAGCAAGTCGTTTATGCTGCAGGTTGGCCTGCAGGAGCTTCATTGACATTGTCAGTGGAAGCTGTAGCAGGTTTTTCCAGAGCCCTAGCCTGCACTTGGGTAAAGCCTTTGTAGAATTTACATTCTCTACCCATCAAGGTCTTGGCATCTTGTTCTGGAATACTTACCACAATGGTTCTACCCTCATTACCAGATTTTTGGTTGAGGATTCCCCATTCTGTGGCAGTTAGTCCTCCGTTCTGAGCTTCTACTTTTTGTAGAATCTCTTTACCGGAGAACTTGTTGTATATAGCTGGGATCTTGGCTATAAATTTTTTGGTTTTAACTATTTTGCGTGCCTCGTCAACAAGGAGGGACAAGCCGTTCCATGGTGACATTTCTCTAACAGTTCTGGTCAGCCATTGGCTGCTGTTAGAGTCGGCACAGAGGATAATTATAGCTCCTCCTTCCAGACGACAATATTTGAATTGAGGTCCTGTTCCCGGAGGAACGCCCTCAATCTTAGACATTGCGTCTAGTTGGAAGGTCATCAGCTGTTCTTCTGACAGTTTCTGGTCTGGATATCCTTCCACGACAACTGCCATCTTCACAGCCGATAAGGTGTCACTATAACTAGGGTCTGCCCCGTTTCCGGGTTTAGCCCTCTTTGTTGACATTTTCTCCTGAGAGTGGGGAGTACTACCATCCGACCTTGGCCTCTTGGTAGAGGGCCTGATCGGGGTCTGTAACTCCTTTCCCTTTGGAGTGGTTTTGGCTTTTGGTTTGGGTCTGTTCTCTACCCATGTACCCTCAGCTAACTTCCTTTCTTTGGTCAGCCTTTTTTTGGCAGCCCCAGAGATTTTTTTCCTCTGTATATCAATCCTGTCAAGCCCCAAGACTATCTTTTGGAGATCTCTATCTCCTTCAAGGTCTGTCTGTGGGGTTGCAGGGCCTGATCCTGAGGATTGGGTCTCCATCAAGGTCTGATTATCTTCCTCTTTGGAGTCGGTGGTTTGGTTTTTGTTTTCATTATTTTTTTCTCCATAGATTGGTGTATATTCCGCAGGAATTATGCAGTCCACCCCGCCAGAGCCTGCATACCAGGGTAAGGCAAATTACTCCTAGAGGTCGCCAAGCACTCTAGGAGGCTCCGTAAAAGGCACCAATTAACCGTCGGTACCATACACCCATCAGCACGGGTCGCATAACACTTTGGGTTAACGGAAGCTGGTCCGCGCCCCCTTATTCAATATTCGGGGATATCCTGAGTATGTTTCGGCTCAGGACTTTCGGCTATCCGCCACCTGCCGACGCGCCCGGTAGCAGAGCTCATGCCCCGGGTCACTGTGGGGAACTGTAAAGGCTGCCCACAGGGTGGTGTGTTGTCACCCTTACTGTGGAGCCGGGTGGTTGATGAGCTCCTAAACAGGACTCGCTTATTGGGCCTGAACTGTCTGGGTTATGCTGATGACATAACACTGGTCATAAGAGGGAAGTTCCAAAACACAGTAATAGACCTCATGAACACTGCCCTAAAAAGATAGAAAATTGGTGCAGAAAAGTGGACTTGTCGGTTAACCCCAACAAAACTAGCTTAGTCCTCTTCACCCGGCAAAGGTTACGAGATATGCACTTGATAAAATCTGGAACACCACTTGCATACTCAGATGAGATTAAGTATCTAGGGGTTATCTTTGATGAGACCTTGACATGGAGCTCGCATCTCCAGTACTACACAAAGATAAAAGAGTGTTTTGGGTTTGTAGACATGCCATAGGTAATAACTGGGGTCTAACGCCGAAAATGGTACATTGGATATACACCAGAATTATTGTTACGATATCCTATGGGGCCATTGCTTGGTGGAATAGAACCCGTAATGGAGACAGTGAAGAACTCGCTAGTCTACAAACATGGCGACCATTGCAATTACTAGTGCAATGCGAACCACTTCCTCACATAGTCTGGGACTCCTACCACTGCATAAACAAGTGGAACTAGAGGCAATTTCATGCTCACAATGCCTCAAGACTATGGAAATTGTCCTATGAAATGCCTGTGTTCAAAAATGTTGACTTGCAGGTAAAAGAACATCCCTATCTATTAATGAGATCTGACTGGATGTTAAAGCAATTTTGCTTTCAAGCCAAATATAACGTGATCTTTCAAAGAAGAGAGGAATGGATATTTGTCTAGGCTGATCAGGGGAGGTGATGAAATTTGGTATACAGATGATTCAAAAACATCTCATGGCACTGGTTCAGGTACCCACTGTCCTAATCTGAAAATAAGGCTATCTTTCTCTTTGGGTAAGTTGGCCACTGTATATCAGGCTGAGGTTCTGGCAATCTCTGCTTGTACTTACAACTACCTCAATAGATGTGTCGTTAAGAGGGTTATAAAAATCTTCTCTGATAGCCAGGCAGCCCTACAGGCTTTGCAAAGTCGCTGCTTCTCCTCAAAAGTAGTGTGGGAATGTCACACTGCGCTTGAGGACCTGGCTGAGAAAAACAAAGTTTCTCTTGTCTGGGTCCCTGTGGCATTGAGGGTAATAAAACGGCAGACAAATTAGCAAAACACAGATCTGAAACACCATTTATTGGACCAGAGTCTGTTTTGGGTCTGCCTCACAATGTGGTTAGAGGGACTATAAGGAGTTTGCTCCTTGCCGAGTCCTACCATACATGGCTTCAATCCAAGGATCAACGACGAACCAAAGAGCTCAATCAGCTTTCTTCTAGGGATAGATTGAGGGAACTGAGGAATTTGAGTAAGAAAGAAATCAGGATAGCTATTGGCCTTCTAATTGGCCACTGTGCCCTGAATGGACACCTCAACATCATGGGTTTCATAGATGACCTATTATGTAGAGGTTGTCGGATGGTAGAGGAGAGTTCTATACATGTTCTATGTGAATGTGACTTACTCTGCACAATGATTTGAAGCCTGGGAACTGTCAAACATTCCAATCAGGTATTTGCTGAAATTTATTTTGGCAATTGGTCTTTAGTGGATCAGCAGAGGTCTCAGTACAATTGACTATCAGCTGCGGAGCTTGCACTCTTCGGAGTCACCCCTTCAATAAGTCATAAATACCACCAACTTTCAACTGATGGCCCTATTGTAAACCTATAATTCTTGAATGATTTTCAGTCTTTAATGAAGTCTAAGCAAGATTGGAAAAAGGAAAAATTGATCAATGTTGATATATTGTCCATGGAGCGTACAAGACTGCCCTGAAAAAAGGTGGATGGGACTTGTGTACTTTTTTACGTGGCCTGTATTTTTCAAAGATTTTCCTTCTCAAAGAACAGATTATACGTTCTATTCTGGTTCAACATTGTTCTCCTTAAAGTTATGCTCAATAAGGTTGTATAGTTAAGAAAATTGTATAGTTATTGAAAGAACCATAAAAGTAATTCCATATGTTAAAGCATTTAAATCAAAGCCATCTGCTTCAAGAAATTTTCATGTCGTACCAAGATTTTTGAAAGATAAAATTTTACTTTCAAAACTGATGTTCTTACAACCAGTTGCCTTAGAGTGAACAACCACTTTTGCCTTTTTTGTATGCAAAATGTTAAGCAATGATGTGGTGTATAGCTAGTCGTTTCATATTAAAAGATGTTATAAAATCCATCAAAAATGTTAGTGTCAGCAAATTTCACTGGAGATAACAGAAAACAAATATCAACATGATGTTAGGACAGAAAATGTTGGTTTTGGTCTTGCAGTAATCTGCATAAGTGTAAAAGAATCCTTTGTATTTGCTTTTTGCTCTGATAGTAAGAAATTTTTACTTGCATTACATTTAAAAATGCTATTAATTAAACAAATTACCATTGCATAACCGTATTGACAAGGGAGTGTTTTGCTTGTCTCCTTGAATAATGCTAGGAAATACTATTATATGTAATCGTATTGGAGGAGTTCGTTGCAAAAAATCATATTACTTGCATCGAAGCAAACAGTATAAAAAAAACCATCATGATTTGTAAAACTCCAAGTGTTAAAGTTACCTTTTTGACTGGAATCAACATTGGCTCTTATATATTATTCAGTTTTTCTTATTTTTTTTGTGTTAAGTCATAAGATCAGATCTGTAATGGCGTGTAGTACAGGTTTGGTTTTATTAAAATATAGAAAAAGGTGCATAGATTAATGTTGTGTGTGTGGTTTTATGTAGTAATCTATACATTTCCATTACTTACTGCATGCCTATTTAAATTTTATTGTATACTAGCCACTAACCCCTGGTGATAGCTACGAATTCCCATTTGCTTTGCAAATTCGTAGCCTATTGGATAACAGCCATCACGGCATTGTCAAAACAGTCAAATTTGAATTGAGAAGGGATCCAATCAGCTTGACGTCACACTCTTGCGAAATATAAATATTTAATTGAAAAATTATTTATTAAAAGAAAATCAAACATGTACAAGGTATCTATCTGGTGTAAAATTTTCCGCAGGTCTCAAATCCGTTGAAATTTTTAATCTATCTTTAATGTTTCCAATTTTACAAAAAAGAACAAACAATGACAGTCAAAATTTTTTAAAATTTGTGTTGCTATCCTGCATTGGAATTGTTTGAGCGCAAGAAATGGAATCTGTTGATTCCTTGACAGCAAAGGTCAAATTCGTATAGAAAAAAAATATGAAAGTTACAATTAAAAAGTTATTTATTTAAAGATCAAATTTTTAGGTGTCGATCTAATGTGAAATTCTCCGCAGATTTCAAATGCTTTGAAATTTTTACTCTATCTTTAACGATCTAGGAGATAAAAAAAAAAGAACTACATCACTCCAGTTAGAAATTTTTATTTGTTTTGTTCTTCCGCTTAAGGCGCATTCAAACAGGAAAAATAAATTTAGAATCTGATCTTTTATGGTGTTGCCATTCTAAGGAAAACAATAATAATTAAATGCCATTAAATTAATTTTTAAATGTTCTAGATTGAATTTTAAAATTCAGGCTTCATACAAAAATAGCAAAAAATTCGTTACTGTAAGTGCCATAGATTTGTCAAGACACAGCATACACAGACACTTTTTTTATAAGAGATGTTTAAATGTAAAATAAATGGATAGATTTGGAGATATGCACAAGTACTGAATATTTGCCAGTAAAAGGGCCAAATATACAAAAAGTAATCTTTTTCAGTATTATGTTCAAAAATGATTACTTTAAAATATTTGCAATTCTTAGAAATATGTGCATATTTAAAAGTTAATGTCATGAATTTAAGTTTTACAAAATTTAGTAGACACCCTGTTTACGAATGCTCCAAAATGATGTTGAGCTTGATAGCAGTCTAACAAAGGCGGGATAATGCAAGGATCAACTGCACATATAATCTGGACTGGATGTTAGGTTCAATAAGCATGGGGTAGGGGAGAAGAGACAGTTGAAGGTGACCATTGCACATGACAAATGCCATAAAATAAGACTAATCAACATCACTAATGAAAATGTTACATTTAGTTTTATAAGATTTTTACAGGCACTTGAAACTTTCACCAAGGATTTAACTTTCAGACTGTATACTAATGTTTTAACAAGCTATTTTTTATTTAAAAATACATATTTCCAAAGTATTTTACAAATGGCAATTTTACAATTTGAACAGACAGAAGTTTCTAATGCATTACTATTGATAGCCAATCATTTGATTATTCCCAAAGGATAGCTATTTATTTATGGAAAAGAACCAATTATAAAAATATCTAGCTATATTTTGTACAACTCATAAACAAACCTGGAAATTATTACAAAAATATTACAAAAAATCTGTTTAGAAAACTTTATACATTTCTGTTTTGTATGGGGATGGAAATTATCTTATTTTAGCTAAAGCTGCAGCTCTCCTTTCTGTGTTTTGGAATAAAGCTCTGATAAGGTGCTTCACTTCTTCAGAGGTGAAATGAGTCGCTAATGGACCCTTTCCACTTGCCCAGCGATCCACTATTTCTCGCATGCTAGCACTCAGAATGAGTTGCAGCTCCTGAAACTTGAACCACTGCCGTACGTAGTAATGAACAAAATTTCTTTTATCCACTGATGTAACCTGTAAATTTAAAATAAGATATCAAATACAAATTCTAATTGATGCTATAGTGTTTGTTTGAGAGAAATGAAACCTCATGTTAGTTGACCATGTACAGTAATATTTAAAAAGTGTTTACTGATTTAATTCGGTATTTTTTTAGCTTCATGCAAAGCCATGACAACAGTTTTTAGAAAGGAAGGCTGCTGTCAAAATCCTGAGCAATTTCATGATATATTCACAAAATATGTTGAAAAGGCAATTTTCAAATAAGAAGTTAAGTGGATTTCTGATGATGACTATCTCAAAACTACAGTTCCAGGCAAATCAGTATCACCCGTATATAATGAGGAAGCAAAGTGCCTAGTGATATGTGGAGTAAAATATAAATCATCAAAGATTCAAAAAGTTAAGAACATTTAGTAATTATAAACAAACTTTTTACAGAAAAGAACCAGATTGAAAAACAAGAGTATAACAAAAATTGTAATCTGAAAGAAAATAAATTACGTTTTTATACTTCTTGTACATCTAAAAATTAGCATAAATGCCTCAATAGAATGATTGTCATAAACTAAATAATAATATTATACTAAGTAGATGATTAGCCACAATATTATGATCACAGACCATTTATAGTTGTGCTGTCATACTGTGGCTAATCACCATAGCATGACCACTAAACTTGTTTGTTTGTTTAACTTATCATAACCCATGTTTATTAGAATTCATCTTCACATGGTTATCTTTAACAGTTCTTTTAAATACAATTTGTTGCAATTTACACTACACTGCTCGACAAATACTAAGGAACAACCGATTTATGCAAAATTGCGATTCAGACAGCTGCGCAATTGTAGAAAATGTAAGTGCAGAGGGCGTTGTAGACCAAATGCTCTTATCTGCACAAAAGGCACAAGTTGTTTATTCAATTGAAATTTCAAAGAGTTAAGTATCGACAGAAATTCACGATTTAAGTTTTCGAAAGTCGTTTAGTCCATCTTATGAGGCAAGTACCAAGTGGAGAATGTCTGTAAGGCATCGTTTGAGAATTTGATGTGGGCAGCTCAAAGCTAGGCAAAGTGTCACACAAGTTGACGCAGCGTTATTTTGTGGTTAAAAAGAGCCACTGGTGGATGGAGAGGAGCTCCACACCCTGAGAGGATGCATATATATCCCGAACAGCAAGAAGGAACAGACATCTCACTCCAGGCCAAATTAGTTGAGAGCTTGCAACTGCTACAAGCACTCAAACAACCAGAACAATTTCTTGGCAATTAAATCAAGCTGGCTTGTATGCACTGAAGCATGTTAAGTGCGTCCTGTTACAATCATCATCGGGAAAGGTTACGCTGGTGTAAAGAAAATTCATTGGAATCATCAACAGTGGTCCAGAGTCGTGTTCTTTGACGAATCCCGATTCACCATGAAGAGTGATTCTGGACACCAACTACTGTGGAAGAGAGAGGGGTGCCCATTACACACTATACAATGTTTGAGAGGTTAATCATTATGGCCGAGGGGTCATGGTGAGGGCCGGCATTATGCATAATGGCAGAATACAGCTAAACATCTTTGACACAGGTGCTGTTACATCACAGCGCTATTATACCAAGATTCTCCTGGGCCATGTTTGTTTATTTTGGGGTGCAATGGGTACAGATCTTCTGTTCATGAATGACAATGCACGCTCACACAGGACAGTTGATGTCTCTGAGACGCAAGAGGGCGAATATATTGAGCGCATGGAATGGCCTACATATTCACCAGACTTTAAATTTTATTAAACATGCTTGGGATGCTCTTGGTAGATATGTTTCACAAAGGAATCACCCACCCCGAACTGTGCAGGAGCTCAAAAATGCTTTGAGAGGAATGAGAACAATATCCCCCAAGCACTCCTCGACAGTTTAATGGAGAGCATGCATAGCAGATGGCAAATGTGTATTAGTGTGCAAGGAAGCCACACTTCTTACTGAGTGACTATATCTGTCATGACTCCGGCTAGAAAAAACAATTTTCAAGACTTTGGAAATTGCTCCAAGGAGCAAATTATTTCTTTTTATTATCTTGCTTTTCCATGTGCTGAAATCTGTAACATTTTGCATTGTACTTAAACTTAATATTTATTTAACTGTGAATTGAGTTTCGTTTCTTTAATCAATGAGTATTAATTATTCTAAAAATTGTGTTTGTTCCTTAGCAATTGTCAGTAGTGTAGATCACAAAATCTTAACGAATAACAATTTCAAAACCGTAGAACTTTTTTCTGTCAACTAGTTTTATTTCTCTTTCTGTAGTTTTAGTCAAGATAATAAAGTATTAGTGTTTTATTAAAAAGGTTCTAAAGATGAAATCGTTATTTTTAGGGTTTCATGATCTAGTATAAGTTTCCACATATTACAACTTAAAAATCAAAGTGAAAAAAATTAAAAAAATAACATAACTGCACATGGTTAAACACAATCACAGTAACCCTTCAATCAGTATGGCTCAACACAGGTTAGAATACAGCCCAGAAAAATTCCATATCACAAGCGGCAGGTTCAAAATATTCTGAATATTCCACCTTGCACCTAAACATTTTCCCCCCATGGACACCCCTTGCTGCAAAACCCCCTCTGAACTGTAATCAGGCATGTACTTGGGGGGTTGTCCCAATAACATCTGTACGACATTTTATCTAAAAAAGCTGTTATTTCTTAGTCATCCATTCATTGAAAAAGAAATTCAACTGTTTTCAGAAAGTGACAATTTTCTTGATTTGAAATGATTTCTTGTAGATGACTAAATCAGTTTAAGTGAAAAGTTAGACCATCTTCAAAAGATTGTGGTGAACATAATTTAAAAGTGGGTAAAACTATTTGCCAAACAGAAATATTTCATAAAAATTTGTGAAATTAGTAAAAATAAGAGAAAAATGGCCAAAAAAAGTGATCTGTAATAATGAGTTAATGGAAAAGTCTGCAAACATAAATACCAAATGGAATCATAGTTAAAAACTCGTAATTAAAGATGTTAGAAACACAAAAATTGTTTATGTCATCTTGGATGAACAATATGCACATGAAGAAAAAAAACAAGTGGAGAACCCACTGCATGAAGATAGTTTTAAGCTATCTTTTTGTAGTGTTGAAACACTTGTATTTTCAAAGAGGGAGAAATTTGAATTATTTTTAACATTTCTATTTTTAATATATTTGGTTTTTGAGATTATTACCTGTTTGACCAATTTGGCTCATATTATTCTACTTTTGTCCAACAAGATGCAAGATTACAAGCTGATATGTATTTCATTCCGTATTTAAATACTCTATAAAAAAAAATTGATGCACCAAGAAGATGCAGAATTACAGTGGTGCCGGGCTCAATCAACCTGGAACGGCACTGACTGGGGACAGTCTTTAGTGACGAGTCCCATTTCCAACTGTATCCTGACGACAACCACAGACTTGTCTGGAGATGTCCAAGGCAGCGTGGGGATCCTGCCCTTACTATCGCATGCCCACAACCTGGGGTTATCGTCTGGGGTCCCATCTCTTTTTGCGACACCCCGAACTTACTTCTCAACAAGATAATGCCCTGCCGCACACAGAACATAATTGCTATGAATTTACTTCAAGCTTTCCCAACACTTTCTTGGCCAGCTAGGTCACCTGATCTCTCTCATAGAGCACATTTGGGACGTTATGGGAAGGCGATTGCAACGTTCCCGGAATGTTGACTATTTAGCCTGACAATTTGGTAAGAAATTCCTCAGACACCATCCGGGAACTTTTTCCGTTTATTCAACGCCGGGTGACAGCTTGCCTCCAGGCCAAAGGTGGACCGTTATTGACTTCCTCCCTTTGTAACAGTCAAACTGAAATAAATCATTCAAATATTCTGAAATTTTAATCGCTTGTTTTTCGATGCATGTTCTTTACATCCACCAATTATTATCGCAATCGGACAGCTCCTTCTCGGTGTGTCGATTTTTTTGTTAGAGTATGTTGTTTGGTTACATGCCATGTATAAGAATTTCTTGGACTCTTACTTTGAAAAGATCTGGCCCTTGTTTTAAAAAGATAGCAAAAGTACTATCTAACTGTGAAGCAGCTTCAGCAGCTATATCTTCCATGGATGAGATGCGTAAAATTACTTCCTCTAAACAAGTATTGAACAAGGTTCCTATGGCTTTAAAGTAGACGTCTATAGGAAGAACCTCGGACCAAACTTTCTTCAACAATTGTAACTGACAGAGACACTGACGTATGGCTTTTTCTGCTTTACTGACTGAACCACCATCCATCATACTTCCATAGGCTGTAAAGAGAAATAGCAACAATAAATGCTCAAATCAAGAGACTAAAATGAAGGATTTCTAGTTCAATAAAACTATTATATGTGAATCATGGAAAATCCTAACTACAACTCAACTAATAAAAGATAAGTTTTAAGTCCCTTGATCAATGATAGAACTTGACAGATTCAATATTGTAAAATTTTTCATTTGTTCTTCAATTAGCGTATTACTGAGGGTAAAGATGTTTATGGTTCATCCTAAATATTTGAGCTATAGCATTCATTTCATGCAAATAAAAATACAATCCAATTTACATGAATAAATACATAAATTAAAGAATAAATAAATCAAAGTGTTAAAAAAATACAAGCATTTGTTCTCAACCGTTACTTATTTAAAACAAAACACACGAAAATAGTATAGTAAAATTATGTTCTCAATGACTTCGATTTTTGCGATCTTTGAAATACAAATTCTTTTGATATCGAGCACATTATAAAGCTGAATTTTCTTACCTGGTACCATTGAGTCAGCTCTAGGACTTTGATTTGATTCAGCATTTCATAAAGAAACTGCCTCACATAAATAAGTTGTGTAATATAAAATTAAGTAAAACAGGAATAGCTAGTTTTGACATGCTGGACTGTGCAGTTAAATTTTTTGAGAAAATATTAAGCTGTCATCAACCAACCCCTTTGTGGGCCAGTCACTGACAGCTCGCAAATCTGGTGATCAATGTCACTGTTCACTTAAAGTGAGGAAAACCTCATGGTATATATATATATAACTGTTGTAGTCTAAAGGTTAAGTCAATTAGGTTTTCATTATCACATGATCTGATGCCATTCCAGGCTCATTAATTTTCATAACCTTTTATGGAACACTTATTCACTATTCACAGAACAGTTTGGGAAACACTGATCTAGTGGATAATTACGTCAACAAGATTATAAATCTTGTTGAGCAGAACACAAAAAAGGAAAATACTACCTTGCTGTTCTTGTAATAATTGCAAAAGTTGCTTTTTCTGTTTTCGCATCTGGGAGAGAAAAACTTCTATCCCCAGTTTGCGAATTTCGGGAACTAGATCCACAAAAGTCATGGGTATCTTCACGTCAAGCACATGTTGAAGTTCGGCTTCATACTGAGTGCCGAGGGTGCAAAGGCAGTGTGCTAAATACATACAGTTGTTGTGGAATATGGCTAAAGAAAGAAGTTAGCATGTTAGATTAAAAATAACATTAATAATAACCAATATATGTGTTATAATATAAATTATAAGCCTGCAGTTGTGACAGAGTAGCAAGAGTGGTATAGGGCAAGATGAGAGGATGATCCATTGGAGTGGAGTGCTGGTTCCTTAACTGGAGAGGCAGAGATTGTATGACAAAATCTTTATTACTTCAATAACATACTAGTAACATTATTATCAGGCATGGAGGATGTTGAGGGGACAGAGATTGGAACAGCTCTGAGAGCTTCCTATTCTAAGGGCTCATGGAAAAAATGCATAGTTCCCAATGAACTTGCCAGATGGATAAGAATTAAAAGACAGATCAGGGGATCTAGCAAAAAGTTTCATTGGTAGCAGTCGGGAGTTAAGCGAAGGAGTGATTTTATCTTACAGGCGATTTGAAAGGAAAAGTGGTCGTGGGAGGTCAGTCATACCGGGAGGTCCTGAGGTCAAAGTGGATGGCAAAATATATGACCTGTTGAACAAGAGACGAAAGACCGAGAGGAAAGTGAGATGTTTGGGGATTGGTCTCTGTGGTGAGAATTGTATTAGGGGTTATTTTTAGGTATTGTTTCATATATTTAATTTTTATTATGGTCATAAAACTTTATGCAGCTAGCAAGAAATTAAATAATATCATCACATTGGTTCTTAAAAAATTACACAGAACTAAGTGAAGCTCTTATTCTACAAATGTGAGTCAATAATTATTCGTAATGCAGCTATAAACCTTTTTTTAAAAGGCAACTTAAAATAATAACAATTTTCAACTTAATCTAAATTTTTTTTTGCCTCAAATTAATAAAATAAAAGAGCCTATTAAATTCTGTTCATAATATATTTGTGGACATAGTTTTCACACAGCATAGGAAGCCCACAAACCTCATGCAGATAATTTCAGTTTCTGCTCTTGTAACATTTTTCTCAGAAGGTACCAGTTAAATTCCAGACATTATAAGATTATTTTAATGTTAAGAACATTTAATACCCATGCATGCATGATATATGCATTAAATATTTTTAATTGCTTATATCGATTGATGGCAGTCTCATTTCTCACATTTAAAATTTAAATCCACTTATAATGAATCCAAGCATCAATATTTAAATTAAATTGATCAAATTGTAAAAAGCAGCATTTCATGTTCTTAATTCCAATTTCCAATAATGTACATGGCAAAAACTGCACACTTCAATCTTGTTCCCAGTCAGTTTCTGAACATCTATTTCAACTGCATCTTACTCACTTTTACAAGGGCAATTCAGTATTCTTTTATGTGAAATTAAATATTTTTTTATTCATTCACATTATGTTTTTGATGCTGATTGCTATCTTCCAGATTTCTCATTGCCTTTTGTAATCATGCTGAAGAATTTCCACTGATTAAACAGTCAGGCTGAAGAATTTCAAGCATTTCTGTGTTGGTTTAGCTATAATATGCAGCTCCAGAGATCTAATCAAGTATACTTAAATTAAGCTGTAAAATTGGCTTATGAATGCCATAGCAGTTGATTTTACATAATTTATATCCATTTGTTGGTATTATTTATATCTTAGTGAATAGCTTTTCAGTGCCATGAACACTAGCAAAATTTATAGAAAAGTGCTTATAAAATGAAAATATAAGAAAACATGAAATTTTTGAAAAAGTATGGCCGTTATTTGGTTTAATTTTTAACCATATACAATTGACTTTTAAAATTAGTTGACTCCTCAGCTTACTAAGTTATGACTTCGAGTTTTGATACACATAATTTTTCTTTTTCTAAGATAGGATATATATTTTCAAAAATAGCATTTGGTGTATACCAATTTGATACAGTACAATCCAATTTCAAAGTATCTAATCTCCAAAATAGTTAAACAGTTTATAACTATACCTGTCTGTTGAGGAATATTTTCTATCTCCTCTTTGTGGTATGTAGGGACAACAGAACAATACAGTTCACAAATATTGCGACTTGCATAGTAGAGTCTTAGTGAATGGGGAGAACCAATGTTTTTAGTTTCTTCTTTAACATCCAAGAAAAGTTGGGTTAAATCCTTTACTGATTCACTGAAATTTAAAAGCAAGGTATATGAAAATAATACTAGTTAATGAGTATCTAGAAATCTGAATGGAAAATGTAATTCAGTATCATGCAAAATACAGAAATAAATAACAGTCGAATTTCACCCATGTAATTTTAACTATACACTTTAAGTTCATTATTTTTATTTTGTACTATTTTGATGTATTTACAAATTTTATGTTACATTATTTCAGTTATGTACTTTAATTTGCAATATGTAGTTACTCATAGGAAGCCAAAAATAGTAACAATGCAAATATAAAAGCAAAATAAGTTTTTTACATTGAAAAGCATTATTACTGAAATAATTTAATTCTTCAATCAATGGTTTTCCCTAAACTATTTGACAACAAACAGACCAATGATAAATACAAAACTAACAAGATTGATCCCAATGATATCTTGTAATTAGTAACTCCTTTTAAGTTTTATTGACAGAAATAGAGAAACTGCAATAGCTAAGAGTAACTGAGTAACAATAACATTTAACGCAATTTTCAGTCTGTTAGACTTGTGCTGCACGAACAATGTATCAACACCTACAAACTTAGATTCCACTGTTTGTGAACAAAGAGATGATGAATTCATTCATGAGTACTTGAGTAATGGGCTACAATCCTTAATTTAAAGCAAACTAATGGTTTGGTATCTTGATATCTTGGGCTTCCTAAAAATGCAGCAGAATATTTGGGTTTTCAAATAAATTCCAACATAATGCATTTTTTAACACACACACTACTGTATCACACTCAAACTAAAAATAAATTCCAAACAAGCTTAAAGTAGTTTTTTAAATATTTTTTTTAAAGCAAAGTTTTTGTTTAAAACTAATGATGTTCTCAAATTTAATCATTCTTTCACATCATATTTGAATACCAATGAGTATTTAAATTTATAAACAAATTAGAAACAGATGGCAATAATAGATATTTTTAAAGGAATCTCTCTCTATAAAATTAGCATACATACCTAATCTGACATCTAGGAAATGAGAAGGTAAATTTGCTCAGTCCATTTTGTGTTTTAGACATTTCATTCACATCATTCCCTTCCCCTTCAACTGGAACAGGCAAAGATTCAATACCAACTGTAACTGTTTGATGCAAACTTTTCTTCATAAGAGCTCGTGCCCGACTCAATAAATTCTGAAAAAAAAAATAGTTTTAATGAACCATACTAGTTTGTAAATTTTAGGCACTCACACTACTGTTCATAATATTGGAAACATCCTGGACTTTGTGAAATAAGCAATGTCAAACATCTTAAAAATTTTTTAGTATTTGAATATCATGCCCGTGAAAAAATAAAGAAAAAAAGAACTATTATTGCAATAGACTCTAATTTTATAAGAGGAATTGTTTGTTTCTTGCACACAAAGTCCTAGTGAATCTATGGCACTTACAGTAATGGGATTTGGCACACAAGTAGTTAAAATTTTTTGCAATTTTAAAGTTGTAGCGAATTTTGAAATTCAATTTGAAACATTTTGAAATGAATTTAATGAAATTTAATTATTTTTCGTTTTTTTGGAATGGCAATTCCTTAAAAGATCAGATTCTAAATTTATATTTTCCGTTTTCATTTTGCACGGAGGAAGGATTTTTCAGCAGATGATAAAAAACAGTTTTCACTTTAGTTATGTAGTTCTTTTTCCCATCTCGTAGACCGCTAAAGATAGAGTAAAAATTTCAACGTATTTGAAATCTGCAAAAAATTTGACATTAGATCAATACTTAAAAATAGGATTTTCTTTACATAAATAACATTTTAAATTGAATATATTTTATATTTCCAAAAGAGAATGTTTCGGCTGGCATTATTTAGTTCTTTTTTGTAAAATCGGGATTGTTAAAGAAAGATTGAAAATTTCAACTGATTTGAAATCTGAGGAAAATTTGACACCAGGTACATACCTTATACATTTGATTTTTTTTTTAATAAATAATTTTTCATAAGGGATTGTGATGTCACACCAAATTCCTATGTGGAACCACAGGTAACTCTGTTATGGCTGTTATCCAATTTGCGAAGCAAACCAATACCCTGTTCAACGCCATTATGGCTGTTATCCAATAGGCAACGAATTCGTATGGGAATTCATAGCAATCACTGGGGGGGGGGGGGTAGAGAGCCGTGGTCACACCTGACCCCACGAAAAGAACTGTCAAGGGCAATGACGTGCTGACCATGTAGTGGATAGTAAAGTATATTTATTTTTCTAACAAGCAAAAAGTTGAATGTCAATTACATTTCAAAACATGGAAAGACAGTTTTCAAAAAGCATGACACAAATTCAGAGAATGTAAATTTCTGCAAACTTGAGTTATGAAGCAATTTAAATTTCCAGTGATGACTTTTAATACTGTGTTTCTAAAACTTTGTGTTTTTACTTGCTTAATTTAATTCATATAGTCTCAAGAAGGAATTAACTGTTCATAAATGTAATTTAGATGAATTGTAATTTATTTAAAATGTAATTTAGATAAAAATTATTGGCTTGTCTACAGTTTTTAACAAAAAAATATTGTGAATATTTTCTCAAATTGCAAACCTTGAAAAGAGGTTATTCTCATTCTACTATTAATTTTCCAGCATTTTGATTAAAAACCTACTCTTCAATCAAATGTTTCAATGAAATTTTCTTAAGTAATTCAAAGTTTCCACTTATGGCACATGGTGACCAATCGGTCTAATGACCAGGTTGCTGACCTCAGGATTAAAAGGTTCCTGGGAATCTGGAATGAATTAATCCATGAATGGTTGTTTTGGGGTTTTATGGCACAAGTGCCATGTTTGGCCCACCTGGAACCAAACAAATAATCAAAGGCAACAATGAGGGAGGGAAAAAAAGCATAAACAGAAGGGTAGGCAAGGATAAAACAGAAGGGAAAAGAGATCACTCCGTATTGATGAATCTGGATGAAGCAAGACGCTTCTCTATTTGGCATGAATGTGTGGCCTCTGTATAAACTGTTTGCGTGAAGAAGGTCTGGCATGTCTGTAAGTTCTAATTCGACTCTCCCCTAGGGTGTACCAGCATAATACAAAGTGGTTTACTAATCTCCTCATTTAGTGCCTTGATGAATAATGTTAAACTGGTCAGAAATAAGAAAATAATCTTACGGTACATAAATGAATTTTTTTATAACAAAAAGAAATACCAGGGAATTGAAAATGTACCTTTAAAGAAAAACTATTTCCTAAAAACATGAAAAACCCACCTGAGCCATTTTATTTACAGGCAATGTATCAACATCATGGATGAAAGTCAAAAGCTTATTGGAGGGGGACAAAAACTCCAGTTCCTGTAGCACATTGCAAAAATTTTCTGCATCAATAATTTGCTTATGGAAACTTTCTAACTGATTGCTTTGTTTGGGGACAGCAACTTTCAAGCACTTCTCAATGACGAAGGTGGAAAACTCTTCCCCGATCGCAAGACCAAATTCCTTCATGGCAGACTGCATGCATTCGTTGTCATCTGGGGTTACAGGAAGTTTGAAAAAATGCTCATGGAGGAAAATAAATATTTCTCTTAGTATAGCAAAGGCTTCACTTGGTTCAGGACAGTGATCTTTGGTGATGGTGAGAGTGAAAGCAGATGCATCGGGCAATAACCTTGTTTTCACAGTTTTCAACAAGACAGCGTCACATATGAGGTTCAAAAATTGTTTGCCCAACTCTTTCAAAATTGGTTTCAGTTGCTTCAGGAGTTGAAGCGTCATGAGAAGCTCTTGACCGACTTCATCCGAAATATTGTTGAATTTAATGCTGAAACATTTCTTTTTACCTTCTAGTGAAGAGCTGATTCCGATCTTTTCTCGCCATAAGGTCTCGGTTCGATAAATCAGATCTTCTTTAGTAACTATGAATTCAACTTTTATTACACTTAGAACTGTAATTTCTTTTTGATCCTTCAAATCAATCAGTTGCATGATGCTTTCAAACTCTTCAAGACAGTGGGCAGCTTTTAAATAGGCACCTTGGAGTAAAGAACTTTTGGCATCTTCTAAATGTTGGTGTAGTAAGGAGAGATTCCATGCAACAAATTTCAGTTTTTTTATCCTCTTTAAATCTTCCACAACATCATTGAATTCTGTCACTGAGCTTTTCATCTGTGGTTTTATCTGAAAAGTACATAAAAAGTGAAACCCCTTTTAGAAAAAACAATATGCATAAAATGGATACATGTAATTTACTTTTGCATGTGCATCATTATTAACGACCCAAGATTTTAGAAACCTAGAAACATCCGATTCTTCTCAAACATCAATATTATTAATATGTATTTAAGAGTAAAATGAATATTAAAAATCAAATCAGCCCTAAAAAAAGAAAATATACATGAATTTATGTTTCCTGTGATTAATTATATTAATTTAATTTAATGATAGTAATTTATACATGGTACAATATTTGATTTGCTATTCTAAGATAAATTTCTTACATCTTTCCTCTCATGACATAGATAAGTGTAATTAAATGGATTAAAAGTATCATTTAAAATTATGAAGATTCTAGAATCAAACAATGAAAATAGTAATTTAAAAACCACGATAACGACCAAAACATAGCATACCTCCTTTTCAATCTGGTTGTGAAGAACATCATATTCACTTGCAAATTCCCGAATATTATTGATTGTATTGTCCAGTTTCACATACTCAGGAATAAAGTCGACATATCGATTTTTCAAATTTTCTTGCACTTCTAATTTAATGTCTTCAAGTTTTCTCTTCAAATCATCGACTTTTAGGACAATATTCTCTTTGGCTAACTTTCCTGCAACAGATTTTATAAATAATTTTATCAAATTCATAACATATATTATAAACATACGAAAATATCAAATGAAAAAAATCTCTCAATAAATAGAAAATGAGTTTAGTTCCTGGAAGTCAATCATATGCACAAAAAAGTCACTAATTTAAAAGCTTCATTAATTTAAATAGTTATAAATATTGCTTAAAATGAATTAAAACAACAATATTCAACTCCTTATTGCTATATACCAGAGGTGGGCAAACACAGCTCTTTGATGAGTTAAGTGTGGTTCCCATACAAAATTTAAATCCGGTTTTTTTTTAAAATTATTTCAGAATTATTTTTACAAATCTTATTTATTTGACTAAGTATGTGAAGCGTTCAAGTCATGCATAGTCACTTTGATAGTAGGTATTAAGTTGAATTGGTTAATGAAGTGTACAAGTCTTGCCTAATCACTTCGAAAGTAGATCTTCAGTTGTGTCGATAGCTCAAGTGTCTATGTGGTCTCATTTTGTATTGTGTAATATACACCATCATGTGTGCAAATATTTCTTAAAGACGCAAAGATGACAGAGCAAACGAAGCTAGTTTTTTGATAGCTTAGAATATGGCTCGTGCCAAACATCCCTATGGAGGAGGAGAAATTATAAAAAGAAACTTGGAAATGGTTGAAGTTTTAGATCCAGATAGCTGCATAAATTGATTGCACAGGTTCCTATGTCAAGGTGTACAACTGAGCATCGTGTTGGTGCAATTAGTAGAAATGTTGAAAATAGTTTTATGTGTGATTTTAAATATTGTGCAATAATTAGTTCAGCTCCTGACGTATCTAGACATTCATAATGTTACATGAAGTTATGAACAGGTTTGAATTGTGTCGTGATAAATTAGCAAGTATTGCGACTGACAGAGCGTCTGCAATGATAGGGAAAAATCAAGATCTCATTGATCTTTTAAACCACGATCGTAAAATTCCACGTTTCTTACCTCTCTTCACTACATAATTCACTGCGAGTATCTCATAGTGAAGTACATCAAATACGAAAATGTGTGGAAGATTGTTTGTTTTGCAGATTGTGAATTTAATTAGAATAAATACCAAAACACACCATCAATTTGAGAACTTTAGTTGCCAGTGAATGACAAAACAGATGAATTGCCCAGTGATTTATCTCTATGGTGTGTTGTATGATGGCTGTCAGCTTACAATGTTTTGAGTCATTTTGTGGAACTCCTAAATCCTATCATAACATTTACAAAAGAAAAAGGTGAAAAAAATACCCATAGTTACAAAATGAAACTAGGCTTTCTGACCCAGCATTCCTTACAATCATGCTAAAACATTTGCAATCACTTACTTTGGCTTAACAAGGAAGAAAACATGTTAGTGATTTGTCACAAATTGTGTTCAGTTTCGAAACTGAAGTTCTACTTTTTGTGTACGATCTTAAGAACAAAATATTTAATCATTTTTCACGAATAAAAGCAAATCTTATAAATATCAAAGAAAAAAAGTCAAACGAATAGAACGAAAAATTGGAAGAATTGCAGGCAGATTTCACATGTTGTTTTGAAGATTTGAAATCTACATTTGCACATTTTGTGAAGCCATTTATTTGTGATACTATTGAAGATGGATTTCCATCTTTTGAAATACTTGTTGAAAAAGCGACTGAGGAATTGGAGTTATTAAAGATGAAAGAGGATCAGGGCATTGCAAATACACCTAATGAATATTTTAATTTCTCAGGTCGACTATTGAAGCCAGACTCATAGTAATTTACTGGTAATTTAAAAATTAATTCAATAAAATTTCTTCAATTGAGATAGCTAATTCAGAGGAAAATAAGGTTTTACGGTTTTCCAGAATAGAATAAATAAATTCAAATTTGTAACATGTTTGATGAACATCAATTTTGCAGTAATACAATAAATATAGGTAATAAAAATGAACTGACTTGTTTTTATCATGAAATTTCAAGAAACGAAGCAAAAGTATGAGCATTTGAAACATTGCATAAAAAATTCAAAATATTGAATGTCGAAGGTTTTACAGTTTAAAACATCTTATGGAATTAACAGCACTTTCCAAATGATCTGAACATACCTGTAGACTGCAGAACATCAGCGACAATCGATCCCATCTCTAAGCTGCACTGAAGGTCAGAAATTTAAAAAACAAATAAACAATCAAAACGAAAATTAGGCATCACTCAAACTTCTAAATTTGTTAACATCTATCCTTATTCAATTTTCAACATTTCTGTAGTGTTTATATGCCAACAGATGTGATAATCGTAAATATTTGCGGGAAATTTATATTTCGGTCACAGTTAGGATTTTTCTTTTTTTAATTCCAGAAACATACATATTATGTTTCAGGTTTGCTTCATTTTACTCTGTAATTTTTGCCACAATGAACAAAAAGATCATATTACTGATTTATTTTTCGTTTTAATTACAGATTATTTCATTTTTACATCAATAAAATATTTTATGTCAGATGTAAATAAAACTACTTTTACTTTTGCTGTCAGTTGAAATGAAAGTAAAAGTATTCGCGTGTTCACGTTTCGCACGTTGTAAATTGTTTGGAAAATTGACGCGAAATCATGGTAAAGCGAAATGTGCGCAAGCTGTTAAAGTACATTAGCATAGCTTTGGTTTTACTGATTGGTGGAGCAATACTTTTTAAGTCTTTCATTACTATTAATGATATCGATTTAAACGGCACAAAAACTAGAGAAAAATATTCAGGACTACCGAATGCTCCTAACAAACGCAAAGTAACATTTTCGGTATGCTTACACATATTTGATCATAGATTCTGAAGTTTTCCACTTGTTTACTGACAGTAGATTCCTTTCTTTTTTCTATCAAACTATTCCAAAAAGTTAAAAATATAGGATGTTTCCCTTTCTCCATTCTTATATTTTGTGATCACGAATATATCTCTCGCTCCTTTCAACGACGTCATATCTCAAAAATCGGCAATTTTTAGTTATGCCTGTTTTGAGAATGCCCTGAAAGAGTAGTATATCCCTGCAAGATCGTCATATCTCACCGCTCCATATTTAGCCGCTAGAGAGCAGGAGTAATATTTATTTTTAATACTTTTTATTCTACTTTGAAACTTTAAAATCACTCCTGAAATATCATGTTTCTTGAGATGATGTTGAAAGGAGTGAGCGATATGCCAAAGTTCACATCTGCAGCTAGTTGTTGTCTTCCATTACTTTTATACTTGTTTTTTTCCTGACACTGAATAATACTAATTCCTGTGCACATTTTTTAGGATGAATTAATTGATTGGCATAATTATGAACAAATAAAAAGAGAGCAGGGTAGAAAAGGTCCTGGTGAACAAGGCATAGCATATTATATACCACCTGGAAATGATAAACGTAAGGATGAACTGTATAAAGTGAATGGATTCAATGGCTTAGCCAGTGATTTCATTGCCATTAATCGTTCGATTGCTGATATCAGGCACAAGGAGTAAGTATTGATCAAACTATACCTTTTAAGCAGTTGCAAGAACACTGAATCCCAATCTTGTATTCCTGCTTTTTGCATTTTTCCAGTTCATGTCGATTTCTTACCGTTTACTAATTTCTATATTCCTGCAGTTTTTAATATCTTTAAATTACAAAACAGATTCCATATTCATATGTCCTACGAAAAGTGTTTCCAGAGATTTTCAGTCCTTGAATGCTTTTATAAACTTAAAATATACTATAAATTTCTAAAACAAATGGGTATGGTAACCTAGTTGAAAGAGCAACAGAGTGGGGCGCCATCTCAGGTGTGATCTTGTCATCAGTCCTGGTTCGAAATGATGAGGTGTCATCGGATCTTTCCCTTCGGGTTTGATCTCGGACCGTCGCGCCTGGTTGGAAGAGTAACGAAGTCGTGTACATAGGGGGATGGTGCAAGTTAAAAAAACGTGGTCTTAAATGTCATCACGTTTCTATGGTGTGGAAGTTTGAAGAGTGGGGTGCCAGCTCAGGTGTTGACTCGTCGTCTGGCCGTGGTTCAAAATTACGTGTTGTCCTCGAATCTTTCCAATGAGGATTGGATCTGTCCCATGAGATTTTCAGTCCTTGAATGCTTTTATAAAATTAAAATATACTATACATTTCTAAAACAAATGGGTATGGTAGCCTAGTTAAAAGAGCAACAGAAGGATTGCGAGTTCGAATCCAACCAAAAGCCATTGTGTACAAAGGGGACTGGTGCATGTTAAATCTGTCTTGGCCTCATGGTGCCATTATGTGGAAGTTTAGAGAGTGGGGTGTCAGTTCAGGTGTGATCTCTCCATCTGATTGTGATTCAAAATTACTAAATGTATATTACTTCAGATCTTTCCCTTTGGCATGGATCCTAGACCGTCATCAATAACCCATTGTGTTGCTCCAGTGCAATGTTAATTGAAATATCTTAACTCCTAAAACAAATTTAGTAAAAATACTATGCCAAAAATATCGAAACAGCCTGAAACTTTGCACAGGACTATTACATCAAAGAACAAAAATTATAGTTTGTTGTAAAACCTCTTGACAACAATACACGCAAGCCTGTCACATGACTTTTACAACTATTTTTTACCTTGGCAATTAGTGGTAGCTAAACTGTCTCAAAAGCTACAAATTTCAAAATGTTTGTAACTTTTAGTAAAATTTATCCAAGGTCAATAAAACTGTCATATCACAACAAACATAAAAATATGTTTCTTCGGGACAATTTTTTTTTTTTGTGGAACAATTTAAAAGTTTTATTTTGTGGTCGTGGCAACCATGAAAGAAAAATGTTGGAATTTGATTGCTAGATTGTCATAAAAGCATTATTAAGAAAGGGGCTGTTGTGGCTCATTGAGAATATCCACTGTCCAACCTTTGAGTTGTAGGCGGGGCAGGTTTGATTACTGTCAGGTGCGTTCCTTCCTGGGTGTATTTCTCTCTTGTGTGTCATTAAAGCTTTCATTGTGTGCATGTGTATAACTTGATATTGTATGTCTTACGTTGCATGGCCAAATGTGACCTTTGTGCCATAAAACCTCAAAACCAGCCAACCTTATTAAGAAAATATTTAGATTTTAAAATTTACATTTGTTGGCGAAATTTTAATTGTTTTATATTTATTCAGAACATTTTGTGCTTGAGCCAATTCAGAGTAAAAAGTATGAGCAACTAAAATTGTTACTGAAGTAGGATTTGACAGGAAACTTGTATTTTAAAAATTAATGCCACTATTTCAAATTTAAGTAATTTTTATTTCAAGAATTGTTTTTAGACATTCTTAACTTTTTTTTTTACAACAGTTCCGTTTTGGTTTAAAAATTGTAAAATTCTCAATTTTTTTTCTTGGAGGTTGGCAGGTATCTTATAGAAATCAAGAGCAAAATTCTAAACTTTCTTTTTTTTCCGAATAAATGAAAACCGATTTCTTTTAATATTTGTATTTAAAAATACTAATTCTTTATTGTATCGCATTTTGATTTTGTCAGTTGCCAAAAGAAGAAATACTTGAATAAACTGCCTACTGCAAGTATTGTAGTTCCATTTCACAATGAACATCTTTCTACCCTTTTGCGTACAGCCACAAGTGTGATCGAAAGAGCACCATCAGAATTGATTCAAGAAATTATATTAGTTGATGACTTTAGTACGAAACGTAAGTAAACAAGTTTTTTTTAACATCCATTTTACTTAGTTTGTTTTGAAAATGCCTGGAATCGAAGAAGAATGTTGTCTCTTGGTTCTTTTAATTTATCTATATGAGTGTATGCAATTCAAATACCCTAACTTTGGAATAATATATAGTAATGCCTTTACTGTTTATATTTTGTTCTATTTTACAGTCACTTGACGTTGTTCATGCACATGAACTTACATAAGTGTGTATCTACTGAGGAGGCTAGGACTTAAGTCCCTCCCAAACTAAAAACAAAATAATTTCTTATTTTATTCATTGATTGCTCTAAAAATCATGTATAAAGGTGTTTTGGTATTTTCTCCTTACTGACAACCAATATTTATTCATTGCTTTCAGCTCATTTACAAAACTGCTCCATTTCTTATTTACTGGTGTTGAATAAAATAATTGAAAATTTTAATATTTATTAAAACGTGGGGCACTTGTGCCCTTCAATACAGCTTCTATTTGTCTTGGAATAGTCACTTTGAAACTAGCCTCTTGAACACACTCTAAAACATGTCTCCATGTAACACACTCTTGAATCTAGCTTAACATACTTCATAGGTAACATACTTCCAAACTAGTCTCTTGGTGACACTTAACAACTAGTTTATGTAACTCCCCAAAACTTGTCTTTAGGTAATATACTCCAAAGTCCCTAGGTAACCCACTTTAAAACTAGTTTTAACACTAAAACTATTATCCGATCCTACTACTGTATTTCAAAGAAATTTTTGAATTCTTATCCTACTCCTCCACAAATACAAATGGATAACTCCTCCATTTTATTTTCAGAGATATTCTATGCTGTATGATAAGTAAAACTTCAAAAACTGTAAAAGGAGGCTGAAAAATATGATGTATGTAGATAACATTTTACATGCTTTCTCAGGACAGACGACAACTTTCCTTACTCACGTATATTTAGTTTTCTGTAAAAGCTTTTTCTATCCTGATTAGTGGTCAAGTTTTTTACATTCTTGTGTTTGATGCAACCATTTTTAGATCTTGCGCCATAGCACCATCTATTCCGGCATTTGGAATTTTTGTAAAAGTTTTTGTAATTTACCTTATTATGTATACATTGTTGGTTGTGTAAAGTTTAAGCTTCATCCAAATACAGGGCTCAAGAGGATGTAATTGATTATTTGAGTCTGATGTGTTCCTTAAGCTACTTTATTACCCATGCATTTTCCATATCTGAGATCCTTTTGCATAATAAAATGCCAATCACTTCTATTTACTGTGTGGATTGTGGAAGTTTAATTTAGTTGGTAGAGTTCTGGATTACCAATTGGAGGGTTCTATGTATGAAACAAATGAAGTAAGCACAAAAAAAAGATACTTATATAAAAGATTAAAATCAACGCTAACTAAAAGTTAACATGCTTTTAAAAAGGCAATACATTTTTGAAAGGATATCCAGTAATCAGGCGGCTACACGGCAACGGATACACACGCACAGTAAATACGGATTCATTCAATACAGATTCATGACTGTTGCCATTCGGAAGAAAGAAAATAATAATTAAACATCGCATTAAATTAATTTTAAAAATTTCAACATTAAATTTTAAAAATCGGGCTGGTCTATAAAATCGCAAAAAATTTGTACTACATGTGTGCCAAATTTCATTAGTGTGAATGCCATAAATTCGTCAGGGCACCCCGTACACACACATACAGAAACTTCATTTTATAATAGTAGAGATGAAAGGGATTGTGGGGCAAGAGAAATGAACCACCATTTATCACCCTGAAGGCCAGTCTTCATCCAAAAGTGTTTTTGTGTATATAGTGGGGTTGGAAGGGAATATTTATAAGCACTCTCAAATCCAAATGAATCAGGCAAATACTACTCATTAAATGAATTAAAAGCTATACATAACAAAAAACACTGTTTAGTCAACACAATAATACAAGACCACTAATTTCTTTGGTGACCAAGCAAAAACGTGTTATAGCTTTGCTATGTTTTGACTTGATCACCATATTCGCCAAACACTACCTTCAGATTTCAATTCCTTCAAATATTTATAAAATTTTTATGATAGAAAAGCTTTAAATTCCTTGGAAAACTGCAAAGGGCGTGTGGAACATTTCTTCGCTGAGAAAAATAAAATGTTTTAAGAAGGGGAATCACTAAGTTGACTGAAAGATGGCATGAAATCGTGGAACAAACCTATCAATGTTTTTCAATTAAGTTATTTTGGACACTGAAAAACACAACATAAAAACCGAATGAACTTTTTGTGTAACAATATTTTCATTGGATTTCAGATGGAAATCATACTTTTTCACTCAAGTTCCTAATTTATTTTTTAGCTGAACT
Source organism: Metellina segmentata (assembly GCA_947359465.1). Taxonomy (NCBI): domain Eukaryota; kingdom Metazoa; phylum Arthropoda; class Arachnida; order Araneae; family Tetragnathidae; genus Metellina; species Metellina segmentata. Next base: position 14,063,086 of record OX375874.1, on the reverse strand, counting down.
GAAAGAAGAATTAGAAGTTTATATCAAGAAGCACCTCCCGAAGGTCCGAGTGATTCGAGCAAAAGAAAGGGAAGGTTTAATCCGAGCCAGGCTCATTGGTGCCAAGGCAGCAGTTGGAGATGTTCTCATTTTCCTCGACTCTCACACAGAAGCCAATATCAACTGGCTTCCTCCTTTGTTAGGTGTGTAATTTAAATTTAAAAAATTTTTTTTTTTAGTTTTCACAAGAAACAAGTGATTTAAATAGATTTCTAGTTTTAGTTTTCCCAGGACTGTCACAGGTGACTTTTTGCTATTATTTTCAACCTCGGTTACTATAGAGGTAGCTGTTCACACAAAATTTTCTCAACTAGGGGGCTCTGCCCCCTGCTCGCTTACGCTCGCCAACCCCCGGGGATTGCTGCGCAATCCCATTTGGTTTGCTTCGCAAACCAACCATCCTGTCACAGATGCCATTTGGTTTGCTTCGCAAACCAACATTACTTTCACAGAGTGAAACTATCTGAAGAATTCGTATTATGCTGATTTCACTTTCCGGTTCATGACGTCACAGCGAGGGCTTCGCTGCGTCTCGCTTACGCTCGCCGACCCCGGGGATTGCTACGCAATCCGTTTAGTTTGCTTTCTCAAACCAATACTTCTTTCGCAAGTGATTTAACTTTTTTTTTTGCTTTAACACTTAATGCACCCTAAACTAATAGCGGCATCAGTAAAAAATCTTCTGCATCTTGTTCCCTGTACAATTTTAAGTAAACATTGTTAATATCCAAACTTTACGATCTGTACTTTGTCGGTAAACTGTCTTGAGAACAGAGGGAAAAAAGCGAGCCTTTTTCCTCGCCAAATAAAAAGAAATCGTTTTTATGGCAATTGTTGCTACGATAAATTTGATATTTGGCAAACCCGATAGTCGAAAGTGCAACCCACTTCTGCTTTCGGAAGCAGCTATGCGAACTGAAAAATACGAAATTTGTGACACCAACTTTTGATTGCATCGAATTTATTTATGAACCAATTTTAAAAATAATTGTACCGTAAGAAAGAGTATATTCTGAGGTATACTGCAATATTTTTAAAATTAAAAACTAACAGTAATACTATACAGATATGACCATTTTAGTTTTGTATCGGAAGTTACGATCTGAAAGTTCCGAAAATTGTATGACCAACTTTTAATTGAATCGATTTTATTTATTAACCAATTTGAAAAATAACTGTACCATAAGAAAGAGTGTAATGTAATGTATTCAGTGATGTTTTCAAATTTAAAAAATAATGGCTTTTGCCGTAGACAAAACGGTTTTAACAATAAGTAGCGAAAATATCCAAAGATTCCGAATTTTGTATGACGAACTTTTGATCGCATCCAATTTAATTATTAACCGATTTCAAAAATAATAGTACTGTAAGAAAGAGTATATTCTGAGGTATACTGCGATATTTTAAAAATTAAAAACTAATAGTAATTAGATATAGATACGGCAGTTTTAAAAAAAAGTAACAAAAATGTCCCGATTTTTCCTGAATTTCAAAAAAATATTATCAAAAACCAAATTTAAATTTCAAAAAAAACTCGACGAGCTGCAAAAATTTACGTTGAAAGGTACTCTTAAAAAAAAACTCACGACTGAAGACTGAAAATTTGAATGTGTTTTGCTCACTCGCGGAAGAAATTTCACTTCTTCAACTTTAACACTTAATAAAACCTAAACTAATAGCCGCATCGGAAAAAATCTTAATAATTATCCAGGGAATACGATGAAGAACAAAGCATGTTAATTTCATTTTTTTCCGATCAGTACTTTCTCGGGAAACCGTCTAAGAATCGAGCTAAACAACACAGTTTTCAATTCTGCGGCGGCGGCGGCAACATTTTTTTAATATAGAGAGAAAGCTTCTGTTCCTAAAATTTGGGTTACTTTTCAAAATTCACACAAGGTCAATGAAAATTTAGTCCTTTTCTTATTAACTAATAGTGGAAAGAAAATTTTTTATTTTATTTAGCTAGGAAATTTTCCTAGGAATGCAAATTGCCAAGTTGTGTCAACCATGAAAGAAAAATATGAGAATCTGGTTACTAGACTGTCAGAAAAAATCTTATTTAAAAAATAAAAATTTAATTTTAAAGTTTTTATTTTTTGGCAAAATTCACAACGTTTGTTTTATACTTAGCACATTTTGTGTCTTAGCTGATTCATTTTGTATATGAGCAATTAAAATTGCTAATAAATAGGGTTTAAGAGGAGACATGTCTCTACAAATTATTTTCCTGTATTTCAGAACCCATTGTTAAAGATCGAAGAACAGTTGTGTGCCCATTCATTGATGTCATAGATTATGAAACATTTGCCTACAGAGCTCAAGATGAAGGTGCTCGTGGTTCTTTTGATTGGGAGCTGTACTACAAGAGATTGCCGCTGCTACCTAAAGACCTCAAACACCCTGCTGAACCATTCGAGTATATGAGCTGTTTTATTCGCACAGATCTTTCTTAATTGGGTAGCCCGGTTGGAAGAGTAAAGGATTAGCAACTGGCGGGTTATGAGTTCGAATCCAACCAGAGACCGTCATATACAAAGGGGGCTGGTGCATGTTTAATCTGTAATGGTTTCAACTGTTGTGTTGTTGAAATTCAGTGAGTGGGGTGCCAGTTTAGATTTGTCCTTGTCTGACTGTGGTTCAAAATTATGTGGTGGTGTTGTCGGATCATTCCCTTCAGGTATGATCCCGTACCATGACCAATAGCCTGTTCCGGTGCGACATTAATTAAAAATACACACCTCACTTTCTTAATTATGTGTGTTAACCATGCTATAATAGTTAAATAGGAATTTTTGAAAGTAAAACTGGTGCATGTTCATTAATATTCTATCGTATAGTTAAGAAATGTTTATGTATTAAGCATTTATGCATACACAGTGCAGCGAAAGTTCACATAAACAATCTGGTTTTGGGGGAATTTTGCACTTAGAATAATATTTTGTAATATTTTTCTAATGCATAGCCAATCGAACATTACTATTAATTTTTCAAAGCCACCAGTTTTGAAGATTTGTCTCCAAGCCATGTCAGCTATAAAAGAAAATATCGAAATCTGTGGTTGCCACTCTTGAAAATCTCATTAAGAAAATATTCATTTCTCTGTGAGATCTTCAATTTTTTGTTTCATACTTAATTAGCACATTTCATGTCTGGTTCATTTTGAACCTGTGCGACAAAAGTTGCTACTAAAATGGGATTAATGGGTAGAGTTTTGTTACTGTTTTTTAAGTTTAATGCTACTAATTTACAAGTGCTTTGGCTGGCAACCCTGAAGATATCCCCTGTATTTCTTTTGCTTTGTTTTGGCATTTTATCACCTATCAAAATTGTAATGATATTTCTTCCAAACCCTATTTGGTGCATCTTTGATTAGTATACTTCAAAACCTACTGGCAATTAGTGTGTTAAAGCTCTTGTTTTACTTTGAATATTCTAGGAGCCCTGTTATGGCCGGAGGCTTGTTTGCCATTGACCGCTCTTTCTTCTGGGAACTTGGAGGGTATGATGAAGGACTTGACGTGTGGGGAGGAGAACAGTATGAACTCTCCTTCAAAATCTGGCAATGCGGTGGAACAATGGTGGATGCCCCATGTTCAAGAATCGGCCACATTTATAGAAAATTTCCTCCGTTCCCAAATCCTGGAATCGGGGATTTTGTTGGAAGAGTAAGTACATTCCTTTTCATTGTCTAAATGAATTTGTTAACACTGAGAAAACCTATTGTGAAATACTGTATGGTAACCTGGTATCCAAGTTAGGTAATTTGAACCATCTGTTTAATTAAAAATATTTGGATGAGAAGTATTCAAAGTTCAAAATTTATGCCTCTTAAAATGCTTATGGGTCATGGTAACCTAGCTATAAAAGTAACGGAATAGTAACAGAATGATTGCGAGTTCCAATCCGACCAAAGACCGTCATGTTCAAAGGGGGCTAGTGCGTGTTCAATCTGCTGTGAACTGAAAAGGTGTTTTAATCCTCTGATCAATAGGCTTGCATTTTTCTTTAAATATCTTCTAAGGAGTTTTGACTTTTTTATCAATCAAGTTTCCTATATTGTTTTCAACCTATCAGCATAGCTCTGTTGTGTTATAAAAAATATTACAATGGCAAGAGGATCGAAAATTGGATTTTTTTTACGTTTCTTTTATTTTATGAAATGTGCATATCAATGCACATATCACTCACGCCTTTCAACAACATCATATCTCAAAAATCGGCGATTTTAGTTATGCCTGTTTTCAGAATGCCCCGAAAGAGTAATAAAGACTCGCAAGATCGTCATATCTCCCCGCTCAATATTTAGCCACTAGAGAGCAGAAGTAGTATTTATTTTTAATACATTTCAATCTACTTTTAAACTTTAAAATCACTTTTTAGATATGACGTTGTTTGAAAGGAGTGAGCTATATTCATTGTAATAGGATTTAAATAAGAAGAAATGTGAATAAAGTGTGATAATCAATAAATTAGAACAATTAAGAAACTAAAGCAGATGCTATACAGGGGCCTGCCAGAGTTTAGTATTTTCTCTGTGTGTTAACTAATCCAAAAATACTTATTGAAAAAAATTATATTTTCTCTAAATTATAGATTTCTTTTTTAAAGTTCAAAATGTAAACGTGTTTATCTTAATTTTTCTTTTATTTGATCAATATAATGGACAATACCTATTTATATTTAGTGGAATGTTAGGTTTCATTGATGAAACCAGAGAGCTATTAATTTTGAATTGTTTTTTAACTATCTTTTATAGAACTACAAGAGAGTGGCTGAAGTCTGGATGGATGAATACAAAGAATATTTGTACTTGCGTAGGCCTCATTATCGTGATTTAGAGCTTGGAGATATTTCCAAACAAAAAGCTTTGAGGGAAAAGTTGAATTGCAAGCCATTCAAGTGGTTCATGGAAACGATCGCATTTGACCAATCAAAGAAATATCCCCCAATAGAACCTCCAAACTTTGCGTCTGGAGAGGTAAGATTCTAAATAATTTGGCTTTTGGGGTAGGTTCTGGAGATGTAAATTGCGTATAAAAAGTAGTTTACTTGGGGGGGGGGCAGAACATCTATATGTATGTAGATATATATTTCACTGATATACATAGCACAAAAATTGAGATTATTTGTTTAGTGGCAAAAAAACGTTTGTAAGCAATATAAAATCGACCATTACCGTTTTTATTTGTAAGTTTTGTTTAGTTTAAATTTGGGTAGTTTCATCTATGGAGCTGCAAAATACAAAAATAGCACAGCAGAGTTTGTCACTCTAACTAATGAAATTCTTTAACAGTGTGATTACAGCAAGCAGTGAGATATCTGGAAGATACCAATCTGCGCACAAAGCAAAATGTAGGCGAAAATATGTTCAGTGTCAAAATACTGAACGGCCTTCAAATCAAGGAATAAGATAAAATTGAAGCTAAACTCTAGAATCGAATTATAGTAAAATGACTGAAGTGAGCTTTTGGCCATACAACATGTAATATTAAGCAAAATGCTATTATGTAATTATGTATAATTTTATTTCATTTGCAGAAATAAATCCATTTAAAGAATGAAATCCAATTGTAAATATAGATGCAATAATATTTTATATAAAAAATTAAATGAGGTATGAATTGTGAGTGATGTGGGGCTCATGGACCTCATCCCTAAAAAGTAGGGCTTGGAACTCCACTGCAGCAAGAACTGATTTCTTTCAGAAAATTTATCCTTGGACGGAATTTAGTTAAAGTTTTTGTATCAAAACAGGGCAGTCTCTTTGGATTCGTGTATTCAAAACTGAAATTTGACTATGCAACCCATCCCTTTATAAATTTAAAGAAATCACAGATGTACCACAATTTCTCATAGAAATTTAACTCCCTTATTCCCATCACTCAATATCAAAACCATTATCGCCCGATTGATTTATTTCTAAGAATTATATTTTACGCTTATATTAATGGAAGGTGTAGTATATCAATCAGATTTGATATGAAGAATAGTTTGTTAATATATTCTGAAGCAAATGGGTTTACTTATACTATTAATTCTTTCTCTAGATAAGGAATGTTGAAAGTAATTTATGTCTTGATACAAAATTCCGCAACCAGAATGATAGATTTGGTCTTGAAAAGTGTATCAAAGATCAACATGCTCAAGGAGGAGAACAGGTAAGATTACACTTCAATTGTAAATCATTACCTAATAATCTCTGGCACTGTGATGTAGCTATATAAAGGAAGATAACATCTGTGGTGACCCCAAATACTAGTTAGGGACAGTAAAAGGGTAGCATTTCAGAATTTCTTTTACGTTTTGTGGATTTTCTTTGTAAAAGATTTTTGTAGTTTTAAGCATAATTTTGTCCTTGCCAATAATATTTTCCAGTCTTATACCAGTAAAATGAATGTTTTTATGCCATGTAACGAAAAAATAAAACACTTTAAAGGCAATATTTCCTTTCATGTAGTGTCTCTCAAGAGCCCATCTCTTTTTGGTGTGCGCTGCCTCTAGGTACTCAAGTGATTTTTTTTTCTTTTCCCACAGGGTTTACTGTTGCACCAAAACACATCCAGGGTACCCAAGTGATCCTTTTCTGCTCTGATCTTACTATATTCCCAAATATCTCTTTTTGTCCCCTTTCATGACATTTTTTACTTGATGTCATCTTGTGTTTGGTCCAAATATGGTCCTTGCACCATAAAAACTTCAAATCCAACCTTTTGCATAGTGCGCTCCAATCATATTACCATTCAGAAAGGATTGAACAGACAAGCAATTAAATTCTTTTCTCACAAATATTGAGCTCAAGCCAATACAATAGGCAATTTTTATTTATTTTGCCCTTGATAATTACTTATTTTGTCCTTGAGGCTAACCACCACCAGACATACGACGTTAACCAACCGGTCTGGTGGTTAGCCTCTAGATCGGATGGTTCCTGGTTCAAATCCAGTTCAGTGCATGTATGTTTGTAAGTATATGGTGTAGAGGCGGCTGGTGCACCTTAAATCTGTCGTGGTTGAAAGTCCTTACGTTGGATTGCTGTGGAAGTTTGGAGAGTGGGGTGCCATCTCATTTGTTGCCTACTCATCTGACCGTGGTTCAAAATTGCGTGGTGTTGTCCTCAGGTCTTTCCCTTAGGGGATTTATCCTGGGTCGTTGTCAATAGCTGTTGTATTGCTCTAGTACGACGTTAATTAAAAATTACCAATTGTCCATAATACCTATTAGCAGAAGCCAATAATCCATTATGTAATCTTTATGCTTAGTCAATATGTAATGCAAAATTTATGCTGTGAGCATTAATTTATTAACAAAATTAATGTGGTACTGATTTGTATATTTAAAGCCTAATGATTTGAATAAGTAATTCATGAATTCAAATAGGGGTACTTGACAAATTACTTACTTTTGTCTTGGATAAGTCAACACACATTTCCCCCATGTCTAGAAAAGTAGTTTCACCTCTTACTGTCTAAAAGTCAATATTAAGTCCCTATTTGCTAAAGTTTAGGGATAGCAACAAATACTAAACATTTTATTTTTGTATGAAATGTTTTAAAATTTCTATTAACCTCTCAAGTGGTTTCTTTGAGGTATCTCGTCCATCTAAATTTGACTAATTTTGCTAATAACAATATCTTGTCATCAAGATTTTGCCAATTTTTTTATAATGCCGAATCCAAGGTATGGTCAGTTTTCTTCTAATGGCAATATATCTTGTCCACCAAGAACTGTTCAGTTTTGCTATTAACAAGATATCTCATTGAGGCAACCACCACATTGAAAAGTTTTTGTGCTGTTTTGACTGAGACTGACTGGAACCTTACTCCATGAGATCTGCTCACTTTTAGTTGACTAATGACTACTTGTGGGGGTGACTCCGACGAGTGCCAGCACTGTGACTAATAATCTATGGCAGTGCTCCCCAACCTTTTTATCGCAGCGGACCGGATCAACGTTTGATAATTTTAAAGCGGCCCGCTGAGGGGGGGGGACGTTGATTGTTTTTATTTTAGATTGTTTTGTTTTAATAATTTTAATTTAATTGTAGTTAAATATGCCTTCAAAATAAAATATAGTTAGACCAAAAAATGAATATAAAGTGATTTAACATTTTAACTCACTAGAACGCTAAATCCAGGGATGAGATTCTTCCGACTTTAGTCGGTATTTCCGACTTTAGTCGGTATTTCCGACTTTAGTCGGTATTTCCGACTTTTATCATTTTTTAAGAAAAAATTCCGATTTTTGCCCTTTTTCTCTTCTATAAACGTAAAATGCGCCAAATGAGACATATCTCGCCTAAATTTTTCCACGCTGATAAGTTTGCAAATTCCTCTTTTAAAAGAATACTTAGAAGCAAATAAGTTTAATGACAAACCTGGAGAACTTTGATTTTGAACAAGTTAACGTATGTTGTTGCTGTAAATTACGTAGGTAACAGCTCCGTTTTTTTAGTCTACGAAAGCTTTATCTAGCGTCCGTGGTACGTCATGATGCGGCGGAAAAGGTATAAATGAAATATTTTAAGTTGATCAGCTTTTAACTAGAAAATAAGATACTTGGTTATTTAACCGATAAAGTTATTTCGTCTTTTATGGCAACCTCGGCAAGCGGAAAGTTTAAAGTTTCTTTTTGAATATTCTAATAAGTAATTTAAAAATCCGTTAAAACTTCTTTGGCGACTTTAGAAGTGTGCCAAGGCGGTGGACATCGCTTTAAACGTAGACTGCAGCTATTTTTTTGCAACAGAAATTTTCAAAATGATGCTTCTTTTAAGGGCAATATTTATGATTGCTTTAATAAGTAAAATTATTTCTTGAATAATATGGGTTATTAATTTTAAGTTTTATTTGGTTTAAAGTTGAAAAAATTAGAAAATAAGAATATTTACCGGAAAATATAAGCCGATTCAAATTAGCTAGAGATTTTGAAATGTCATAGCATATTTGAAAATAGGTTAATTTGAACTGAATTAAGTTATATTTTATTTAAAACAGGGTTACAGCTTCAGTCTGTTTATAGCAATGACAACGGCCTTGGCGCTTTTTTTTTGGCGGACCTCTTAAATCGCCAAGGAAAGAATTATTTCAAATGAACCAATGAAATCAAATGGCAGTTTAACGGATTTTAAAAGAACTTTCAAGAATATTCAAAATGAAAGTTTTAAACTTTCCACTAGTCCAGGTTGTCTTAAAATCCGTAATACAAATGGGTTACCTTAACCTGTCATTACTCGCTACTAGAAGTGCGCCAAATAAAGCGCCAATACCGTTACCACCGCTATAAACGTAGACAAGCTGTACCAAAGCAGGTTTTGATTTGTTTTAAATTAATTTTGTAACGATTTATTAACGTAATATCGGTAAAAAGCTGTAATTATGCTAATTTTTATTTTTAATGTCGACTTATTTTTTTCATAACATTTATGCTATTTAATAAAATTAGTATAAATTTCATTCATTCTTTTGTATAACATAGCGTTTTTATTTCCTGTTAATATAATTTTTGTATCAAGGTTTTGGAAAAATTGCTACTATTAAAAAAAATCGCACTTTTTTTTTAAATGTTCTACAATAGGCATATAAATAGCATTTTCAACTTTATGAAACTTATTTTATACTTTTTACAGAATTGCCAAGATATTTTTTCTTTTTGTGCGAAATACGGTTTTACGAGCCCCTTTTCTTATTTGCAAAATTTGAGTTTACGCGTATTTTCAGACTTTTTGTCCTTTTCCCACTCTCATGCCTGTAAATCAGTGAGAACCCTGAGCTTGTTTCTTTGCAACAAGACGGTTTCATCCATAATAGGAGACAATGACACCCGGAGTGTGTTGCTTATATCCAGTTTATTCCGTTGTTTTGTTTTGGTTGGTGTCAGTGCAGAAAACCCCGCTTCACACAGATAGGTTGTCGGAAATGGCATTAGGGATTTGAGTGCTATGGTGGCAATCTCAAGGTATTCCGCCATGACTTTAATCCAGAACACTGGCAGAGTTGTCGTCTCGCACTTAGTTTTAAGGCCATATTTGTTTGCAATCTCAAGCAGTTGATCTTCTTCTTGCAGAGACATGCTAGATTTGCCTGATTTGTTGACAAATGGGTCGATTGCTTACGAGTTCGTGGGTCCTTAGTGGTTGGGAAGTAGCGCTCGAAGGTGAAGACAGGTGATCGTGCACCAACTGGGAGAATGAATGTTTAGGCTCAGTCATGCCTAAAATCCCCGCTAATGTCTGAACCATGTCCAAAATGCCTCTGTTCACGGGCCGTCCCCACAACTTCAGTTTAGCTTTAAATGTAGCTACTTTGTCTGCCAGCTTGAAAACAGCTGTCACATTTGTCAAAATTGGAAAATAGAGACATACAGAACTCAGAAATCATAATTGAAGCTCTAGTCACTAGAACGCTACTCGAGAGAAATACACCACAGTAAATAAAATGGAAATAATTTAATGTTCCTTGGGCGGCCCGGTACCATTTGATCCCCGGACCGGTACCGGCCCGGGGGTTGGGGACCACTGGTCTATGGTACTGAGACTCCTGCTGATCCACTAAAAACCGATTGCCCTAATAAATTTCAGCATGTACCTGATTGGAATGTTTAATAGTTCCCCCAGTATTCGATACAGTGGTATATCAGATATTCGAATCATTGGGAAGAGTAGTAATGACAATCACATAAGACATGTACAGGACTCCTCCATCAACCAACAGCCTCTTAATAATGGGTCCTCTATAACACCCATAAGGTTGAGGTGTCTATTTTGGGTACAGTGGCCAGTTAGAAGGCCAATAGCTACCCTAATTTCTTTCCTGCTGAATTTCAGCAGTACCCTCGATCTTTCCCAGGAAGATTGTTGATTGAGCTCTTTGGCTTGTCTTTGATCATTAGATTGAAGCCATTTATGGTAGGATTCGGCAAGGAGTAAACCTTTGATAGTCCCCTAACCACATTACCATTTGATCCACGGACCAGTACCGGCCCGGGGTTTGGGGGACCACTGGTCTATGGTACTGAGACTCCTGCTGATCCACTAAAGACCGATTGCCAAAATAAATTTCAGCAAATACCTGATTGGAATGTTTGACCCAGGGTTCAAATCGTTGTGCAGAGTAATAGTCACATTTACATAGAACGTGCATAGAACTCTCCTCTACCATCCGACAACCTCTACATAATAGGTCATCTACGACACCCATGATGTTGAGGTGTCCCTTCAGGGCACAGTGGCCAGTTAGAAGGCCAATAGCTATCCTGATTTCTTTCCTACTCAAATTCATCAGTTCCCTCGATCTATCCCTAGAAGAAAGCTGATTGAGCTCTTTGGCTCGTCGTTGATCCTTAGATTGAAGCCATGTATGGTAGGACTCGGCAAAAGGAGCAAACTCCTTATAGTCCCTCTAACCACATTGTGAGGCAGACCCAAAACAGGCTCTGATCCAATAAAGGGTGTTTCATATCTATGTGTTGCTAATTTGTCTGCCAATTCATTACCCTCAATGACCAGGGGCCCAGATAAGAGACACTTTGTTTCTTTCAGCCATATCCACAAGTGCGTTGTTACATTCCCACACTGTTTTGGAAAAAAAGCAGTGACACTGTAAGGCTTTAAGGGCTGTTACTTTAAGTTGGGAACCAGAGTTAACTTTCCCTTTGTGGCATTACTTTACGTAATAATTTTTCAGAATGTTTGATTGAGTATTTAGCTCTACATATGCGTTTGCAAATTGTAAAAGGACAATTGCTATTTGTCCCTGATATCAAAGTAAATTCACTTGGGTTTTTCCCAAGTAAATCAGTTGTACATTTTATTCATTAAAGGTAAGCTTTTTTTCTGTTGGTTATTTTGAAGTCTTACTTATTGCAGCATTTTGAACTGACTTGGCACAAAGACATCCGACCAAAGAAAAGAACTGTTTGCTTTGATGTATCTTCGTCAGATAATCATGCTCCAGTTGTTTTGTGGAGCTGCCACGGAATGCAAGGAAATCAAGAATGGAAATATATATATGTGAGTAAAATCTTTTTTTATCCTAAAAAATGCAGTGCCACAGTAAATAAGTTGAAGAACACAGTTGGAAGGGTTGAGAATTAGTAATTAGTTGGTTGCAGGTTCAAAACTTGATCCAACTCAAAAACATTCATTAATTCTGTCGGGGCCTCAAATATCCTCACATTGGCATTGCCTGGAAGTTTGGAGAGTTTCCCTTTGGTATTGACCCCAGACTGTTGGCAATAGCCATTGCATTCCTCCTGTGCAACTTTAATTCAACTGTCTACCTCCCTAAAATATACAATGCAGTGAAACCTTGATAAGTCTTGATATATATTGATAACCTTGATATATATATGTGTGTGCGTGTGCGTGTCGTTTTCCTTGTTCATTAAAAACTCAGTGCAGTGGGGCTGGGCTTGATTTCTCCCCTTTTATATCGATTTTTTGCTCTTCACTTGCAAAAGTAAAAATTGTAAAACCAATAGGAATCGTTAACTTTTTAATGGATTAAAAAATTGAGGGAAAAAATTAGTTTTTTACCATGCTCCCTTTCCTGTTTCCAAGTAACCCCAAGCTAGTACTAAAAAAAAAATGAACAAAATTTGAGCAACTTAAAAAGGTTCGCCGTCCGGCCTGTCCTAGATCATCAAAGATAGAGTAAAAATTTCAAGATTTGAAATCTGCAGAAAATTTCACATTAGATTGATACCTAAAAATATGATTTTCTTTAAATAAATAATTTTTATATTGTAACTTATATATTTTCTGCAGTACGAATGCCGCTGCAAAGAATGTCCTTTGTTTGATTCGAGAAATCACCGATTCCATTTACAGCGCTCAAACGATTCCACAGCAAAGGAAAGCAAAACAAACAAAAAAAAAACATTTTGACTGGCATTGTTTAGTTCTTTTTTTGTTTAATCGGGATCATTAAAGATAGATTGAAAATTTCAACGGATAGATACCTTATGCATTTTATTTTATTTTAATAAATAATTTTTCAATTAAATATTTTTATTTTCACTAGAGATTGTGAATGTCCACGCCAATTAGATGTCTTCACAATTCAAATTTGGCCGCATTTGACAATGAGTGTTGCCCATGGTGTTGGTTTGCAAAGCAAACCAAATGGGAATTCGTAGCAATCACATTAGCAAGCAGTGGTCACACCTGATCCCATGAAAAGAACTGTCACTGGCAATGCCGTTCTGGCCATGCAGTGGCTAGTCTAATTATAAATGTGATTGAGTCCTGAATAAATCTGAAACCATTTTCATTGTTTACTGACAAGTAAATCGTTATACACGTTATCTTCATCTTTCTCTGCCTTTGTATTGGACAGAAAATGTAACTTTTGATCTTATTTAAAGGATTTTGAATCAAGAAAATAAATGCCTAGTGTATTTTTTTATCATTTGCTATTCTAAAAACTTTGACGATTTCTTTTATGTTGTATAAAATATAAAAAGTTCTAGACTTTCAAGAATACAAAGATACCTATTTTAAAAAGAGTTATTGTAAACGATTTTGTTAATTTGTGTATTTTTTTTCATAATTAGTTCTTTTGTGTCTTTAAATTTGTAGGCGAAGATGCAGCTTTATCATCCTATAAGTGGACACTGTCTAGACTGTGATATAGAACGAAAAGAAGTTTTCATGAGCCCTTGTGATACGAAAGTTTTGACTCAAAAGTGGAAGTTTCATACGTTCAATCAAACTGCTTTAGACAACTGGTGATAGTCGACTGAAATTTTTACAAGTTTTAAATCTCCAATGAGATCTTTATACATTCCATTTTACCTCTTTATAAATACACTTATTTCGTTTCCAAATCAGGATGCCATTTTTTGCAATGATATTTATTTCAAGTGTAATATTTTTTCTGAAAAGATTCTTAACTCCTTTATGAATGACACTTAATTTTTATAAATACTTATGCTTCCCCTTAAGTTACTTAAGTTGAAAGTTCTTCATAACACTTAACTAGGGGTAAATTATGGTCTGGCTCCAGGGAGAAAGCAGTTAAGTCATGTGGTTTTGAACAAGTCCATTAATTAAATTAGGGGACTGGTGGTAACTTAGACAAATTTCTTTCACAATTTGCATCTTTAATGCAAATTCTGGTTATAAGCTTATCTTTCGGTGCTAAAAGCAATAGTTTTGGTAACAAGTCGTTGGTAACAAGTCGGTATAGTTTGGTAACAAGCAATAGTTTTGGTAACAAGTCGGTAGGGGAAACATCCGCATCGATCATCATGCTTTTGTATAAGGTGGCCTTTAAATGCTTTTCTACCCATATTCAGAAATCGATTGGACCAGGTTTGACTGCCTTCTCCCCTGAGCCTCACTGAAGTATGGAAGTTTCCATGCACTCTTCACTTAACGACCAAGCTCAGTTCCTACCACTAGGCCAATAAACAAGGAGCTTAATTTTTTTTTTTTTTTGTTCTGAATAAAGAAAATATTTAATAGAATTTTTTTTATTTGCATCACTTACATATTGGCTTATGACTTATTTTGGGGGTGACTCCAAAGAGTGCCAGCACAGCAACTAATAGTCTATTGTATCAAGACCCCTGCTGGTCTACTAAAGACCGATTGCCGAAATAAATTTCAGCATGTACCTGATCGCAATGTTCGACAGTTCCCCGGGTTTGAAACAATGGTATCCCAGATATTCGAATTGTTCGGCACTAGTTCACAATCAGCAGTTGGGCAGTATCTTGACATGTATAGGACTCTTCTGTCATCGAACAGCCTCTACATAATGGGTCATCAATAACACCCATAAGCTCGAGGTGTCTATTTAAGGTACAGTAGCCATCACTTGCATATTACAAACTATAAAAACATGACCAGCAAAAAGTATAATAATAATCTACCCTGAAAATTATTCATTCTTAAAGACATTAAAATTGATATTTTAGTCATCAAATCCTTTAAAGTGTGGGCACACTAAAGGATACCCTACCTGTTTTCATTCCTCAAGATACTAATATATACATAACAATATGTATATAACAAGATATTATATATTTTCACCCTTTCATGTTATTTTTTTACTGGATGTTGTCTTGTGTTTGCCACAGCTTGGCCAAACATGGCCCTTGTGCCGTAAAACCTCAACCAACCTTGAAATTGAAGTGGCTTTGCCCATTACATTGTAGGCTATGCAGGTTGGATTCTTCCTGGAGTGTAGAGTTCAGTGGCATTTGCTGGTGTGGATGGCTGCACCATGCTGCATGTGAAATCTCTTTTTGGATTACATTGCATCTGGGCCATGTTGGCACCAGCTCCAGCTATGGGTTTGAAAACATCCCAAGAAAAAAGTGGATTCTCTGTACTGGATGTGGAGTTTACTCTCTTTTGGAAACACAAGTCATTCTCCCAGGTTACCCAAGCAATCTTTATCTGCTTTCATCACACTTCTCTATTCCCCTATCCCTCATTTTCCCCTTTTCAAGATATTTTTTATATGAAGTTGGCTGTGTTGTTTGATGCAGCTCGGCCAAATATGACCATAAAATCAACCCTGTGCTCGACAGCTGGTCGTTAAAGGAAGGGTGTCTGTAGTGTAACCATTTCTTGATTGTTACGAAGAGAACTAATAATTTGTTGGTATTAAAGTTTTAATTTATATTTACTGTCAAATTTAAATGCATCATTAAGTTTTGCACATGTTTATACCAAGAATACTTTTTGATCTCAATCTTTAATTTGAATGCATGAAAGCCGCTGAGGTAAGTTATTATTTAGAAATTATGTGTGGCCTCGTTCTCTGTGTTTTAATGATGCATTCAAATTGTTCTGTATGGTATTCTTATTTTAAATTGTGCAGCTTGGAAAATGTTTAAAGGTTATAATTCTATAGTTAGGGCTTCCCCTTAGGGTTCCCTTTTTTTTTAAATACACCAATGATCATAACTGCACGAAATTGCAACCTGTTATGTTAATTTCAGTTTGCTGATACTTAATTGAATTCATTATTAAACTTGTAAAATTATGTTTTATCAGATGTATGATTGCTAGAAATGGTCAAAGAAGTAAATTATTTTTGTTTTTATTGTAAGGTCATGTAATACGGTTAAATACACACTGTGCTATATTATTTATTATACATATGAAGCAAAATGTTTTGTTATAAGATAACTAGAAAGGAATTCCTTTTCATATAAGCAAAATCCAACAAGGTTTTGTTTTTATTTAAAAATTTAACCAATACCTGAAGTATACAAAGATTTAGCATTAGCATCTAATTACATAGTTATTAATATTTTATGTACATATATTTATGTACTCAACATCATTTGGCTTCTGCTTAATATATATGCTTCTGATGTGTATATTTTGCTTACTTTTTAAATAATTTTAGTTTACCATATTTAAACTTTTTCATAATTTTGTTGCATAGTAGAGAATTGTTGATACTTAAAAAACCTTAGCTCTTACTAGATATTCACTTCATTCTTCTGTTCTGAGATTTTGAAATATTTATCTAAAACATTTTATGAAAGAATAAGCTGACATAACTTTACTTAACAGATAATTTACTTTACAGGATATCTACTTAGCATTTTCATTCTCCAATAAAAGCTTTATCCATTTTTTAATAATACTTAATGAAAAGGTTTCTGCTATATTCCTTTGAGATTGAAATGCTCTTTCTATTGTAAATTGAGTCTATTACTCATCTTTATCAATGAAGTTTAACGTGTTTTAGATTGCTATAGAATAAGATATTAAGTATATACATATCATTAAGAGCATATCAAGATCTAAATCTATGGTATAGAGGTTGATTGTTTGGAAAGAGCAGAATTTGTTAATATACTAAAGCAGCAAAATATGTATTTTGCTTCGAGATAAAAGGGCTATCGCTTGAACACTTAAGATCTTAAAATTTTATTTTTTGATGCTATCATCTAAACTAACTTGAAAAGTATACTTGTACAAAGACATGAATAGATTCCCATTTCCATCCCACTTCTCATTAGAATGAAAATTACTGAAATCCACTGCATTCAATTCAATTATGTGATGCGCAAACAGGAAATCTAGTTCATGTTCCAAATTATACGCTACCAAAATAGATAATAAAAATTTGTCAAACTTATAAATTATACTGTGAATCAGCCTACTTCTGATAACATGAAATTTTTATACTACGGATACAGTAAAGCAGCTTATATGAAATCCAGAACAAATTTATTGAACCTCATGTTGCAACTACTGCTACCAATTTCGAAAATTAGGATGAAAAACAATCTTCTTGGATTTGTCACTGAATGTATTTTATTATGATAATTTCTGTACAGAGTATCTTTTAAACTACCTTTAAAAAGTCCATAATGAATTTCTGTTTCACAATGCATTGGACAAAGTGTGCATTTGTGCTCAAAACTTTATTGAGGCGTTTAAAAAAGTTCAGATCAGTTAACTAAAGTGCGAATAATCAAGGTTCTACTGTACTTAATTCATCACTCTAGCTTAACAAGCCTTACTTCGTAATCCACAGTATATGAAACACAGGAAGACTTCAAGAGTTATGGTAAATGATGAAACCCAATGAAAAAATTCAAATTCACGTACTGGTGCTTCATTTGTTTTCAA
The DNA here is from genome assembly GCA_947359465.1 of Metellina segmentata. Lineage (NCBI taxonomy): Eukaryota > Metazoa > Arthropoda > Arachnida > Araneae > Tetragnathidae > Metellina > Metellina segmentata. The sequence continues at coordinate 14,045,442 of OX375874.1, read as the reverse complement.
AATCAGTATCCAGTGTTATTTAAAAAACTTCACACATTTTTTGTTTAGAAATTTGCATGAATTTAACAGTTCATTTTTCAATAATCTTGTTAGCATGACAAACACGTTTAATTTAATGTATATAAGCTTGTAATATCGAACATGCATCACTGAGAGGGATTTTTTTTTCAATCTAGAATAGTAATTAAGTGCAATTCTTGCATAATTTATATGCATATAGATGTAAAGTTCTGTAGATTTACAACTTTTGTTTTCTAGTCAACTAAATAGGAAATGAAATTATTTTGTAATTTTCATACTTTCCTTAATTTTTGTCAATTCATTCCTTGTTACTATTTTTTTGTGAAACAGGATTTTACTAGAACTTTTGTCTATTTATGTATTAGTTCAGGTGAAGGATCTTTTAATTTTTGAATTTGTTTAAAGCATTTTTGCATGTCTTTTATTATTAGGTTTTGATTATGCTTAATGTATCTTTGAGTCTTTTTTACAAAGCACAAGTTATCAATTTTCCCAGTTAGTTATTAAAACCCCATTCTCTGATGAAAAAAAAAATTAAAACTTGCGTTTTAAGACTATGCCTTATGTGTGTGCCTTTATAGATAAAATCAACATTTATATATTGTATGTACTATAGCATCTTTTTGAATGTGGAAGTATTGGATCCTTGATCATTTGTGATGTCTTTTCCTGGGTATTTAAATAAAAACTATTTTTGTATTGATTTGTGTGAAATTTTGAAAAGTACTCGCATCTTTTTTCTGAATATTTTATTTTGCATAGTAAAATTCACAGCACAACAAAAAATAAATAAATTTTATTCAACATTTCAATAACTGCACAACATATAGCATATATAAAAAATAGTTCTTTCATTTGAAATTTAATAAAGAAATTTTTTTTCACTAGGTAGCTTTTTTGATTTAATCAGCTTTTATGACATCAACTAACATATTGCATAAGTCGATATTTATTTCATTAAGCTCATGTGTGCAAATCTCAATTATCAACTTAATGTATACAAGAAAATTTGTTTTGTCAGAAGATGGAAACTTTAAAATTGTTACAGAATTTCATCAAATATGTGTAAATCTAAATACAATTTTGTATTTGGGACAGCTAAATTGACTATTACAAACATACATGGGGTTACTATTGGTGATGCAAAATTGTAGTCTTTCTAGACATTTCACAGCTTTTTATATAGCTATTTCAAAAATACTAAATGATAAAAAAAGGTATGTAACCTCATAGCCAAATTAATATATAATAATTAAAACAAAATATTTTGTTCTTGCATATAACTTAGCATTTCTGTTTTCCCAATATTCGTGTAGATTTATATATGCTATAGAAAAAATTCAGTTAAACTTTTTTATAAATTTCTTTTCACACACATCCTTGAAATAAATATATTTTTACCTCAATAACTTATTTCTCTTCTGTTATATTCAGTGTTCAGGTATTTCCCATCTGTATCCTGCGACTTAAGATAGTCTCAAATATTTTTGAATATGAGTATTAGTTGAAATTCAGGTAATCAAATATACATTAGAAGTAAGAGAAAATAATTCATTATTTAAAGTCAAAATGAATCAATGAATTTTTAGTATTCTTGTAAATCATTCAAAAAATGTAGTTTTAAAGTATTTTGAACAATTGATTGAATTTTAATTTATTAAGGTTATACTGGTTAAAATAGTTAAAAATAATCATCTTATGTACAATTATTCAGCATCTCTGGGCCACAAGTTGGTAAATTCAAAATATAATTCCTAGAAGATTTACATGCCATTATAAGCAGGTCCACCGCCACCTTCTGGTGTTACCCAGTTAATATTTTGACTAGGGTCCTTAATGTCGCATGTTTTGCAGTGAATGCAGTTTTGGGCATTGATTTGCAGTCGCTTTCCTTCGCCATCTTCTACATATTCATACACACCTGTAAGGGAAAAGTGATTAATGCAAGCATTCAGTAGTAAAAATTGGTTAGGTTATGTGGTTAAATTTACGTTGTACTACAGCAACAAAACTGGCAATTGGCACCAGTCCAGAATCAATCCCCAAGGGAAAGATCCAATGAAAAGGCCTCATAATTTTGAGCCATGGTCAGATGAATTAATGCAAAAGAAATATCACCCAAGTACTTACTCAGTACAAAATGAATCGGCTAAAACACAAAACATGCTAATTTGGTATGAAACAGACAGCTAAAGACCTTACAAAGGAATTTAAATTTTAAATTAAACAATCTTTTCTTGAGATATTCATGACAATCTTGCAATTGATTCTAATGGGGGTTTTTCATAGGTGCCACGGTTTGGCGCCAAAACTTCAAAATTTGCTCCCTAAAGAAAAATATGAAACATTTTTTTCATCTGTTATTAGTTTAAAAGTACTAAATTTCTTATAACCTTTGGTAAATTTTCAAAACAGTTGCCAAAATTTTGAAACTAGGATCTTTGAAACGATTTGGCTTAGAAAGGTACCCTTAGTCACCAAGGTTGAAAACTAACAGCCATGAATGTTTCTTTGGTATTACTGCCTTTTGATTGGAATCAAAAACTGGATAGAAGATTAGTCCTCCAAATATATTTTCTAAATAGATGCTTGTTACATTACAAGTTAAATTTTGCTTCTGAATATGCAGCGTTACGTAAAAAGTTTGAAGAACAAAATTGTATTTTTTTCTTTACACTTCATAGAAAGTATGTAAAATTACCTGCGGGACAAAACCTTTGCTCTGGACCATCAAATATTTTCAGGTTATGGTCAGTAGGAACAGAATCGTCTCTTAATGTCAAGTGAGCTGGTTGATCCTCATGATTTGTTCCTGTCAAAGCAACGGAAGAGAGCAAGTCGAAAGTTATCACTCCATCGGGTTTAGGATACTCAATCGGTTTACATTCTGAAGCTGGTTTCAATTTCCCATAGTCAGCACCTAGAATTTTTTAAGTTTTATAAGATCAGTATAACGACCAATAATGTACTATTGTTAGTGACGTACAAAATTAAAGATTTTTAAACAATATCAACAGGAATAAAAATTATAAAAATACAGTTATTTAAAAATAGAGTTTGTTCCTAAATCTGTATAAACATTAAAAGGTTAAGATTATCAGGGTGGTAACAGAACCTGGAAAACCGGGAATTCTCAGGAAACTTTTTATTTCTGGAAAAATCAGGGAAATCTCAGGGAAAAATTCCAAATTTTACAAAAAATCAGGGAAATTTTGACAATTTAAACGGTTACCACTATCATTTGTCGTATTTAGACATGCGCGATTACGAGTACTTTTGAGAATCGAATAAATTGTATTCGCCGAAATTGTAATTCGAATCAAGAACCTCAACGTCGTAATTTTTTCACGCCGCGTAAACCGCTGCCGCCATTTTTTTCGCGGCTGCAGCGTCTTGGTCGCTGTTAGGCTAGCGATACAACTTGTGGGATAAAATTTGAAATTTGTGTAACAAATGTTTTTTTATGTATTAAATTAATTATTTTTGTTTGCATTTACATTTTTGTAGAATTTTTTATGTATATTTGCATTTGTTTTCGATGAATAGTGTGACAATATAGGGTCAGGTGTAAAAAGTTCACAATCATAGTATTTTGCATTTTTTCTCCAGTTTTTTCAATTGCAATTATAAGAGTTTCATTAGGGTTTCCAACCCTTACAGTAACAATTAAAATATCTGTAGAGAAAAAATACAAAATTTTTGTGGAGAATGATCCTTTTATACCCTCTGGCCCTGAATATTTAAAATAGTGTTGTGGGGATACTGTATATCGATACCAATCACAGATCACAACATTTCTTAAGGAATTGAAAAATCGGGGAAATTTTTGTGAGACTATCAGGGAAATCATGGAAATATCAGGGAACTTTTTTTAAGGATTTTGTTGCCACCCTGATTATGATAGATGTTCATAAGAATAAATCACAATTGTGAGAAATTGAAGTTGATCAATTATTGAATGTTGGGATAAATTTTCACATGTATGAAGTTTTACACTGGTAATTATTGTTCACTTAAGGCTTTTATTTATTTCTACAGTTGGTCATGCTTTATTCAAAATATTAGCAAGGAAATGTAATGATACAGAATGTACAAGCAAAATATTTCGCACATAAACAGCTTCTGCATTTTATTGATTACAAAGGTTGGTTATTTTATCACTAGATGGTCATTTTTTGCTACATGGGACCTATGGCTTAAAGTGGATTTTGAATCAAATTATTATCTTTTCCCATTTGAACTTGGAGCACTAAGCCAACATTATTGTTTACAAAGAATGCAAAGTATCTACGTATCTTAAGATTCAACTTCTAAATCATTTGAATTAAAAATGGGACTAAACAACTGGAATTGGGAAAAGTTTAAATATTGATGCAATTTACTAAGGAGAAAACTAAAAACTCTCTAAATAATTCGATTTTTAAGCAAGACACTTTCTTTTACAACTGCAACAATTAAGAACTTAAACGTAAATATTTTTAATTTCAAAAATTAAAAGCAACCACAGGGGCACTAACCATCTGTCAATTATAAGATCAACAAAACAGATTTTCAGCCCAGCCCTAAACAAAAATTGGCGGGTCTATCAATGCACATGTTGCAGTCCACCAAAAAGTACACTATGCTAGCATTTCATTGCACTGCTATATACGTATATTCTAGTGGTGGATAAGCTCATCTCAAACCTTTTTGTTTAAACTTCCATAGTATCCTAATGCACAATCAATGACCCCTTAATTTCAAAGTGCAATATACACAGTAAGGTAATAGAATTATATAATTTTTATATTGTAGTGTCTGACAGAGCACTTGGGTTGGAGACAGTGCACACTTCCAGATGGTGCAATCTCATGGGAAGAGTCATGAAACAACCAAGTGAAAAGGGTTCAGATGGTATTTTGATAGTACAAAAGCTGAATATGCTTAAATATTTAACTGAGAAGTTCTGTTTTGTCCCAGGTGAATAAAACATGCTCACTATTCCTCTGGAATTCTGTAATAATTAAAGACCAATGTTTAAATAAAGACTCCCCCCCCCACACACACACACACTGACCAAGGTACGACAAATATATTCACCTTTATTTCAATACATGTTTAAACAGCAAATTAACTTTTCAATGCAACTAAAAAAATTCATCTAAATTTTTTACTTAAAATGGTCTAAAACAGCAGAAAAGACCTGCACAGATCCAACACTTTCAATTTTTGAAAACCAAAACACTTTGAATCGGGAAAAGTTTAATGACCACTCAAGTTTAAACATTAAAATAGTAGGCAACAGCATTTCTCTATCTGAAACATTAGCTATGAATGCTAGAGCTGCAAAATGTCTGACTTGGAAACGTTTGGAATATACTAAGATTATAATCCATCTCAAACCATACAATGTTGTGAAGGTGAGTTTTCTATGGCTATCCAGTACTTTGGATAGTTACTCTTAGTTTCCAAACTCCAGAAAATATTACTACAAAATCACCTAGCCTCACTATAGTATGGAAAATCGTAAATAGTTATTAATTAACGTCGCACTGGAGCAACACAACGTGTTATTAGCGACTGTTCATGATCAATCCCAAAGGGGAAGTTCCGATTATAACACCTCATTATATTGAACCTCGGTCAGAAGACGAGATCAACACCTGAGCTGGCACCCCACTCTCCAAACTTCCACTCCAAGCCAACATGAGGCCATGAGATTTTATGTGCACCAGCCGCCATGTACATGATGGTCTTTGGCTGGATTGAGTTTTGAACTTGCAACCCTCGGGTAGCTAATCTGTTGCTCTTCCAACTGGGATACCTGGGACTCGAAAAATAATAGAATCTATATATTTGTACAGTCAAACCTCATTCAGACAAACTTGCTCATCACGAATTACTGAAAAAAAGAACTTAATTGCAATCCCCATCAAAATGTACATATATTCAAATTATATTAACTCATTCGTTTAAGGAGAATTTGGAGTGTACTAATAGTCGGTTATGAAAAATAAATTTCTGAAGCTTAAGGGCTAATGGATTCTTTTCCGTCATATTATCATAGACATTAAGTGACTGAAACTGTAGACAAGAGGGAAGAATAAATGAAGATTACGAGGATGAATATATAAGCATGCCTTCCTTAAAAGGAGCTACTGCTAGCTTAGAAATTGTTCATTGCTTTATGTTAGGCAGTGAAAATTCATCTGATCATTTAAACAGCATGAACTGCATCAAAGATTTTTCTTAAATGTCACAAAAAACAAAATGAAAAAAAAAATCGATAATAGAACTATCTCGAGACAAAAATTGCATAATCAGGAAATATCTGCAATCTCTCAAGAATTATCTGTATTCAAGAATCATCAGTATGATCATTGTGATGAAGAATACCATTTCTGTGTTCTACCCATCTGTGAGCCAAGAATTGTACAGAAAGTAATATAACTACATTAAAATTTAATTTACTGTTGAAGTAATGTTTTTTTTTAAATTCAGATAACACTAACTATGGTTAATATGAACTTTTTTACAGTACCATGAAATTCATCTTATCAAGGTTTGACAGTATGATCTAAAAATAGGTTTTATGGTTGGTTGGTTTGAGGGTGTAAAGGTGATTGATATATGACCATGCTGCACTAGACACATGACATATAATATCCATGGTTCCCACACCTTTATCCAAAAAAAATTCAAGGACTTTTAAGGACTTTTCAAAACTCAAAACAAATTTTTCAAGGACCTAAAATTTTTTATAACGACCTAAAACAAGGCATACACAAAAGTTATCAATTTAAAAAAAAATGTGAATACAAAAAAAAAAGACAATTTTTTTAAAACTACTGATAGCCAAGAAAAGAAAGTTTATCATCAATTTTGGTAAAAATTTGGACTTTCTTTTTTGTTTTGCTTTTTGTCTCAACTCAATGCTATCAGGCTACTTGCACACATGTCAATTTCGGTCGTGCGATAAATTCTTTTAGTCGCACGAAGAAGAGTATGGGAGCTTGCACAGACGGTTCGATCTACATGACACAATCTCTATTTTCCTGTCGTCCACTGCCTACAACAGACGGCTGTCATGGTTTATTTTGTTTGAGTAACAAAATAAATCAAAAGTTTTGACTGGTGTTAGGGCTGCTTTATTATCTAGTCTGAGTTTCTATCTTTGTGATCGTTCAAGATAGAGAAAAAATTTCAACGGATTTGAAATCTGCAGAAAATTTTCAACAATAGAAATCTTTAATGTAATTTTCTTTAAAATTTTTTTTTTCAATTGTAACTTTTATATTTTTGCAATAAGAATTTGGCTACATTTCTTTGGATGCGTGACAGGTTTCCAATGACATCCTGACAGCTAAAGCTACGGTTTCCTAAGAAAGCAGTGCTGTTATCTAGTGAACGTGATACGTCATTATGTGGCGGACATAACAAGATGGCTGTCTTAACGTAGACCAGAGGTATCAACTTAGACGGACAGAATACTGTGGAAAATGGACGATCTAGACATAGCATTACTAGTATATCTTGTAGTGTCAAAGCGGGAAACATCGGTTTCATTCAGAATGACGCTCAAATGGCACACCTGCTTTGGAGGAAACTAGTCTGGACAAGTAGCAATGCAACACAAAATTACACTATTATGTACTAGTTAAAAAAAAATCAAGTACTTTCAAGGACTTTTCACCAAGTTTCCTAATTTTCAAGGACTTTCAAGGGCCCCTAGTTAGGAAAAACAAATTCAAGGACTTTTAAGGACTTTTCAAGGACCGTGGGAACCCTGATATCAAGTAATACACACACACAATGAAAGTCTTACTGACATAGAAGAGAGAAATACACCTGAGAGAAACCGAAACATTGCCACCTACAACTCCAATGTTGCTAGCGCAGTGGGCATACACACAACACCGAAAGATATAAAATATATATTTTAAGAGAGTGCAATTTGAAATGTAGTATATTTTCAACAGAAAACATAAAAAATATTATTTTTACCATGATGTGACAGTGTCCAGGGTTCTTTCCCACGTCCCAAGAAATAGAAAAGACCTGTATACATCATTGTTCCGTAAATACCCAAAGGGGAGTGAAACGAAGGTCGTATGTTCCTTACAGACTTCAACTCTTTCCACACTTCACTCTTTTTCAGTCTTTCTTCATATTCTGTTGGCTCAGGTGCTGTAATACATGTATATTCAGGTAACATGTGAACAATATTTTACAGAAAAATTCTAAATACTCTTTTATACAATACTATAAAAATTACACAAATGACTTTTACCTAATTGACTATTTTGTTTGATACTGTAATACAACTATAAATCAATTGCACTAAAATTATATTGACTTAAACATCTCAATCAAATTATCCATATTAGATTTCATACCTTAATTTCTTCATACACTACAATTTCAATATTTTTATATTTCGCACAATAATTGCCTTCTCAGAACCCTCTTACCATGACTCTTACATATTAAACTGATCTGAAGTCTGAACAAACTAATAACTTAAACTGAACTAAGTCTGAATTATAATCTTGAAAACGTATAAGGGCAACAATGAAATGATCAAGTAACTGAAATATTATTTATATTTACAAATTATTTGGAAATACTGGATTTTTTTTCATTTAAGAACTTGAATGACAACAATGAAAGAAAATACACATTAACCTTCATAAAACATTGATTAAATCATATTATTCCAGTATATACCTTTCTTTTTTATTTTCAATTTAAATAGATCTAATAAAGTTAATATTTTTATTCATAGTAGTAATATACATAGCAATTATTATTATATAATATTAATTATTTCATTAAATATATTACTAGAACTTTTGTGATACCAACATTTTTGGTGAACATTTATTCATTTCTTTTTTCTATTTGTGTAGCCACATAGCAGACAGAAACTTAATGAATATTAAATAAGTCTTACTTTTGAAACATTTTAAAATTAAAAATATGAATAAATCGTTTGTTTTATGTACTCAATGCATGAATTTAACTACGAAATAAATAATTGATAATGAATATATAAATACTGATTGGTCAAATATGAATTATAGACTTTCCTTTTAAATACATCATTTGGTAAAATGAATTAAATATATTTTACAAACCAAATGTATCTATTTTCAAGTAAATGCTCCGTTTAAAAAATAAAATACAGACCTTTAGTCGGTGATTGATTTTCTTCAGTTACAACATCAAACACAGATTCTGCAGCTATTATGGCACTTTTCATAGCATTGTGGGTGCCTTTCACCTTAGGAACATTCATAAACCCAGGACTACAACCAATCAGGCAACCACCAGGAAATGTCAGTTTGGGAATACTCTACACAAAAAGACATTTATTGCAGCTAGATGCTGCTCAGAAAAAACTAACATTTCGAATTAAAAATTTAAAAGTGCATTTCTATAAAACCACATACAATTTTTTTTTTTTTTTTTTTTTAATTGGGTGCATAGTACACCCATTGCAAGAGACTTGGACAAGAAAATGTCAGGATTCTCTCATTACAAACCTAAAGGTTTTTTTAGAGCATTTCTGTAAAATTTCATTTATATTAATTTCGACTGTTTAGTACATTGCTAGTTCATTTTTTTATTTTAATTTGCAATAGGTAAACATTTATTGTTACTTGAACGGTGTTTGGATCTTGTATGTTTTACATGAATTAAACTGCATTTTTATGGTCCAGTTGGACTAAAGGCCCTGTGGTCCTACTTCTAGGGACCAAAGAAGGTTCTTCTGAATGCCTCTCGAATAATCCTCACACCCTCTGGAAAGACTGAGTGGCCTGGATTATTGTTGGTCGCAAACCACTCAGCAATGAAGTGATCACACACACTTTGAAATTCATTCCACACTTCAATTGTTCCATAACAATAGGTTTTTCAATGCTTCAAAATTATTTACTTAAAGATCACTGATCCATTCCTCAAAGAAATTCTTTAATTCAAAATCATAGTCAAAAGAATGGCTTCAGGGATTAATTAAAAGCTCCTAAGTAACAAAACTTTCACACAATCCTAGCCTGCAGTCAACTGCTCAGGTTCTCCTGATGTTAACAAAAATATTTTACAATTTTTATTGTGAACCAACTCAAACATACATAACTAGGTGCCATTTTTGGAGAAAGGCGGGAAAGAACACATAGAAGGACTCCTCTGAGGCCATCTACCTTCTAATCTGATTTGCACTGTGGCTGAGAGAGCATGACAGTGTGTCTATACTAGATGATAGATCCAGATAAGTGTTCTGCCAAAGGAGAAGGTACGCCTTCTATGATTTAACAAATGTGAAATTGCTAACTCACCTACAAGGGTTCCCACTCTATTTCAGAAACAGAATTCCCTGACTTTTCCAGACAAATTTTTAAGGTGAAAAACCAAGAAATAATCTAGCATTCAATAGCCAATAATAAAAACCAATTTAAGAACTATACACTGTAAAAATTAAAAAACAAAGCACGAATAATTTTGCATTAAAATGACTTATTGAAATAATCCAACATATTTGCCTTAAATCAATTTTGATTTAATGTATCATAAGCATGAAATTCTTCAATTTAAGCCCGTGTACGAAACAAAATTCTTTACCTGTTCAATATTAGCTGCTTCATTTAAAATCGGTTGAAAATTCAATTTATAAACCTAAAGTGATATGAAACCATGTACGAATCTTACTGGCTACTTTTCTCCAAAGTATCTGAGAAGCCATGATCAATCATGTTCCAGGTCATTGAGACAATTTTCCTGTTTTTTGATGAAAATTCGTAATTTTCCCTGACTTTTTGGACAAAATTAAATTCTCCGACAATTCCAGGTTTTCTCTTACCCGTGGGAACCCTGTGACATAAACAGGTCTAGCACAAAGACAAAGAATGTTGGTAGGATTCTCTCATTTGTAACTTTAGTGTCTACCCAGTGTGAAATGAACTCCCCCTAAAAAGAGGTGGACCGAACTCTCTTCTCGCGATGGTCACATATCCCACAGCCCAGTACTTCACTGTACACCACTATCAGAAAAAGACATTTGAGTGCAGGCATCACATTTGCAATACACAAATCTCAGCTAAGAAAGGTTTAAAAGAGCATTTTGAGATTCCTGGACTACATCAAAGATAAGTCAAAGTAGAAATGAGTTTTGCAAAATGGATTGAATTTTATGGTGCAAGGTCCTAAAAGTGACAAGCTGTTCCATAGAAATTGCAAAATGGAATTTGTATTTCAAATTAAATAATAGAGTTAAAAAATTATACCACAATATTCATAAATAAGAACTATAAATTAAAAAATTGTTAGCTCTATGCAAACTCAACTGTATTCCAATCACATTGTTGATACAAATAAAATATTAGAGAAAACAACCTGAAAACCTCCTTCATTTAAGGCACGAGCCCCATACGCAATTCGAGTTCCTCCTTCGAAAAGAGGTTTAACCGATGGATGCAGTTTAAACCTCTGAAATTCTTGGAAAGGATTTAAGTAAGGATTTTGGTAATCCAAACCAATCACCAAACCAACCACCACTAAAGGAGTCTCTTCATCAAGATGGTATAGAAATGAGCCACCATAAGTTTTGTTGTCCTGAAATATAAACACAGGTAATGAAATAGCTATAAAACAAAATTTCTTAAATCAGTTGGCCACATTGAGATTATATAATTTTATAAATACAATTTTAAAATATAGTGTATTTTAAAATTTAATATAAGTTGTTACAATAAAATATAATCTTTTGAAATAACCACAAGATTTATCGTTAAGAATAGTCAGATTACATACCTCAAATTCAGAAGTAAATTTTGGGTTAAAGATTTTCAATCTTTAATAATGATTTATATTTAATAAACAAGATTTGCATAATTTAAACCAATTTTGTGGCTTCATAAGTTAAAAATATCATGATTATTTACATACTCCCATCAAGAAGTTGGCGAGCTATAGCGAGCAGGGGCGAAGCACCTTTGTGACTTAAAAATCAATTTGTGAATTAATGTATCAGAAATATGATATTCTTCAATTTAAGCCTGAGGGCAAAACAAAATTTCTTACCCTGTCAATATTAGCTGTTTCTTCTATCAATCTGTTGAAAATTTCAATTCATAACAAAAAGAGATACGAAACTGTGTGCATGAATCTTATTGGCTATTTTCTACAAAGCGTTCTGAGAAGCCATGATCAATCATTTTTCAGGTCATTGAGACAATTTTACATGTTTTAGACCAAAATTCATAATTTTCCCTGATTTCTTTTGGACAAAATTATATTTCCTGACAATTCCCTGTTTTCTCTGACCCATGGGAACCCTGGATATAGTCATAAATGATTTCAATATAAAATCTTCATTAAACTTACCAGAGGCCAGCCAACTGTATGCTCAACTGTGCCTGGTTTGTGCTTTGACTTATCCACCTCCCACAGTTCTTTCAATCCTATTGCATAGGTCTGTGGCTCACAATTGGCTCTCAGATTGAATTTTTGATACAGCTGCTTGCCAAGGTGACCATGACAGCCCTCAGCAAAGATGGTACATTTGGCATGGAGCTCCATACCCCTTTCAAAGGCCTCCTGAGAAAATGAAAAATTTATTTTTTAACTTATAAAAAATAGCATACTTACCAACCTCCAAGGAGAAACATCCAAAATATTTTCAAGAGACATAAAACCCAAAGTACGACTGTCGGCAACTCATTAAACCAATTGCTTGATAAATTTTTAAATGCAATGAGGCTAAAATAAAGACTTCAGTAGTTGTAAACAGTAATGTATTACAAAAAATCTTGTGGCGAGTCAATAAACAGTTAACAAATATAATTATTTTAACATGTGATTTATATGTTTCCTATTAATTTTGTGTTCTCCTTTCAAATATATATCCCAGAACTCTGCTAGTAAAATCTACAAGGAATTAAATTATCTTACACAACTTAATTTTAACCTTTATTTGTTACCTTTGGCGAGCCATCTTTATTTATTCCAACGTCATTCGTTGCTATACCTTTCACACTTCCATCTTCATGGAACAGAACCTGAAATCCAAACAAGTAATTATACATCTACATGTAAACAAGGTAGGTGTGTAGTTGAATTGACACCACATTGAAGCAACACAATGGGCAGTTAGTGATAGTCCAGGATCAAATATGGGTAAAATATGAGAACAACACCCCATCATTTTGAACTAAGGTCAGATGACCGGGAGCAGAAAGTGCTTAAAATTGCAACATTCGTCACAGAACAATTTTTTCTTAATGTTATCAAAATTGTGGCCGATTTTTTTTTCCAATCAGAAGTTGCGTTGTTCTGCTGTGCAAAGCGCACTCCTTGCCACAGCTTTTATTCTTTTCTAGCTACAAAACATCCTCCCTACACTGCCCCAAATGACCACAAACACTTTTTTAATAACACATCTTCTATGTCAATGACAAAACTTCAAAAGTTATCGACATAATTGCAAATTCTGAAAGTATGCCCTGGTTTTAAATAAAGTAAGTTAATTAATATTGATGATGACAATCATAAATATTGCCCTTAAAAAAGCATCATTTTGAAAATTTCCATTGAAAAAATAGCTGCTGTCTTTGTTTAAAACGGTGTCCACTGCCTTGCCGCACTTCTAAAGTCGCCAAAGAAATTTAAACCGATTTTGAAATTACTTCCTAGAATATTCCAAAAGAAACTTTGAACTTACCGCTTGCCAAGGTTGCCATAAAAGACGAAATAACTTTATCAGTTAAATAACCAAGCATCTTATTTTCTAGTTGAAAGAAAAACTGCCCATTAAAAGCTGATCAACTTAAAATATTTCATTTATACCGTTTATGCCGCATCCTGACATACCACAGCTGCTAGATAACAGCTCTGCTTTCTTAGGAAACTGTAGCTTTATCTACAAAATTTACAGTAACAACGAACGTTAACTTGTTTAAAATCCAAGTTCTCCAGGTTTGCAATTAAATTTATTTGCTTCTTCTAAGGATTCTTTTAAAAGAAGAATTTGCAGACTTATCAGCTTGGCAAAATTTAGGAGTGTAATGTTGGAGAGATATGCCTCATTTGGTGCATTTTATGTTTATATAAGACAAAAAGGGCAAAAATCAGAATTTTTTCTTAAAAAATGATAAAAATCTGTCATTTTCTCAAAAAATTTAAGAAAAGTCGGAAATACCAACTAAAGTTGGAAGAATTTCATCCCTGCCAAAAGAAAAGTATTGTTATGAATACAAAAATATGTTATTTCTAACAATTTCGCAATTTTCTATCCATCATTTCATTGTGAGATTAAAAGATGTTGCAGGGTGTCAAAATTTAAATCAACAATTAAAATCAAATGATTTTTTTTAAATCACTGATTTAAATCACAATTAATCTTACATTTTTATAACTAAGTAAATACACCATAGAAAAATCACAGAAGTGATCAAATGCTTTAATTTTTCTGCACTCATGGTGATTTCAGCACTAATGGCTAAACCAAGCTCAGAGGGAACTGTGTAAATTACTGCATATTATAAAAGATTGCAACAGCCAGTTGTAACTTATTAGAATATACTATATACTGGAAACAGTAATGTAAACACATATGACATAAATCTAAATGCCAGGAAGAGTAATGTATAAACATTCCTGATTAACAGCAGTCATAATATAAACACTTAAAGGAAGTATACAACAGTTAGATTCAAAACTATAAACTAAAGGTGTGACTGATTTTATTAGCTAAAAAAAACACATGTTGGAAGTAAAGTTTTTGAGGCATTTGTCAGTTAGCTCAGGGGTTCCCAAAGTGTGTACCGCAGCACCCTGGGGTTGCCACGCAGAGATGAGAGGTGCTGCAAAGCGCCCGTAACCTCCAATCTAAGCAACAGAAAAAAGGGCTAAGGTCACTCATCAAAAATTGGTTCACTCCCCAACCAAGAGCATGATGAAGGTAATTTTATTTGTTTTATATTTATATTTTCACCAACCTATGTTTTCTTATTAAGTAAAATTAAAGTGTTTGTGTGTGAATTTTAAGTATTTAGTTGTATCAATTATGTTTATGTTCTTACTTATCTAATTTCTTTTCAAAGTGGTACTAATATGAAATATGTATATATATGTAATAATATACCACAGATAAATATTACATGACGACGAGGGTGCCGTGAGAAAATTATAATTCTCTTAAGGGTGCCACCACTTGGATAAGTTTGGGAACCCCTGTGTTAGCTTATTCTTGTGTTGTGCAATAGAGATTAAGGAGTAGAAATATACATTTTCACACACAGCTATTAAAATGTCAGCACGAAAAAAGAAAGATCCAATATGACTTAAAACTAAGTGAAAATCCATTTATTATTGCTGTTCTGCAGTTCATTATCAGAATTTACTATAGTCTGATTATTTCTGCCCTCTATTCTACTTCTCAGACTATAGTTTAGGTCTGTCACTTACACTTACTGATAAATTTGTTAACGTGACGATGTAATTTTCTCAAGAAAAACTATGTAGGACGTCAACTTGTGTTTTAAAGTTAAACAAAGGTTAAGTAAATATTGATTTACCATGTCACAAATTCTGATTGTTTACTTAAAATAAATATTGGTTTACATGTTATGTCACAAACTCAATTTTTTATTTAACAAATTTATATATAATTATTATAAAAACAGTGTATAGGGCCCTGCAGAAATTATTTAAATAAAAAAATCTGATTTAAATCAAAATAATCCGATTTAAATTTTTTAAAAACGATCAATTGATTTTTTTTTAAATCATGATTTTTTTACACCCTGATTACAAGTAACGCGTTACCGCCCAACACTGTCTTGGGAATGCTCTTTTTAAAGTTTTAGTTCCTAACTTGAGAAAAGATATAATCCTAGCCATATATATATATTAGTCAGTAGAGAAATCTATTTTTTACTCCCATATAAAAAGATAGCTTTAAGAAAAATGTTTACACTTTTTTCACTAACAATACATTGCCTGAAAAAGTATAATATTTTGTTGTTTTATTGAAAGGTATCAAAAGGTAATGCACTTTGCTTGTAGAAAGAACACAAAATTTGTAAACTTACAATAACTGAATTTTTCTTGCAAGCCCTTGTTAGCTATTGGTACTATATTTTAGCTTAATATGCTTTGGAAACACTAGACTTAATTTGAAACAGGACCTCAATGTGGAAGGACCATGATTTAAATAAACATGAGTGTTCATCACAAAATAAATATATCCAGACACATACGTACTTAAGCACAGCGTAATGACAGAAATGTCTATCTAAAATACAGATTTTGCATTAGAAATTGAAATACAAGAGGATATTACCTCACTAGCTGCATATCCTGGATAGATTTCAACACCCAATTCTTCAGCTTGTTGTCCAAGCCATCTAACTACATTCCCAAGCCTCACTATGTAGTTGCCGTGATTATACATAGGTAAACCTGAAATACAATATAAAGATGAGGAGGTAATGCTAATTTGCCACCATCAATTTTGAGAGCTAAACTTGTTAGCAATTGAAATGTGTCTTTTGAAATAAAGAGCCTTTGCAGCTGATAGATATCAAAGCAGATAACTGATTTAGATTTAAATGGCTAGATGTGCTAATCTATATGAATTTTCAGCTATATGCTAATCTATACTGCCTAGTCTAAGAGGTGAGCAAATTAGAATTAAAAGAATAACCAATCGTATTTTACAAACAAGTCTTGTTTTTTATAGCTGCCAAATCACTTAAATTGATAAGAGTGAATATAATTCAGGGGAGTACTCTTGGAAACTATAGAAAGAAGAGTGTATACCTAAAAAGTAATAAAATGTGACATCTTTCCTCATTTATACTTATTCTTCCATCTAGAGTGTGAAATTCTTCCACTGTAGCTGTTTAAAAATGTACCAAAAACAAAGAATAAAAATGCATGCAATGCACTTTAGTATCAAAATTTAAAAAATAGGTTGTTGTGAAAACACAAACATAGCTTCGACGTGAATTCTTGGACGTGATGCTGTATTGTGGAATGAATGAAGCAGATGTAGAAAGTCTGAATGATTGTTTATTGTGAATATTCAAAAATTAAATTACAGTTGGAATGATTAAACTGCAGTTTGATACTAACTGTTGTTGTCCAATATTAATTGTATTGCAGTTCAGTACCTTTAGGATAACACACTTATACAGTCCTCTCTCTGTGCAATGTCACACTGGCCCATAGCTTGCCCATCAGCAAAAAATTTCAACATATTGCAGACCTCCTCCCCATACTCAGTCTGAAGATCATGTCAGGTATGGACATCAAATCGATCTAATGTAAAATTTTCCGCAGATTTCAAATATGACAAAATATTTATATTCTGGATGGTTCTGGAACAGTTGTAACTTTTTTTTGTAATATTAGACTCTTCATGCATGTTCCCCAGTATTGTTCCAATTTTAAAGATGTATTCATGTCTAAAATGAATTCAGAAATATAGCACACTAGCCACTGCATGGCCAGCATGGCGTTGTCCATGACAGTTCTTTTCATGGGGTCAGGTGTGACCACTGCTCGCTAACCCCCAGTGATTGCTACGAATTCCCATTTAATTTGCTTTGCAAACCAACACCACAGGCAAAGCCATAAACTGTCAAATGTGGCCCAATTCCAATTCATAAGAGATCCAATCGCCATAATGTCACAATCTTTTGCAAAAATTAAAGTATTCAATTAAAAAAAAAAAATTTGAAAGGAAAATCAAATGTATAAGGTATTGATCTAATGTAAAATTTTCCTTGCCCATGACAGTTCTTTTCATGGGGTCTGGCGTGACCACTGCTCGCTGACGCTCACCAACCCCGGTAATTGCTATGGATTCCCATTTAATTCCGAAAAGATCGAATAGGCGTGATGTCACAATCTCTTTCAAAAATATAAATATTGACTTGAAAAATTATTTTTTAAAAGAAAATCAAATGTATTAGATATCGATCTAACGTAAAATGTTCCGCAGATTTCAAATTTGTTGAAATTTTCATTCTATCTTTAACAATTGCTGAGATGGGGGAAAAAGCACTGAAGAACGCCAGTCATAATTTTAATTATTTGTTTTGCTTCACTCAAATCAGTTGCTCAGGAAATCAAAATAAATGAATCTTGAATCAAACAAAAGTCATTCTTTACGGCGGCGAAATTTTTATTGGAAAAAATATAAAAATTACAGTTTAAAAATTATTTATTTAAAGAAAATCATATTTTTATGTATTGATCTAATGTAAAATTTTCCGCAGATCACAAATCTGGTAACATTTTTACTCTATCTTTAACAATCTAGGAGATAGAAAAAAGAACTATATAACTCCAGTTAAAGCTTTATTTGTTTATTCGTCCACTGAAAAATCCTTCCTTGGGAAAATAAAACGGAAACATGGAAAGAAAATTTAGAATCTGTCATATCTTTATGCTGTTACCATTCAAAGGAAAACAATACAAATTAAATTCCATTAAATTCATTTTAAAATGTTCTAGATTAAATTTTAAAATTCGGGCTGGACACTTAAATCGCAAAAAAAATTGGACTACCTGTGTGCCAAATCTCATTATTGTAAGTGCCATAGATTCGTCAGGACACTGCATAGCGAGAGACAGACACTTACTTTTATAATGTTGAGATTTTACTTCAGTAACATGTTTCCAGTTAGAATTAAATGAACAAAGAAGCGTGTTTCATTGCTGATCCCAACTAATATTCAACAACCCTTTGATCTTAAACAGAACATCAGATCCTTGGACCATGAAAAAAACAGAAAAAAATCTTGCATTTTATATCATCGGAAAGGGTAATAAGCTGTTTTTCTCATAAAGGTAAACTTAAAATTTGAGTTGTGCTAAACATGATATATTAGTAAATATCCACTAATTACACTTAAAACTGTATTTGATGTAACAACACGATCACTACTAACATAGATGACACATTCATCATCACTTACAAGTGGCCACATCGAACATATTTTCACTTGTTATCAGTTTTGTATTCAACTTTAACCTGTGGTGCCCTGTACCTGAAGTTCTAGGGCTTCAAACAAGATTTGTGGGTAAGGCTGAACTTATTCACAAACTTACATTTTAAAAATCTTGTAATTAAATAATTAAAATAATGACATTCAAATTATACCTTTAAAAATTGGTATTGGAATCCGCTTTGTCTTAGTCAGCAGAGCAAACTTATCTGAAGAGACAGCAGTTTTTATAGGAGCCTGAAACATAAATATTAATTCCAAGAGATTAATTCTCTTAGCTATATTAGAATTGTAATTTCTCATGTAGTTCTAACATATCTAAGGGAGCAATTTTGAGTTTCGTACAGTATAGTTTAAAAAATTCAATTGAAATGCAAGTAAAAAGCTTTTATAAATAACTATAAAGCAAAGAGCATCTTAAAATTTGAGTGTATAACAAAAAGGAAGTCAGAAAAATACTTACACCTTTTTCTTTCCAATCTGGAATCAGTGTGCTTAATGCATCAGTTTCAATACACGCTCCAGATAAAGTATGGCCCCCTAAAGCATAACAGAAGGAATTAATTGATTTAGTTACAAAACGTTTTAAATCTGATCAAAACTAAAACTCATAAACACAACAGTGAAGTTCATTTTATTTTTTCAAATTTTATAGAGATTTTCAAACCAAAAAGTGCAAAACACACAAAAATATTTTACAAATATGTGAAGACCTTTTTATTTTTGAAGGTAATTCAAAAACTACAACACAATTCATGAAAAGAAAAACACAGAAAAAATTACTAAGCACGCTAAAATATGAATAAAGAGTACAAGTTAAAATGTCCACTAACATGATCAAAATATGAACTTGGTGTTAAGATATGCTTAAAATGTTGCAAAATGCAGTTTTCTACTGTTTTGTATAAGGCCCACCAGTGGCCAATCAGCCAGTCATCACAGTTAGATCAGTAAATAAAAGTGCTTGGTTACTAGTTTGAAACTTGTATGTGCCCAAGTCGGATTGCTACTTGAAGTTTCTTGGGTTTTTTCAAGACGTAAATGCTTCCCAAAAGTCCTCCTAAAAGGCATGTCTCCCCACCAGTTCATGAAGGATGCAATATGGCAGCACCTAGATGGTTCCTTGGGTTGAAACTGCCAATCTTGCCAATGGAATGCTCGAAAGACAATACGTAATAAGATGGTAGAGGAGGAAAAATTTCTTTATCTAATTAACAGCCAAATTTAAAATATGTTCGCACAAACCTACCTATTTCAGAAGCTTTCTCTACTAGACACACTCGTACATCTTTTCCTTTTTCAGCTGCAAGTTGTTTTAATCGTATGGCAGCTGTTAAACCAGCAGGTCCCCCACCCACAATGACGACATCTGTTTCATCACTTACACGCTCCATCGACACACCTTCATGGAAAACCATTTTAAATAAGGGATGTTAACATATTAGTAATGCGACATATAAACAGGATATTTAGTGATAAAGTACAGGGGTTATACTATAAATACAATTATAATTACACTTCATAACAGTAAAAGCAATACAGAAAATTATGCATATTTTCTAAGCAGATCCATGAAATCACATAAATAATAATGACATTGAAACTGCTAATATACAGAAGTTATACTATACATAAAATAATAATTCCACTTGATAACATTAAAAGCAATATAGAAGATTATTTATATTCAGTATAGTTGTAATAGTCTTTTCGTGGCAACCCTTTCAGCATATTTTATGATTTTCCTTACTTGTGAAGTGTGCCAGGCATTGGTAAACCTGTTTTTAGCAGTATGGTAACCTTGTAAAGGTGCAGCATAAATTTAAGCTAAAACGTATTAACACATTCCTAAGTGTCTAAGAGAAGTGTTAATTTTACACATACAGTACAAAGTCCCAAATCCGGACCTAGGCCATTCCAGATAATTTGCCTTTATTGTAAAAAAAAACCTTTATCTAAATACCCCCCCCCCTCCCCATCCCGTGCGAATATAATATTGCATTGGCAAAAGTAAAATAGCAGATATATAAATAGGAATAATTTTTTTAAAGGAAAAAACCATTAGTAATACAAAGCAACTAATTCTACTTACAAATCTTCTAATTTTTCTGTGTGGTATTTACTATGAACATGTCCGGTTAGCAAAACATACTGATAGCATAAATTTCTTACCTTCCCATCTTGGGTCTGTGTCTCGAGGTACTATAGTGTAGTGAGTGGTGATTTTCGGCACAGCTTTGGAGCAGTATAACCGACTCCAGTTTGCAATTCTCAAGCATTTTTCTAAAAATAATTTTAAAAATACAATAAACCACATCATACTACTACAAAGTTCATGTTAAAACCTCAACTTGCAAAACTTTAACTGAGTCTTTAAGTCATATTTAGATCAGTAATTAGCAATGCTTTGAAGACGGGTAGTCATTTTTAAATGCCTTAGGACAGTTATTTACTTTTGCAAAAAAAACAGAGCAAATTCCTGAAAAAAGAGCAAATATGATACAAGAATTTTCACTGGCATGAAATTATTAGGTCGGTGGTTGGTCATTTAATTATTAAATGAAAATAGAAGTTCAAGAGTAATGTTTATAGTAAATTTGAATGTTCAAGTAATTTATTAGTGCACGTATGAGTTTGGTTTTAGAATAGTCTTTGAGAGAATTTAGCTTTTTGCAGAATTTGAGGTACCTGTTATTTAAATTACATTTTTAGTTTTGTTATACTAAAAGATCATCAAAGCATTTCCTGCATATTTGGTACTCATTAATTACCTATATATAATCTTACATTTAGTGTCCATTTGCAATATAAATACTCTAAAATTTGTGGATTTGCTAAAAAATGGTTTATATTTTCATAAAACCATTTTAACACATAGAAAATCTATTAAATCATCAAAGATAATATAAACTATGTACATATCACATTGATATATCTGCAAGTTTGTTTGTCTGATGTATTTTCCAAAGAATCTGATTGAAACATCAAAAATTTCAGGAAGTCTAATCAAAACTGTCTTAATAATCAGCAGACTAATGAAAGATATGCTTTTACCCCCACCCAGGTCAAGGTTTAAAATAATTTTTAAACTAGCTTAAAAAAAAATTTACTATAATTAGTTAAAATATAATTGCTGGACAAACAGGTTAAAACCAACACAAATTTTGTTAGCTCGGATTGAAAACAGCTGAATAATTAACCTCAAACATTGGTTTGGTTTGAAGCTTTGCAATACTTTTTTACAACCAGTTTGTGTTGTTGGAACGTAGAAGCCATTTTTAAAATACTTCTTAGAAAAATCTTATTAGATGCGTATATTTAGCATCTTGATAACACCATGTTCGATGAGCATTGAAATAATTATTGGGTGTATATTTAAATATAGAAATATCAATTTCTACTTTTCTCAAAATTAAAATTTATCAAAAAACAATTGTACAAAAACTAGGCTGGATGAGAAAGTTTCTTAGCAGCATGTTAATAAAAATCAGCAAGACTCTTCAACGAGATATGAAAAATAATTTCCCAACTTCTTAACGAACTTATACAGTTATTTTTCTCTTTACAGTTTTATTCAGATGATCAAACATGACCAGAACTGAACACAAGTTGACAGTTCATAAAAAAATAATCGAAATACCATTTAATTAAAATTGCTACAATATACGGCTTCGTTCGCAATTGCAACAGAAATATTGCTTTTTTTTATCTTCAAAAGACCTAGTCAAAACATTAATTCTAGATAATGATTTAAGAGGCTGTCAAGAGTTTTATTTACAGCAACTTATTTCCTTGTTTGAATTTCAATATTTGAATAGGCATTGTCTTAGAATATCAACAGATATCGTAGATGATCAGTTTTCTATATTTCTTACATTTAAACGCTTTTTAAGCGTTTCATTTTCATCCATAACTTCAAAATGTTTACATTAACATTTTTTAAATTACATAATACTTAAACAATTTAATCAGATTTGTTGCACAACATTTAAGCAACAGGAATTCATTCGAGGAATCAAAAGATCGAAAAACCTCCGAACATTTTGTTCGAGGGAAAAAAAGTTATTTATTTTGCCAAAATTCTGCACATACCTAACATGATTATGGTTTATCAAGTTTTGAAAGGGGGATCAAATCAAAAACAAAATGTAAATAAAGCACTTTTGCGGTTACAGTTAGATCTCATCAAAAGTAATTTTTAAATATTTTCTAAATCTTCTAACCAATCTCGGAAAAAAGGGAACTTGAAATCGAAATAACTGCAAAACAAATGTACGATATTTTCAACTCAAAGTACATATCTAAGATTTTGAAATGATTTATTAAACTTATAAACCGAGTCGTGCTTTGGCAGCAGCAGAATTTTCTTTTTCGTTTTTCGTCAAACGGCAGCAAAATGTCGCGCAGTCACTTATTGTTTCGTTGCTATGGACAATTGGATACAAATTAATGTAAAAAATGGGTCTGAATGGGACACGTTGATTATCAATCCTGCGAAGTAAAAGAAAAACAGAAGTTTTGATTTCACATGGAATCTTTTCCCAACTGTCTGCTCCAATTATTTCGTTGTCTAATTATTCTCACTGAGTAAGCTTTATGGTTCAGTAAAAAAAAAAACTTTCAATCATATCATCCTTTTGGAAAACATTTTCCTCTTACTTTAATTCTTAAACCACGATAGGGGAACAGGTAATATTTTATTTTTTATCAACTGGGATCTTATTCAGAAAATGTTTAGTCTGTTTTAAGAGTCAAAACAAGTACAGACGATAAAATTATAATTACCAATGCTCTTTTAAATGTTAACTAAGAAAATAAATAACTTAGCACTAATATTCAAAATGTTCAGTTCCACAAAAAAAAAATCACAAAAGAATTCAAACGAAATCGAAAAATTTAGTAATCAAGTTTATTTTCATTTACTACAAATACATTTTAGTCGAGAATCTTCACTTATGGAGACACCAGAGAACATAAAAGTATAAAATACAACACTGCAAGCAATTAATCTGAATCAATGAAATTCAAATTCAGCATGGAGGATAAAGATGATTAATATTGATGTAATTTTAAAATGCTCAGCCTTTTTGCAATTTAACAGTAATCTGAATTATATATGTGCTGTATACATTAAATTGAGACTAGTTTCTTACTCTTAATAAAATGACCTTTTCAAATCTACAAAACAATTTATTATGGGTTTTTTTTTTGGTGGTGTACTAAGATAAAGGGAACTATTTAGATGTTGTTCCTTTATCAGGATTTTAAGTTCAATTCAGTGAGTGAAGACATTGGCTGGAAAAGGCACTTGATTAGACAGGACATGTTTGATACATAGATTAGACCTAGTGTTAACAACTAACAAAGTTTTCAATCAAACAGTACAGTAAATATATACATATTACTTAGAAACAAGCAATTTAAATACAATACATTTTTGTCTATCTGCTTTTAAAAATCAAACATATCCCTTTTGTCTCACGGCTCACTAGTGAAATACTGGCATAAATCTTTAAAAATAGCCTCCAAATTTCCTCTTAAACCCTATTTTAATTGCTAAGATACAAAATGAATCAGCTAAAGCACAAAATGTGCAAATTATGTATGAAGCAGGCGATAACAATTTTGCCAAGAAATTTAAATTAAGAAACTAAATGTTTTCATGATAATCTAGCAACTGCAGATTCAGATGTTTTTCTTTCATGGTTGCCCTGTCTCGGCACTAAAATTTCGAAATTGACGGCCTTTGGATACTTTTCTTCCTAAAGAAAATTCTGAACACATTTTTTGTCGGCTATTAATTAAAAAGTGAACTAAATTTTCATGGGCCTTAGGTGAATTTTCAAAATAGTCATCAAAATTTAAATAATAGTTTTTGAGACAATTTCGCTCAAAATGATATCACTAGTTCTCGAGGTTTAAAAACCATAGCACAAAATCACATGTGGCCTCCTAGCTCCTATAATTGCTTGCAAATTAAATTTCGAATAAAAATGACATAAAGAAACCAAAAAGTAATTCTTTATGAATAAGATTTGAATCATAACTCAAAATCTGTATCCGATTTCTCTTGGAAACATAATTAATTTGTACGTAAGCTTACAATTACATATATATGCTGGTAGGTATGCCCTTATATTATGCATTTAAGGATTGCTTAGATGCATATATTAGAAACCATTGATAAAATTACAATGACATACCTCAATGAAGACCTCATTCAATTTTCTTAAACTTAATCCTCAAAACACAAGTTAGAAGTTATCTTCTCTCCATTCAAAGAAAAATTTTAACAAATTTCACTTAACTTGGTAAAAAATATAAGTTCCGAAAAGACAATAAAATAAATATAACACTTTCAATCAAAGAGATAAAAAACTAAAAAATTCTAGGAAAATAACTCATACTACAAATGTACTGGAAAAGAATTTTTCAAAAGCTAGTTCCGATGAAATTAGAGCAAAAATAAATTGTTTTGGGAAAATACGAAAATGTCAAAAATAAAAAATCTTAAACCTAATGAATCATACTTTAAACTACCACCTTAATATTCAACTTACAGTCCAGGTCCTATGGGTCCCCAAAATGAGCTCATGCTATCCTCTATAAAAGTGAGTCCATACATTAATACTATAATGAAAATGTATTAAGTGAGATTGGGAGAAATTCTTAGGTCTACCAAAAACTTTCTCCTCATTATATGAGGAGAAATTTTTTTCAGTCAGTCTTTGACTGCACACCTATGTATTGACTACATGAAAAGCAGTTTATAATCTTAAGTTTCAAAGAATCTAGATACAATTTAAAAAAAAATATTCAGAATTTTAGTTTTGATCTTTGAAAACTTGGAGTCTGCAATGCCATTCATATAAAAAAAATTCAAAAGTTTTGTACCAGTTCATGGTTAAAATTTTCACCTCACCAAAAATTTCAGTTACAAACCATTCAGTAAAATACACTTTGCATAACAATATATAATCTATATAAAAATATATAATGTAATTATAGTTTGATCTTCAGTGCAGTCAACTTGCAGTAAACTATTTTGCTTTTTTGGTATTGCCCCTCACTCCCAAACGTTTCCTTTTAACAGGAATCCTTTTTCTTTCACTGGTATTGTTTTCTTTTTCACCCATATCCATATTTGTATCATCTTTTGAAACTTCTTCATTAACTTGTCCATTACCAAGAGTGATATCTCTATGAACAGATTGATTACTGGTGGAGACATTATGTGACAACCTACTTTTATTACGAGTGGATGTGTTACTATTGGATGAAGTGTTGTGTTTATCACCAGAGGTTGAATTATTATGCTTGTCATTAGTAGTAACATCAGGTTCTGATGTGTTCCTCGGAGCTTCGTCATCTTTATCAGATTGATTATCATTGTCACTGTTCTGAGCAGCTGAGTTGTCTGCTTCACTTTCTTGCGGTTGCTGTACCGTGGAAGTGATCGCATTTGCATTTATGCGAAAATCTCTGGCTGTGCTTGATTTCATGTGATTCACCAAGTTCTTGTTGTACTTTTTCGACAACACAATGAGATTTTTCTCGTAAGATTCTATAGCAAAAACAATCGCAGGCACTGTTTTCATGTCCCGCATCGCTTTCTGGGTAGCGACATGGTTTTTCCCCTTCTTTTTCTTCCCTCCTTCAGACGTCATCTGGATATAAGTTATGAAAGCGTACACTTGAGTTGTCATTTTGGTGTGCGACAACTTCACCAGTTTCTCAAAGTTTGGGTGCAGTTCTGCAGTTTTTGATTTTATGTGAAGCAAGAGGTAATACTTCGTCAAGCCACCTAGTATCCTGTAAAATTTCGAAACCAACTTGAAAATGCCACCGCTAATGTGACCTAGGGGAACACTCGTTTGGAGAATTTCATGGAATACAGAAACCAAATCCGAAAGACGGCTTGAAACACCTCCTTCGGTAGTTTCTTGAGTGATACCATTGCTGTTGGACAAAGAGAGCAACTCTACAGGAATGCTGATATTTGACTTCAGGAAATTCAGAACACTTTCCACTTCATCCAAAAGTATTTCTGAATTTGAGATCAAATTATGTATCACATTACGAGCAACTTCTGTTGTGAGGATGTTGTATTTGACGGAACCTTCAACGGTTTCGTCAGGGTCAATGTCCTCCAAATGATAATGTATATCAAAGGCTAACTCTCTAAGAAGGGTGACAATGTGTTGGTTCTGATGTCCAAGGGTGAGGCACAAAGATACAAAAGATTTGGCCACAGAAGTGTTCTGAAACACTTGTTGAGTACACAATTGCTTCAGCCACTTGAACAAATCCTCACCAATGTCATCTGTGAATAAGTCATACAAAATTCTGATGACAGATAAAAGTGGAACTGTCTCTTTTAAATTTAAGTCATTGTCTGTATCTGCTAGTAACTTCATGACTGATTTCTGAATTGCCTTCAAAACAATTTGCACTGCTTGATTAGTAGAAAGAGAAACATTATTACACATTCCAACAATGAACTTTTCAGCATTTTTCGACTGAAATGAACTAATGTAGGTGAAGATCAACGCCAGTCCATCAGCAAATTGCGGAGACATCGTCTCCCATTCTACGTTAGAAAAAGTGAAATGGAGACCATCATTGTAGGTTTTAAAATAAACTCGAGTAATCATGACCAGGTGGTCAAATGAATTCATCACATCAGAAAATCCATCATTCACGCCAGTTTCACTCAACTTGGCGAGCTTCCAATTGCATGACTTAATCATATGCATAACAAAGGCTGCATCACTTCTCAACAAATTCAGGCCAAGTTGATGCTTGAAAGTGCCATCTATGAACAACGCTTCCATGATTGTTGCAATGAAGCGAATGGAGACGTGCATGGGTGGGAAAGTGGTATTCACTTTAGCCTTTGCCGTTTTCTTCTTCTTTTTGTCATTAACTATTTCATAATTTTCTTTATACCTACAGTACAGTTTCAAGAGGTCTTCACAGCCTATTATATCATAATGTTTGATGTCCATCAAAGAATATTCCAATAATGACTCATAAACATTTAACACAAGCCCACTTAGCATGTCGACATCAGCTGATTCAGTATCTTTTTTCTGGATCTGTAAATCTGCTGCATTTGCTTTACAAAGCCTTTTCGTCAAGTTCAGCAGATTTTTCTCCAGGATGCTTTGGGCACTGACATCGTAGTCTTCATCTAACATGTCCTCCCCAGCGTCTTGCATGATGAGATGAATACACGTGATAAGGTGAGCTAAAGGTTCCTCCAAAACCATTGTACCTTTATGTTCTTTAAAGCAAGCACTGAATTGTAAAGGTGAATCCACATCTTCATCACTTACGTAGTAAAGCTCAAACTGTCCCAAAAGGAGCTCCAGAACAATTTCCCTCAGTGCTTTGTTCTGCAGTACAATATCATACAAGCCCTCGTACAGGAGTTGACGAACAGATCCTTGTTGAATCAAGCCTCGCTTCAACAAGCCCATGATTT
This sequence comes from Metellina segmentata, assembly GCA_947359465.1. NCBI lineage: Eukaryota > Metazoa > Arthropoda > Arachnida > Araneae > Tetragnathidae > Metellina > Metellina segmentata. The sequence goes on along the minus strand of OX375874.1, from coordinate 14,016,939 downwards.
CCAAGCACATTGTCTTAGAGGTTGGGTTTCCAGCACTAACATAGACATCAGCCCTCACTTGTGTTGAAATCAGTGAGGCAGAGGAGGCTTGGCTGCTCATAGACGTCTGGCTTTGGCTTAGGCATACTTTCCCAATGGAATTTAGTTTCTTTAAGATCATCAAATACCCACTAACTGCAACTTTCCTGGCTTCTACATCTCTGTGGAACAAAGCTTTTCGCAGCACCAGCATCAAGGTGTCTTTGAGAGGCATGCTAATTCTGAGCAATGGAGCAAGTGCATGTAGTATGTCCATGGCATTTCTATATGGGAGAAAGTGGATGTAGTCTAATATTTCCACCAGTTTTGGAAGAACCTGCAGAAGAAATAAGGGATCCTTCTGCACGAGCTGTGATAGTATATCTATGTAATGCTTCACAGGCTTTTGAGACTTGGTGACAATTCGGTTAAGCAACTCGTCCAAAATGTCAGTGCGAACGGTGCTGTGGCTTTTGAAGGTATCTCGCAAGATGTGGCAACCCAAAATGCATCCGTCTTCAGAGACAGCCTTTGACACATTGCCAGCTACGTTCTTCGGACCAAAGGTGTCGACAACGGAGAACCCAAATGTTACGAGACCTTGACAGACATGATCCCATCCAAACTCACTGCATTTTATGGCTTCTTTAACTAGATCTAAAATATCTGGGCTTGAAGGCATCATTTCTCGCATCCACAGAGAATTCTTTTTCTTTTTACTTAGCTGATAGGCAACCATTAAGGATTTCTTCAAGGATTCGAACAGGTCACCCTTGTTGGATTGAACTTTAGATAACAGCAGAGCAGTGGCAAATGTAAAAGGGGATAAAACTAGTTCAGGCTTGTGCAACATTTTCTTGAAAAGGGTTGAAAACTCCTTCCCAATGCCCTGATCCTGACTAGAGGTAACGGACATCAAAAACGCAACAGTCCCCTCAGTTTGTCGAAACTGAATCTCACTTTCATTTTCAATAAGACAGTTGTCTTGTCTATTTTCTAGCAGGCGATTGTCTTCCTTAATGAAATATGACATGACTCCCTGCAAGATCCTTTTACACTGACCTTTTGAAGAGAGTAATAGCAGTTGATATATAAATGTGGGCAGTTCATCTGATTCTATATCTTGTAGCAATTTGAGAAGCGTTTCTGCAATAGGTTTCATTTCCTCATCACATAAATCAATGTCTTTGAGGACAGAGATTACCTTAACAACACAGGATACACTTAAATCTTCAGAAAACAGAGACGCTACAATGTTTCTTCTTAGTTCAGAGCCTGACATATCATTTCCTTGGTACACTATACTATCCCGATGCGATAAGCATGATAACACTTTAGTAAAAATTTCCAACCACTTTGTTCCAAGATTGGATGTTTGGACTTGCTCTACAAAAAATTCTGCTATTTTCATCAGGTTTGAAGTGCAAAACGAATCGACTTTGAGCAACAGAAGACTGACAATTTCAGATGTAATGTTGTGAGATAGGTCTGTTTGGAGAATCAGTAAAGAACACTTAAAAGTTTCAAATCTGCGTTTTTCGGCTTCATCGTTGCGGTCTACAGATCCTTGAAATATTGCACGGATGTAAGAACATATCTCCTTATTACCTTCCTTTGCTTTCTTTTGTATCGTTTCCAATAATTCTGGAAGTGCCACCGATTCGAGAACCTCGTTCAGATCCATGTTTCTTTATTCAACTTTTCTTCAGATATAATTGACGATTAGAGTATAATTCTGTTTAGTCATATGAGCAAATCAATAACAATGGTGATTAAGGTTGATTCGCTAGCTTCAATGTAGAAATATGTGCTTTCGAACGTTTATCTAGAATTTGGATATTACAAGTTTCGGCGCGTTTTTTACTGTGTTGATTGTTTGTTTTCTACAACAGTTACGGTTAGGAATATCTTTTTCCAAGGAAGTTACAGCTAGTTGGTAGACTGTGATAGCAAAGTTAGGTAGTAAACGGATTAGAAATCAGACGTTTGCCAGTGTGAAATTCTTTTCACCAAATATTGTCATGTACCAGCACCCATGTACGTGCTGATGAACTTTATATCTATCATGGTCTCAAATGTCTTCACGTTGGTAAAAAAAAGCTTTCGGAGTGGGATATTGGGAAAGAACCAAGGACAACTACATAATTTTGAATCACGATCAGATGACGTGATCAAAACTGAATGGCTTTCCCAACTTCCACGCCAAAGAAAAGGCATTTGGGGCCACTAAAATTTTACATCCATAGTCCCTCTGTACAAGACTCGAGCTCGTAACTCTTACATTCGGGCGACCGCGACCTACCGAAATGCCACGGATTTTTCCCTTCAGGATAGATACCGGGATGGATCAATAGCCCATTTTATTGCTCTAGTCAGTATAACCTAACCTTTCAATAACCTTTGTTTATGCTCGAAAACAGAAACCTTGTTCTGAATATGAGTAATGTTTTGAGAGAACAGTTTAGTTATTCCGGTTCTCTTGTTCTGCTATTTTGGGCTTGTTAGATTCCTTTTGACTAATTCTTTCTTCTTGTTTGAGTTTATGGCAGGCTAGAGAACCTTCTTTATGTTAAGAATCTTATCTTTCCCTACGGGAGTTGATCCCGGAGCTTCGCAAGTAGTCCGTGTAAAGCTCCAGTGTGACGTTCATTAAGTCGGTGTTGATATATCTCGTATAAAAAAAAAAAAAATGACTCCTCGTGGTAAATGCTATCACGTCGTGGTGCCGAGTAATTTTTTCATTTTACAACGTGCGTCGAAGATGGATTTGATTTTACCAAACGCGTCCGCTTTTGGTAAAATCAAGCTCACGCCACTTAATGTTGGACTTAGTTAATGAAATTCAATGTTTAAAAACTCAAGTTGTGGAACTCATTCAGGATATAGAATCAGCTACCCGACTTGTTAAAGTTTACATGCAAATATTCTTTGAGAGATCAATACCCGAATATTGAAATTGACCTCATCATTTCTTTTACCTTACCGGTTACAGTGGTATCCTGCGAGCGAAGTTTCAGTAACTTGAAACACATTAAAAACTACCTCCGGTCTAACACGAGCAAGAACCGTTTAACAAACCTTGTTATTTCATCCATTTTACCAAAGGTGGCAGAAAGTATTGAGTTTTACAACATAATCACAGAATTTGCTTAACGAAAGACAAAAAAAAGTAAAATTTTAGATTTTACAATTTTACATGTAGTTTATTTTATGAAATTTTTTTATTAAAACTGAATATCCTATTACGCTTTTTGTTTTAAGTCCTAGTTCTGCCTGTATACATTTTGACATGGGGGTGCCAAGTCCTATCTTTGTCAAGGGCGCCAGAACCGAATATACGGCTGGCGCCCGCCACATAATAATGTTGATTACCTTTAGTGGGCCATTCATATACACTCGTGTGCAAAATTAAGAGAATTTGCACATTATGTCGAATTTCTGAAAAACTAATTGATAGATTTGAATGACATTTGGTAGGAATGCACAGCCATAAAAGAAAAAGATGTACCATACAAAAGTTATGGTATGTTTGTAGGATTGTCAGTAAAACTCATAAGTGCAGGAATGTCCCAATCCATGTTGCGAAATCCAACCAAAAATGTGTCTAAGATGGTCCCCTCTCATAGTTAGGCAGGTTGCATAGCGCGACGGCACACTGGACACGAGGTAGTTTAGGAGTCCCTGTGGCAGTGACTCCCACTCCTGCAGCAACGCTGTTTTCAGCTCTGGTATGATTCTCGGAGAGGGATCGAGAGATGCAATTGCCCTCCCAAGAGCGTCCCCTTAGGTCAGGAGATCTGACTGGGGCCAATCCATATGCCTAATATTCTCACTTTCCAGATAAACGTCGACCAGATGAACCCGATGTGGACGAGCGCTGTCGTCCATAAACAAGAACCTAGGACCAACTGTGCCCCTGAAAAGTCAAACATAGGGCTCTAAGATCTCGTCTCTATACTTCATAGCAGTCAAGGACACTGTTAAACACTTAAAGGGATGTACGGCCGTCCAACACATGATGCCTGCACAGACCATGACACCTCCATCACCATAGCGATTCTTTTCCCTGATGTGTGAGGATGGTATCGGAATCCAGGCTCTCTCCAGATTAGGGAACGTTGAGAATCAATGTCCAGGCTGAATCTCGACTCAATTGTGAAGAGAACGATGCTCCACTGAAGTCTGGTCCAAGGCTGATGTTGTTTGCACCATGCTAAACGTGGTCTCTTGCGTGCTTCATTGAGCGAGACGCAAACAGCGGATCTTTTAGCATAAAGCTCTCTCTCTCTCATGAAGCTTGCGGGCAACAGTTAACAGTGAAACTCTGGTTCCAGTAGCAGCATACAACTCACGTGAGAGCTGTGGAGCTGTAGCAGTCCTGTGGCGACGCACTGAAAGTGCCCAATAACGATGCTCATTGGTCGTCGTGACTCCTCAACGACCTCGTCCAAGTCATCTCGATATGGACCTAGTGTTCTGAAACTGTTTCCACATATTGCAATCGACTCTGGTCGATTCTATCGACTCTACATCGATCTTAGTAGCCACCTGCACTTGTGATTGCCCTGTCTCCAATCTACCGACGATTCTCCATCTTATTACGTCATCTATTCGTATTTGGCTACTCATATTACCTGATAGCTTGTAAAATTTACCCAACTCTTGCTAGAAACACTGCGAATGTCGCCGAGGAGTACAAGCACACGAATCGGCGAAAACGCCTCGTGCGCTTATCATCCGATTCGCCGGTCACAGCTCCGCCCACACGCACGTGTACGCTTACGTACTATACAAATTATACGTAACTGAATATTTTTACATTCTTCGGCGGCAAAATTAGTACTTTTTGTTCAGTCCTTTTTTAAAAATAGACACAATGTGCAATTTCTCTTAATTTTGCACACGAGTGTATATCGTTATCAGTTTTTCGTAATTTTAAGACCCCTCTCCCCCAAAAATATCAAAGAATATCAAGGACAAAAATCCTCTCCCTTCTCATTAGATATTGATATCATCTACCAACAACATTTCCCACTAAAAAAATCTTTAAAATTTTTTTTAAATTTTATTTTTAATATAAATTCAAAGTGTCTTAAAGAGTGATATCGATATGAATTTCCAGGCCCGAGACCCCTCCTTCCACATCGAAACAATATGGCGAATCTTTGAAAAAGAGGGGGGGGGGGCAAATCATCGTCTCGCATCTGCAATAAATTTCTCTCGGACCGGCCCTGACTGTGTGGCCAGCACGGCGTTGCCCGTGACAGTTCTTTTTGTGGGGTCAGATGTGACCACTGCTAGCTAACCCCCGGTGATTGCTACGAATTCCCATTTTTTTGCTTAGCAAACCAAATGTGAATTCGTAACCTATTGGATAACAGCGTTGCCCGTTCAAAACCAGCAAATTCTAACGTTGGCCATTATTTACTAACTGCAGGATTATTTATAATACTTTGCAAAATTGTATTTAAAAATAAATCTATGTTTAACAAAAAATTTTTAAATAAATTCGCAAATTATTATATCTTTTGTAAATTTGTTTCAAATTTTAAAAAAATCGATTGAAAAAATTTCTTTTTTGTGTGTATGGATACATTTAATCGTTACAAAATCAACTTACTGTGACGAAAATTTAGACCTTTGGTAATGCATACATGCTTACATTCAACTATGCTTTAGTATGCGCTACCTTACAAAGTTTACGCACCTTCCCTCCATAACACAGAAAAGAGGAGTTTATTCCGAATTTTACTCTTTCTGGTTTAAATAACAGACAAGAATCAACGAGAATGGGGAAGTCACGTGTACCTAATGGGGTAAAAGGAATTCTTTTTAAATAGCTGTTCGCATCCAAATCTTACAAGTTAATATCAGATTAATCTTGAAAACGCAATAATATGTCAAAAATAATTTACATTAAACACGAGGGTTTATATGTCGAAACTTGCCAAAACATTCCTTTGCGTGGTATCACCCGACCTATGAGGTAATTGCAGGCATAAGCTTTAGATAATGCCTGCGTTAATGGTACGATTTTGGAAAAGTACGATATTAGCAAGAAACTAGCCACTGTGTGGCCAACACAGCATTGCCCTTGACAGTTCTTTTCTTGGGGTCAGGTGCGACCACTGCTCGCTAATAACCTATTTGATAACAGCCATCACGGTGTTGCCAAATTCGAATTGCGAAGAGATCCAATCAGCGTGACGACAGAATCTCTTGCGAAAATATAAATATTTAATTGAAAAATTATTTATTAAAATAAAATCAAACGTATAAGGTATATCTCTGTTTTAAAATATTCCGCAGATTTCAAATCAGTTGAAATTTTCAGACTATTTTTAACAATCCCGATTTTACAAAAAAGAACAAAACAATGCCAGTCAAAAAATTTTTAATTTGTTTTGCTTTCCTTGTTCGAAATTGTTTGAGCGCAGGAAATTGAATCAATCCGTGGTTTCTCAAACACGATCAAGGTCAAATTCGTATGGGAAAAAATATAAAATTTAAAAATTATTTATTTAAAGAAAATCGTATTTTTAGGTAACAATCTAACGTGAAATTTTCCGCAGATTTCAAATTCGTTCAAATTTTTACTCTTTCTTTAACGATCTAGGAGATAGAAAAAGAACTACATAACTTCAGTTAAAACTTTTTATTTCGTTTGTTCTTCGGCTGAAAGCGTTCAAACGGAAAAAATAAATTTAGAATCTGCCATCTCTTTATGGTGTTGCCATTTTAAAGAAAACAAAAAAATTACATTCCTATTAAATTTATTTTAAAATGTTCTAGATTGAATTTTAAAATTCGGCGCGATCCAAAAATTGCGAACAATTTGGACTCTGTGTGCTAAATCCCATTACTGTAAGTGCCATAGATTCGTCAGGACTTTGAACACAGAAAATAGACAAACACTTCCTTTTATAATAGTAAAGATACGCGTAACATAGATAACAATATTTCATATTTTTGTAATCTATGAAGAATTTTCATTTAATCGATTTAGAAACAGCATTTTCAAACATCATATTTAAACTAAAAATTAGTAACAAAAAATGCAAAATAGTTGATTTGGATAGAAATAAATTTTTTATGTGCTATTTTTTATGATAAAACTACTACTGAAGTTCAGAAGTTTTTACTTCCTTCAACTTCCAAACAGCAAAGGAAAATTATAAAATGACGGTTTTCCACTTAAAATAGGCCCACAAAATCAAATGACGGAAAATTCTGACGAAAACTATATTTTAGGAGAATAGTCTAAATGTCAAAACTTGTAAAAAAAAAAATTCAGGATTGTATTTTGAGTATCAAAGGCACACAGGAACAAAATGAGTTACTCGAAAAAACACGTTCTTGCCCATCGATCAATTGGCTACTGAAAATTTCGTCGCCAAACGAGTTTTCGGATAGGCATAAGACGGGTTATCATATTCCATCAGTATTGCCATAGCAGGCAATGTTTATTATCACAGCTTTTCCTTCCCATTCTATGAATATTACACGTTTCAAATGACAACAATAAAACCATAAATCAGGCCTCGAAATACCGGGGTGCACAGGTGCACTGTGCACATGAAAATAAAATTGTGCACCTAATTTTTCCCTCTAGGTGCACTCAGTGCACCTAACGTTAAAAAAAGGAGGGAAACGTGTTCTATGTTATTTTGATGTTGGAACAAAATATTAGTATCAACCTCTCTCGCTCTAAAGGAACGTAATTAAAATTCCTAAATACACACTATGCGAAACAAAATCGCTGGGCCGTAACGGGTTTATACAGGAGGAAGGTTTACTTGTGCCACTGCCACCAGAACTTTCTGATGATCGAAACATTTTCCAGATGGTGCTGTTGAAGCGACTGTTACCACAGCAGTGCGCCAGAGAAGGGAGAATTTAGATGTTTAAATATTTTTATTTACTATCTACTACTGACCTTTATAAACATACCCAACTGTTAAAGTAGTTTACATTACATTAATGCTTGTATATTACGTTTTTTTTAATATGCCCCTAAAATATAACCTGTGCACCTAATTTAAAAACTTAGGTGCACAAAGTGCACCTGTATTAAAAAATCTATTTCGAGGCCTGCCATAAATCAATAATAAAGTACCAAATATTTTTTAACTATTGAAGCAAATTATAAAAGCAGGACATCAAATCACAATTGGAAAAGCTTAAACATTAATACTTTTACCACGGTTGCCTTTTCAAATTTACTTTCAATTTGATAAAGGTCTCGTGTTCAATTTTGTAGTTGCTTAAATTGAAATTTTCTCTTGTGCTGCCAAATTCTTGAAATCTTTACTTATTTCATTAGTGATAAATAATGAATAGAGGTACGATTTGGAAAAGCAAATCGAAAAGACTAACAAAATGTACTTTCCACCTAATTATTTCACGGACGGAACATTCCTCTTGATTAAGAGAGAGAAATTTTCCATGGAGCATCTGGGCCGAAAGCCCTCATTCACCAGATAACAAAGTCCTTGTGTTCTGAATACATACATTATGTTATCAGAAACTTTCAGCGGTGTAGCAAAGTCTTGGGTGTCAGGTTATCAATGATGTTGCAGTTGCATCTCAGAAAATACCAGAGTTCAGAATACCTGTGGCAATTGCAGTTAAAAGTGTTTTTTAAAATTATGAATTAATTTGGAAGACTACGTGGTTTTCCAAAGGGAAAAATTAGATTTTTTAAAAAATGAATTTGAATTTTAAGTCATGAGTATGAATTTAAGTTATTGTTTACATTTCTTAGTAATTCATAATGGCTCGTGGTCTGTTTATGTTGATTGGTAGATGATGGTTAAATCAGGAGATCTGCACTATAGTTGAATTTTTATTGTAACGAAGGGAGCGCAAAAAAATTTACTTTGGATTTCGCAAAAAAAATTAAAAAAAAAAGACTTTTAAAAGAAATTTCATGCAAAATTCTGCACATGCATCACAATAATAGTTAGTTTATTTCTTATATCGCGCATTTTTTATACTATCGAAGCTTAGAGCTCATTATCAGCTGCTATAAAAAAAAAAGTAAAATTAACATCTAGTTAAAAATATTCTGGAGACAATAATAATCAAATTATAGTTATGATAATTCGAGGACATGTAATAGACATTGTTGTTTCATGTTGAAAAATATCGATGTTTTGGGGGCTTTCCCCCACAATCAAATGTCGTCACTCTAAGTAAAAAGGTCGTATGTCTAAAATCTGCATTTTTTCAGAGCTAAAGAAACTAATCGTTTTCATTTTGATTTCATTCTAATATTAGATACATTTGGTTGTAACTTTTATTGAATCAGCTGATGACAGAAGAGATTTTGCCACCAGGCGGAAATCACAATATATAGCAGTAATAAAATTTTAAAAAATGGTATTTTCGATGTACGACCTTTTGCACTTTGAGTGACGATATGCATTTACAAAATTGTATTTTTCCATATCTTTACTTTAAAATTTTTTTCGTTATTCAGAAGTAAAAATGCAATAATCAAATTACGCCTAGCTATTTGTTTTGAGTATCTCTTCTTTCTTAAAAATAATTTTAGCATTGTTTTTCCATTTTGTAAAGATGTTATAGCAACTTGAAATGTGAAGCAAATTGGCAAAATTTCCAATTCTCAGATTCATCAATGACGGCTATGAAATTATATTCTGACGTTTTCCAAGCAGTGGCGCGGCCATAATATTATTCTGTGTGTGTGGGGGGGGGTAATTTTTCAAGAGTTCTAACAAGGGCGGATCCAAAGAGTGATTTTTTTGGGGGGGGGGACTTCTCTGTGCATGTATGTAAATGCATAAAGAGTAAATTTTTTCCTCCATATACCAAATTATAATGTTATTGACTGATTGTGGTCGATTTCCCTCATCCCCCCGTGAATCCGCCCCTGGTTGTAAACCTACAAATAAAAACAAAACAAAGCTACGAAGAAAACAAATGTTTTTAATGTACCAAATGATTTGGTTTGGTTTAGTAGTCTGACGTTCCAAAATTAGACCACGAGCAATCTGAGTCGGGACTGTTAGCTTTACGTCACATCCGAATCACGGGACGTTTGCTCGTTTCTAAACTAGTTGTTATATCATTTTGTAGATTTAAATAATAAATATTGTCTACAATTCTTTTTAACGATTGTTTCCTTTATTAATATATATTCATACTTTTAACTGCTTGCCTCCCACGGTGTCCCTTGAGAATGTCAGTTTTAATGATGAACTGAAGACTCATGCCAATAAACAGACGGATCACTCAGACCTTTTGAAACAGTTGGCCCTGGAGGTTGTCAATAGCATCCCTTCTGATGCATTGGTCATCTATACGGACGGTAGCAAACTTGAAGACGGTAGAACCGGGAGTGGTGTTTTCATCAACAGCGCTGAGGACAAGGTCAAATGCAGCATCCGAAACCCTGACCATTGTTCAGTCTTTAGATCGGAGATCATAGCAATTGGTGCAGCCCTTAATTATGCACAGTCCACTGATAAAAATTGTATTTGGATTTTGACTGATAGTAGGAGTGCTATACAGTATTTCAAAAATTGGCCACAAATATTTGACATCCCAGACCAGAATATTCTGAAGCTTCTCTGCGAGATTGGCCTGAAAACACCAATAAGCCTCCAATGGATTCCATCGCATATCGGGGTGTATGGCAACGAGACAGCCGATGTACTCGCCAAGAATGACTGTGATCTCCCTATGGACTGTTTGAATCGTCTCACTCCCACTGAGGTCCACTCCCTGGGAAAACAGGGTTTGCTTTCCTTGTGGCGCCGTACGCCATCCTACCATTGGTATGCTGGCAATCACCCTGGACTATCAATCACATGCTGTGGCCCTCGGCCTTTTCAATCGGCCATGGCCAGATTTCGAAGTGGCCATCTTAAAAGTATCAAATTTCAGAACGGGGAGAGAATTTTCCCTCCTTGTTCCTGTTCCCTACCTGCCAGTCCTGATCACCTTCTTCTCTGTCTTGGCGCTTAGTATAAGCAGCTGTTGGTTGATCAGGACTTTTTGCAAGTATATGGGGATCTGGCACGACGGGGCCTTCTGGACCTGGTGTAGGCTTTCCTACACCAGGGGGATGTGCAACAACATATATATTCATTATTATTCATACTTCCGTATACGTAGATCGAACTAAACATTTCTTAGGGCTATGCGGCAGAAAAAGTTTGTTGGAACCGCTGATCTAAAGCAAACCATCCTTATCAGATTCGAATAAAAAAACGCAAAGGTTGAAGAGAAAATACAATTTATTACAAAAGCATACATTAGTAGTTTTAATCATGTTACAATGTGTTTTACAAGTACCCGCAGATTATTTTTGGCACTTGAGGTTTTTCAGATTTTAAAATAATTAGTTAAACATCTATAAACATAAGCCTGTACAAACATTTTTAAAGAAATATCTATTTATTCTTACAAGAACTCTGAATTATACCAATCGAGAAGTGTCCGAGTAAGGGTTATGCATTGTAATTGAAAACTTTCACGTAGAACTTGTTTCATGTAAAAATTAACACATATGAGGAGGTATTTTCACTAAGCAAACTACCGAAAAAAGGTGATAGTACTTTCAGTTGTGTGGGACCAATACTCTCAATACAGACGGAGTCTTACCTGAAAATGATAGTGAGGTCACTTACGAAATAGTTCTACCACAAAGCATTAGGCCATCTACATTGAGTTTTACTGAAGAAAACTCACAGTGTACACACTTCAAATTTAATGCTCGAACCTAAATGCATTCTGCTTCATCACATTCCAAATAAAACCCCGATTTTACAGATTGGTTTTTGAAATTTTAACTATTCACTCCATCCTATTCCAAATATTCAAGAATAAAGATCCAACATGAGATGAAGATCAAGAATCAAGATGACGAATATTCATCATCGTATTCTGCTTCATATTTCAAAACCTGTTACATATAAGCCCAGATTCACCGAATAGTTTTTCAACTGGAATTATTAATTCCATTGCAGCTTGAGTTAGCTTCGTGTTGGTGTTTTGAAATTTTGAAATTTGGCATTGGAAAAACTACACACTACAAATGTTATGTGTACGTAGAATGTAATTCTGTTTAGACATAATCTTATCTATAAAGATACTTCGTTCAACATAAATTGCCAGTTACTCTCAAATTCGTAATTTTATTATAACTGGTTAAAGTTTTATGTCGATATAAATGCTGAAATTTTATATCGATCAAGAGACTAGAATATATATGAAAAAAAAACCTCTCAAAGATAATATATATTTACAGCTTAAACAAATACTTGTAAGTAACAAACTAACTCCAAGTACAAGCACTAGAATGTGTTTAGACCTCTGCCTAACATTGACTCAGTCCCTAAAACGATGCAAATTTGCAAGTCTGTAACTCTCAAAAGTATTTGTGAAATAGAAATTGAAACATATTCCGATTAAATGAACTATGTTCAGATATTTGTGGTAAATGATTTTCAACTTCAAATAATAAGTTTCTTTGTAAGAATAACTCTAAAGAGTATTTTCTTAATTATGACTTATTAAGTGAGATCTAGAAAAGTATAAATGCGTGTTAATTACATTAAAAAATTAATTGCCAAGTTGATATATATGAATAAAAATAAGGTTTTTAATTAATTTCTCCTCACCTACTGAGAAATTATTTTTACCCATCATCTGTCCTTACATCAGTCATAAAAAAATTTCAGTCTTTGTCAGAAATATCCGTATAAGTCTTATTTCTGTTCCCTAGAAACTAGTAAACAACTAAACACATGTATATAAAAATGTTTCCCTGAAAGAGTGTAGTACACCATTTGGAAATCAGTAAGCATCATATTTATATTCAGGATCTAGTACGTACAAAAACCGTCGGCTTGAGATCCTAGTGTAATTTCCCAAAATAGTTCTTGACTAGATCGTCTTACCGTAACGTATATTTAGAGTGGCGCCTCCCACAAGTCATTCTTTTACTTTTCAGACATATCAAGGAATTAAGATCCTGTTATTTTTATTTATTATTTTTTTTTGGCCCAGCAGTTGATCCCAAAACTATACCACATAACTGTAGAGTGCGATTTTCAATGAACTTCGACGTTATTCAGTGCAATTCAGTTCATTTGTTGTGTGGATTCCCTGAGGAACAAATGAAAGCTCGCATTAAGAGCGGCATTTTGGATACCATGCAGGTAAAGGTATTTTGGAAGATAATTCTACCTAACTGTAGAACACGATCTTCAATTTTACTTCGACGTAATTCAGTATCATTCGGCTGATTTGTTATGTGTGGAATCACTGCAGGAAAAGACACACTGGGCAGAGCAAATAAAATCTCGCGTTCTGTGTGAAACTTAAGATATCATGTAGGCGAGGGTATTTTGAGACAGATTATACCACATAACTGTAGAGTGCGATCTTCAATTCACTTCGTCGCAATTCAGTACCATTCGGCTCATTTGTTATGTGTGGAATCTCTGCAGGAAAAGACCAACAGGATAGAGCTCGCTCGTGAGGCACCGCGGATCCATGTTGGCAAGGATATTTTGGAAGGGATTATACCACATAACTGTAAAGTGTGGTCTTCATTTCACTGCGACGCAATTCGTCTCATTTGTTAGGCATGAATCGCCAGGAAAAGACCCATCGGCGGAACAAATGGAAACTAGCATTATTAAGTGCGGCACTTCGGATACCATGTTGGCAAGGGTATTTTGGAGGGAGATTTCCCGATGCCGTTGTCAACAGGAGATCGTCTGGGATGCGAGTTTGTGGTATCCACCTCTTCCCCCAGATTCACTGGCAAGGAATGGTACTGGAGCATGCCGTAATCATCAGTATTCTCGAATTTCGTTTTGGTCTGGAACTCTGCAATCAGCTGCTCTATCTTCAAGATGAAGTTCTTGTTGGAACAAAGGTCTGTGTGTTGCATCAGCTTCTCCAACACCGGAGAGGGCAGTTTCTCTGGGGACGGGGCAGAGTTCTTGCGGGTCAGTGGCGTCCTGGGTGGAGTCTGTCTTTCAGGGGACCAGAACATCCTCCGATTGGGTTGGCCGTTTGGCACGTTCCGAACATTCGGGGAGATGACGGGGGTCGTCCTGGACGGGAACTTGGGTGGGGTCAGCTGCATTTTGCCGTAGGATCTCTGGTTGATCCTTGGGGAGGAATGTCGTTTGGGGTCGTTCCTCCTGAAGCCGCCGGTGTCTGCTGGGAACTTCTCCGCGAGGTTCCTGCCTTTCACGTTGACAGGGGACGGGCCTCTAGAATGGAACACGAAGTTCTTGGATTGAGCGGGACCCGAGGCAGGTGTCTGGAACAAGTCTTCCGAGCTCTGCGACCGATGGTCGTTCCAGTTCGGTTGGTAATGAGGACGCGGCGAAACCTTTCCAACCTGCAAAAATTTAAAAATGTTTGATCAGGAAACACAATTTAATTGACATTTTAAAATGTTTACTACTGAGAGTGCTATTCACAAAATTTGTGGAAAATAGTTTAATCCTCAGGGGGGTGCACACGTACATATCCGTTCTAAAACCCAGTCTTCTCTACAAGATATAATCAGTTTTCAATTTACACATGCACCTTTGGGAGCGGTGATGTTTGATATCATGCCCAGGTGTATCTCAGGCACGGGTAGTTAAGCTGTGAACTTACTTTAGGGGGCTGTTTGTTCTCAGCTCTGGGCGTCAAGGCCGGCAATCGACTGCTGGTATGCCCCTCTCCAATCTTCCTCTGGTGCCCCGTCCCGAAAGCGACAGTCACCGGCTGCTGGTACTCCTTCCTCGGCACAGCCGGCGAGTACTTCCACGACGACGGCACCGTGTCCTTGAACACGAGCTCCTTCTTCCTCCTAGAGGACCGCTTGAAGGCCTCGTCCTCGGAGCCCTCAACACCGTCCTCTTCCGAGGATGTGCCACCGTCTCTGGAGACGCGACGGGACAGGGGCCGGGGTGGTGATTTTTGCTCCAGGGTGTCCTGGAGGCTGGATGTGGACGAGTCGTCACTGCAAGGAAGGGGTTGAGCGGGCAGAGGACGCCCGTTGGACGGAGGCGAAGAGGACGGGTGGTGGCTTCGGCGGCCTGTGGTGGGAGACATGTAGGACAGGGAGCGGCGGTGGCCTTGTGGGGAGGACGGAGTGCTGGACGGAGCCTGAGTTGGCCTGTGGGGGAAAAAATACAAAATGTGAGTTTCAATCCTTAGTACCGTTTAAAATTGGACTCACACAACGTCATCTGCCTTCTTACCAGATGTACCCTATACATATGAGTTTTTCAGAGCAAACATAAACCATACAGTATAAAAATACAGTACAGATTAAAAAGATAATATTAATATCTCGTATGTACGTTAAATAATTACTTACAATGGAAGTTTGACTATCTCCGATTGGCACTAATTACTCCGTCAGAAAACTATTCGTGTAAAACTATTAGAGACTAATTTTATTCATCAAATGTATTAAGTATCTTTTCAGTTACTAGCGGGCTCCACCCCCTGCACGCTTATACTCTGATGTCACTACAGATTTAACGTGCATCAGCCCTCTTTGTACAAGACGGTTTTCGGTTGGTTTCGAACTCACAACCATCTGGTTGCTATTCCGTTGCCCTTCCAACCATCGGGCTACCACGGTCCCTTCTTCAAGTGGAATGAAAATCCGAGAAGGAAAAATTAACTGTCCCTTACTCAGATCTGGTGAGTTTGGAACACATCTTTGCACTAGAGATTTGAAACTACAGGGTAGTTGTCGACTAGAAGATAAACCACCAATAAGGTTAAAGAACCCCGTAAAACATTTTTAGATATATCCCCTGAAGTCTTTGTTGTGTGTGTTTTATCTATATAATTATGTACACTACCCTATAATAATGAACCGGACGCCAGCGGATTTGCATAAAATCCGACTACTTATTTGGGGGTGTTTTTCGTGGTATGGCATGTTGTTCCTTAGCATGTTGTTCATGGCCAATTGAACGCCGACGCCTACATGAACATTTTGGACAATCAGGATCTTCCTACGCTCTGGCAATTTTATGGAATAGACGAATGTTACAACCCTCCATGTCATATTGCAGTCCCTGTCAAGCAGTGGTATCAAGATTTGAATGTAAAACGTCTAACCTGGCCTGCTTAGAGTCCCGACCTAAACCCCATAGAACATTTGTGGGACGTGTTAGAGCGACGCTTACGGATCAGGGAACCACGTCCGAAATCTACAACTGAGCTGGCGACTTTCTTGCAGTAGGAATGGACGCAAACCTTGTTGAAAGTATGCTCAGTAGGGTTGCTAGTGTAATTGCAGCACGTGGGGGATATCCCCCTATTAAAGCGTGTATTTTCCTCCCTTATACCATCACATCTTGCTGTCCGGTCCATTATTGTAGGGTAGAGTATAAAAGGATGTGTGTGTATTCTCTATACAAATCGACACCGTTTGACCAGTCCTTATATTTTAGAACACTGCGGAAAACACGCTATTACTTTCCCGTCTTCAGTCCAATCTATAGCATTTACGACCATGAGAATTGGCACACGGGTAGTCCTAAAAGTGCCCCTCGAAGCCCCAATTTTAAAATCTAAAGTTTGTTTTCTTGCAATAAATGAATGTTGACAAGGAAACACGTTTTACAGGAAACAACATAGGGAAATGTCGCGGTCATATTTGAGCATTAATAAATTTCATAAATCATTATCGTCTTCATCAATATAGTCATAATGTCTTTTTCGAATTGCTCTATTTCAGCTCAGGAAGTCGAAATTCGACACTTTGCACATCTTTCGTTTATCAGAATTCTGCATTTTTCATCGGAATTTCGTTTCTGTTTGTATATAGGTCTTTTATCTGTTTCTGTTTTTATCTGTATATGTCTTTCTGTTTGTATATATGTATATAGTCTTTTGCATATCGCAATATATTATTAAGGTAATGGTAATTTTAGTTAACGTCGTACTAGAGCAACAACGGGCTATTGACGACGGTCCGGGATCAGTCCCATTAAGGGAAAGATCCGCGGACAACACCACGTAATTTTGAACCACGGTCAGATGACGAAGCAACACCTGAGCTGGCACCCCACTCTCCAAACTTCCACGCCAACCCAACGTGAATATGTTATTAAGGAATTAAAGATATATATTTGCATCCGTAGTAAATTGTAGAAGGTATGAAAAAGTTAAAACGAAGTCAAAAAGTATTTTACGTCAACTTAAATTATTGCATTTTTCAATGTTAGAAAAGAGATTATTCTAATTCACTTTTCAAACAACATTTAAACATTTCAACGCCGGGTTATTCAACTATTTTCCTATAAAATAGCTTTCATAAAAAGAGATGCACACAAATTCAGAACCCAAACATTATACTCTCCAAATTATGCAACCGAATTTCACACCAACTGCTAATTAGAAGCCAACAAATGTGTTTTTCAGACGATTGATGTTTGTTTTTCTCTAGTCGCGTAGGACTACCCCCTACACTGCGATGTCCTTTAAAAGTAGGCCAAGAAGCTACTTTTGATGTTGCCAGACTGAATTTCATTTTTCGAGCATACTTGTACGCGTGAAAAGCAAAGCACAAATCTTTTGTTTCTCTCAAAACTGACCTAAATTAACGAGTGCATCTTGAATCCGAGAACCCTCCAGATTTTCCGTGGCTGCTTTCAAGCCACAGTGGTCATTGCCAAACAAATCACTTCCAGAAACTCCAGCAATTAGTTACCTTCGCCAATTCGATCGAGCCTGCTGTTAATTGCCTCGACGTCGTGTGCTAAATTTTCCCCGCTTGCCCTCAATCGTTCTCTATCGGCGCGTCCTTGCCTGTGACTCACCCTCTCTGACATGCAACGAATGGTTCGACTCTTTGTCTTGTCGTCCGTCCTCGCCCACTCTCCGTTCCAGGAGTCGCTCCTCCAATGCCATAAAAATACCTTTCGGTCTCGTAACACTTATTTAAAAGTGAGCAGGGGAGCGGACACTTCCGCCTAGGTTAGTCGCCGGCGCGGATAGGTGGGCAGCCGGTGAGGAATCTTTCGCCGTTTTAGACCCACACAGAGCGGCGTGAGGTTGCCCAAGCGGTCTTGGCTCGCAGAGGGCGACCTTGGAAGCGTCCTCCACCGAGCGCACTCGTCGCAACGTGTAATGTATCGTGTATTGCAACTGCTTCCAATGTGGACGAAAATGGTTTTGAACGCGTGGCGTATGATGAGCATTTTCTGTCAAGCTAAGTATAGGTGGCGGTGGTGCTTCATGCACGTATTTTGAACGTGACGTCGCTTGGCTTCTTTCTCGGATACTTGGTATCCATCACTGGACGTCAAACACAATCCGTAACTCTATGGGAGAGTGATCTGCGCACACTATCTCTGCGCATGGAATGATGTGGGTGTCGCAGAGGGCTTCCTTGGAAGCGTCCTCCACCGAGCGCGCTCGTCGCAACGTGTAATGTATCGTGTATTGCAACTGCTTCCAATGTGGACGAAAATGGTTTTGAACGCGTGGCGTATGATGAGCATTTTCTGTCAAGCTAAGTATAGGTGGCGGTGGTGCTTCATGCACGTATTTTAAACGTGACGTCGCTTGGCTTCTTTTTCGGATACTTGGTATCCATCACTGTATATCAAACACAATCCGTAATTCTATGGGAGAGTGATCTGTGCACACTATCTGCGCATGGAATGATGTGGGTGTCGCAGAGGGCTTCCTTGGAAGCTTCCTCCACCGATCGCACTCGTCGCAACGTGTAATGTATCGTGTATTGCAACTGCTTCCAATGTGACGAAAATGGTTTTGAACGCGTGACGTATGATAAGCATTTTCTGTCAAGCTAAATGCAGGTGGCGGTGGTGCTTCCTGCACGTATTTTGAACGTGACGTCACGGCTTCTTTTTCAGATATCTGGTATCCATCACTGCACATCAAACACAATCCGTAATTCTAGGGGAGAGTGATCTGGAATGATCCATTAGTCTTGACTGTTTTTGAAGGGTTGTCTGTCAGTGAAACTCGCAATCCGAGAACCGTAACCCGTATAAGCGCGAGCATCCCGGAAAGTTCGTGGAGTTTCATGTTTTGTTCTTCCGTGTATCATCTTAACATGGTGGTTTCTGTAAGTTACGTTTTGAAATAACGTCGCACTGGAGCAACACAACGGATTATCGACGACTATCCAGGACCAATCCCGAAGGAAAAGATCTGAGGACAAAACCACGTCATTTTGAACCACGGTCAGACGACGAAGCCAGCATCTGGACTGGCAACCCAACTCTCCAAACTTCCACACCACACCATGGTGAGGACATGCGAGGCCACGACAGATTTAACGTGCACCAAATCTCATTTAAACAACGGTCGTTGGTTGGATGGAGTTTCGAACTCGCAACCCTCCTGTTGCTAATCCGCTACTCTTCGAAGCAGGTTACCGTGGCCCGAGAATAAGAGTGGAATCGCTGTCCTAAGCTTACGTGTCGACGGGCTGATTGCTATCGAAGCGGAGACTAGTGTTTTGTAAACGCTGTGGGAATAATTACTTTAACCACCAATAATTTCTACCTATTTAGGATTCATGTTTTCTCCCACAACCACGTGACAGAGCTTTAAACCAAACGACAGAAAGAAGCTGTGCTTCATTAGAATTTCGATGGTTTTGAACGAGTGACGAATGACAGCTGCAGTGGTGTCTCAGCAACGAAACGTGTTTCCTGTACGTATTCCGAACGTGACGTCACTCGGATCCATCACGAAGAAATGGAACTCTTACCTAGTCCCATTTACGAGGAAAAACCCCAAACTTAAAAAGAAAGAGTTAGGTTAGTTTTTTCGGTATCATTAAAAATTCCAAAGAGTAAATTTCGAATGGATACATCATAGTTGATAGGCCAACTCCAGTGAGATTAGGCGCGAAACGTTGACGATACGGCAACATACTAACGAGGACCAATAGAATCGTTCCAAAGAACGATTCCCTTCTAATGAAATTATCAACAGAATCGCTTCAAAGGATTTTGTCTAAGGAAAGGATGAATAGAAACATTCGAAAGAAAGATTATAATCTGAGGAAAGAACCGATAGAATATTTGCAAAGATTTCTACATTTTCAGATGTCTGCATTTGGAAGTAAAATCTTTACATACCTTTCTAGTTTGATTGTTACACAGAAAGTACATCTCGCGCATTCCGGCTCCAGCAAGTAGGCATTTTGATTAACATAGCACTGGAGTAACACAAGCTACTGCCGACGGTCCGGGATCAAGATCGAAGGAAAAGACCAAGGACAACACGTAATTTTGAGACAAGATCAGATGACGTGGTCACACTTGAGATGGCACCTCCCACTCTAAAATTCCACCCCACGCCAACGTGATGACATTCAAAGCAACTACAGGTTTAACATGCACCAGCTCTCTTTGTAAACGACTGACCTTGGTTGGATTCAATCTCGAAACCCTCCGGTTGCTAATCCGTCATGCTTCCAAGCGGGTTATTGCGGCCCTTGTGGATATACACTACCCTACAATAATGGACCGGACCACAAGATGTGATGGTATAAGGGAAATAATACATGCTTTAATTTTGGTATGGTCCCCCACTTGCTGCAATAACACTAGCAACCCTTCAAGGCATATTCTAAACAAGGTTTTGATATACAGTTATGGGTATTTGTGTCCATTCCTGCTGCAAAAATGTCGCTAGTTCATCTGTAGATTTCGGATGTGGTTCCCTGGTCCGTTAGCGTCACTCTAACACGTCCTACAAATGTTTTATGGGGTTTAGGTCGGGACTCTGAGCAGGTCAGGATAGACGTTCTACATCCACATATTGAAACCACTGCTTGGCAGAGGCTGCAACACGACATGGAGCGTTGTCGTCCTGGAAGTAATATTCGTCCATTCCATAAAATTGCCAGAACCTGATTGTTCAAAATGTTCATGTAGGCATCGGCGTTCAATTGACCATGAACAATATGCAAAGGTCCCAGGCTATACCACGTAAAACACCCCAAAACAAGTAGTCGAATTTTATGCAAATCCGCTGGCGTCCGGTAAATTATTGTAGAGTAGTGTAGGTTACACTGCTATATGGCAAGTTCACCATAATATTCCCCATCGAGGCACGGGGTTTTGAACGCGTCTATTCTTCAATTTAGGTTGGAACACACTGGTATCTTCAGCGTGGGTTCTAGCAATAAGGACCATGGTAGCCAGATCGGAAGTGACGGATCAGCAACCAGAGTGTGACGAGTTCAAATACAACCAAAGACCGTCTTGTACAAAGAGGTTGGTGTACGTTAAACCAGCCGGGGCCTTAAATGTCCTTACTTTGGCATGGTGTTGGAGTTTGGAGAGCAGGGTGCCAGCTTAGGTGCTGCCTCTTAATCTGACCGTGGTTCAAAATTACGTGGTGTTGTCCTTGATTTTTCCCTTTGGGGGTTGATCCCTTACCGTAGCCAACAGCTTAGTATGTTGGTCCAGTGCGACGTTAATTAAAAGACCTATTTGCCGAAGACAATAGAAGTGTTTAAGTCCTATCGGGGGGGGGGGGGCATCCATGTACGAAATAACGATCGCTATTTATGCTTTTGTAAGACAGCTTTCTCTTAACCCGTATTATCCCATTGTCCTATTTTAAGGGCAGCTGAAAAATAGCACGTGGAAATCAGTATTTTTTTTTTGGGGGGGGGGGAATATTTTATCAGCTTGAACATGTAGTGGTATGTATAAGCTTCTGCTAGCATGAGTTATCTGTCTCAAAGTCTGGCACCTCCTGCTGGAAGCTTTGTTTATTCCCAGCGTTAATTGGTGATGCTTGTATCTTCTTTTTGCGGTTCTAGAATTCCTTTTCTGTTTATTTTGGACACTTTGATGTGCATTTTTTTATGTGATAATATTCTTTTTTTTATCATCCTATTGGTTAATTAAAGCTTTACTGTAAGTAGGTAAGTTGTAGTGCATTATTTTTTAACTGTCCTCTAAATAGGACAGTGGGACAATAAGCATGCAATCGACGCGTTTTTTCTAACCTTATAACTGAAAGTACAATAACTTTTTCCCTCCCTAGCATCTTACCCCTGCTGAGTCATGTCAATGCAAAGGATTCTGAAGTTAGAGGAAGCATTGAAATTATTAAATAGTTTAAATACAATTTAGATAATAGTTTAGGAATAGTCTGAAACAGTTTATCCGAGGCAAGCCAATACGTTTTAGATATAAACTTGGGGCTCTCAGTGGAAGCGAAGGATATTGTTACAAGTTTTCACTCTACTTCGGTAAAGAATCTGATCTGATGCAAGAAATTATATTCTTCTTAGTACACGGGTTGTGATGAAACCGACAAAGAATATTATGAATACTTCAAGCTACACTTTATATTTTGATAACTTTTTTACCAGCATTGATCTTTTGAAAAGTCTTAGTGAACAGAGTTATCGAGCCACAGGAACCATACGAGAAAATCGGATAAACCATGAGTGTCCTTTAGA
Organism: Metellina segmentata; assembly: GCA_947359465.1. NCBI lineage: Eukaryota > Metazoa > Arthropoda > Arachnida > Araneae > Tetragnathidae > Metellina > Metellina segmentata. The sequence goes on along the minus strand of OX375874.1, from coordinate 13,994,450 downwards.
AGGATCTAAGTCTATGTGGAAGAAAGAAAAAGGCACGTCTGATTTTACATCTGACAAGAATTCCGAGATTTTACTAGTGCGATGGAATAACAATAGTTCTGTCACTGTTGCTACACAAACATAAAGTTAACGTGAAGATGCCTAATTTGATAAATTATTACAACCAACATATTGGTGGTTGTGTATCACCACGACTGGTTGGCTGGACTATATGCAATAAAAATTCGGGGAAAAAAGTGGCACTGGCCACTTTTCATTCGTACACTGTACATGGCAGTGGTAAATGCATGGCTAATCCATAAAGTTGTCAACAAAAGTGATGCCCTAAACTTGAAGGAGTTTCGAAGAGCTATAACAACAGTTTATCTCACAAAGACTGTGATCAGAACAAGAGGTAGACTCAGGATCTCTTCTGTACCTTTCTAGTGCAAAAGAAGACATCTGTAAAGATGGTGTTGGCCATTTTTTACTAAAGAGGGGAAAACAGCGTCGTTGTCAAAAAGAGGGCGGCAAAGGAAAACCTATAACGTACTGTGGGAAATGCGATAAAACACTTTGTCAGGTCTGCTTTTGGCCTTTCCACGAAGATTAGAGTCTAATTCAATTGAAAATTGAACTCGCATGTAAATAAGAAAGTATTATTCCAATAAAGTAAAACTTTGTACTCGGAAATTGTTTTTCACTAATGAAGAGAAAACATGTAAGTGCAAATTTCATCCCCTTTATCCCACTGCCCAATTTAGAGGACAGGTCAGATTTCTTATATAAAATTTTTAAAATTTTGTTAAAATTCGTTTATTTAGATTTAATTAACCTTAGAAAATATGATTATTCTCAAATTTGAACAAATAAAATAAATTGGGATAAAACGGGTTAATGAACTTTCACACCTTTTCAAAAATAGACTGGCTCAAGGTTGATTGTGTTATTGTCGGTCGCACTATTTCTTCAGTTATCTTGTAAGGCAATGACGGCACTCGAATCCACAGCGATTAGAGCGCGATTGTGAGAGCAGATGAATCCACATAAGCGGGGGGGGGGGGGCTGTTTAAACACTTACCCGGAGCCCCACTTACAAGGTAATACTCCAAACTTAAAAGAATTTGAGTTTTATGTTCCACGGTACAAGAATCATATTTGGCCAAGCTGCTCCAAACACTCGGCAGACAACGTCAAATAATGGTTGTATACACAATGAGAGTGTTTATACATAGTAAGAGAAATACACCCAAGGAAGAATCGAGATGAGCAATATAATCTTTCCAACGGATTCTATTCTAAGCAGATGAGCAATAGAATTATTTCAAAGGATTTGATTCGATAGAATGAACCAATAGAAACGTTACAAATGATTCCCATACAAGAAAATGGTCAATAAAATGTTCCAAATGATTTTAATCCAAGAAAATGACCAATAGAATCGGTCCAAATGATTCTAATCTAAGAAAATGGCCAACATAATCGTTCCAAATTATTCTAATCTAAGAAAATAATCAATAGAGTCGTCCCAAAGAAAGATTCTATTCTAATGAAATGATCAATATAATCGTTCCAAAAGATTTTTAGGAAAGGATCTATAGAAACGTTCGAAAGAGTGATTATATTCTGAGGAAAGAACCGATAGAATATTTGCAAAAGGTTGAAAGAATTAAAGGATTCTTTAGAAAGATGTGGTTATTCAGTCATTCAGGGTGTTGTGGGGACAAGCAATACTACACCTCTCGGAAATCTGTCTCGACGGCCGGATCCCTTGCAGCAAAAAGAGTAAAAACCAATGCTCAATATTTACGTCACGCGAAACGAGTCTTGAAGTGACGCTGTTTTTGGAAGATAAACAACCCACAAGAAGACAAACACAAATTCAAGAAGCCCACGAAACTGAAGCAAACCTAATATCTCTAATTAAACGCATAACACATAAGAAGGTAGCAAGAAGAGATGACTCCCAACCCCGTAAATCGTTTTGTTCGACCCACAGCCGTAAATTATCATATTTCAGAGCGCACGGGGTCAGGATTTATCGCTTCCTGCTGCACATCCTCGTTTCCGCTGTCGTTGAACTCGCCACCCCTGCTCTTTTACACTCTGTGCCATTTTTATTACTTAATTAGCTAGTGTTTGAGCCACTCTACCCCTTTCCTCCGCACAGAAGTTTACTAATGGTGTTGGGCTGCAATTTGAGAGTGAGAGATGACACTTTCGATTAGCAATGAAACTTTCGAAAAGGATGCAACATAAATGGTAATTTTTAATTGACATCGTACTAGAGAAACACAACGGGCTATTGACGATAAGTACCTTAAGGGAAAGAACCGAGGACAACACCTCGTAATTTTGAACCATGGTCAGATGACGAAGCAACACCTGAGCTTCACCATGAATGTGCAACCAATTTCTCCAAGCGATTGCGACGAGATATCTCGTCCATCTAGATCTGACAAATTTCGCTTATGACGTGGTAACTTGTCATCAAGATGTTGCCGATTTTTTTGGTGATGACGAGATTAAGATCTCTTCAGTTTTTTCTAATGACGAGAAATCTCGTCCATCAAGACATGATCAGTTTCTTCAAACGACAAATGCCACGTCAAAACAACCACCATAAGGATTAATGTTACGTCCCGGTTCGATTTATCTCTGTCCAAAAGGGGAAATAAACGTTTTCTTTTGCTTGCCATTTCGATGAGCATGCTGTCAAAGTGACCGAGCGATGTCTAATTTGATAGACAGTGTGTGTAGCAGTGGCCAAGAACAGAAGGACACTGCATACCTAGATCGGACCCTTAAAATTATTTACATTATAATATAAAGTTTCAAATATACACGCCGCACCTTCCGTTGCAAAAACACGTCTCCCTCCTCTCAAGTGTACAACGAATATGTCCTTATTCGTGTTCTTTTTCAGAATAGCACCCAACATTTCATATTCTGATTCACATCAGAACACATGCACTGTCATCCGCTAGAACAGTAGCAACTAGAACAGCTGTTCTTGTAACCTATCTGTGTTCATAACCAACGTGGTGAAAGACAGGGAATCGTGACATTCGCATTAATAGCGTAAGGTTGGTTATGGCGTAAAGGTTATATATAACCAAGCTCTGACAATCACAAGACAGCAACGTCTAATGGACGTACAAAAAAACGGGGAAAGTACTACTTACACAAAAGAGAAATACACCCTGTGTAAGTTACAGATATCGAGCCTATGCCACCTACAACTCGCAGGTTGCTAATGCAGTGGGAAAACCCAGACACACAGTGGACCTTAAAAGTATTACTTTAGTGCATAAAAAATGACATTCATCTCCGTAGATAATGATGACTATATGACTGCACAATAATTTGTAATGTTTATTACGTTATTGAAATATTATACCACGATGAATATTAGTTCATAAAGTACATTGCCATAGTGACCGATCGATGTCTAATTTGATAGACAGCGTGTGTAGTAGTGGCCAAGAACAGAAGGACGCTGCACTCCTAAATTGGGCATTAACATTTATTTACCAATATAATATAAAGTTTCAAATATACACCCCGCACCGTCCGGTGTAAAAATACGTCTCACTCTTCTTTGTCCTTAATCGTGTTCTTATTCAGAACAGAACCCAATATTTCATGTTTTTTATCGTATCAGAACACAGGCACTGTCATCCATCTATGTTCGTCACTATAACTGTAGCAACCAGAACACAAGAACAACTATTCTTATAACCTATCTGTATTCGTAACCAACGTGTTGAACGACAGGGAATCCTTACATTCATATAGCTTCAAGGTTAGTTTATTTGTAGAACATAAAATGTTCTTGTGCTTTTATGGTCTTTTGAAAAGGTGTTTTTAATAAACAAACATCAAGGGCACCTTAAGCCTACATTTGGAGCTAAGTCATTGACACCGACCAACATCACAAAATGCAAAGATCCTGTTTTCCGAATGTAAAACGTTGGAAAGGTGTCCCGGTTGCAGGGGTAGCGACGTTGTAACCGGAGAATAGCGAGTTCGAAACTGGTTCTAACAAAATCAGTCGTGCACGTAGGGTCGTTTAAATCTGTCCTGACAAGAATTGTCGTTCCCATTAAACTATTATATATCATATAATGAACATTAATTTACTTTAAGATTATTTTATTCGAAGAATACAAAAAAAAGTATTTGTACATTTGTAGTCTTTTATTTGAGATATTTTAGAAACGAAACAAATATAGACGGAGGGGACCTCCCCATTCCCTTTGGCTAAGTCATTGACTCCGACCACCACTAAAAGAATGTATAAGTCCTCTTTTCGGAATGTGGAGGTTTGCAAAACCTACTTTTCATTTTCATCGGGGCTGGAAGCAAATTCTTTCGCAACAGTTCTTGTCGGAGCCACCGTTTTCTGAAATCAAATTGACGAAATCGTCGCATTGATCCTGGAACCACGACCGTCATCGCCCGTATAGATTTTTTTGGAACTGAGACCTACACACTCCGAAAAGGTTCCGAGTTCATGGACCACGACCCCGTGTGCGGAAACTCACGTGTGGCAAGAAAGAAGAACCGATCCCCCGCAGAGAAAACGGCCGTAACAATTCATTCCAGTTCACCACCATGCCTCAATTATTTACACTAATAGTCTTGTTTCAGTCTTACCTTCGCTTCAGACAGGGCCCACGTTAAAAAAAAGTTCATGGGCGTGGTTCAGAAGGAAAATTGAAAGATAAGTCACTGGCCCCATCACAGAAAACAGGGCAATTTGTCTGGGCCTCATATTAAGAAGGGCTCGAATGCGTTTAAATTAGGCTTAAACGATCTTGCTGCTGCGTTTGAAATTGATCGTGTGTTGTGAGCACTAAATCCAGTTGAATTGGTTAATAACAGAGTGCTGAAGGTGTTTGAATGAGATTCCCTTCCATAAATGTGTTTCATTATATAAATAAAATTTCCTAGGATTCTTTCAATCAATAGATATGGTTATTCAGTCATTAAATGTATTTGGGAAAAACTATATTATACTACTTGGAAATCTCGTTACCATGGGTTAATTGTAAACTTTTTTTTGCGCAATACATCAAACATTTGTCTTTTTATCTTCATTTTTATTTCTATGACATTAAGTATTTGCATAACAATATATTTTACACTATTAATCTACTAAGTTTATAAGTATTTACTAGAAATTCATATCTTTTCTCTTTTAATAAGTTTTAAAATGTCCCTTTTGTACGCTATTCTCGAGCTTTGTCGCAAATTTCAGGATTTTAGACACCCACCTATTCTTGCAACTTTAGAAATCACGCAGCATTTCCGAATACATGTAAAGGAAACAAATACATTTTTCTGTATATTTTTAATATTATTTTCACTATGTGATAGCAAAAGCTGTACTTGCATAAAATTAACTCTTGTTCAATGAAATTCATAACAAAATTGTATAGAATTAAATAATTTATAAACCCAAAATGAGGAATAATTTTTTAGATTTAAACAGACAGCGCATTTGTTTAGAATTAAGTAGAACTTGGTAAGGGTAACGTGAGCGATATGTGAACTGAAATTTTCAGTTTACATCGAACCAATTTCTAGTTCTCCAGTACCTTTCTAAAATCTCATATCTTTGCCATATACTCACAGGTTCTACCAATGTGTTTGCTCTTCTATTTGTTCAAATGTACCTTAAAGATGTAATTAAACAATTTTCAATGTTATTTAAGGGGTCATTTTGTCTCACATGATGGGGCAAGTACATACTATGGACTGTTTTATTGTTTTCATTGAGATACGTTCTGTGAATGGGACAAGAACAAATTCATTGCGGAGATATAAAGTTAGAGAGAGTAATGATAACCGTTTCATAGTGCTCAGAATCATGCGACCAACACTAATAGATAAACACTTCTAATAAAGTGCCCAGGTGCAGAATTGTATTCAGTGTTCTGCAACACAACTCCAAGCAATTGCAATTCTTCTGCAAGCATTTTGTCCGAATTTTGAAAAGTGCAGTAAAATCGAAAACAGACGTAAAACACAATTATCGGCTAAATATGTATTACATACTTATAGTAAAGCATCAAAGGTAATTCACTTACTTTATTTAAAACCTAGGCATACTTATCAGAATTTGCAATTCTGTCTATAACTTTCGAAGTTAAATACTTTGTCATTGACATAGAAGATGTGTTATTTAAAAAGTGTTTGTGGTAATTTGGGGCGGTGTAGGGAGGTTGTTCCGTAGCTAGAAAAAAAAAAGGCGTGGCGAGGAACGAGCTTTTCACCACAGAACATCGTAACTTATAATTAAAAAAAAAATCGTTCAAAATTTTGATAAAATTAAGGAAAAATTGTTCTGCAAAGACTTTGTTTGTTCTGCGACGTACGTCGCAGTTTTAAGCACTTTCTGCTCCCGGGATAAAGTGCCGGGGGACACGATCATTCATCCTCTGACTGGGACAAGGGCCGGAAGTAGATCATTCATTGATTCATCATTATCTTGTACGGATTGCATATGTTCCGACCAATTTGATTGTGTATCTAAGATTACTCCGAGCATGATTATCTGATTGACTCGCACGAAATAGAAATAGACTTTGTCGATTTGAAAATATTTGTGTCCTCTATGGAAATGAGTATCCACACATCCTACCCTGTCAGGGACCTTAATGGCTCAGTGGGTATGCCCACTGCGCTAACAACCTTAGAGTTGTAGGTGGCGCAGGTTCAATTCCTGTCCGGTACATTCTTCACTGGGTGTATTTGTCAGTGGAAACTTTACGGTGTATATGTCTTGCTTGATATTGTATGTATTGTATCTTACACATGATCCAAAATGGCCCTTGTTTCATAAAACCCTAATCATCCAACGAACCATCTACCCTCTCATAAGATGTATCGCCAAACGAGTTGATAAAACGCCTAATGGGAGAGAGCAGTCAAGTACTGAACTATGTACTGATCGCCATGTGACTACTAGTCGACATGGCGATATCTCTCTTTCAAGCTCCTCGCAATACCTGCAATGCTCAGACTACTTATATTTGACGTATATGAGGATATCATATTCAGCCTGACCTTCTTTGATCTATGCAACTTCTCTACCTAAATTCGAGACACTGTCTGTTAAACTCATCTATAAGACTCCTACCCGCATTTCCAGTAGGTGGCAGCTCCTCCATTAATCGCAGAAAACGCTTTTATATTCAGTGGACGTACTTGCCTCACCCGACGGTAAACAATTATATTTCTGTGTGATATGCACAATTTCAGAAAGGGTTGAAATAAACACGTATAGTCAAAATTACCTGTTGTATGTGACGTGCATGCTTGGGATGGAGCTTTTGCCTTGCATCATGGTGAGCTTGGCCGATGTTGCCAATCTATGACCTAAAACAAAACAGAATATTTTTACTTCTCAGTTGGTAGGTAGCAACGTATATAGAATAAAATATGGATTGAATTTACGACGCAACACAATGGGCTATTGGTGACGTCCTGGGATCCATTCCAAAGGAAAAGATCTGAGGACGACACCTTGTAATTTTAAAACACGGTGGATAGCGAGGTCAATATCTCTCTCATCTGGCATCACACTCTCCAAACTTCCACACATTGAAAGAAAGCATGGATTCTTCCAACCGTTGAAAAGTTCTGGTGTTCCTTTCCTTTGAATAGAATCGTCTGGAAAGATTTTCAGAATTGAATCCTTTGGAAAGATATATTAATGGTCCTTTCCTTAGAATATAATCATTTGAAAAGATTATATTGCTCCTTCCCTCAGTTCTTTGTTAAGATTTAATTGCTCATTTTTTCCTCAGAATGGAATCCTTCGGAAAGATACTGTTGCTCCTTCCCTCGGAATAGAGTTCTTTGGAAAGATTTCATTCAGTGGTGTAGTTGTAAATTAAGCAGTGCCGGAAAGCTCTGACTTGGGTGGTATCGTTGGGAAAGTGGGTCGAGGGACAGAATGGAGCGTTATTTTGCAATTTTTTCAAATGTACTACTCGTAAAAAAATAAGCAGTGCCGGAACGGTGCTCCGGCTGAGGGGTGTAGTGAACTACACCCCTGATTTTATTGCTCATTTCCTTGGGATCCTTTGGAAAGAATGATTGATCTTTTATGACACAAGGTCCAGATTTGGCCAAGCTGCGCCAAACTATCGGAAACTTCAAATAATTTTTTTATCGTGTGATGTATCCATAAATTCAATACTAATAATAAAACCTTAAGAAAGATTTTACTGTTCCTATCCTTTGGAAATGTGTTCTATTGTTCCTTTACCGTAGAATAGAATCCTTTGGAAAGAATCTGTTGCTCCTTTCCATTGGAAATATTCTACTGTGGCTTTCTTGAGAACAGAATCCTTAGGAAAGATTCCGTTCTTATTTTCTTCCTAACAAAGATTCTTTTGGTCCCGGTAGCAGAAACTGCTTAAAACTGAGACGTACGTCGCAGAACAAACAAAGTCTTTGCAGAAGAATTTTTCCTTTATTTTATCAAAATTTTGGCGGATTTTTTTCATTGATAAGTTACGATGTTCTGTAGTGCAAAGCGCGCTCCTTGTCACCCTTTTTTTTTCTTTTCCAGCTACGGAACATCCTTCCTACACCGCTCAAATTACCCCAAACACTTTATACATAGCACCTCTTCTATGTCAATGACAAAATATTTAACTTCAAAAGTTATCGACAGAATTGCAAATTCTGAAAGTATGCCTTGGTTTTAAAAAATCAAGTTAATTAATTTCGATGTTTTATTATAAATATGAAAACAGTTTAGCCGATAATTATGTTATACGTCTGTTTATTTTTTATTTTACTGCAGTTTTCAAAATTCGGACAAAATGCCTTCAGAACAATTGCAATTGCTTGGAGTTGTGTTGCAGAACACTGAATATAATACTGCACCTGGGATTTTAGTCAAGGTCAAAAGAGTTTAGATGTTAAGCTGAAAGAATACGGGCTGTACGGTGGAAATATGCATGTGAACCCCTCAGATTGTTGAAATCAACCACATTCCGTGAATTATTCACACGATTTAGATTTTGTTTTCACGCCTCGCTATTTCGAGCACTTGGGAAGCGCGTACCCAATAAAAAAAAAGATTAATGACGCGTCGAAAACTGCGACGCGCATCGCAGCGGGAAGGTGGAAAGCCCCGCTCATTTTTACATCTTCATCTCTCACAGGAGGAATGGGTGGAATTTCGCAACATTCCGACAGCGAAGATGAAAATTCGATTCGCTTTCCCACTCCGAACACATAAAGGAACGAAAATGAGGTCAGACGATACTCGTTCGCCTGGACATCACCTTCAAGGTTGACGAGAGAATAATTTTTGTTTCTTCTCTTCGAACAAAACAAGCGACACTTTCGTTCACGGTTCTATGTACCCTCGGCGCATACAAAGTCGATACATTCGAAGAAAAAATGTACTTTTGGGGTATAGCAAAAAAACTCTATCCCTCTTCGACTTGTCAAAGTTGTTCGTTCTGACATATGAGCGGATTACGAAACACGTGGATAGACCGCGGTGTCGTTCGCAGTTGATATCAAGGATGTTTATTGAGAGAGGAAACCAGTTTGCATACTTTTGATGTAGAAGGAAAAACTGCTAACGGTTCGGAACCAAAGGAAAGGGAAGTTTTTATTATTTAACACCTCTTGCAAACTGCTGTAAAGATGACTTCAAACGAAGAGCTTGCTATCAAAGCACTTGAACGTGCGTTTATTAAATATATGTTGGGTGGTTACACTTATGAAATATTTCTATAGAATTCTATAAAGATTTCTATAGAATTCTATAAAAAAAAATTCTACAGAATTCTATAAAAAAAAAAAAAAATTCTACAGAATTCTATAAAAAAAATCTACAGATTTCTATAGTAAAAAAAAAAAAAAAAAAAATTCCACAGAATTCTCTATAAAAGAAACCTACAAAATCCTGAAAAAAATTCTACAGAATTCTGTAAAACAATTTACAGAATTCTATAGAATGTGGTCTAGAATCCTATATATTTCTGGCCAGATTTTAAAAAAGCTCTATAAAGAAACACAGAACAATAAAGAAGGTCTATAAAAATATCTACAGAGGCTATACAAACCTTTGAAGAAGATTATTTCTTTTGATTCTCACGCCGACTACTTTTCTCAAGATATTCTCTATCGAAATCTATAGAAGTTTGGCTCGTTTTCTTTATTTTCGTTTCTCTATAAATCTCTATAGAGTTTCGTAGAATTCTATTAGAACATTTCGTAAGGGCAAAATTCTATGCCTTAAAAATTGAAAATCTTGTACGTGTATTTTAATTCTTGTTCACATCATTATTTGTACACTTTCCCTACCATGTGTACCGTTTTCAGTTCACGTTAAAACTCATGATCAGGTTGTGATATATGATTTGTATAGTTTTAATATGAAATAACATTTATTTGTTGTAATGAGCATTTTACAGTTTCAATATTCTTAATATTTATTTACTATAATAAATTTACAGTATTAAAAAGAAATTTATGTCTGACGACTGACCTTTTAGGCCTTCGACAGTATAAATGGCGAACTAACGTCACGTCCATTCAAAGCGATCTTGTAGCATCAGCTCGTGTTCGGGAGTCGTGGGGCTGGTGTACGTTAAATCTGACGCGAGTCAAAATATCCTGAAGTTGACATCATGAGGAGGTTTGTATAGTGGGGTGTCAACTCGGGTTTCAACATTGTCATTCGATCGTGGTTAAAATGACGAGGTGGAATCTTCGGCGCTTTCCCTTTGGGATAGATCCCCGACCGTCGTTGGTAACCCGTTGGGTTGTTCAATAATTCCTTAAAACTAGAAATTCTTTTTTTTTTACTGACAGTATGTTAGTCAAACTACTTGGTAAGGAACGTGTTAATGAGGATTGCGTATATATAAAACTAGCAAAACGTAACAAAAAACAATCCTTATCCGATTTAATGTATTGGAAGCACGAAAATTCTGAACCTTTCACTTTCCGAAAACAAATCACCGCGTTACGCAAAACCATCGCCGAATTCCTGGGCGTGAAAAAAAAAAGAGTGAAACCGAAACCGTGGCGTAAAAAAGATGTCACGCGAAAGAAACTCTCACCACCCAGAAGAACCAAAACAAACGCCCCAGGCAACGAAAACATCGGGACAACAAGGTCACTATTTGGCAAGATCAAAAGAATTAAAAGAAGGAAGGCTGACCCCAATTTCTTCATCTGTGGCTTTGTTAGGGCGCCGGTTTGCTTTCACTTTTTCTCTCCCAATGCGGTTTAGGGCCAGTGCAAAGAACAGAGGTCGCAAACCTCTATGGAAACAAAGAGCTGCAATCGGGAAAGTTGGATTCTAAATAAAACTCAAATTATATTTTAGGTTGGAGATGCAATCAAAACAGCCGTCGTGTGTTTCTCTTCAATCGGCTAGCTTCATTGCATGTTAGATTTTGCCTTTGATGTATGAAAGGAAGGTATATGGGTTAAAAACTATCTCTTTGTATGAATATATTTTGCGCGTAGTAAATGTTTAGAATTTTCAGTTTTTATTAACCTCCAAGTGAGCCCTCGGGGCTACATCCCAATTAGGTGTTTATAAGCTTCAAAATCCAGAGGAACGTTGATCTGTTGGTACAGCTGCAGTCTACGTTTAAAGCGGTGGCAACGGCTTTGGCGGTTGTTTTTTGTGGCGCACTTCTAAAGTCGCCAAGAAAGAGGGGAGGGGGGAATTACTTCAAAAATATTTTTTGGTACAGCTACACTCTACGTTTATGACTGATGGCAACGGCTTGGCGATTTTTTTTTTTGGCGCACTTCTAAAGTCGCCAAGGAAAGAATTATTTCTTAACTCTTTTCCTGTCACAATTTTTTTTTCTTTTTGCAACACACTTTTTGAGCACATTTCAGAACGTTTTAAAAAGTATATTTAAAAAAAAATTTCACAATAAAGTAGTAAGCTTAATCACATATCAAAACACATTTGTGAACCAGCAGAGAAACTAAGCTACGAATGGTAAGAATACCCTGAAACTTATCAATTATACTAAATACAGTGAGCATGTTGAAAAAGAAAAAGATTTACAAAAGAAAAAAGCAAGAAATAATACCTGATAACGTCAGAATTCTCTCGTAAAAAAATAATGAAAACGAAAATGGTCAAAAAAACAAAACTCTTAATCCTGTCATGAAAACTATTATAACAAAATAAAAATTCCACAACTGTCAAAATACAAATAAATGGACCAATTGTATCACAGAAAACGATTTAAAAGGACCAATGCAATAAAAGGATATTTTAAAAACAAAATAACCAATGGGAGGAAAGAAAAAATTTCAAACGAATCAATGAAATCAAACGATTTTAACGGATTTTGGAAGAACTTTCTAGAATATTCAAAATGAAAATTGAAAGTTTCCGTTTGACGAGGTTGCCGTGAAAATCACAACAACAGCAACGAAAGATAGGTTGCCTTAATTTATCGTAACTCGCTACTATAAGTGCGCCAAAAAAAAAATCGCCAAGCCGTTGCCATCACTCATAAACGTAGAGTGTAGCTGTACTTATTTTTATTTCAAAACTCTTTTTCCCCCCCTTAAAACTGAAAGAAATAAGCTTCAGAAACACATTTGTGAACGTTCATATCAATATATTAGTCAAACGACAGTTATACGGATTTTGAAAGAACTTTCTAGAATATTCAAAATGAAAATTTAAACTTTCCGCTTGCTGGAGGTTGCCATACAAACCGTTATAACAGTAATACATATGAGTTGCCTTAACCTGCCATTACTACGAAAACGATGTTTTTTTAAATTTATTTTCATTATTCTATTCCATATTCCTCAAGGTACAGTTTCAGTCTACGTTTTTTAATGGTGGCAACGGCCTTGGCGATTTTTTTTTTTGGCGTACTTCTAAAGTCGCCAAAGAAAGAATTATTCCAAATGAGCCAATGAAATCAAACGACAGTTTAACGGATTTTGAAAGAACTTTCTAGAATATTCAAAATGAGAATTTAAACTTTCCGCTTGCCAAGGTTGCCATTAAAACCGCAATAAACGTAACGTGGATGGGTTGCCTTAATCCGCCATACCTCGCTACTAGAAATGAGCAAAAACAAAAGCGCCACGGCCGTTACCACTGCCATAAACGTACACTGAAGCTGTACCAACCTTAATACCCCCTTCCACTTTTGTTTACTTCATGTAATTTATCTTGTATTTGGCACAGCTTGGCTAAATATGGCCCTTGCGCCATAAAACCCCAAAACAACTAACCTTCCAAGTAACTTCATGTATTGTCGTCAAGAATACCAACTGAATACCAAATGATGAAAATATTGCCATTTTTTGATGATGACGAGATCAAGATCAGCTCCTTTTTTCTACTGGCGAGATATCTCGTCCATCAAGATTCATTCGATTTTACTAATGACGAGATATTTAGTCGAGACAACCGCCCAGAGCGTTAAGGAAAGGAGAGACCCAGAGTTCACATTTGAAGAACTTCTTGACATCAGACAATGCAATGAAAGACTATTTTAGCTATGATCCTCCAAGTTGTTTCGACGAGATATCTCGTCCATCAAAGTCAGATCGATATTGCTACTGGCTAGATACTTCGACATCAAGATACCGACAATTTTTTATGATGACGAGATCAAAATATGACCACTTTTCTAATTTCGAGATATTTCGTAAATCAGTTTTGCTAATGACGATATACCTTTTCGCGACAACTACCAGGAGATTTAACATATCCACAACATTTATACATAGCGGGTGTTTCAAAATTCTCATTAACGCAGGCTCATAGCCCATGTATGACCATGCTCCGCCATACACAGTACATACAACGTCAAGTAACAGACACACACACGAGGGAAGTTTTACTGACACAAAAGAGAGCAATACACACAGGGAGTAAGCGAACCTGATAGGAATTGCACCTGTGCAGCCTACACCTCGTAGGTTGCTAGCGTAGTGGGCATATCCACTGAGCCAGGACAGCTCGAATAGACGTGAGGTAGGTAGTTGAATTAACATATTATTACCGCATATCCACTGAGCCAGGACAGCTCGAATAGTTGTGAGGTAGGTAGTTGAATTAACGTATTATTAACGCATATCCACTGAGACAAAACAAATCCAATAGTTGTGAGGTAGGTAGTTGAACTAACGAATTATTGACGCATATCCACTGAACCGGGGCAGCTCCAATAGTTGTGAGGTAGGTAGTTGAATTAACGTATTATTTTAACAGCATATCCACTGAGCCAGGACAGCTCGAATAGATGTGAGGTATGTAGTTGAATTAACATATTATTACCGCATATCCACTGAGACAGAACAGCTCCAATAGTTGTGAGTAGGTAGTTGAATCAACGAATTATTTTAACGCATATCTCCACTGAGCCAGGAGAGCTCGAATAGTTATAAGGTAGGTAGTTGAATTAACATATTATTAACGCATATCCACTGAGCCAGGACAGCTCCAATAGTTGTGAGGCAGGTAGTTGAATTAACGTCATACTGGAACACAACGAATTATTAACAACTATCCGCGATCAATCCCGAATGGAAAGATCCGAGGACAACGCTTCGTCCTTTTGAACCACAGTTAGGTAAGGTAATTTTTAGTTAACGTCGTACTAGAGCAACACAGCGGGCTATTGACGACGGTCCGGGATCAGTCCCTTAAGGGAAAGATCCGAGGACAACACCTCGTAATTTTGAACCACGGTCAGATGACGAAGCAACACCTGAGCTGGCACCCCACTCTCCAAACTTCCACGCCAACCGAACCACAGTTAGGAAAGGTAAGGTATTTTAATGAACATCGTACTAGAGCAACACAACGGCTATTGACGACGTTCCGGGATCAATCCTCTAAGGGAGAGATCCGAGGACAACACCACGTAATTTTGAACCAAGGTCAGATGACGAGAACCACGGTCAGATGACGACTGATACCACTCAAGGCGTATGATTTTACAAAATGTAAATACAACTGACCGTTCACATGGTGTCACTATCGACTTTCGAGAACCTCTGATGAACCCAAATTCGCATCACACGCACAGACTGTCACGTCAGACAAATATGACAAATCGAAAGCCAAAAGCAAAAGCAACAAAAGCCAAAGAACTAAACGCTCGAATATCATTCAATCGGATACTCCCTTCTTCCTGAAATCAAGCCCGAATGAAGACGTCAAGTGGGTAATAACGGCTCGTCAGAGCCTATTCCGTCATGCCTCGCCGACCACCTTAAATGGGGCTGACCTGCCGGCCGGCCGAGGTCACGTGACCGGGGCGCGCGTCCATCGCCGAGCAATGATTCGGACACACCCTAATGTATTCCGTGTGACGGATGTTATCAACGACCGCAAAACTCCGCATCAATCAGACGGCCTAATTATACACGGGAGAGATCAAGCATTGACAGTGGGAACGCATTAAAGTGTCTATGAGTCGGTTCTGTGCTCAGATTGGCCTTCTGCCACCCCGGGGTTCTTGGAATATATTAAAGGATTCGTAAGGCTTTGGATTGATTGGCTGTTTTCAGCTGTCAAGAGGCAGAGTATGGGCATGACTTTATAAGGTTAGTTGTACATTTTAAATCAATGACAATCTGTAGCTCGAATTTCCCTGATCAAACTTTAAAAGGTTGTAGGGGCACGGAAATTAAAAAAGAATTGTCGAAAAATGTATATACGCAATTGTTGCGAGTAATTGCTAAAAGGCACTGTTTGGGAGCGTTTACAAATCGGTCTTTCTTTTCCTCATGGACTATCCCCATATATCGGACGACGATCAACCGGTATAGTGGTTAAGGTGTTAGTGGTTAAGAGGCCTCTAGATCGGAAGGTTCCTAATTCGAATCCGGGCATGGATGTTTGTAAGCGTATGGTGTAAAGGCGGCTGGTGCACCTTAAATCTGTCGAGGCCGAAAGTCCTCACGTTGGGTTGGTGTGGAAGTTTAGAGAGTGGTGTGCCAGCTCAGGTGTTGCTTCGTCATCTGACCGTGGTTCAAAATTACGAGGTGTTGTCCTCAGATCTTTCGCTTAAGGGCTTGATCCCGGACCGTCGTCAATAGCATGTTGTGTTATTCTAGTACGACGTAAATTACCAAATTACCACGCATCGGATTTCGAACGCGTTCGAGACACGCGAATTCCGGAATACCTGACATACATCTGACGTAAAGATTGCGTATACAACGTATTCAAGTTTGTCACATTGGCGTACTCGATAAGAAATTGGAAACATAGTATTCCATATCCTAGTCTTTACATTTGTTATCTCTATCCGAGAACATCTATTGCGAGTTCGAAACTCGATGAAACCAACGATCATATTGTGTACATTAGTTATTTTAAATTGACGTCGCCCTGGAGCAACACAATAGTCTATTGGCGACGGTCCATGATCAAATCCGAAGGGAAAGACCTGAGAACAACGCCACATAATTTCGAACTACATTCCATTGTGTACGTGGGGGGGGACTAATGTACGTTAAATCTGTAGGGGCCTTACGTTGGTGTGGTGTGGACGTTTGGAGAGTGGGGTGCCTGCTCAAGTGTTGATGTCCTCTGATCGTGGTTCAAAATTACGAGGTGTTGTCCTCGTATATTGATCCCGGATCGTCGCCAATTGTCCGTTGTGTTGCTCCAGTCCGACGGTGATTAAACGATCCCCTTACGAGTTTTCGCCCCGTCGACTGACTTCGCATCACAACTGCATGACAGTACCATAGAGTTTTAACGAATAACCGAAGTTTTCTCCAGTTTCGTTTTCAGAGGAGGAATGGGGCGTACTCACCAGATCTGCACCTGCACGGATCGTGTTTGTCCAGGTAGTGCTCCAGGGTGTCCCATCCGCCACCGACTCGCACCATCACGTGGCTTCTTAGAATCTGCAATGGGAAGAAGATGAATGAATGAGTGTTCCGACCTTACCGGGAATTTGTACGTGATGGCGTTACGCGTGCTTAGTGGAGCGATTCACCGATGCCACGCTTTCCTGCTTGCCGGATCTGTTTGTTTTACCTGCGGTGTACCGACACGTGGGACATGGTGTCGCTCAGACTTACAAATTGAAGACGGTGCTGTTAAAGCTGCATAGCAAGGCAATGTAGTCCCGCGTTGTGAGTTGCTTAGTAGGGCAACATAGACCTAGGGAGTAGAGGATTAGCAACCGGAGAGATTCAGATTTCATAACTAGGTCCAACCAAAGACCGACGTGTACGTGGGGGCTGGTGCATAGTAAATCTGTCATGGCCTCAAATTTGGAGTGGTGTGGAAGTTTGGAGAGGGGGTGCCAACTCACGGGTTGTCCTCAACATCCAATCGTGATTGAAAATAACGAGGCGTTAACTTCGTATCTTTGCCTTCATGATTGATCCTGGACCATCGCCAATAGCCTGTTGTGTTGCTCCATTACGACGGTAATTCATCCAACTACCTTTGGTTATTTTTACTACACTGCTTAAAAAACACATTAATAAGATTTCAAACAAGTCTAATATTCTGCCAGTTTGTGCTACACTGCCAAGTTCCTTTTTAGTGTATAGCATGCGAATTGGATACAAATTTCTTGGGCCTGTACTTATATGTCCTGCGGGTTTGAGTTTGTGGTAAGTTTTTAATTAACGTCGTACTATAGCAACACAACGGACTATTGATGGAGGTGCGGGATCAATCCTTTAAGGAAAAGATCCGAGGACAACACCACGAAATTTTAAACCACGATCAGATGACGATTTTGGGAGCCAATTAGAAAAGTTTAGAAGGGATTTTCCCACTTCCTTCATCAACTGAGATCCGAAAGGAAGCAATTTTATTCAGGCTGCACCCACCTGCGTTCAGTTGATTGCTTTGATTAGATCAAGCTCAGTTTAAGTGGTTGTGCATGACACTAATCACTCCCGCCTGGAAGTGTCACTTCTTGACGTCATTCACTTTTCATACATGCTGACACTTCTTGAAATAAACTTATGAAGGAACTTCTAACAGATTACACACGAACTACTTACGAAGAACTACTAACAGGTTCATTACTAACAGATGACACTGACCACTGAGTTCACTACCCGATTGAAGATCGACAAAGTTCGGTTAAGCTTAATACTTTATTAACTTTAAATTGGTGTACGGTGATTAGGTAGATATTTTAATTAACGTCACACTAGAGCAAGACAATGGGTTATTGGCATCGGTACGAGACCATCCCCGGATGGAAAGATCCGAGGACAGCATCTCGACATTTTAAATCAGTCAGATGGACGATGTCAACAACTGTGCTAGGACCTCACCTTTCTAAACTTCCACACCACACTAACGTCAGAATATTTAAGACTATGGCAGGTTTAATGTGCACCAGCCTCTAAGAACCCGGCGGTCTTTGGCCCGGGAGCAGAAAGTTATTAAAACTGCGACGTACGTGTGTCATAGAACAAAGTTTTTTCCAAAAACTGTTTCCTTCATTTTATCAAAATTTTGGCCTGTTTTTTTTTCATTCATAAGTTACAATGTTCTGCAGTGCAAAGCGGGCTCCATGCCACGCTTTTTTTTCTTCTCTAGCTACGAAACAACCTCCCTACTCTGCCCAAATTACCTCAAACACTTTATAAATAACACATCTTCTATGTCAATGACAAAATATTTACCTTCAAAAGTTATCGACAGAATTGCAAATACTGAAGGCTTGCCTTGGCTTTAAATAGAGTAAGTTAATTAATTTTGATGTGTGCTTTTTATTATAAATATGTTATACACATTTAGCCGATAATTGTGTTTTACGTCTGTTTTTGATTTTACTGCAGTTTTCAAAATTTGGACAAAAAGCCTGCAGAACAATTTTAATTGCTTGGAGTTGTGTTGCATAACACTGAATATAATTCTGCAACCTGGGGTCTTTGGTTGGATCGCAACCCTTCGGTTGCTGGTACTAAATAAGACAAGCTGCGCCAGGGGAACAAAATTGAAGAAGAATGAACACGACTGGAGGTGTGTTTTTCCCATGGATTTCATCGGAAATAAGAATTAGCATCAGTCGAAGAAAACAAAATGTGCTTTTATATATTTTTGTGAATTATTTAACTAGAGGCAAGAAATCCATTTATATGAATGCCACATTCATTATAAAGGAATTGAAAGAACATTTGAAATGTGAATAACATCTAATAAATTACGTCAGTTTTGCTCAGATGCGCTGGTCTGCTAGTCCTTATATATAAAAAAAATTATGTGTGTATATCAGGGCTCGAAATACCCGGGTGCACAGGTGCACATGAAAATATAACTGTGCACCTAATTTTTTTCCACTAGGTGCACACAGTGCACCTTGTGCACCTAATTTAAAAGCTTAGGTGCACAAGGTGCACCTGTATCAAAAAATATATTTCGAGGCCTGGTGTATATATTCTCTATACAAATGTACACCGTTTGACCAATCCACACCAAATTTGGAACACTTATACTTAAGAACACTGCGGAAAACGAAAACATAGGCTATTTCTTTCCTGTCTTCAGACCAATTTGTAGCCATGAAAATTGACACACATGTAGTTCTAAAAGGGCCCTCGAAGCCCCAATTTTAAAATCTAAAGTTTTATTTCCGGCAATAAATGGGCATGAACAAGGATACACGTTCTACAGGGTTTGTGTATTTGAGTTAACACTGGGAAATGCCGCGGTCATATTTGAAACCCAGTTACTCAGCTAGTACGTAATAAAACTGATACAGCAAACCTGTGCATAGCTACAAGGAATTGAAGAGTTCACATACTTATGAGTAACAGAAATAATGTTCCGCAATTAAAACAAATTAAAACAAGGTACATAAGAATCAAAAGAATTTATAATTGTTTTGAATGAGTGCTCTATACTGGAAAGTTTAAGATAACAGTATTTTTTTAATAGTGGATAAACCCCATTATATAGCTTAAGATCTTTTCAAACTTCGAAAATTGCTCCTGAAAATTTTCTAAAGAGAGCTTATTATGCTCTCCGAAGCCCTTCAATTATAACATGCGGTTGTGCCTGACGGAAGTGAATTATATCTCTAGGTTGAGAGAGAGAGATTAAATCTTGAATTGCGAATGCATAAAACCAAGCTATCGTTTATGTATGCAAATATTAGATATTTTATAGCCAACAACGGATCTGAATATTGCCTATGTTTCAGTGCAAGGCCACCCGCTTTCTTCATTATCATGCTGCATAATTAAGATGAATCAGCTTTCGATTGAATTAATTCCGGAATGCGGAAAAATTAGGTCTGCGCAACGGTACTTCTAATGCACCTCTAACCAAGGTTACAATGTATAATTCCGATTCCGCCTCCACTATTCAGCTAATTAAATCAAGGTATACACTTTAGAATCAGCATATATAGATAGTTTTTTTTTTTTTTTTGCATTTCTGAAACGAGTAAAACGGGTATAGCATTGTGGTTTTGAGCAAGAACGGGTATACTTTTGACTGATATGGTTTCTTGTTTCTATGGGCTTGTTTGCATGGAATCATAGAAACAAGCCCATAGTTGAACAGATTCTTGAAATTATCAGTATTGGTAGTTAATTAACGTCCCACTGGATCATCACAACGGGCTATTGGCGACGATACAGGATCCATACCGAAGGGAAAGATCCGAGGATAACATCTCGTCATTTTGAAACATGGTCAGATGACGAGCTGACCCCCCACTCTCCTAACTTACACCCTACGTCAAAGTGAGGACATTTGAGGCCACGACAAATGTACCGTGCACCAGCCCGTGCAAACATGACTGTCTGGTTAAATCGAGTTTCCAACTTGTAAACCACCGTTTGCTATTCCGTTATTCTTCCACAGCGGCCCCTTGAAATGATCAGATTGTGAGTTAAATGAAAGATATATAGGTGTCAGGGTCCACTCCCATGTAATAAATCGCTGTTCGAATATTACAGGGCTTCAACAGCCAAAGCATTTGTGAAACTGGCATTAATAGCATAATTATTTTTAAATAGTACTAAGAAAAGGTCTTCTCTTGAACGTCATTTTAGTTGAAGGATTTTCCTTCGAATACAAATGCCATTGACATTGCCGTCCTCAATTCGTATGTTGCAGCTTTTGATGAAGGTACTACTTTTCTTGCAATAAATGGACATGGACAAGGATATACGTTCTTTATGGTTTGTGTATTTGAGTTAACACTGGGAAATGCCGCGGTAGGAAACACGTTCTTGTGCACTCTACTAAATGTTCAATACACAAGTGTGAAAGAACTTACTCTACCAAGTGTGCAATCCTCAATGGTGAATATGTGTGGAAACAAAATGGATTTTTCCAAAAAACAATGAGGCCATGATAGCCCAGTTGGAAGACCAGATTTCTGGGAGAAGGATTATAACCTGGGGTTGCGAGTTCGAAACTCAATCCAACCAAATACCGTCGTATCCGCGGGGACCTGTGTGCATTAAATCTGTCGCGACCTCAAATGTCCTCATGTTGGTGCGGTGTTAGAAGTTTGGAAAGTGGGATTTCAGCTCAGTTATTGTCCTCGTCATATGATCATGGTTCCTGATGAGGCTTTGCCTTCGAATCTTTCACGGCATGGATTCCGGACCGTCGCCAGTATCCTGTTGTATTACTGCAGTGTGACGCTTATTCAACTAACTACGATACTACTCCAAGAGGAATGAAGATCCAAGTAGGAAAACTAATTTATCCTTTACCCAGAACTGGTGACCAATTGAAAAAGGGTTTTTACACCAGACTGGCCACTACAGGTCAGTTTTCGACGCTAAGATAAACCACCAGGATAGTCTAACAACGAAAAGAGACGGTTGCCACATTCTCGAAAACAAAAGTTTGCGCACAAAAGTGACAACGAAAATCAATTTACATAATGCATGCGACACGCAATGTACCTCTTTTGTTCTCCACCAGACAGAATGACGTGATATCTATCCGATTACAGAACTGCAGAATCTCCGTGGACAGAAGTACCGCCTCATCTTTCCTGCAGTCACTCTATCCCAGTCTGTTATCGACGAAATATCCTGAAAGCATTTTCCCTCGCCGACGAAATTCGTAATGCTGACGCCCGTGGATTATTTCTACATGATGAATGAAATTCCAGTTTTATCTATTTGACGAGTCTCTTGCAACACGAGTTGAAGGCTCGTAAAAGCGATCCGAATAGCTAGGAGTGGAGCGGAATTGGATACAGATAAGGGAAGAAAAATATTGCGGTCCTTTGTCCTTAACGGGACACATGTTCAAGTTTGGAGTCTTTATCGGCAGTCTTACTTCAATGACATTGAGGACTGCGATTGCTTCTCTTGCAGGAAAAATTATTCCTATAGTATATTAACGTCGGTAAATAACAACGTTATTTACGTTATATATTAACGACGTAAATATACCAAATAATACTGAATGAACAAACAAAACCAAATAACACAAATGCTATTAGATTCTTGGCACATTTGCAAAATATGTTTGTTGATCGGCTTTTAAAACTAAACAGAGGTTTCACCTAGATCGATATTTTACAATTTATCAATTGAGTACTGTGATAGAGTTTCCGTATTTATTAATATCAACTATTGAATTTTGCATTGTTAACAAGTTAAATAGGTATCTCCATCAATTACAATATTCATCTATATATATAATTCTCTTACATGGCACGCAAAAAAGACGTTATTTGTAATAGCGTTTTGGCAACAATGTACGATTGTTTGTTTATCGCGAAGTCTCGCGCATCGATTGAATTTATAGCGTTATCGGATGAAATTTTATTGAAAAAAAAAAAGGAAATTTTAATGAGCTGTTGCAGTTAGTTTATAATAGAAATCAAAGAAAGCGGAGGATCTTTTCAGGGCCGTTTAATAAACGGTCCTTTTCAGGGCCAACAATTATAGTTCAACAAGACGCTTGCACTACAACTTTCGGCAACAAACTCAATGAAAAAGTGTGGGTCGTTTGAGTGCTGGGAAAATGTACACACAAACAACATGCTGGGTATTCAATTTCCAAAGCAACGCTCACATTTCGAGTCAAAATGTGCACAAAGTTTTCATTTGAATTCTGATTTTAGAGATACTGTATATATTTTTTCTGTAATACAGCAAATTTAGATTTGATAAACATTTTTTTGTTAACATATTTTGTAAACAATCCCTTCTGCTAGGACACCTGTCTTCATTGAGGCGATCGAAGCGAGCATAGGTTCGCGCAGCGAACCAATGAGTTGTCCAATGAGTCCGGGGGTTGGCGAGCGTTAGCGAGCTGGGGGTAGGCCCCCTAGTTCTAAATTAAAAGCGCAGCCAACGTATAACTAAATCAACTTATGAAAACGTACTTTAACCTTTAGACTACGGCAGGTACAGCGGTTCTACCATGATCGTACCAAGAAGGAATTTATACTACGTTAAGTGCGGCAGTTGTACCTTGAAAGTTATAAGAATTGCGCCTGTTAAATCTATAGCCGTAGTTAAAAGGTTAAATTAGTGCATTTCTGTTTATAATTATTTTGAGAAATAATTTTTCCTTGTTGAAGGTGGGGTAAATACATAGTATACGGGGCATGTTTATAGCCAATTAATTTTTCTCGCCAAAACAAGATGGCCGCCGAAGTCAGTATTGCAGCCATCTTGGCGATTCGATTAGTTACACATGGAAGTGAAAAGGTTGCCATAAATCTGTACATAGTATCAAGGTTACCATGTTTGTCGAAAAATCACCGTTGCACCGTATTCTACATACCACCCGAAGAGAGTCAATGGTTGGTTGGTTGCTTTGGGGTTTCATGGCGCAAGTTCGTATTTGGCCAAGACAACGTCAAGAAAAAAAATGTCGTGAAAGGAAAATGATTGACCGGAGAACGGACTAGTGGGATGAAAGTAGAAAAAGATATCGGGAGCGCGATCTTAGTGTTTAGTAAAGATAGTAAACCCTTTGGGGGGGGGGGATATATGCCCCTCAGGGTGATAGTCTACGAATAAATAATAGATAGTAAAAAGTAAATATAAGTATGTCCAATCAATTCGTATGTCAATAAGTGATGGATAGGTTCGCAGCAGTACTCCCCCGTCCTGAATTTGGCAGTGGATGTGTACTCTATGATAGAAAAATCGACGCACCAAGAAGTTATCCGTTTGCGATAAAAAATGGTGAATGTGAAGAAACGATAGAAAAACAAACGATTAAAATTTCAGAACAATTGAATGATTTGTTTCCGAGTTTGACCGTTACAAAGGGAGGAAGTCAATAAGGCTTTGGTCCACCTCTGGCCTGGATGCAAGCTGTCACCCGGCGTGGCATGGACTGAAAACGTTCCCGGATGAAATTAGTCTCCAATTTAAGGGTAAATGGTCAACATTCCGGGATGGTTGCAGTCACCTTCCCATTCCGTCCCAAATGTGCTCTATGGGAGAAAGATCAGGAGACCTAGCTGGCCAAGGAAGCGTTGGGAAAGCTTGAAGACAATTCATAGCAACACGTGCCGTGTGCGTCCAGGCATTATCTTGTTGAAAAGTAAGTCCGGGGTGTCGCAAAAGGAACGGTAACACAGCCGATCGTAGAACGTCGTGTACGTACCGCTGTGCTGTAAGTGTGCCAGAAAGGACTACCAAAGGGGTCCGGCTATCAAAGGAGATGGCACCTCAGACCATAACGCCCTGTTGTGGGCTTGTGTAACGTGCGATAGTAAGGGCAGGATCCCCACGCTGCCCTGGACGTCTCCCGACGCGTCTGCGGTTGTCGTCTGGACACAGTTGGAAACGGGACACGTCACTAAAGACTATGCGTCCCAAGTAAGCGCCGTTCCAAGTTGATCCAACCCGGCACAACTCCTGGATAGCTCTTCTTGGTGCGCCATTTTTTTTGTTATAGTGTATTTGGTAGACGGGATTCCATAAGTTAACTTTTTCAATTGTGGGAGACACATAACTGAAATGAGATCATAGGTGTACTTTCATATATATGTTATTGCAACGGGGGTTGCGAAAATTTGATTGTTCTGTGTTGAATTAAGCAGTCGAATAGGTGAGAAGACGTTGAGTGAAGGCCGAGCGGCAGCGAAAAGCGAAGCTGTGGTATGAGTAGAAGCAGCAGTGCCTGTGATCACTGGGCTTCGGACAAAGTTGGAATTGATTTTAATTCCATTGACAATCCAACTGTTGATCATGGACCTTCTATCGAAGTGCAAGCTGAATGTGTGTGTTGCAATTTCTCAGTCCTTGATTGAGATCGTCCGTGTCTCGATCGTTTATCAATCAATCACCAATGATGCAGATCATTGCAAAACAGCTTAATTTTAGTCAAACAAGAAGAATCTGATGGTTGAGATCAGTTGCATTGTAATACGATTTCAAAATGTTACATTTTATCTGAAGTAAAATAATACTAAAAATATTTGTAAATCCAAATATTAAAAACGCATATCATGGTTGAAATCCAATGCATTCCTATACGATTTTAAAATCTGATAATTTTACAAAATATAAAATATTACTAAAAATATTTGCTAACGAATTTTATTAAAATTTATATAGGTATGATTATTTACACAAATATATGAATATGGGAACTATGCATTCATAGTATCTACAAAAGATAAAGATTTGAGTTGAAGAAAAAATTAATATATATCCTGACTAAAAAGAAGAAAAATAAAGGAAATATATATATAAATATATATTGGCAAACTGAGAATATTAAAAAAAGAATAAAGTACTTACTCGTACGAAAATGAGAACTTTGGTATCACCGATACGATATTTGCCGTCAGCCACACGAATCATGGGGAATTGGGATGGACACGTGCATCTGCTCAAAAGCTCTACCACCTACAAGAGAGAATTGGATAATTTAATTTCCTCGAACAAAATATCATCTATGACTTGTTTGATGGTAATGATAATTAAGGTCGTACTTGAGCAACACATCGGGCTATTGGCGACGGTCTGGGATCAATCCACAAGGAAAAGATCCGAGGACAACACGTAATTTTGACGGTCAGATGACGAGAAATACCTGAGCTGGTACCTCTCACTCTCCACACTTACACTCCACGCCAACGTCTGGATATTGGAGCCCCAACAGATTTAACGCGTACCTGCCCACTTTGTACACGACGGTCTTTGGTTGGATTCGAACCCTCCGGTTGCTAATCCGTTGCTCTTCCAACCGGGCTACCTCGGCCCATGACTTATTTGAATACATAGTTAAAATTTTTTTTAAACATTTCAAGTATGCGATTTTCAATATTATTGCAACTAAGGTAATGGTAATTTTTAGTTAACGTCGTACTAGAGCAACACAACGGGCTATTGACGACGGTCCGGGATCAATCACTTAAGGGAAAGATCGAGGACAACACCTCTTAATTTTGAACCACGGTCAGACGTCGAGACAACACGTGAGCTGGCACTCCACTCTACAAACTTCCACACCAACCCAACGGGAGGACTTTCGGCCGCAACAGATCTAAGGTGTACCAGCCGCCTCTACACAATACGCTTACAAACATCCATGCCCGCGCCCGGATTCGAACCAGGAACCTTCCGCTCTAGAGACCTTAACATCTAACACCTTAACCACTTTTCCATTATTGCAATTGAATAGATTTATCTACACGTGGATTCCGGACCGTCGCCAAAAGGTTGGGTTGATCCAGAGCGACGTAAATCCAACTACCTACCACAACACAGTTACTGTAGAGTAACTCTTAATGTTATAAATACAATGAAAATATTTATAAAACCACGTATTCGCAGTCCCGCTTCTTACTTTCGAGCGAATACAATGGTGCTTGGACCTTCCAGTGGGGGGCCGACCAACCGGTATAGTGGTTAAGGTGTTAGCCTCTAGATCGGATGGTTCCTGGTTCGAATCCGGGTCCGGGCATGGATGTTTGTAAACGTATGGTGTAGAGGCGGCTGGTGCACCTTAAATCTGTCGTGGCCGAAAGTCCTCACGTTGGGTTGGCGTGGAAGTTTGGAGAGTGGGGTGCCAGCTCAGGTGTTGCTTCGTCATCTGACCGTGGTTAAAAATTACGAGGTGTTGTCCTCGAATCTTTCCCTAAAGCTTCGGTTTCCTAAGAAAGCGTAGCCGTGATCTAGCGGCCGTGATGTATCGGTGGGTGACGTCACTAAAACGTTGTTTATACTAACACATGGTGTTGGTTTCCTAGAGAGCGGTGTTTGTGAGCGTAACGGAAATGATCGGAGCCGCCATTTCCATGACTGTCGTCATAGCGGTCTCAAACAGTTGGGGAACGTTTTTTGTCTTGTAGCGGCCACATTTCATTTCCTGCTCCAAGCGATTCGAACGAAGAGGAGAGAAATAAATAAACATTTTTGACTGCCATTGATTAATTCGTTTTTGTAAAATCGGGATCGTTAAACACAGAATGAAAATTTCAACGGATTTGAAATCTGCGGAAAATTTGACACCAGATCGATACCTTAGATGTGATTTTCTTTAAATAAATAATTAATTATTTAATAAATAATTAAATAATCAAACGGTAAATAATTGAATAACAAAACTGTTTTTGATATCGATCTGGGGTAGAAATTTACGCTGATTTGAAATCTGTTGAAATTTTCACTCTACCTTCAACGATCCCGAAGTTAGAAACTTTGGACTAAAGAATAAAAAACAACTTTGTTTTGTTTCTCGAATAAAATAAACCACAACAGCCGCCTGTGTTGCCCATTCTCCAACGTATTCTGTCCGTCTAAGTTGACACCTCAGGATTTTTGTTTAGTCGGCCGTCTAGTTATGCTCGCGGCATCATGACGTATCACGGCTGTTAGATAACGGCTCCACTTTCTTAGGAAACCGAAGCTTTAGGGGACTGATTCCGGACCGTCGTCAATAGCCCGTTGTGTTGCTCTAGTACGACGTTAACTAAAATTACCATTACCATTACCTTCCAGTGGGGACGTCTTGGAAAGCATATAGATTTTTGCCTGAATGGTTGTTAATTTAGTACTCTGCTCTATTCTTTCGTCTTCCAGTTTTGAAAAGCTCATGATGAGCCATCTGCTCACAAATTGAGAGGGGGCTGTCGTAGTGCAGAAGGTTTTCCGACCTCGCTAGCAACCTTCGAGTTGTAGCCGGTACAGATCCGATTCTTTCATGCGTGTATTTGTCTCTGTGTCACTCTTTTTGTGTATGTACATTACTTAATGTTGTATTTCTTGTATTGGGCGCAGCATGGCCAGGTATGGCCTCCTTGTACTATAAAAACCAACCTTATGTATGAACCGAAAATCTAGAACGGTATTTCCCTTTCACGTAAACTTTTGACATTAATTGCATAACCAATCAGAATTCGATAGAATTTACTAGAGGAATTTTGCTGTTTGTGATGGAACGTCTTACATTAGTTTTTTTGAGAAAGAAAATGTGAGTGTATTGTCTCGTGAATTTATGGGATTTCACGCATTTCCGTCAAGTGATTCCGAAACAAGAAAGCAAATGAAGCTTGGAATATAATAATGCATGGAATAATTGTATTTTCCCTTGAATATGACCTCTTATTCAACTTTTATCATACTAATGAAATTTTGAGGAAAGAAACATTTGTAATCTAATATATTGTAATTTTCGTGCTTATTTCAACACTAATCCAATGGGTTTGATTCGGCAATAATTCGAAATCTAAAACATGAATAAAACAGTCTGTAAATCCATTTTCTTCTATTTCAAAATGATTTTTTAATATAAAAATACTCTTTTCTCTGTTTAAATGTTTATAAATATTTTTTAATTGTGATGTATCTGCCACACACCCACATATCGTCGGATTAGAGCAGAAACAGCTGACGAAAAATACATTGTATAGAACATCCGTTTAAAGATTGACTGTTAGATTTTAGGTTTGAAATAAAAATTACTTGCTTAATATTATACATCTTTTTGAAGATACTAACATAACTATGTGTTTTTCATCATTATGAAACAGACATTTAGTGTTAGAAAACACGATTCATAAAAATGTCAGTTAATGAATTTTTGCTACAAGATGACGACATAGAATGTTTGTGTTAATGCATATGATCCTGTTTGAATCAGTTATGCATGTTAAGGTTGAAGTATTTCTCAACATTTTGTTTTGGTAATGAAAATATACTTTCAAAAAAATAACATGTCAAAATATTCATTTCTGTAACAGTAGCAAGGAATCCTGCAACCCCCTGTCTCTGCGTCTTTGCTGTAGCATAAATTTTTAAATACATAAATATTCCTTTCCATTTCACAAACTTAATTTAACATTTCCCTTAACTAGCTCAATTCTTTGAAAGCAAATAATTAGGTTTTTAATTCCATTTCCTTATTCGATAAATTTTCCTCGTATGGTAATGAGTAGCGTCCTAAGAAGAGAACAATCGTACATCAAAATAAAATTACGTCACACAACCGAACATTGCAACTAGTATTGCCTCATATCTTTATCGAATATATTATTTTCCAAAACAGAAATAATTTCATTTTGCTTTATAAATCGTTTGACAACTGAAAATAACAATTTTCGACTTTAACCTCGGAAACCGATTATTTCTAAATTGAACGATTAAAATTATTGAAAACTGCCGTTGTGCGAGTTTTATTTTTTTCGTAATTTCAAGGTTCGTCGATTCGCCTCCTGAGGTCAAGAGAGAGGATTTGAGCTGGTGAACACAACGTGCTCTATCATAGTTAGAGCGAAAGATTTAACAACTCAATGACTTTTTAATCTCCACTTTTTACGCCTCCGAACACAAAAGATAAATCATTCTGAAAACCAGGTATGCTTGTTTTTTATATTTTTGTCACAACACAAGTGAGTGATTGGGAAAATAGATAAGCAAGACTGTCTGAGGTCAAGAAAATATTGCGGTGGAAGATAAAATGAGGCATTTCTGTCAATTTAAACGTAGGTGGCGGTAGTGTATCTGCGGTGGAACATGTTCCCTGTACGTAATTCTGAGCTACATCACTTGGCCTGTTTTTTCGAATACGATTTCAGCATATCGCCAATAGAAATTCCAAAGAATGAATTCTGAATTGATATCTCTTTGTGTGGTGTGTTTCGGAAGAACAATTACTCAAGTGGAATTCAATTCGTTCAGAAAAAGAATACCGTTTGTTATTAATATTAACAACATGTGAGAAACTGATCATAATGAAAGTGGACTTAATACATGCTTATTACGTTTCTTTTAAATAATGCCGATAATATAGGATTCTCTTGTAAAGTCACCCCAATATTTCAGTCGCGTCGTTGTTTTTCTGGGACAATAATGTGATAGCTGATTCGTCAACGCCAATTAGGCCCGGTGCACACGTCCGGCGCCGCTGCGGCAACGCAAGTACGGTCTGAGATACATTAGATCCAATGCAGTAGTTCACACATGCGTCCGGCGACGTTGCGGCGACGCACGTCCAACTTGCGTGCAATTTGTACCGCAGTTCTCCACGACGCCGCAGCTCGCCGCACACGCTTCTCCGGTCTCAAGTAACTTCTTTTCATTAATAAATGGAATATAAATAATAATTAATAAATGGTTGTATCCAGTAAGGTCTATTTCGTTTCAAAATATACTTTTATTTTACACCAAGTAAGCGAAATAAACACGTTTTCTTCGATAGAATATTTATCGCAAATGGCGCGAAATGAGTACTTGCGTCATTTCACGGTTATGTGTGCATTGTTGGGCTTCGAAGCCGCAGTGGCGCCGCGCGTTGAAAAACCGGATGCGTGGACCGGGCCTTAGATTAAACTCCAAAACGTCGATAAGCAACATTTTAACTTATTCAAGGGCCCTGTTCCAAGCCACTGGTCGTGGTTTGAATACCCCAGGTCATATCCGTCCATCTGAAGCTCCTAATATAGAAAGCACATAGTTGACAAAAAAGCAAAACTTTCTATAATATATTGAAAATTTATTGAATGTGATTGACAAACGAACTCGACTGAAGCTGTTAAATTGAAATGTTTCAATTTTAGTGGAAAGGATAGTGCAAATAGATAGTTTAGTGGAAAGGATACCCCAAACAGCGCGCGCGCGCGATATAGATGAAAAAAGAAAGTCTAAAACTTTTTGCGTCTGTCAAAATACGCGTATTTGGTTTTCGGAAAAATTTATGTGTCTTTTTATGAAAGGAGATAGATGGATTGCCCGAAATAAATCCGACTTTTTTGCGCCTTTTTCTCGACGCGTAACAGCTGAAATATTTGATGTGTAGAGCAGCTGAGAAGGAGAAAGCGTTGCGCATAACTTCTCAACTCGTTCTTGTGCCGACTGCAAAGACATGTGGTGTAAAGGGTTTCCGGTCGAATTTTTTTACTTGACATAAGATTCTCAGAACTAAATAATTAAGTAATTGAATGCGACATAAATAAACTCTGTTAAAAAAGATTCTGTGATGTATATGCAAGATAAGCACATTACGACAAATTATTCGATATGCATGTTCGTATCCCGTTCTTGAAACATGTCTGCCATGTAACAACTTCAAATGTAGAATTAAACGTGAATTTAATACCAAACTATAAAAAGGTGTTCAAAATATATAATTTAGAATAAAATATATTTGGGCTTTCTCGTTAAAATTGTACATAAAAACTAATTTTATACCTATAATCTATTATAATTAAAAATTGTTGAATTTATTCAATATCTTGTTTAACATTCTTCAGTTATATTTATTGAAAAACAAGGCAAACAAACTTATTTATCGTTTGGAATCAAATTAAATTTTTAAATTTCAATTTCGAAGGCATCTTATGAACCAATGATTAGTTACCAATAGTGAATGTGTGTGTCAATATTCTTCCTTCAAATGATTTTTTAAATTAATTAAATTTTCCTTACTCCAAAAATTGTTTTTGTATGTAAATTATTAATCGCAAGTTGATCGTAAAGGCATGTAAAACTTAAAAATCTTTAGCTCTAGAAAGCACAAATTTATTTTCTAAAATAACATATTTATGATTTTGCGTGCTAACTTGCTAATCCATCTAAAACTCTTAAATATTCCGCCTTAAAAGCAGTATTTTATTTTTGACAAACAAAAAGAATCGATGTTTAAAAAAATGAGAACGGCCCCACAGTTCCCACTCTCAAATATCTGTCGAAACACCGAGAGTACGATTTATTAAGATCTCAACACATATCAGGTCAGCTGTCATAAGGAGCATTCTTAAGTTGATATTACGGAAAAAGGAATAATGTAGGTGAACTGGATTTTTTCGAGAACCGTTATACAGTCACGTGTCGAGATCTTGAATCGGTAATATGATCATAAACCACACCTATTTCAGTAATGTGGTATGATAAATGTGTAGCAACGAAAGCGATGAATTTTTTATTCAGCCATTCATATCAAACCTCTTCAACGAATTTCGAAATAGATACGTATATGAATAACAATTTTAGAGTTTATTTTAGTTTTGCCTGTTGAAAAGTATGTGGATTCTCCTAAAATACAGCACAAGCATTTTATTAAAGAATCCCAAATACTATATCTCTTATATACTGTGACTCCCAGTTGGTGTGGAAGTTTGGAGAGTGGGGTGCCAGCTCTGATGTTGCCTCGTCATCTGACCGTGGTTCAAAATTACGTGGCCGATACACCGAATGGCTTAGGCTGGGACGGTGGTAACTAGTTGAATACAGTAACTCCCAAAAATGATGAGATTTGTTTAAAAACCCAAAAGTGTAATAAAAAATAATTTGAATATAATTTTTGAAAAAATGGTTACGTACTCACTTTAGAAACATTGAAAACAATTCCATACTCGCTACACTTTTAAAAATAGACTTTAAATGCCAGACTTATGAAATTCTATAAGCACAAAATTGAATATAGCCAATTTCGTCCAGAAATACAACAGAAACATAAATAAAGTTTCCTTAAATATGTTTTTGCCTGTAAAGCAACTGGCACTGCATTAAGAATTTGTGTTTTTTTTTATTTTTTATTTTTTTTTTTAATTATTTTTTTCCGTTTCTCTTAGAGGACAATCTGTGCTCTGAATATCGAGATTGTTAATTACTTTTTTGCAAATAGAACTCCAAATTTTGAAGCCCATTGAGGTACTGAGGTAATGATGGGGTGCATAGCTACTGACATTAAAATGAATTTGATTCGTAGATGTGATTGTTTTGAGAAATGGTGAACGGTGCACCAAGACAAATCTGCTGGTAATAAACGTAAGAGGTGAAAAAAATTTAATCTATAAACATAGACGGTAGAGTTTTTTCATCATTAATAATGGTTTGATTACGGTCACATTTTGGTAAACGAGGATTTTTGTTAATGAAAATGAATGAAGGTAAAAAAAAAGGCAGTGAAATCATAAAACCATGAGTAAATTTTAATTTTGATGAATTCCTTGAACTCCGAAGAAGCTGGAACAATCACAACGCTCTGATATCTTCATATTGCTTGTTACTTATGGAAATGAAGAAAAGTTATGATATAAGGAATGTATTTTCTTAATTTTTTGTTGTTGTTGTTTACGTTCGTTTTAGGTGTTATCGAAATATGAAAATATTTTAGAGGATTAGTTCCGGGTCTGGAATATATTAGTAGTAGCAGATAATACAACTCTGCAATTCTCATTTCATAGAACTCATACCGGTTTGGTGTGTCGCTCTTGGGTCACTTTTTTGCCTCGCGAGAGAATTCATACCCGATCACAGTTCTGAATGGTTAACAAATCTGTTTTACAACCACACGGAAGTATTCCCGTCCGTACTCAAGCGCGGGACTTCCAACGGAGCAACCTCAATAATCACCCGTGTGACCTCCCTCTCCCTCAATGATTCATCAATTAATGCCTCTCGTTCGCATGCCTCACTCTGAAGGTGGTCGGACACGGGGATCGTTTTAAGGGCACATGATGTGTGCGAGTCATGGATAATGATGCAAAATATGATGGCTCTCTGCGAACCGAGCAAATACACACTAAGCCGATTAGCCGGCCCGAAGAAGAAAAACAGGAAACGGAGAAGGTCTCCTCCTGGCGCGTTCTCAAAACGAATAAAGTGAGCGAATTAGCATTTCTTTGTTTGCAAATGAAGCAGTTTGTATTTCCTATTATGGAAATGGCTATATTATTTAAGAGGTCTCCTAGAAATGCCTGCCAACACACCTTAAAATTATAAAGGCTGATTTGTATGTGTGCACCTTGCCAACATTCTAAGTTTCAAACGCCCAAGAAGGTATTCTAAAAATTGGATGTGGGATTGATAGTCAACAAATCTTCCCACCCCGACTTTAAAGGGTTGTTTTGATTATTTTAGGGGATTTCTTTTTTAAACTGCCATTTAAAAAAAGGTGGGCAGTTAAGTTGTTGAATTATCGTCTCACTAGAGGTACTGGAGCAACACGACGGGCCGGGATCAACCCCAAAAGGAAAGATCCGAGCACACCTCTTTAATTTGAACTATGATCAGATATGAGGTCAAAACCTGAGGTGGCACCTCACTCTTCAAACTTCCACACCGTCAACGGAAGGACATTTTAGGTTACGACTTATTTTGCGTGCATCAGCCCCCACGTACGTGACTGTCTTTAGTTGGGTTCGAACTCGCAACTCTCGGTTGCTAATCCGGTGCTCTTCCAACCAGGCTACCGTGGCCTTTTAAAATAGGAATATCGTAGTTTATGAAAACGAAGCTTCAAACATCGAAGAAAAGGTTAGAAGAATCAAAGTGGTAAATTTTTATGTAAATAATTCCAAACCCACCTTTTGTTTAAAAATTTAATCTTCAAAACAAAGCGCTTGGAAATTCTCACCATTCATCCGAATATATAAAATAAATTTATTTTGAATTCAAAGCTATTTTACGTGGCCAAATAGTATTTATTACGAAGCCAAATAATTTACGACCAAGTGGAGGACAAGCGTGACCTTCTTGACAATATTCCATCAATCAATCTCAGGTATTTCCATAGTCGATTCATTGAAAACGACTACTGAGATTGATGATTTCGAGTCTTTTATCTTTGTCATCCACCATCTGCAGTTGAATCGTGACTGAAGTATTTATGTACTCGATTTCCCAAGATCAACTATTGCATGTTCATGAAAGTGAAGGGTGGGCGGAACTGTCGCAGGGCTTTAGCTTTTGTACCGCAAAAGCTGATGCTACTGTAGAGGTTTATATCTTCGATGAAGGATCAAAACATAATCACCACAAGGCTTATGAAAGCTGGAAGTTTTATTCATAGCAACAAGGAGGCTCTCAATCAGAATATCAATTCCAGAATACTTAAAAAATTCAGAAATCTTATTCTGAGGATATATTTTTTATTTCCTCTCCGGTGTTGCCAGGTGGCTCCATAAAATGGATAAATTGTATTACGTGACAAGTGTTCGTATTCCAACAATTATTTAAATTGCTTTTTTATTTCTATTTTAATGATGTTTTTCAGACCATGAAAGAATCATGGTTAAATTACAAGAAAATTTTGCCGAGTTACATTTTTTCTTATGAGCGATAAAAAAAAAAACATCTGTTCCGCGACAGTAGCGTGGTAGCCCAGTTGCTTTAGGAAGAGTAACTGGAGGGTTTCTAGTTCGAAACTCGGGGGGGGGCTGGAGCCCTTTGAATCTGTCGTGGTCTCAAATGTTCTCATGCTGGTGTGGCGTGGAAGTTTGTTGAGTGAACACGATTGTCTCGTGGACCATCTGCACCTAATAGGATTTGCTGACTCCATAGATTGTAATTTGTACGACCAAGGACAGCCTGTCTAGTGATCATTTCGACGAGTGTCTTGTGGTTTTTAATTCTCCTGTAGACAAATATTGGGAAACATGTGGTCTAATGACATCGGTCAAGTGACCGGCAATTTTAACAACTCTAAGGGCACAAATCACCCAAAATTCACGTGGTAAATCCAATCCTGTTCGTTGCAAAAAGAGCAATTTTTTTCATTACAGCCTAGAAACTCAACGGATACACGATTCAGAGGAAGACATCAAGATATGAAAAGATTGAAGAAATTGTTATAGGATGTGTTTAAGCTAAAGGATCGACTTTCTGAGTTTACTTCCAGATAAAGTAGGTAGGGCTGGAATTTCCATCGCGTGACTACTTTAAATTACAAAATGACTCTTGTCCCTTTCCTTTATCCAGTGACAAATCTACTGTCGAAGGAAGGAGAACGTGTCAAGACTCCGGTAGAACACAAAAGAAAGATTGATAGGTGACAGCACGTGACGAACATCCTTATTCCTTCAGAGATTGTCTCACAATCACCCTTCTATACAATACAGAAAAGGAAACAGGAAACTCAAGCCCGAGTACGTGCCTGGTTAAGTGACTCACTTGAAATTCAACAATTCGAGCACTTTTGTTTATTATTTAGCTTAAGAGAATAATGCCTCCTGTTAATGAGGATATATAAGTGTCGAATAAGTTCTGTAAAACAATGAGAGGAAATGCTCGTATATGAGTTTATATAGGTTTAAAAGTTTATTCTTATACACACCTGGGCTGATAAAAAATGTACCTCAATCGAGAATATTCCTTTGGTACTTTACTTGCCGTTGTCTGTTTTGTGTTTGGTATCACTTGACCATATATATATATATATATACAGAAAAGAAAAACTTGAAAAAAAAAGTCTTGAACTGATCAACAGTGTGTGTGTGCCACACTTTATTAATGAAATTAAAGTTCAGTTGGTCACTATTACGAAAATGGGAACACAAAGTTAATGTGGATGCAAAATTGCATTGGTGAACCCAATTTTTTTAGTGGTGAGTGTCCGGGATCAATCCCGAAGGGAAAGATCCGAGGAGAACAACTCGTAAATTTGAACCATGGTCAGATGACGAGGTCAACTCCTGAGCTGACACCCCTCTCTCCAAATTTCCACACCACGTTAACCTGATGACATTCAATGCCACGACAGATTCAATATGGACCAGTATGTTCACGATGGTTTTTGGTTGAATCGTTTCGAACTCGCAGCCCTTTTATTTCTTATCCGCAATTCTTTTAACCGAAATATGCCTTACCAGACTATTGCAGACCTGATGACTTGGAGAAACTTGTTAAGCGTTTTTGGCAAATTGGAAATGTTTTATGACTCTGAACAAAGGATCAAATATGAGTTATCGGGCTCTGTAAATTTTATATTTGTGCTCATATTTATGGCTAATAACTCTTGATAGATTCTTTGGAAAGGTGTGCAAAAAGGCTCCACCGAGGCCTCCTTAAAAAGTATTGTTTATTTTAGAAATTGCAAATAATATTACTTTAAGCGACCTTTTATACAGCTTCCAAGCAAATAATTCATGTGCTTTATTCTTATAGGATGTGATAATGCAACAATTCAGACTTACTAAATGGCTA
Source organism: Metellina segmentata (assembly GCA_947359465.1). NCBI lineage: Eukaryota > Metazoa > Arthropoda > Arachnida > Araneae > Tetragnathidae > Metellina > Metellina segmentata. The sequence goes on along the minus strand of OX375874.1, from coordinate 13,957,115 downwards.
GGTTGTCATAGATTATTTATTGAAATATTCCAGTTGGAACGAAGTCGTTAATGGTAAAGCCTTCATGAAAGTGTCTGGTAAATGGTTTTTCTTTTCATGCGTAATTTTTGGTTTGTGTATATTAAATTGAATACTTTCTGTGCATGCGCGATAAAAACATATCAACTGAAAATGCATTGAATTTAAATATAGTGCCCAGTTCAATGTAATAGTAGCTATATATATATATATATATATATATATATATATATATATATATATATATATATATATATATATATATATATATATATCCTTTTAACATTCCTCCAAACAAGCCACTGCCAAAACCTTATCCTACTCATCCTCACTCAAAATGAACGTGCCATGTTTCCATAGTGACCACCATTGAATAGACTTTGTGTCTGGAGTAGTTCTCATGTTAGACATACAGTACCTTTTTTACATTATGGAGCACAGAAAGAGTTTATATGAGAGGGTTTTCAGTGTGAACGAACAAGCCAGGGATGGAATGCGAATATTTTGCTTCTGCAACCCAAATGCTCTCTCATATTTTGTATCGAGGTTAATTTAAAATGTAATTTATTGCCGTGTTTGAGACGTTTTAATCCAATTGGCGTTGACCAATGAACTATTATATTTCAATTCGGAATTCATTCTTTGGGATTGTTTAAGTGTTGAAATCGCATTGCCAAGTAACGTCACGTTCAGAATACGTGCAGGGAACACTCGCGCCATCTACATTAAGTTTGACAGGATAAGCCTCTCCCCCATAGCCAGATAAATTTACACCGCACTCACCCTCTCGTGTAGGCTCCTTAGGTCGTTGGTGACCACCTGTGGCTGCCGGGTGTAGAGCGTCTCGTACCCGTCGTCGTCGTTGGCGATCTCCGCGTCGATCTCCTGCTCCAGCTGCACGAGCAGGGGCGCAGGCATGCCGAACTTGACGCCCCGGCGTGCCACTTCCAGCAGGCAGAGGATGAAGCTGCGCTCGTTCTTACGCAGCACTAGGTCGTCCGTCTCGAAGAGCAGGCACTCCTTGACGTTGAGCGAGCGGCACCAGCTGATGAAGTTGCTCACGTTGTCGCGCGCGTGGAACGTCTCCGGCAGGACGTCGTACCGGTACACCACGTCACGGTCCGGGATCGGCACGTCACCGTGGATGGCATTGCCACTCCTAGGGAACAAGAAAAAAATGTGTAGATATCAGTAAAGGAACGGGTCACGTCCGGGTCACCAATTTGGTTACATCCGAGTTACAAGCTTTCACCAATCAGGTAAAGTTATCGGAGAAGGAAAATAAAGGCTACATCTCTAAATATTTTACTAAAATTTTCACAAAACCATAACTGAATAATGTAATCCGGCCTTAACCATTCAAGCCGGCTAACCCAGTCATTTTTAAATATTTATCAAGTAATTTATGTTAAGTAATGTATTTAGTATACTAAGTCAGGCCTCGAAATAGATTTTTTAATACAGGTGCACTAGGTGCACCTAAGTTTTTAAATTAGGTGCATAGGTTATATTTTAGGTGCACATTAAAAAAAAAACGTAATATAAGAACATTGATATAATGTAAACTACTTTATTAGTTGGGTATGTTTAGATAGGTTAATATAGTGGATAGTAAATAAAAATATTTAAACATCTAAATTCTCCCTTCTCCGGCTCATGGTTGTCGCGACAGTCGCTTCAACAGAGCCATCTGGAAAATGTTTCGATCATCGGAAAGTACGTAAAACGTTCCCTCCCCTTTTTTAACGTTAGGTGCACGGCATGCATCAGTGGGAAAAAAATTAGGTGTACAATTTTATTTTCATGTGTACAATGCACCTGTGCACCCGAGTATTTCGAGCCCTGTACTAAGTAAAGTATTTAGTATACTATATAAGTAAAGTATTTAGTATACTATATAAGTAAAGTATTTAGTATACTATATAAGTAAAGTATTTAGTATACTATATAAGTAAAGTATTTAGTATACTATATAAGTAAAGTATTTACTAAGTAAAGTATTTATTTTTAAGTAAAGTAGTTTGTATTAAGTAAAATATTTTTTCCAAACCACAGTCCAGAAACGCTTTATTAGCGTAACATTAATAACTGGAGACCAGAGGTTATATCGAAAAAATTATATAATGCTATTCAGCCTTATCAGTCAAATCCATTCCCTGTCGTTTCTTTACCGCAAAGATAATCACTTTTACCTTAAGTCAAAAGGAAGCCAGAAAATGGAGTTCAACTCTGTATAAATGAACCAAGAGCTGCTTTAGAGCTTGATGGTAGTCTTTTGCAAAGGCGGGAAAGAGAGAAAAGACAATGCACAAGGACCCCTGCGCATATTATCTGGACTTGATGCTAGACTCAACAAGAAACTTGGGAGTAAATGAAGTGTGTGATGAAAGGTATTCATTGCACTTGACAAACTCCATTGACCAATAGTAAAAAAACCATCTGATTCTGAAAGGATGGGGTATCAGCCGTACTTGGTTGGGTTGTTATAAAAAAAATCAAGAACGTGTTACACAAATTTAGGATTTAAAAAAGATGGTTTTCCATTCATGTTTTATCGATTATTATTTTATTTCTTACTTCATTTATTTTAATAATTTTTGGAAGGTAGGTATGTAGTTAACATCGCATTGGAGCAACACAGCCGTCTATTGGCGATGGTCCAGAATCAAACCTAAAGGGAAAATTCCGAGGGCAAATCTTCGTCATTTTGAAACACTGTCAGATGAAGAGGTTCAACACCTGAGGTGGCACCCTACTCTTCAAATTTCCACACTAGGCAAACGTGAGGATAAATGGGACCACGGCAGATTTGATGCGCACCAGCCCCCGCGTATTCGTTAGTCTTTGATTGGATCTGTTACATCTCCAACTGGGATACCGCGGCCCCAATGTTTACAAGGGGATGCCAAGCTTTCATAAACACTAAACCCCCGTAATTTATGCATGGCTTCTAGTGTTTTGCACACGGACTGTGATTGAAAAACCCCACATCAGAGCAGTCAAAAGACATCACTCAATCCAAAGTAGCGGTAAGAACGGTCACACCTCGAACAAAATCACAACAGAGATAAATTTCATTCGAAAAACACCGACTGCTCATATCTTTGGAGAGCACTATCTACTTCTGAAGGATGATTGCTTACGAATACGTTTATCACTTCCCCGTTGAGGAACAAGAGATAGAAATTTCTTCCAAAACAAGTAGATTATAGGAATTAAGATTATTTGTATAAAATTTTGTAATATTTTCCATGAATCCAAGTTATTATTAATTAACTTTACATCTAGGATAGATCAGTCCTTAGAATATCCGAAAGCGATTCTCTGGATGCCTAGAATTTCTTTTGAACTTTCTTTTTACCAAGGCCAAATTGGATAGATCGTAACCCTTCAAGCACATCTTGGGCTTCGGTGTCTTCATCCCATTTTTTATTTTAGCGAGCTAAGATAGGCAGTTTATGCTTTCTTAACACAATAGATGCAGTACATCCTATTTTGATATTCGATCGTCACGTTCACACAGAATGGTCTAAACGTTATATCTCGTTTCAGCATCTTTCCAAAACCATCAACCAAATTAAAAATTCAAGACAACTTTATCTTGGGCTGCTCAACTAGTTTTCGTGTCATTTTTATTTCAACAAGCTTAGACAGGTAGGGGGAATGTTTGGCTTTCTCTACACATAACAAATCAATTAAATTATCAACCAAATTAAAAATTCCGGGTATAACTATATCTTGAGCTGCTAAGGAATCTTTCATATAACTTTCATTTTAGAATGCTTAGACAGGTTGGAGATCGAGCTTTCTCAACGCATCGCATGCAGTATTCGATTTTTTTTGTCCTCACGCTGACTAAACGTGTTGTCACGTTTTAGCATCTATCAAAAACGCTACCACCCAAATTAAAAATTCACGCACAGCAACTATGTCTTGGGCTGAACGAGTTTCAGTTAATTCTTATTCTAGTGAGCTAGACATTCATTTCAAGAACACAAAATGCAGTACAACTCATCTTGATTTTTTTAGTCTTCACTCGAGTACAAAACTGTCTAAACGTCTCATCTCTTTGCCTTTTTCAAAACAAAATTCAAATAAAACTGCCTTCAACAATTTTTATTGGCGAGCCCAGACAGCCAGAAGACACTCAAACGTCAGGCTTCAAATTCGGGCACATGGCAGCTCTTTCAACTGTCAAACCCTTTCCTCGCTCAGCCAATCTTCGTTTAATCAGATGTGTGGACAACATCCTCAGGGGATTTCAATGATCCTCCAATGATTGAATCTTCCCACGCAGTTCACTTTCTGCCTACAGCCCAATGACTAATTCATCAAATCACTCAGCCATCCACTTGGCAGTGAACCGCGTCTGCTGTGTGCTCCTGGATCGTGTACGTCCGCTCCTACCAGTCCCGACACCAAAGGAATTTCCTTTATTTTTACTTCTTGCTGTTTTATTTTTTTTTTATTCTTTGGGATGGAAATTAAAACGGCTTGAAAAGAGTGTGGTGAATCACAAAGGGCTCTGCCAATCATATTTTTTTCGCAAGGGTAACGGAATAATTTTATGTCCTGTTTTATTAGGCTTGAGTATTCGGGGGATTATTACAGTGTATGAAAAGATTTTACTTCTGCTGTCCAAATGTTTTCGTCTGATACATTTCGGGACAACCTTAAAACGCAGTTTACCTCCGTTTTGTAAACATTTGGAGTTTAATTCAATTAGCGTTGACCAATCAAATATATATATACGTATATATCGATTCGGAATTCACTATTCGGAATTTTTATTGACGAAGTTCTGAAATCGTGTTCGGAAAACAAGCCAACTGACGTCACGTTTGCATTTCTAATAAAAATGCACTGTTATGAAGATTTTGTAGCTATTTATTCTCCGTAACGTATAATTACCTAAAGCTTATGCCTGCAATTACCCCACAATTCGGGTGATACCACGCAAAGGAATGTTTTGGCATGTTTCGACATATAAACCCTTTTGTTCAACATTAATTATTTTTGACATTTTAGGAGGAAAATTCTGCATTTTCAAGATTAATCCGATATCAACATGGAAGATTTGGATGCAAATAGTTATTACAAAATAATTCCTTTTCCCCCATTAGGTGCACGTGACTTCCTCATTCTCGTTGATTCATATTTGTTATTTAAACCAGAAAGAGTAATTCCTCTATTGTAAATAAATTCCTCTTTTCTGTGTTATGGAGTGGATTTGCATAAAGATTGTATGGTAGCATATACTAAAGCATGGTTGAATGTAAGCAAGTATGCATAACCAAAAGTTTAAATTTTAGTTTCAGTGAATTTATTATGTAACGATTAAATGCATCCATACACACTCTGAAATGAATATTTTCAAACGATTTTTTTTTAATTTGTAACTTGTTTTCAAAAGATATAAATTTGCGAATTTATTTTTGAAATTCTTGTTAAGGATAAATCGGTTATTATTTTTAAATACAAAGGGCTAACGCCAGAATTCGCTGATAATGAATTATGTTCACAAATCACTTCAAGGTAACGAAAGTTATTGCAGAAAAAAGTGTCAATGTCCTCTCAATACATTATGAAAAAATAAAACATTGGAAAGTATTTTCTGTACGCTGTATAAAAACTTTTAAAAAGTTACTAATCAGCTGTTATTAAATATTTGCAAAATGGTCAGTGCTCCTTTTTGTACCAAGTTACAGAATTAGTAATCATCATTCAATTGCATTTAAATCGGAAGTTTCGAGCCTTATATTTGTTTTCTGTTTACAATTGTTATTAGGTAGTACAAATTGCCAGCAAATAGGAATATATTTTATTTCAAATGCTATATGAACCAATATTTATAAGTTTTTATTTATTTTCTTTGATTTTCACAAACTTTGGCTCTATTCTAAAATGACAGATGGTTGAATGGACAAACAGAACGAAGTCTTTGCAAAACAATTTTTCTTTCATTTTATCAAAATTTTGGCCGATTTCTTTTTCAAACATAATTACGATGTTCTGCGGTGCAAAGCGTGCTCCATGCCACACTTTTTTTTTCTTATCAAGCAACGGAACAACCTCCGAATTACTCCGATTACACTGCCCAAATTACCTCAAACACTTTATAAATAACACATATTCTATGTCAATGACAAAGATTTACCTTCAAAAGCTGTCGACAGAAATTGCAAATTCTGAAAGTATGCCTTGGTTTTAAATAAAGTAAGTTAATTAATTTTGATGTGTTTCATTATAAATATGAATTACATATTTAGCCGATAGTTGTGTTTTACGTGAGTTTCTTATTAAACTGAAGTTTTCCAAAATAGGACAAAATGCCTGCATAACAATTGCAATTGCTTGGAGTTGAGAATACTGAGTATAAATCTGCACCTGGGGTGATAGGGTTTCTGATCAATTGATCGGACGCCCAATTCATATACTTATTTTGTAACTTGCATCGCTTCATTGTATGGAATCATGCACATAAAATGGGATCGTTGTCAATGAAGTGCAATGTAGGTGGAGATAGTGCTTTTGTGACAAGACGTCATTTGATCACGTGACATCACTCGAGTTGTTTTTGAATCAGCGATTTCAGAGCATCGTCAATAGGACTTAAAAAGTATGGATTCTTAATATTTTTATGACAGTTAATTGGTCAACACGCCAGTTGGATTAAACGGGGCCAAAACGGTCATAAACTACATTTTAAGGGTATGTGAATGTTATGAATATGTACCCCTATATGTATGTTGCGAGAGCCATTTGGGTAAGAGGAAGAAAATCACCGTCACAATCTGGTTTGTTTACAATGAAAATACTTCTCACAAAAAAATCGAAATTATGCATACAATTAATTACTACATACCACTAAGTAGGATGTGTACCATTACACGCCATAAGTTAAGTCTGTTCAATCTATATCGCTTTGCTTAAAGTTAACTAGAAATTGTAATAAATGAAACGAATGATATCTTCCGTACATAATAATTAAAATTAGACAGATTTATAAAATTTCAGTCTTTACAAATTTTCGGAATAAAAATAATAATTGTAAATTTTCATTAAATAATTTTTTGTACACGGAGTTGACAGGCATGTGATTGCTCAAGAGAAAGGTTGGATCGTACGTTATGGAAAGATTTAATAGTACTATCCTAATTAAAACGATGGAAAAAAGCACTTTTTAAAATACGCATGAGTTGTAAATGCAGGAAGGTCGTTGAATTCACGTCGCACTAAAGCGACATAACGGGTTATTCATGACAAGGAAAGAATGTTATCCGCTTAGAAATACAAACAATACTGGCGTTCACACAATTCGATGAATTTAAATGGATCGTAAATTTTTTGTGAGTCATGTAAATTCAGACACATTTTCCAATGCCACATATAACTGCTCATCGAATGTCTGCAAACTAGAAGACTCGCGCATAACATCTGTGCGAAAGTTTCTTAACTGATTATAATAGTGGCTATGTCGTAACTGAAAATATACCCGAATTCAAGTCCTTACTGAAATTATGCCTTATTTAAATCCAATTAGAAGGAATATTGGCATCGATGTGCACATTTCACACCTCCGAATGAACTTGAATTAGTCAAAATTGTATAAAACAGAATTCTGTTATAATTCTTACTGGTGTCAATGTACACAGTCCAGTCACATTAATGTGACCACCTGTCAAAAGCCAGAATAACCACCTTGGGCAGTGCGGACCGCTGCGAGACGTGCAGGAAGAGGATCAATTAGGTTTCTGAAGGTGTTCACTGAGATGTTGAACCATGCCTACTCCAGTGCCGTGGCCAGCTGCGCTAGATTACGCGGTTGAGGATCCATGGCGCGAACAACCCTATCGAGGTGGTCCCACAGATTCTCGATTGGGTTTAAATCCGGTGAGTTTGCTGGCCAGGGGAGTACGGTAAACTCATCCTGGTGCTCTTCGAACCACGCACATACACTGCGATCTGTATGACACCTCGCATTTTCCTGCTGGTAGATGCCATCATTCTGAGAAAAAATAATTCGCATGTAGGTGTGGACATGGTCCGCAAGGACAGACGCGTACTTGTGCTGATCCATCGTGCCTTCCACAATGATGAGTGCACTCAGTGAATGCCTGGAAAACATTCCCCAAACCATAATGTTCCCTCCTCCAGCCTGGATCCTTCCGGCAATTGTTGCAGGGTGTTTGCTTTCAGACGTTTCACGCCGTATACGCCAACGTCCATCTGTCCGATGGAGCATAAAACGTGATTCATCGGTAAAAGCCACCTGTAGCCACTCTGTGGACGTCCAGTTGCGGTACTGGCATGCAAATTCCAGCCTTCGTCGCCGATGAACAGCAGTCAGCATAGGTGCATTAACCAGGCGTCTGCTGCGGAGGCCCATGCGCAGCAACGTTCGCTGAACCGTTGTTGAGGATACACTCTTGGTAGCCCCTTGGTTCATCTGGGCGGTCAGTTGCTCAACAGTTGCACGTCTATTCGCCCGAACGCATCTCCGTAGCCTTCGTTCGCCTCTGTCGTCTATAGCCCGTGGTGCACCACATGTGCCACGCCGCTGATTTTGGATAGTGTCATTTTGCCATGCACGGTATACTTTTACCATGGCGGCACGCGAACAGTTCACAAAATTAGCAGTTTCCGAAATGCTTCCACCCTTGGCCCGAAAGCCAATAATCATACCCTTTTGGACGTCGGATAAATCGCTACGTTTCTGCATTACGCCAACGATTGAAATGCTTTCCGATGCCCTAGGACATCCTTAATATACACTACACTGCAATGTGCTGCCACCTGCCTTTTGTGATTGGTTATTTCACGTTGACGTCGAAAGTAGGTGGTGGTCACATTAATGTTACTGGACTGTGTATAATGAAATGCATGTCAAACAGTGCCACACAGGCGTGTTACCACAATCTGTTTCTGTACGTACACTTCAATTTCGTCCCTATAACTTGGTGAAGACGATTCGCCATTTTAACGCCAAATCTATTTACGCCGTGCTAGCCACGCAGTGGCTAGTAACTCATAAATTGACAAAAAGGGATTATGTAAAACTGTTTAAATACTAGTTAAAATAATAATTATAAGCATTTTTGACAGCATATAAATCTTTTAACATTTTACAATACGATTAAGTATTTACAAGAGCAAATAAGCATTTAGTGTCTTCCAAAAAAAAGACATTTAATGAGTTTCTGCTCTAAGCCGACGATATATATGGATGGAAACCATCTACTTATCTTCTTTAAACTGTCAAAAAGAAATGCCTTCTTAACATAAAATTACAAACCTTGAACGGTCTACGCAATATCTTAAAAATACAAAAGAACTAGTTAAACGACTGGGACAAACGACATACACTCTAATTCAGACGAAAAAAATATTCCACCATTAAAAAAAGGCCTCAGACACCAAACTGCACGTGCAATTAATTAGTAAATCGACTCACGTCATTAGATGGAATATTCTAATCTCCGAATAAAAAAGAAAATGGTCACGTCAGTCTGTGACAGACACTCAAAAAATAACAATTAAGAATTTAATGACAAAACATTCATTTCTTGGAGCGAGAAGGCAGGTTGCGTAACTAAGAGGTTGTAATAGGATTAGCATGAGGAGCACGTCGCGGTTTGTAACAACCGTAACCGATCTCTCCTGGGCTCTGCCATAGCGCTTCACGAATTCCCAATAACGTCCATTATCTTAATGGGAAATCTGGGTTTTTGGAGAAATTCTCTTGACAGATTATATTTTTCTTACACTAATTGCTCTTAGAGTGCTTCTGATTTTTAGAGACTCTTCGGAAAATGTTTATATTGTACGATTTGCGCTGTTATTAACCGAGTAGTCCCTTTAATCATGTTAATTTAATTATTTCTGTGTCAGAACATTTCTAATTTCATACTTAATGAATTTTATGACGTACGCTCATTTGATCTTTTTTAAATGCCGGTACAGTTGGAAGTTTTGTCAATTTGCTCGGTATCAAGCTACTTAAGTCGGCGATAAAACTTCCATTAAGGATACAACTGACATTTTCTATTTGACACTAATTAAGCAAAGTCACAACGAACCATTTTCGCTTGATAAAGATCGAATGGACTCTACACGGCCAAATTTTACACAATTTCAACAGCAAATCGAAATTTAATAAAGATATTGCAAAAGTTTTGAAAATTTATGTATAAAAAATTTGTAAATATTCATTAACAAGTTTCACATTTAGTATTTCAATACGCCGATCACTTTATCCTAGAAACAGAGAGCTTGATCCCAGGAGAAAATTATGAGGGTAAAATTCATTACGTTACATACATTCCTTGATGTATAGCAAATAATTAAAAGAACTTTTTTAATTTTCCGATAAAACAAATTCAATTTATGAAAAAGAAGTGGACGCTTCAGTTATTCCGGAAGTATTTATTAAATTAAATTCCTTTTGTTCTTAAAATACGATTTCAAAACTACTACATGCATTTGTTTTGTTTTGAATCCGGGGAAAAGTTCTTACATTTTCCATTGGTAGATATGATTCGTGAACGGAATCACGTGATGCTTGATTTTGATCGTTGCCATACAATTACAAATTTGGTCTTTTTTCACGCCACGTAGAGATAGACACAAAAAGACTATTAATTTTTATCCTTTATAGTGGTGACATTTGATAAAAGCTTGTTTGAAAGTCTGACTGAAAATTTTCACTACCGATCTGATTTTTGACATTTGTTTTTTTAGTTTATCGGTCCTATAAAATAAAAAATGTAACAGCTATAGAAAAATGTTTCAAAATATTTTATTCATTCATATTAATTGTTTTTAATTGGAAAATGTAAATAAAGAAGAATTAAAACAATTTTCAAATTTTTTAAACTAGTGAATGAAATTTGACGAGACATAAAATTTGTCTTCTATGGTCAGACAAATAAAAAAACACAGTATTTATCATAAAATGTGTAAACTTGCAAAATTTATCAAAAATTTAAAACACTAGGGGGCTCCGCCCCCTGCTCGCTTACGCTCGCCAACCCCCGGGGATTGCTGCGCAATCCCATTTGGTTTGCTTCGCAAACCAACACTCCTGTCACAGATACCATTTGGTTTGCTTCGCAAACCAACATTACTTTCACAGAGTGAAACTATCTGAATAATTCGTATTATGCTGATTTCACTTTCCGGTTCATGACGTCACAGCGAGGGCTTCGCTGCGTCTCGCTTACGCTCGCCGACCCCGGGGATTGCTACGCAATCCGTTTGGTTTGCTTTCTCAAACCAATACTTCTTTCGCAAGTGATTTAACTTTTTTTTTGCTTTAACACTTAATGCACCCTAAACTAATAGCCGCATCAGTAAAAAATCTTCTGCATCTTGTTCCCTGTACAATTTTAACTAAACATTGTTAATATCCAAACTTTACGATCTGTACTTTGTCGGTAAACTGTCTTGAAAACAGAGGGAAAAAAGCGAGCCTTTTTCCTCGCCAAATAAAAAGAAATCGTTTTTATGGCAATTGTTGCTACGATAAATTTGATATCTGGCAAACCCGATAGTCAAAAGTGTAACCCACTACTGCTTTCGGAAGCAGCTATGCGAACTGAAAAATACGAAATTTGTGTCACCAACTTTTGATTGCATCGAATTTATTTATGAACCAATTTTAAAAATAATTGTACCGTAAGAAAGAGTATATTCTGAGGTATACTGCAATATTTTTAAAATTAAAAATTAACAGTAATACTATACAGATATGACCATTTTAGTTTTGTATCGGAAGTTACGATCTGAAAGTTCCGAAAATTGTATGACCCACTTTTATTTGCATCGATTTTATTTATTAACCAATTTGAAAAATAATTGTACCATAAGAAAGAGTGTAATGTAATGTATTCAGTGATGTTTTCAAATTTAAAAAATAATGGCTTTTGCCGTAGACAAAACGGTTTTAACAATAAGTAGCGAAAATATCCAAAGATTCCGAATTTTGTATGACGAACTTTTGATCGCATCCAATTTAATTATTAACCGATTTCAAAAATAATAGTACCGTAAGAAAGAGTATATTCTGAGGTATACTGCTATATTTTAAAAATTAAAAACTAATAGTAATTAGATATAGATACGGCAGTTTTAAAAAAAAGTAACAAAAATGTCCCGATTTTTCCCGAATTTCAAAAAAATATTATCAAGAACCACATTTAAATTTCAAAAAAAACTCGACGAGCTGCAAAAATTTACGTTGAGAGGTACTCTTAAAAAAAAACTCACGACTAAAGACTGAAATTTTGAATGTGTTTTGCTCACTCGCGGAAGAAATTTCACTTCTTCAACTTTAACACTTAATAAAACCTAAACTAATAGCTGCATCAGAAAAAAATCTTAATAATTATCCAGGGAATACGATGAAGAACAAAGCATGTTAATTTCATATTTTTCCGATCAGTACTTTCTCGGGAAACCGTCTAAGAATGGAGCTAAACAACAAAAATTTCAATTCTTCGGCGGCGGCGGCGGCGGCGGCGGTAACTTTTTTTTAATATAGAGAGATTTGAAGAATTTCTGCGTGCATGGGGTAAGCAAGAATTTATCAATATGTACGTGGTCAATAACCAATATTTGTAAATTATTATATAATATATTGAATTTTTTACAAATAAAATAATCAGAATTTCATATAACAGCAAGTCAAAGTTTTATGATTTTAAAAATTTTAAAGAAATAGGAAAAATGAATTTCTAAAACTAAATTATTACGATAAACGAATTTTCAGATTTACCAAAACAATAAAGAATAAAGTGAATGTATAACACAATGCGCAGTTACTACTCTACCATACATGGTATATTAATATTTTCTTGTAAGTTTTACTTCAATTTTCCTTAAATTTTATGCCATTTGTTTTTTGAAATTTTCCTTATAGTTGTGTACACATTACATTTTATGTACTATGCGTTTCTTTCCTGGGCAATGATTAAGTCTATTTTGAATTTTCCAACAGTTCTGTTGTTAAGAATAAAACATGATCTAAATATAAATGTTATATACGACAGATGATATCAAGACATAATGTACACAAATCCCTAATTTATGGTAAATAAAAAAATTTAACTATGATTAGTACATACTTGTAATATTCACGCGCTTTTCGCACCACATTGTTAGCATGCTGACACAATATAACGCCAGTCTCCATCTGCTCCAGAAAATTATCCGCGTCCAAATCCAAGCCCTCGTATAATCCATTCAGCCACTCGGCAAGATCTTCCTTCATAGCATACAAATATTCCTCGGAGCTCTTGAAGGGCCTGAAAGGTCGGGGCTCTAAGAGAGTCACTTCAAAATCCGGGGGTTCCACCCCATTGCCTGTCACCATAACCATTTGCCCGTCACTGTCTTCCATATTCTTCGTTTCAAATGAAAAATTTATTTTTATAAAAGAATAAAAAAAAATTCTATTTAAATTTAACTATTGATATTTCTTTAAAAGGATGACCGCACACTTTCATTTTGTTTTCATTCTCTGTCAGTCCAGAAAAAATAATTATTTACTGAAAAATTCCTCAGAAATGCGAACTATGGTTATTTTTCTATGGAAAACCAATGTTATTCCAAATCAAACGATATTTTGAACGTCATTTTCTTGTAGCGATTGAAATTTCAGAATTCAAACCGCAAACCGGACATCAATGAAAAATTCTTTTCTGACAATGAAAAAAAAATAAGAATTAATATCTGCGAAAAAAAGTTTTGAACATACGAATGAAATGGGTTTTTTTTGCAAGCGATATTTTATGCCTAATTTTCTTACCGCGAAAAAAAATTCGGAATTCGGTCAGAAAACTAAAAAAAAGGTTTTACTCCTGCAGACGATAAAATAAAAAAAAATTAATTTCCTCAGAAATGTAATGAAACCATCCGATAGGAATTTTTCACGTATTTACATCGGGACGAAAAGAAGAATCGCCGTGAAAAACGTCAACACTTCAGCAGCGCAGCGCGCACAGGTGCGCTTCGGAAACGAGGCAAGTCGAAAATGGGACGATGAGGAAATATCGAAAAGCAGGTGTGACGCTCGGTCGTTTTAATGGACTGCCAAAATCGGGCGCAAAGGATTAGAAAGATTGTTCTCAGAGTAAACACGCTAAACCAGTCGCGGACGCATGGACGGAATGTTTAACGGATGATGTCGGGACGTTTTCATCCCGTGGGGATGCCGAAGCACTCAGCGACCCCTGTCGACGCGTAGAGGGAAATTCTGATCACTCAGCGACGCGGGAAGAGATGTTGCGGTCAGGACAGAATGGTTTTTCTGCGTATTGGTTTGGGAAGGCTTCCAATTATTACAGCATCGTGGTTACACCCTTGTATGTAACAGCTGCGACGATTAGTTAAATAAATTAGAACTGATAAATGAAATTTATCTGTAATAATAGTCTAGAATATTAATAAAAGGATCACCTTTTCGATGAATATAATCTTAATGCCTTGCGTTACATAAAGAAGGAATTTTTAACTGTCAGGAGGGGGAAATAAATACACGTTCAGTAAAATAAATATAATTCCTTTCATACATTTTGTCTTCAATGACGTAGTGTTTACCCTTCTGAGAGCTGCTTCAATCGAAACTAATATCAGAAAATTAACATAAAATTTGAATTATTTTCTTAAAATATCTGCCACACATTTATTAGGTTTTCGTAATGTATTCAAGTGAACACCTTCGAAAATGCTTTCAGCTTGATCCTAAGTACTGCTAAAACATGGTTACATAAAAAACTGGGAAGGGAAAAAATTCTCATTTTCGGAAATGTTTCGATAAAATTTGGTAGAATGGCTTTTTATGCTTGAAACTCAAATCCTAAATTTTAGCAAAATATATCTATTAGTTTTACAAGTTCAATGTTTTGTTTTTCTTGATGCTTTGTATAACTTCTATATCCAAATAGAAATCAATATTTGTTCTCTACAATTTTACAGTTTTACAAACAAAAGCTGCTGTTGCTAAACCGTGCGAATAAGGAGTAGATCAAGATGGATAAAGTTTGGTAATTCAATTTGCGTCGCACTGGAGCAACACAAACTTTTATTCATCTGAAACTGAGCTTTTGGATTTCCATGGTAATGAACTTATTGGTTTCATATTTCTAGTATAATATGAATAATCGTTTACTTCATTTATATTTAGTTTTATTCTACAACTTCTTACTATTGTATAAATTTGAAAGTAGAATGGTTAAAGTTGAGTTAACTTTTTATCTATCGCGGAATATGTATTTTGAGTTTGAAGTTAAGTCCAATAAATTATCTTTTTCCTTTAACCTTTCTCTAACTAATTTCCTCTCAATGTCAGCTACTAACATGGAGTAGATGTTCTGAAACCTTCAAGAAACCATTCTAGAATTATTCTCTCTTTGATGTATTAAAAAGGTACCTTATTCTTATAGTTGGTATCCTTACATAAAATTACTTCAGTAATTAAAGAAGAATAACAATACTGTGCATAAAGTAATTTAAGCATTTTCCTTAAATTTCATTAGTTAGAAAATTTATAATTAGAAAATATCCTAGGTTTCAAAAAGTATCACAACTTTTGTTCAATGTTGTTAAAATTTTTGAATACGTACAAAAAAAATTTATGTCAAGCCGAAAAAAAATAGTCCACACATAGTACTTTGAGTCCAAAAAAATAATGAATTTGAGAAAAATATATTTAAAATTAATTTTTGACCTATTAATCATTCTTGTTCATATATTACAATCAATGCTCCTCAGAATCGAAAACAAATTTACCAGACAAAATATTGCTGAATACATTTTAACAAAAGCTTAAAATGATATTTTTTCATGCAATCTCGCGATATTGAAAGTTTATAGTCATCTTAACTTTAACTATCGCCTTCACTGAATTTCCAAAGTGAAGTGTTATGAATCAGTAGCCTGTTGAAAACTTTTTCTCTATTTCATTTAAATTTTTAAAACGAGCTTCACACTTCGGCTGAAAACAGAAGTGTGAAGTTTAGTAAGCCGGGAGTAGTCAATTTCTTCCAGATAAATTAGCTCGAATAATTTTAAATAACATAATTTTAAATTCGAATGTGAACAAATAAATAATTGATTAAGTATGAGGCATCAAATCAATCGAGTATTCATTTATATTTTAAATGACTCTGTAAGCAAATTACCGGTTTACTTAAAAAATATACATATAATAATCATATCAGGATAACCTGAAACATTTTTAGAATTTCTAAGTGGCGTATAGAGGGTTGGAGTCAAATCTTTGACTGAATTTAAACACTGTTCTTGAAGATAGGTCGATGATGAACCTAAGCATGAATTCTTTCGATTTTAATCTTAGGATCTTTAAATAATGCGATTCAATGTTAAAACTCTCCATGTAGGAATGGATACAGCTGCGAAAAAAGACAAACCACATTTCTATTCATGTATCATTCATATTAGAGCAAATACAAAAGAATTCCATATGAATTAACATCTATAAACTCATATGTATAACATTTGCATAAAGAAGAGTTACATTCAAGCCAAAATTGCGCACAAGCGTCATGCTTCCAAATGGCACATGACATTTGGATTCCTCTGACAAGATTTAAATTTACATTAAAAAAAAATTAACATCAAATATCAAGTTTCAAGTTATTTGGTTCAACTGTTTCTGGGCTATGAATACATAAAATTTAAAACTCCATATGTTCCAAAACTTTATTCATATCTTCCGAATTTTCTCTTATATTACTTTAATGAATTCCCAAAATCAACATTATGTTTCATAAATACATTTTGTATATAATGTTAATTATGAAATTAATGTCCTAAAAATATGAATATCAACTTTGATGTACTTTAATGGAAATCAATTCCAGAATTTTTTAATGACTCACGAAATTTCTGTCCTTTCCTCTGAATCAAACCTTTTTGAACGTTTTTGGCTCACTGCTTTTATCTACGCGTAAATCTAAGAGACTCGTTTGCATAAAAACTGTATTTTAATATTTTTTTAACTTGCATTTTAAGTAACTATGCAAATTTAATTGTAATAATCTGTACACTTATTTTCTCAATACTTTCATTAACACTTTTAAATACATTTTGAAGAATGCACCATAAATTTCTCCAAAAAGTCAATAAAATGGTTGAGCTTCCAGTTCTTCAAATCGGGCTATAAGTTTGGAAACTGCGATTAGTACCGACTTTTACAATTTGTATTCTCAATATATCCAAATGTACAATCCCACTACCAATTCAAGTCATATTCAGTTTTTCAGGGCCTCAGTAATTATCCTCCTTCTATTACACCGATATACCCATCGAATTATACCGATAGTGATCGCAACCAACGATACTAATTTCATATCCAAACACGATTTTTATACACAACAATCTCAACAACAAAGAAATCACATTTTTTTTAGCGCTAAGAAATCACTGGAACACGTAAAAACATGTCGTTGAGCACAGAAGACATCTGACCTGAAACTTCCGCAGCTCCCTCTTCTGCCATTTGGTCACAACCTAGAGTTGTGATTCCACGGTTTAACAGGATCTTACTTCGAATCTCGGTCTAGCCATGGGTGTTCGTAGTGGTTTTAAATTCACTTTAGGCCTCAGGTCCCGGTCAAAATTGTCCCTCGTGGAAAAAATAAAAGTAGAGAGACAAACCCAAACCTGCTATATACCCCTTATCTGCTCTAAGGGGTCAGCATGGCTCAGTGGGTCTGCCCACTACGTTAGCAACCTGCGAGTTGTAGGCGCCTTAGGTTCGATTCCTTTCTGAGTGCACTCTTCTGTATCAGTAAAATCTTCTCGTGTGTGCCTATCTATTTATTCTACGTTGTTTGTCGCAGCTTGGCTAAATACGACCCGGTGGAACTGGCGTTCACGGTAAGAAGGCGATTTGTCGCCAAATATGGTAACCTTCACCTTTTACGGTTTTTCTTCACATTTAGCGTTTTTGATATGGCAACCCTATCAGCAAAATTTCTCTTTTTTTCTCCGATTTTGCTGATACGGGATACGGCCGCCATCTTGATTTGGCGACAAAAATTATTTGGCGATAAACGTCTTACCGTGAACGACAACTCCACTTACGACCCTTGTGCTATAACTATGAAATCCAACCAATCAACTAAGAAGAAAAATATTGGATAAAATTCAATTTTGACAACAACAAAAAAAACAGGTGGGAACAATATAAATTTTGTTGTGATTTCTTGAAGGATACATCCTTGACGACTCATTGGAAGTATGCAAGCGAACTGGATTCTTTAGGTCGTTTATGTTCTGGATCTTTCAATGATCCGCGTAGTCGTGAAAAAGAACCGGGGTTTCTGAAACAAAGAGGGAAAATGTCCACGAGAAACTTGAAACATTCTGAGGTTTTGAATCGAAGCAATTACGCCTCTGCATTCTGCTTGAGCAACGTGCCATCCGAATATAATGATAGGGGACTGCTTCACTGAAGATAAATTTGGTCGTAAAGATACCAAAATCACTGAGGAAGTTTCAAAACACTCGAAAGTGCTTCTTCTAGGATTTTAAGATGCTATAGTAAAGGGTCTTGGTAACCACATAGTGAAGAACCATCATTATTGTTTTGCAATGTATTTGATCTTAAAAGGTCTCCATCCTACCCCGACGCTGCCAAATTAAAGTAACAAAAAGGATTGGTGTTAAATTTCTCGATGCAATCAAATGAGAGAAATAGACTTGACTCTCATGTCGATATTTTGATGCAATTATGTTGTCTTAGATATAAATGGAGTCATTTCAATGGCGTCATTAGGGTCTATGTCTTCCAGTGAGGGTAACTCATGGAGTCACAGGGGCGAGAGAGAAGTTGTGGGAAATTCCAACTCGGCTGGTGTATTTAGGAGTTACAGAAAATTTGGAAAATTCATTTTTGTAACCAATAAAAATATTGTAAACGTTGTTTATCCTATTTGTCATTTTTACCTACAGCCGCGGTAGCTCAGTCAGTAGAGCGTCGGGCTCGCATCGGAAGGGTTGTGGGTTCTGTCCTCGGCGGAGCCTGCAATTCTGATGGTTGCGAGATCGGCGCTTGACCTGGCTAAAGACCGTCGTGTTCGCTAATGGTGACTGGGGCACGTTAAATAGGTCGTGGTCACAATGTCCCCCATGTTCCCATACCAAATCAATACCTCTGGGGGTACCTGATCAGGGGGTTATCGGCCTCTGATTGGGATCTAAATTACGATATGAGTGAGTGAATGGATGTGTGAAAGGGACCTTCCTGTAAAACGGATGTGTCATGCATGTAGAAGTCCAACCCTCCGGGGCAATGGCACCCCCAATTGGGCCATATGGCCCGCACGACAACAACATTTTAACCTACCATTGCTAAATAAAATCTAAAATTATTATTTAGTAGTTTTGTAAACTATCCCATCTGGTCATATATAAACCTAAAATCTACAAACTGTATCTTTCCAATCAATAAACAAAGCAACTGTCAGTCCTGCTCACCGGTTTCTCTTAAGGGACTGATCCCGGACCGTCGTCAATAGCCCGTTGTGTTGCTCTAGTACGACGTTAACTAAAATTACCATTACCATTACCTGCTCACCGTCTATCGAAATTAGTACATATATGTCCGTGGTGGCCCAGTTGGAAGGGTCTCGGATTAGCAAACGGAGGGACACCAATTCGAAATTCGATCCGATCAAAGACCATCGTCTATATGGGGGATATGTGCACGTTAAATATGTCGTGGTCTGAAATGTACTCACGTTGGCGTGATGTGCGGAAGTTTGTAGTGTGGATTACCATCTCAGGTGTTGACCTCGTCATCAGACCATGGTTCAAAGTAACGAGGTGTTATAGTTGGAACTTACCCTTTGGGATTGATCCTGAACCGTCGCCAATAACACTTTGTGTTGCTCCAGTGCGCTATAAATTCTACCTATTTTTTTGAGAGATGACTGAAGCCCATTGTTTATTCCCATTGTGTTTCACTGAATGTACTCATCTTATATATAATAATCTTAATCTCAACTTAAATCAATATAATTTTCTTTCCTTTTGTCTGACGATAGAAGGCACTTTTCAATTCAATGTGTGTTACATCTCTTTTACCTGAAGAGGTTTAAAAAATCAATTCGGAAAATTGCTCCTGTAATGAAATTGGCACACCTCTGCATTACGCCACAGTCTAACCCTTATAGCATCAGGGCATATGAAGACACCTACTGACTACCTTAAAATATCATGGAGCAGGAACATTGATTCTAACAAGATCGCGTGAATCAAAATTATTGACACGATGAAATTCATAGATTCATCAGGACTTTATAATCCTTAGAAATTAACTTTAATACGCATGTTGTATACACAGTTTAATATAATATGCTGTACAGATGTAATTAATGTATACAGTAATGTGTGTAAGTTGTAATTAATCTAAAATTTTACATAACTTTTTAGATAGGTACCACAATTTTCTGCATAGACATGATACCTCGTTAGCCTGCTCGATTTATCCCAACTTACTTCACGTTGGGTTGGCGTGGAAGTTTGGAGAGTGGGGTGCCAGCTCATGTGTTGCTTCGTCATCTGACCGTGGTTCAAAATTACGAGGTGTTGTCCTCGGATCTTTCCCTTAAGGGACTGATCCCGGACCGTCGTCAATAGCCCGTTGTGTTGCTCTAGTACGACGTTAACTAAAAAATTACCAATTAATCATCCCAACTAACTACATACTTATACTGATGCTACACATTTAACACTACACTAGCCACGGGAGTGTATGATGGCGTTAGTGATTTTAATCAAGTTGATCTTAGATTATGTTGATCTCTTATAGAGGTGAATCTTCTTGCCTAATGATCCTGTTAATGCTATCTGAATTTAACAGTGAGTTGATTCAGTTGCTTCTTTAGCACTTTTCTCACATTGACGGAAGAGAGGATTGGCGTCAGACGCATTGAAACAAGTCTATAAATATCGTGGATTGCATCAAAGGTTCTTTTCTCCTTCAACCTTACATTTCATTTGGTGCTGAAACGTATAGTTTCGGAGTGAAACTTGAACACCCCTATTTATTAGTGCATCATTCATAGAAGCAAAGTTAGATTTTATAGATTTTGGCAAATGAGATTGTGTGTGTGTGTGTGTGTGTGTGTGTGTGTGTGTGTGTGTGTGTGTGTGTGTGTGTGTGTGTGTGTGTGTGTGTGTGTGTGTGTGACGCCGCACATCCCAAAATAAAATTTCAGTTTTTAAAATTAAGATAGTAGAGGGTGAATATACTTATTCATATTGCATTCATTTTGAATATTCTCCATATTTTTGTAATTAATTATTGATTAATAATAATTAGCAAAATTCCAGACTTTGTTAATTCTTCCTGGTGGTTTGACGAGATCTGCAAGCCCTCATTAGCAAAACTGACCAGAGTGTGATGGACGAGATATCTACAAAACTGATCAATGGTAATGGTAATTTTTAGTTAACGTCGTACTAGAGCAACACAACGGGCTATTGACGACGGTCCGGGATCAGTCCCTTAAGGGAAAGATCCGAGGACAACACCTCGTAATTTTGAACCACGGTCAGATGACGAAGCAACACCTGAGCTGGCACCCCACTCTCCAAACTTCCACGCCAACCCAACGTGAGTACTTTCGGCCACGACAGATTTAAGGTGCACCAGCCGCCTCTACACCATACGCTCACAAACATCCATGCCCATACCCGGATTCGAACCAGGAACCTTCCGATCTAGAGGCTAACACCTTAACCACTATACCGGTTGGTCGGTACAAAACTGATCAAATCTTGATCTCGTCATTATCAAAAAAATCGACAGTAGGTGATGACAAGAATCTCGTCATTAGCAAAATTGGTTAAATCTTGTACGAGATACCTCGTAGAAACCATTTGGAGTGGTAAAGCCTCCTTCTATGTTCTTGAGGACGACAGGTGAAAGTTGCACCCGTCTTACTTCATGATGTCCAGACTTTTGCGATAAGGGAATAACAATACTTTCTCTTTTCATTAGCAATACGATTCCAGGGAGTACATAAAAACAATTGGCTTTAAAGCGTTGTATGCTGTTTAGGCCAGAAGCGCCACCTTTTGAAAAGGATTGTAAAATTATGTTGACGCCATAAGCGCCATCTGTTGGAAAGGTTATAACTGTTCTGTGTAAGTGTCGGTGTGTGTTCTGAGAAGGCGCCGAGCGGTGTGAGATATTTCGGCTCTCAGATTGAGAATAAAATCAGCTACAGTCCAATTGAGGGTGTTCTTTCTTGTGTTGAGAATCAGGAAAGTTGGTTGTGTAAAGTGGGTCCGAGAGTCATAACCTGAGTTATCGCGCAGATCCATATGCTAAAGATAAACTATATGAAAGCACATTCACTTGATACCCATAGCACTAGAAAATACTTCTATGACAGGAACAAAATTGTGCATAAAATTGTAATATTTTCAATACCATTGTGCTTTTTTAGTCGCCCTTTAGACATTGATGATTGAGGCAGCCGCACCTGTCACCTCCAACTTTGATTTGCTTCTGATCGTTCAAATTGTTTTTAAATTTCCAATGTTGGGTTACTATAGAAAACATAGCCAAGAAAGCAAGTAAGCACACAAAATGTAAAGAGCAGAAAGTTTATAAGATGGTAAGAGAAAATCTTGGAGCAACGAGAGTGGTACAGCGAGAGGGGATACCGATTCATTTCTTCGTGGAGGTTACAGAGTAAGGTTGATTGGTTGCATTGAGTTTTATGACGCAAGGTCCATACTGGACGAAGCTGTATACGACATCAAGATGAACAAACACACGATGAAAGTTTTACTGGCACAGAAGAGAAGTAGGTACTTAATTAACGTCGCATTGGAGCAACAGAACACGCTATTGGCGACGGTCTGGGATCAAAACCGAAGGGAAAGATCCGAGGAATGCAGAAGATAGAAATACATCTCCAGGAAGTAATAGGACCCGAGAGGAATAGAACATGCGCCACCTACAATCCGCAGTGGGCATACCCACTTAGTCACGGCGGCTCCGAAAGTTGTGAGAAGCTGTTTTATAGCAGTTTTCAAATATACCTCTTAAGGTGTATGATTTTACAAAATATAGATTCAATAGACCTTTCACATGATGTGTCAATACCGACTATCGAGAATGTTTGACGAACCCACGCAGATTATCTCGTCATAAATATAACAAATAAAAGTCAATCGTAAGGAATCAAAGCCAAAGAACAAAAATGTCATTTAATTGTATGCTCCTTCATTCCTGAAATAAAATTCACATGAAGACATCATAAAACCCAGGCAGGAAACGAACGTGCGTCACCCTCAACTCACAGTTTGCTAGCGCAGTGGAGAAACCTACTGGACCCCCATCCCCGTGGGTCAGGTGGTTGGAGTTTCAGTGGGTTTCCCCGCTAAGTCAGCCCCCATGTGGTAAAGCAGGACTGAT
This sequence comes from Metellina segmentata, assembly GCA_947359465.1. Classification (NCBI taxonomy): domain Eukaryota; kingdom Metazoa; phylum Arthropoda; class Arachnida; order Araneae; family Tetragnathidae; genus Metellina; species Metellina segmentata. The sequence goes on along the minus strand of OX375874.1, from coordinate 13,933,636 downwards.
TCGATGAGTTCGACAAGACAGTCGTAGACCAGTTCCTTCATAATACATTCAAAGAAATCGTTCGTAAAGAAATCCTCCATTCGATTACGTTTCATCTGGGACCGAAATTCAGGCTGAGGAAAAGGATGATCTACGGTGGAGAACAGGTCGGAAGTCTGAGCGGTCGTTAAACATCATTCGTTAAACATTGGTTCATGTGGATGGGCGCTCTGGTCAATGGTTCTACAGGCTCTGGGTTCTCTCCTCTATCTTTCGAATCACGGTCCAGGCATGAGCGTTCTTGCTGGTTCGAAATACATTTTAAGCCGTATGTTTCTGTCTAATTCGCTCTCATGTTATAAAACTTAAACTTTGATAGACGAACAAATCAAATCGACTGGTCTGATCAATTCTTTATTGTGAGCATGTGACATTTAAGCTTCCCAACTTTTACCAATCAGCTGAAATAATCTAATCTCGCTGAAGAGTTTAATTACCATTAAACTATTTATTTATTATTTTTATTTTTGGAGTGTAATTTTTTCTAGTGGAATTGAGGGAGCATTCGTTAAACATTGGTTCATCTGGATGGGCGCTCTGGTCAATGGTTCTACTATTCGAAAATCTGGATAGCAACCTTGACATTTTAGTGGAAAACGATTCACTAATTTTTACGACTAAGCGCTAATATATTTCAGCTCATTCCTACTGATAGTTTTCTTCTCTATGAGACGTATTTTCAGTGTTAACAAGAAAACCAGACCAGTCGGGGAAGAGTTTATTACCGTTGTCCAAAAGCTCTCGCAAGATCATATAGGGGTTACATTTTACCATTCTGGCGGCGTTTTTCGTCAAATATAATTGCCATTGACCAATCAACTATCATTTTCTGTTTGGAATTCATTCTTTTGCATTTCTTCGTATCTTTCCCTCAATGGACTGATCCCGGACCGTCGTCAATAGCCCGTTGTGTTGCTCTAGCACGACGTTAACTAAAATTACCATATTTTGCATTTCTATTTCTAAACATGCTGTAATCGTATTGAATAAGCAGGCCAAGAAACGTCAGTTCAGAATACGTTCCGGAAGCTTGTTCCACCGCAGAAACACAACCTCCACCTACATTTAGCTTGACAGGTAGGTAGGTAGGTAATTGAATTAACGTCCCACTGGAGTAACATACCGGGGTATTGGCGGATTCATCCCGAAGAGAAAAATTCGAAGACAATACCTCGCAAATTTTAAACACGATCAGATGATGAGGTCACACGTGACCTGGAATTCCACTCTCCAAATTTGAACACTATGCCAGCGTAGCATTTGCGGTCACAACATATTTAACGTACATCATCCCCCATGTACACGGCTGTGTTTGGAACTCGCAACTCTTCGGTTGATAATCAGATACTCCATAAACCAGGCTATCTCGGCCCCATCACCTTGACATAAAAGAGTCATTTTCAATTATTGCTTTTTTTTATCCTCTTCCCAAAAAGAAACTACATACTTCGTGTGAAAGGAGCCTTTTTAGTAAAAAGGAATTTTTTTTTAAAGTAGCCCATAATCTTTGCGGTTCGTTTCCAACAGATGTAAACGGTTCAGCTTCAGATTTTAATATTTTGTTCAAGTCTCAAAACAAATTGTACGCAGATTAATCTCGTGCCACTTGGCGGCTTTCCGTCTGCTTGCAGACAGTTGCAGATGATAATTGGATACAAGACAAAAAGACGAAATCCGCACATAAATCCGATTTTACGACGACGGTAAGCTGGTGGACTTGTCCAGAACGCGAAGGTCGTGGCAGTGGTTTTTATCGATTTTTCAATGTCAGACAAAAATATTTTTCTCTCGCACACGCGAATAAATTCAATCGCCTGGAAGAGCGATTTATCTTCACTGCCAAGTAGTTATGGAGGTGATTGTTGTGAAAAGATGAATTCTGTCTCTCGCTGCGTTGGTTTTACAGCGGTGGAAATTGCATCACTTCCCGTGTCGATATTCCTTCTTGAAGATAAAGCTTGTGAGGCTTGTCTAACCCTTATGGCACCTGTAGGTTAATCTAAATTTGACACTTGCTGGCTACCTGTAGAACGTGCTACTTCCGATTCAACTATTAAAGATAGGTATTAGGTATTTTAATAAACGTCGCACTGGAGCAACACAACGAACTATTGGCGACGGTCAGATGACTAAGCAACACCTGAGCTGGCACCCCACTCTCTAAACTTCTAAACGAAAAATAATGCAGCAAATATGCATTTTCAGAAACGTTTTATTCTTTTTCCAAAAATCATTAATTCAGCAATATTATTTATTTATGATTAATTATTATGAAGTATTGCTGTCACAAATAAGCATTTTTCAGAAGAAAGAAACAAAAACCACTGTTTCTTAAAATATAGTTTGTTTAACCACAAAAAATTAATTCACGATTTTCCAATAAAACTTTCTATGTGATCTCTTATTCGGCCAATTAACATGAGAATAATATTGATACGGGGAATCTCTGTCTATATAGGGTTCATAATATCTCCACGGAATCAAATAAAGAAAATGTAGTATTGACTTTCAACTCGCATCTTATAACATCAGTAAATTTAGAAATGCGTATCCTACTGTGAAGTTTTTCTTTTCTCTGTTTACCCACTTCTGTAATTAAAACTTGAACAAACCATTTTTAACTTTGTTTATTTAAATTATGAATATTAATCTCGAGTGCAAGAAGCACAGAATTTGTACCATATGGTGGAAAGATTAAGAACATTACCCGTCTAATCATGCATTTTAGATTGAGTGAACGAAAACAAAGATTCAATAATTAAATGGTCAAGGAAATTTGTCTGATATGACTATCTTTAACTAATCTGGCCAATCAATGTATTACTTTGATCTTGAGATCCTGACCCTTTCTTCAGCTCATATTTTAGCATTGTAAGCTAATGTGAAGCAAGATAATTAGCATCGGTATGCTAATGTGAAGTTATTTTACTTTTAGTTATGGTAATTAAAACACAAGCAATAAATTACTAACATTGTAAGTAAAGATTATGAACATGGATCCTGAGTTCATGAAATTAGTGACTATTGTGAAAAGATTCAAATAACCTTACCTACGTGCCATTGAGGAAAAATAAAATGCAACCATTAAATGGTCAAAGAAAGCTTTCTTACTATCTTTATATATAACTATAACTATCTTTGAACACAATCTAGTCAACCAATGAATTGTTTTGATCTTACCTCCTCTGCAACTTTGACACCTTTATGTGCCATTTTCTATGTGACTTAAATTTAGAAGTGAAGTTATTTTATTCTTAATTTTGGCCCCCGCTATAGTAATTAAAAATTGAAACATAAATTTCTAACCTTGTTTATTAAGGTCATGCAGTAAGCATGGAATCACGGTAGTGAAAAGATTAAGACCGTTATCTGCACTTCAAGAAAAAGAAAAATGTAAAAAAATTAGAAAAATGGAAGAAAATATTTCAAGAAACGATGGTCACCTATTAAGATATTCATCAAAGCTCTATTAAGAAAGCTTGTTTTATGAATAAGCATCTCTTAATGAAGTTTCTTATCTGATAACCCAATGGATAGGCACCTACTCACACCATAGCTGACAACGCCCTAACTGGTCGATGTAATGTAATTTTGAAGACAAGAATCAGAAATTTAACAACTGATACTTTTGTTATCTCTTCGATATCTTTAAATAGAGCCATTGAACCGGATCCCATCCGAAACCTTGGGAGTCCAGATCCATAAAACGGAATTTTTAGTTTGATTTCACTTTGCATTTAGCACTAGTGGAATGATTTTTTAAGTTAATGATGTGTCAGTTTTACTGTGCTGTGTTATTAATGGAAAGAGATAGGGGTATTTAATGACTTAATGATAGTCTATTAGAGAGGCAGATTTATTGCATGTTGTTGTAGACGCTGTGTTTTAGAGTCAGGCTTTTGTGTTAGCTTTTGAGAAAGTTCGATATGATAGTTTAAAATAACTTGACTATAACTACACACATATACCGCCAATAAATTAAACATACATGCACTCAGAAAGATTCTTGAATGCAACGATAACTCACACAAAAACTTTTTTTAATTCGTAGATTGAAACCAAATGATTCTTATTTGCGCGTTTTTCAAATAAAACTTTAAAAATTAGTCTGAGATCTGCAGCATTGATATAAGTTGAAATTCGTTCACTTAGAGCAAACTCACTAACGTTTTTTCGGAGACATTAAATAGTCATTTTCATAATGAGAAATATATTGGTTATGATTGGCGATCTGTTTGAAAGAAAATATATCACAGTCAAAATATTTATAATTATTTTTTCCAAAAACTAATAATTAGCCTTTGAACGGTCAAACTGTTAAATTTGTGTTCCGATAGTTAATGCTTTTCTGACTAAGCCGACGAAATCGGCACTTGCGTAATGATCACAGTTAATGACTACTAATTTAGATCAGTAAAGCCGTTAGAGAAATGAAAACTCCTATTTAAATCATTGATTATAAAACAAATTCAGATACTATTTATGTTGAATTAATCCTATAGCTTACATAACGAGTCGTCTTATTAAACTGTACAAATATAATTTTCAATGGCTACATACGGTAGTGATGTTGAATATTTCGGTTTTATATCATAATTTTATTTCGAATACTGTTTCTATCTTTTCCCTTGAACATTTTATAAGCGGAATAAAACTAAATATGTGCTGTTATTTCTAGAACTATTAAAATAACGGTGTTATTGTAGACTAAACGTTAGCAATTGGTGTCGAACACTTATCCACAAATGTTAAAAAGTAGCTTTTAAAATAACTAAAGTTTGTTTCAAAAATTAGTAAATTAAAGTTATCTATATATAAAAACATTAAAATTTATTTATATTTTATATAAATGAAAGTTGAAACTATTAATAATTGAAGCAACCTCAAAATGGTCACATCGTAGAATCGATAATCAAAGAGTATCGACTTGCAGCTGCAAATCAGAAATCGCGTTCGTGTTCCAAAAGTCTTTTCATACGATCATTGGGAAAGATATTTGTCCCTCGCTATTTGTGTGTTCCTGGTATTGTGATGATGATGTGTCTGCTTATTATAAAATTGCTGTAAATAGAAATAAATATGTCTAGAGATTTCACCTGAAATAAATCCCGTATCAGAAGGATTTGTAGCGTTTCGCCTCATCTATTTAATCCTCAACAAGTGGTGACTCGGGAAAATTAGATACTTATTTATTATTATTATTATTATTATTTTGCTCCTACTGTGTTCACTATGCCTAACGAAACTACCAATCCAGCTGATGTATCGGCTCACGTTGCGTTTTAGCGACTTCCACTTTTTTGGAAGACTAATGTTCGACTTTGACTAGCGAATAACGCATTTAAATGGGCAGCGATATCGAAAGATGAAACTGTTTTCTGAATATATCTAGTGATTTCTCCTGGAATAAAGCCCGTATCAGAATTTGTGGGAAACGTTTCACCGCATCTATATATTCCTCAACAGACTATATAAGGTTGAGTTCGGTAGGTATAGTCTTACAGTTCAGTTTTTGTTTAAAACATCACTTTCGACAGACTCAGAAAAACGCATTACCCGAAGGACATTAAATCTATATTGAAAACCATTCTCTGTACCCAGTGAGGTCGCTTATACATGCTACAGCTCGCTGAATAAAAGTGTTTTGCAAGTTCACTGGGTCCGCACGAGTCGGAACGCATTGTTGTGCATTGCTCATAAACCGTGCACGTGCAAAATGGAAAATTACTTTGGAAGCAATGGCAGAATTCTTCATAACAGACCATCGAAACATGAATCCCAAATTCTTGATTTTTAAGTGAAAATTTAATGCGTTTTCCTTGAAATGTGACGAAGAAATGCCGCGTGTCCCACACAATTGTATTTCGACAATCGCGCACGGTTCTAAAACCTGTCACAATTGGGCCAATGCCCTTCATTTTTTTTACCTTTGGAATACTTCTTAAGAATTGTGAAAAGGAAATTTTTCAGGACAAATGAAATTCTCTTAGAAAAGGAAATTCTAGGCGTAGAGAAAGTACAGGAAGGTCGTTCTTACAAAGCAAATATGTCAGGAGTATTCCGTATGTCATGGGAGCCTGGTATAACCCAAACGGCCCTCAGAAAATGGGGCGCATTCCTATATGAAAGCAAAGTCCAACGGCATATGACAACTGGTTTAATAAGGTGTCTTCAAAATGAGCTAATTTGTAATTTTGTACATTTTGTAAAATAGATATTTAAAATTTAATTTTTTCTTTGAAAATTCCCAAACTTTCACGCCATTAAGTCGGCCCTCTAGTCAGCAGTCTATTTAAATTTTTTCGAAATGCCTCATAACGCAGTAGTTGAAACAAAACATGTACAACTAAATGTTCGTCAAAAGAATGTGTAAATTTACTTCTGTGTCCCTCACTTTCAAAGGAAAAACTGTAAGAGTGTGTTTTCCTATCTTATCCTCAGATCTCTTTCGTCTTAATAACGTTTTATTGGAATAGAAGCGTATTAGCAATCGGAAGGTTGGGAGTTGGATACTCGGTTCAGCCAAAGTCCGTCGTGTACACGGAGGTTGTGGTTCACATTAAATCTATCGTGGCTTTAAATGTTCTAACATTGGAGAGGTGTGGAATTTTTTAGTTAGGTGCCAACTTCAGGGTGTTGTTCTTGTCATCTGACCGTGGTTCAAATTTACCAGACGTTGTCTTTGGATCTTTTCCTTCGGGATTGATCCCAGACCGTGGCCAATAACCCGTTGTGTTGCTACTGTACGACGTTAATTAATTATCTATCTACCTCTATAAAGTTATAAGGAATTTAAATTTAATATATTTTTAACATTTAAACAGGGGGGGGGGGGGTTATTGCCCCTATGTAATCTTATCTATCATAAAATCCTACCATATGTAACTATGGTATGAATTTATAACATAAATTTTAAGAAACTTGATGAATAAAAGTATCACATATTTTACTGAACCCTGTGCGCCCTTTTCCGGTTCCCTACGGATCCTGAATTCTGTTCCTCGTGTTGTGTTGTGTTAATTATATGTGTTGCGTTGCGTAATTTTTTTTTGTTGGATTCTGTTCCTACTTTTGTTGTTAAGTTCTAATTTTAACCTTTGTTCTTCAATACCCAATTGGTCCATTTATACACTTGTAGAATGTGTTCAAATATGCTATATTGTATGCAATAGTTTTTTTAATCTAGCTTTCCTCTCGCTCCCCCGTCCCTCCAATGAGAACTATAAATATCTGGTGAGTCAGTCGAGGAGGTCAGTGAGTGGACGAGGGTACAGAAAGAAGTTCATTTTTGGTAAATAACTAGTCTTAAATTCAAGTCAAGGAAAATACAATGTAGTCAAGCAGACCAAAGCAACATTGGGATCTGGGAAATCAGATTCATTTTCTGATCCATTGTAGAATTTCGTTCATAGTTCTGTGCTCATCCTTCTCACGACCGTGGTACGTGTAGCACAAAATGACTATAGTCGGACAAATCATACTATGTTTTTGGATCATACGTATGGAAAAACAATGTTAAGTTTATTGATAAAGATTGAGAGGCATTTTCCGTCAAGAGGTTAAAGCGGTTAAGAGTTATATTTTCAGTAAGTTATATATAGGTGACCAAAGTGTTTCTTAGGGAATTCGTGTTTCTGGTACGTATTCTGAACGGGACGTCAGTTAGTTTGTGTTTCGGATCTGATTACAGCATTTCGCCAATACAAACTAGAAAGAATGGATCCGAATTTACTATTAAAAACGATTAGATTAAATGTCAAATGTTGAAAAAGCGACAATAGACTACAATCAAAAATAATCGCGACATGTATCATGAGCCATTTGTACAGCGGAAGTAAAATATTTGCAGACTATATAGTTTCTTTAGCCGACCAACCGGTCTAGTGGTTAAGGTGTTGGCCTCTGGATCGGAAGGTTCCTGGTTCGAATCCGGGGTCAGGGCATGGATGTAAATTGTACTGTTCTTTGTTAGGGGTGAAATGATGGTCGCCAATTGGGTACTCCTTCACAAGTGGCCATCACTTCTGGCCTTGTAGTGGCAAAATGATTACAAATCAACAATGCCCGCCATTGGATATAAAAAAAAAGTTTCTTTACTTTCTATGAACATCCCTGTCATATAAAGATCTCAAAACATCGGGTGAGGTTATAAGGATTCGTCTGTAGAGATGAGTCCTAATTGCTGTAGAAGAGGATTGTAGCAGACCTGCACAAGGAGTCCAAATCTATTTTGTCATCGTTCCCAATATGTTTACAGTTGGGATCCGTCCTCGTTCGAACATGAGATATATATATATGAGAAACATACAAATAATATATGCGGATAAATATGCATGAGGATTCGACATCACACACCAGGTATGACCGCTATATCAGGGGACTTGGACCTGAGTCCCTTGGGTTACAATATTTTTATGGTTGGGTCCCATTCCCTCCAAGCGCATAGTGGGAAAATATGACACATATAGAACATATGGGTACTGAGTTTGTAGTCTTACAACCCTCCCCGACTAATTTGTTCAAGATAGCCACACTATGTAGAGGGCAGCTATTTCGACCGCAACAACCATTAGAAAATAATATGTTGACCGCGATAGTCCTTTTGATAGAGTCGCGGATTAGCAACCGAAGGGTTGTACAAAGTTGTGGTGAAATAAGATCGGAAATTAACGACGAAAACTGGTAAATACAACAGTATGTTGGACAATTAAAAATTGCTAATAGAAAATATTCTGAACCTTGGTCGAATGTTCAAAATAATTTTGTGATGTAACTATAAACGTAATCTATTAACACTTAAAGTATTTATTTCTTTGTATTTAATCAAGTGTAAGTTTTTTTGAGTATTTGCGACCAATTCTTTAAGTTTCCATATTAGATATATTTTTTCAAAATTGGGAATTTTTTTATATTTTGTAAATTATAACTCGAAGTTTATGATAAATTATCTATTCACATATGAGTTTTTAGATAATTTGGGAGCTATTTGCATTTTATTCTTTCAACAACAAAAAACATTTTCTTCCCTCTCTGGCAATCTTTTAAAATCAAATATTCCGCTTTACGTGCCTTTTCAATACTAGTCCTATACCAACTAATGGATCGCATGACAATTTGAGCACTGTCTGTCGTTTGCGTGTCAGTCTTTGCATGGCTGTGGTAGCGTGTTTGAAAGTGTAACGGATTAGCAATCGGAAGTTGCGAGTTTGAAACTCGATGCAACCAAAGACCGTCGCGTACGGGGGGGGGACATTGCATGTTGAATATGTCGTGGCCTCAAATGTCCTTGTGTTGGCGTGGTGTAGCAGTTTGGAGAGTAGGTTGCCAGCTCAGATGTTGATCTCGGTATCTGACCGAGGCTCGAAATGATGAAGTGTTGCAATCGGATCTTTCCCTTCGGTACTGATCCCGGACCGACGCCAAAAGCCCGTTGTTTTACTCCAGTGGGACGTTAATTCCACTACTACCCTTGGCAGTCTGCATTACTCCAGGGCACCCTGTAAGGTGCTACTAATCTTTTTTTTCTACTGGCAAGAGAATATGACAAACATATAAGGCCCGGTGCACACATCCGATTTTTCAACGTGCGGCACCGAAGCCCAACATACAACTGTTAAATGGACGCAAGTACTACTCATTTCGCGCGATTTGCTATAAATATTCTAACGAAGAAAACGTGCTTCTTTCGCTTACTTGGTGTACAAAAAAGTATATATTCAAACAAAATAGACGGTACTGGATACAACCATTCATTAATTAGTATTTATATTCCATTTATTTATGAAAACAAGGTACTTCAGACCTGAGTTAGGCGTGTACGGTGAGCTGCGGTGCCGTGGGGAACTGCGGTACAAATTGCACGCATGTTGGACGTGCGTAACCGCAGCGGAGCCGGAGGCATATGTGCACTACTACATTGAATCTAATGTACTCAGATCGCACTTGCGTTGCGGCAGCGGCGCCGCACGTTGAAAAACCGGATGTGTGCATCGGGCCTTACAAAACATCACAGTAAGAGAAAAAAGGCAATGTCTCATCAGCAGGGCTCTAGCACTCCAATGCCTTTTCACCTCGGAGTCCTAACTCAGAACTGAGCATCCTTGGACGTGGTATTTCTAGTGAGACTGCATGCCGAAAGTAGTAGATCTTTCAGAACCGTCTAAGACGTTTTTCCATGGTGCACCACGAGGAGATTGATCTACTATCGCACCCCACTTCCAACCTTAATTCGGCACATAGTGATTCGAACCTATGACCGAGCTCTTCTGTCATCCAGTTTCTTAAGAGTGCGCCTTTAGCCGTACGGCCACCGGTGAGACAGAAAAGTGACCCAAAAGGGCTGGCCCACCTGCAAATGAGCTGGAACCACTAAGTAACCAGTAGGGCTCTTAAAAAGAATGAGACATTAGACAAGGAGAGTTTATTTTAAACGGTAATTTAAATGTTTTTCAAACTAGAATGGAGTGGTAAAATGTTAATAGATTCACAATAAAATCAATCTGTATATCGTAATACAACAGTAGCATTAGTTTCCAGCTCTAGTGTCAGTACCAGACTTATTGAGCTATCAAATGATTCTAGAGGCCTCGGTCCAGAAAAAGCATGGCAGTGATGGGTTGATAGATATAGTTAAACTACCGTCGAACTGGAGCAACACAACGAGCTATTGGCGAGGGGTCAATCCCAAAGAAAAAGATCCGAGGACATCTCTCCATGCGAAGGGGAGGAAATTTAAAGCCCCAATGGATTTAACATTAATTCTCACGCTCACGACAGTCTGGTTGAATCGAGTTTCGAACTCGCAATCCTCTTTTGGCTAATCCGCTAGTCTCTACCAACTGAGCTACCGCGGGCTTGGTGTTGGGAGAAATCCCTATCATATACGTATTAGTAAAGAAGAGTGTAGGTTTGACATTCCTTTTGTTCAAAATATATGGACCATGGCTGTTTCTTAGAAATAATTTCACATTTCATAAATCTATCTAGTCTTAAACTCTAATTTGGATCAATTAGATAATGGCTTTTTCTATAGTGAATCAGTTGTGTGTACTAAACCAAAACAAATAAAAACCTTTTTCACATGTTCACAATCGGTGGTTGGTTGTTTGGATTTATGGCCATGTTGCACCAAATAGAATAGAGACAACATCAAGTAATAGACATTCACACACAAGGAAAGTTTTACCGACACATAAAAGAGAAACACACCCAGGGGAAGTGAACTCAGGCTGCCTACAACTCGCAGGTTATTAGCGCTGTGGGCAGGCAAACCCCCCCCCCCTCAGCCACTACGACGCCAGATGAGAGACAAATAGGTGCTATTTCCATAACCAGTGTTGAAAGAATGGCCATTTTATGTGGCATCCAATCTATACATATAATTCTCTTACGTGGCATGCAAAAAAGACGTTATTTGTTATCGCGTTTTGGCAACATTGTTTGCTTACCACGAAGCCTCGCGCCTCAATTGAATTTTTAGCGTTATCGGATGAAAGTTCGTTGAAAAAAAATATTATAGTCGAGCTGTTGCAGTTTATAATACAAATCAAAGAAAGCAGAGGATCTTTTCAGGGCCATTTGAAATACAGCCCTTTTCATGGCTAACAATTATAGTTTCAAGACGCTTGCACTACAACTTTCGACAACAAACTCGATGAAAAAGTGCAGGTGGCTCGAGTTGTGGAGAAATGTACATACAAACAACATGTAGGGTATTCAATTTCCAAAGCATCGCTCATATTTCGAGTCCAAATTTGTTCAAAGTTTTCATTTGAATTCTGAATCTAGAGGTACTGTTATAACTTTTCGGTCACACAAAAAAATTATGTTTGAAAATATTTTTCTTTTGGAAATATAATATTTTGTAAGCAATCCCTTCTGCTTGGACACATGTCTTCATTGATGCGAGCGTAGCGAACCAATGAGGATTTCAAAGCAATCACCCGGGGGTTAGCGAGCGTTAGCAAGCAGGGGGCGCGCACCCTAGTTTTTTTTAAATCGCGTATTTTACTTTTTCATTGTTTAGTTTTACATTTTATATATTATATTCGAAGTCCATCCCCACCAGTGTTCAACAGATGGTCATATTTCCCCGTACCAATCCTCCCAGCCAGTCCGTCACTGGCGGCCAGTTCAATCACTCGCCGATCCCACTGCCCTCGTCCAAAAAACCCACGGCCGTCTGGACGGGATCACTTTCCCCCTTCTGCCACGGTTCGAGGCCGGAGATTTGAGAAATCGACTTCGTCGTCGCACATGGCGTTGATGAACGATCCGCAGCGACTCGCCGCGAACAGACATGCACTTTTCTTTTTCATTAGCATTATCATAATTATTTTTCAGCTATCGCCGTGGTGGCTCTCAGCGAAGGGAGAATGAAATGCTTCGGGGATATCTCTTGTCCGCGCGATAAAACCGTCTCGTCAAGGTGTCGTTATCGCTCACGGAGTACCTTCGCCAATATAAAGGTATATCACGTACTGTTTCTACTATCTTACTTTGGTTTGACGGCCTCGGAGACGTGAGCTTTTAGCAGACTGAGCATTGCTTTTGAGAGGAGCTTCAAAAAGCGTGACCAGCATGTCGACTAGCAGTCACGTGACTGTTCTGTGAAAAATTGACTTGGCATTTCATAGCTTTGTTTGGCGATGAAACATCTTATGACAGGGTAGGTGTGAGAATACGCATTTCTATAGGAATGGCGACACAAATCAGGAAATTAACATAGGCCCGGTGCACACATCCGGATTTTCAGCGTGCGGCGCCACTGCGGCACCGAAGCCCAACTGTGCACACATAACCGTGAAATGAAGCACGAACTCATTTCGCGCCATTTGCGATAAATATTCTATCGAAGAAAATGTGTTTATTTCGCTTATTTGGTGTAAAAAAAGTATATTTTGAAACAAAATAGACGTTACTGGATACAGCCCTTTATTAATTATTATTTATATTCCATTTGTTTATTAAAACAAGGTACTTCAGAACGGAGATTCATATGCGGCGCCATGGGGAGCTGTGGTGCAAATTGCACGCAAGTTGGACGTGCGTCGCAATAGCGGCGCTAGAGGCGTGTGTGCACTGCTCCATGGGATCTAATGTATCTCAGACCGCACCTGCGTTGCTGCAGCGGCGCTGCAGGTTGAAAAACCGGATGTGTGCACCGGACCTTAAGGTGTTACCAGAACATATCTTTTAAAGTGAACATGTCCTCGTTTTCCGCTCAGATCTCTTCGCTCTTTTTTTAAGTCAGATCTTTTTTTGTCCTCTTTTTTTTGGTTGTTCACTTTTTGTTCTCTTTGTTCATCGATTGCTTTAAAAAATATATTTCTCATTTCATGCAAATTTCACGATAGTCACATTGTCTCCTATATCGTTAAGTAAACCACAGCTATTCAATTACGTACTAGATCTAGTACATTGTACGAAAATTATACGCATTATTAAAACACATCAACTCATAATACAAAGTTCAACCTCTAGTGTATATTGAGCTCCATGTTATAACGTTTCATTAAGAGATAAAAAAGATAGCTAACGAGAATCGTCTTATGGACCAATCAGATGATGAATGTTCATTTCTTCCCCTAGATGAAAGTAGTCTAACGGCCACGTTACATTTAGATTTATTCACATGATCATGGCCACTTAAAATGGCAACCATTGCTCAGGCTACTTTTATATTTCCTCTATGTTCTCAGATTAAGGTGTTAGCCTCTAGATCCGAAGGTTCCTGGTTCGAATCCGGGTCAGTGCATGGATGTTTGTTAGTGTATAGTGTAGGGGCGGCTGATGCATCTTAAATCTGCCGTGGCCGAAAGTCCACACGTTAGGTTGGTGTGGAAGTTTGGAGAGTGGGGTACCAGCTCAGATGTTGCCTCGTCATCTGACCGAGGTTCAAAATTACGATGTGTTGTCCTCAGATCTTTCCCTCAGGGAATTGATCCCGCACCGTCGTTAATAGCCCGTTGTGTTGCTCTTGTACGACGTTATTTAAAATGTACTGTGTTTCAGAGCATAGACGTGAATTTTTGCAGACATAATTGTTGCTAAGAGGAGCTAACAAAATGTGACTGACATGTTGACTAGTAGTCACATGACTGCTCTGAGAAAAATTGACTTGGTCGGCTGATTTGGCATTTTATCATCTCGTTTGGCGATACACCGTTTTATGACCGGGTAAATGTGTAAAATCTAACTTCTATGGAGTGGTGTAGATCAAAGAAGGGCAGGAATGAAAGGAATGCTCATACACGTGAAGCGTAAGTAGACGGAGCATTGCTATAGAGAGGAGCTTCCGAAAGCGTGGCGACTAGTAGTCATGTGATTGCTCTGAAAAATTAACGGTGGGCCGATTTGGCTTTTTATCGCCATGTTTGGCGATATTACATCTTCTAATAGGGTAGATTTGTTGCAGGCAGATGTAAAAGTGATACTGCGTATTTCTATAGAGTGACGACAAAACAATGAAATCTACAATGTCCCACGGATCTGTGAGATGACGAATGAATGGATGGTCGTCTTCTCTCGTCCCGTGGATCAATTAGATGATGCATGTGTTTCCTCTCGGCAGAAGAACTGCTCTAGGTGTCACGGTACTACATGTTTTTGTCTCATAATCTTGGGCGTAATATCCTCATAATCCTTTCAAAACCACCATGATGATCCTTAAACCTATTGGTAGGCCCCTCATTACCAATGTTCTCGGGACTTTTTATAGCCCCGAGAAAAAAGGATAAATTGTACGAATATAACGATAACATTGGTAATGAGGGGCCTAACCAATAGGTTTAAGGATCATCGTGGTGGTTTCGAAAGGCGCCTGGTTTGATTTCGGGGTTTGGCATGGATGTTTCCGTCTGAACTTAAAGTATGACCTCTCTACAAACGGTATTTTATGTGCCTAGAATGTGTGGTAAGCGTGTGAGGTGAAAACTGAACACTCCTCTTATGGTGCACCGGGGTATCTTAAAGTGGTTTACAAATACGATCTCTTTGTGCCATAGTGAGAATTATTCAGTTGGACGGACAATGTACAAAATAATGCTGGTCATCAACTATATGAACAAAATAAATAGTTGCGAAAATACAATAAGAAGCAACTGAATAAACTCATTCGGGTCACTAATAATTCCCCCAAGGTAGTGCCAGCGTTAAGGATATATCGAACGTATTGACTATAAAAATGTACTGTGTTTCGCCTATTTTCCTGTAACGTAAGTATTCATGAAAAAACAACTTTAAAAGTGTTAATTTTTCGTTGCAAAACATCTTTAACTTTGCAGCCATTACATTTACCGTTTTTGGCTTCGTCCCACTAATCACCGTATGAGTCTCCGTCTCAGCTTCGTTGCTTCAATGCAACATTTATTAAACTACCATCTCCACGAGGAATGAAGGCGAATTCCTTTGTCTACTGTGTATGACCTGTATTCATCCATAACACGTTGGATACAAGCTGGAATTCAAGTCAAAGGTGGACCAACCCCTTAAAAACAAAGATGTTGTCTCATTTCACAGGTGTTCGTATTATTTGATCGACCACCGGGGACTTGATCAAATTATTTTACAAACTAGCAGAATTGCCCGGCGTTGCTCTGGTTGAATTAATTATATGTTGATGGAAAAGATATTAGACGAATCAATTTTTTTTTCATAACATAATGCTAGCGTCATTTAAGTGTACGGAAAATAATTTTTAATATCCCCCCATTTTAACTTCTCCGTCACTTCTACGATTTACTTCAGACGCTAATATGCGTACATGATGTATTCATCCATATAATCCATTTCACATTCGTCGAATTCTGCTGAATTCTTTTTTATAATCTGACTGCTACAGAAGTTGGTTTTGAGTTTTGGAATGATTACGAATATCTCCGTTCATTCATTTTCAGTAAAAATGGCGACTTTTTCGTGGATAGTCTTAGACTTAGTTTCAATACGAATATGTTTTACGTGTGGCATTCTCGCATCTGGTATGTGATGTTTTCGAATTTCATCACTAATATGAGAGGATGGACAGATAAACAATTATGGCATTCGAAACTAATTTAGTTTGAAGCAAACGCATTTATTCCTGAAAATTCCATTCAGCGGCACGTGGAATAACGGAGCTTCTGATAGATATATAAAGCAGAGTTGGCGTTGGTCTGTTCTATACAAAACTACACCATTGACCAATCCACATCACATTTTGAACACTTATATTTTAGTACCCTGTGGGTATGATGGTCTACATATTAACCCGCGTTCTATTCGTCCAAGGGGGCTAAAAATTAAACTGTTACGGCATTCGTAACTAATTTAATTTGAAGCAGACGCACTTTTTCTTGGAAATTCCATTCAGAGCCATGTGGAATAACGTACTTTGTGTTAAAAATAAATGTCATCAGTGTAGACAAATTAAACTCAATCGATTACAATATTTTAATAAACAGAATGTTTATTTTACAGCGCATTTAAAAAAAGAAATATCTCACTACTTTTAACGAATAATTCACATGTATCTAAATTAAGTGAGAACAGCTTCAATATGTAGAGAAAGCAACTTCGACTTTTTGTCACATAAGACAAAAAATTTCAATATTTTAAAATTACTAATTGTGATATTATTCCAAGATCAACAAAATCTTGTTTAAAATGCCCTTTTCTCTAACAGACATTCAGTTTTAAGTCGAAACCTTATGTTACTTTTTAAATTCAGATCGGTGTTTCTATTTAGAAACCGAACTTCTGAATTTAAATTGAAACTACGTACCTATTTAGAATGATAGCTGTGTTTACGTAACTATGGAGTACAGCTTTCAATAACGCCCATAAGACACACACAAGATTTTAATCGTCCTTTACTAAAAATCTATATAAAATTTTGAAATAAACTTTTTTTTAATGTAGAGGGATTTTTTAACTACAACGTATGACTACCGTTTAAATTTAATGAAACCCATCAAAGTGATTTTTTAAACTTAACCGGTCATTTTAAAATAAGAAATTACACTTATTAATTCAAAATGTTGTGATTTGCATACTTTATTTATTTTTATGAAACGTAATTCAACAATTCATTACGTATTCAATCAAACATTTTAAGAAAATTGGTCGAAATATACACATACCGTCAAGAAATTACCTATGTGTAGTGATATTTTGCAGGAAATAAATAAATTATTAAAATCTAACTCCTAAATAATATTTCTGCAATAGGTAATATACCAGAACTCATAATGCAAACAAACAAAATTCAAATCCTTGAAAATGCAGAATTGTGAGAAAAAAATGTGTTTAAACGTGTTGAATTTCGAATTTTGGAATACATTTTGAAAAAGAACAATTCGACAACAATATTGACAATATTGCACAATATTGATAAAGACAACAATGATTTATTTACAAAAAGAACACATTTATAATACTTGAGAATCATGAATATGACCGCAACATATCGCTGTCAACTCCAATAGCTAAACACAGAATTCTTAATCAAATTAAAAAATTAAACATTAATTCAAACGTTTCCAGATATCAAGTAGAAATATTACGCTTTTATAATCAACTAGCTGAATAACCCGGCGTTGCTCGGGTTTCAAATATGACCGCGACAGCTAAAATATGACAGTGACCACCTCCCTTTGTTAACTCACACAAACTCCATAGAACGTGTTTCCTACCAAGACAGCTAAAATATGAGCGTCCCTGTATTGACTCATACACAACCCTGTAGAACGTGTTTCCTAATCCATGTCTATTTATTGCGGAAAAACAAACTTTAGATTTTTAAATCGGGGCGTCGAGGGGTACTTTTAAGACTACCTATATGCCACTTTTCAAGGCTAAAGATTGATCTAAAGACAGGAAAGAAATAGCCTATGTTTTCCACAGTGTTCTAAAGTATAAACTGTATCAAATTTTGTGTGGATTGGTCAAACGGTGTAGATTTGTTATAGAGAATATACACCCACCCACATTCTTTTTTCTCGCATATATATAGACGAGTTTTTCTTTTGGACTCTTCGTGTTCCATTACAAAATTTAAGTTATGTAAAAATAAATGTCTTAAATATTCTTCATGAATCAGATATTTATAAATATTATTTACATCATGGGAGAAAATAAAAAATAAGTTCGAACATAAATTCTATAATTTCATTTGTTTAAAAAAATTGTTTTTCGATCAACACTGGTAAAACAATCTGAGCTACGTACAGCAATCGTTTTAAACTTAATGTTATTTCTATGGTGATTTCACATTGCTTTGGGCTTTGTCCTTAGGTCCATTTTAGGCCTCTTAGAAGTCGAATTTTTCCAAATCCTTTCTCCGTGCATCTCTACAGTATAAGGAGAATCGCCCTGAAAAATTTCATATTCCTAGGTCTTGTTCTTGAGATACAGTGATCAGTTAGTGAGTGCTATTTGGATTTTATATATATATATATAGATATTTATACACAACTAGCCACTATCCCGGCGTTGACCGTGCCAGTTGCTTTTGTGGGGTTATTGGTTTGCTTCGCAAACCAAATAGGAGTTCGTAGCGTATTGGATAACAGCCATAACGGAGTTGCCAATGGTGTTGATTGATACGTAAAGGGCTGCGTAATACTACGTAATATTACAAAGGGCGCTGCCCTTGACAGTTCTTTTTGTGAGAGTCACATTGGCCGTGGCGTTGATTTGCTTCGCAAACCAAATTTGCGTTGCCTGTGACAGTTATTTTCGTGGAGGTCACATTGCCCGTGTGGTAGTTTGCTTCACAAACCAAAAAACTTAAATATTTAATTGAAAAATTATTTTTTTAATAAAATTAAATGCATAAGGTATCTATCTATCTGGTGTCAAACTTTTCCGCAGATTTCAAATTGGTTGAAATTTTCAATCTATCTTTAACGATCCCGATGTTACAAAAAATAACTAAATAATGACAGCCAAAATGTTTTTTTATTTTCTTTGCTGTCTTTCGCTGAAATCGTAAGAGGGTTGGAAATGTAATATGTTTATTTTCGGAACACGAATGTTATCGTGATGTCACATTCTCTAGCAAAAATATAAAAGTAATTCAATTTAAATATTTTATTTATTTAAAGAAAATCATATTTTTTAGGTATCGATCTAACGTTAAATTTTCCGCAGATTTCGAATCCGTTGAAATTTTTTATTCTATCTTTAACGGTCCAGGAGATAGAAAAAAGAACTACATAACTAAAATTGAATTTTTGTTTTTTATCGTCTGCATGAAAATCATTCCTCCGCGCAAAATGAAAACGGAAAAATTAAATATAAAATAAGTCATATATTTATGCTGTTGCCATTCCAAAGAAAACAATAATAATTAAATTTCTTTAAATTCATTTTAAAATGTTATAGATTATGTTTTAAAATTCGGGCTGGACTATAAAATTGCAAAATATTTGGACTACCTGTGTGTCAAATTTCATTATTGTAACTGCCATAGATTCGTCAGGAAACGGCGAACACCCAATGCACGAAATTCATTTTTTAATAGTAGAGAAGAGATAACTTTCAAACGAAGCATTTTACTTATTCTTCAAAAGAAAATGGTCTCTCGTCAACGAAACATTTCCACTAGAAATGTACAAAAGATACGTAGCTTTATTATTAAGTAATTTATTGTTAAATAAGGAGGGGGTGCACACCAACTTGAAACATTGTATGTTTTTTGAAAAAGAAATATCGCTGAATAAATTCTTTTGCATTACAAGATTATTTCAAAAATTTGGAGGTAGCAATAATACGATTTACAGGAAACACGCATCGTCTGCAGAAACGCTAACTCCACCACCCGTGTTAAGTTAAACATAAAAGTCTTCTCATTGCCTCTACTAGTACGTTTTCCCGAAATCATGTCTTGATAAAGTTTGAGAGACATTTTCTGTCAAGTACAAGGTTTCTTTGGCGATACGTGCTTCTGTACATTTTCAGAACAATTATTGACTTGTTTTTCGAAATCGATTTCCCCCACATGGCAATAAAAATTCCGAGTCATGAAATCCGAATGGATGTACGATAGTTGATTGTTTTTCACTCATTAAAGTAAACGCCAAAACAACTATAAACTGCACTTTAAGGTAACGCGGTACGTATCATACTAGAGCATTTTGTAGCAAAAGTGAAATCTTCACAGACCGTCTGGTTTCATTGTTGACACTAAAAATCGTAACAGACGTCAATTTCAAGAGAATCTCGAACCAAAAGAATCTCATTAGATTAAATATCTCACTTCAAGAAGAATCAACATCCTTTTTTTGATTAAGGTGTTTCTAGACTCCTAATCAGAAATTACCCTTATTTTTCACCTGCAGTCTTGCTCTGGATCGTGATATGCCAGGTCTGCGGCAAGGAGTATCAAGAAGGCAACCATCCCTAATTTGGAACTGATGACTAAGGAAGGGGTGTGGTAGAAAATGTCTCAACTCCCATTTTTCATCACGAGCATCAGCATACTGCTTCGAAATTTCGAACGGGAGGAACAGATTTTTGAGATCGCCAGAGGGCACCAGGGTATGCAAAAGGCCCACCGCGTACTCGTAGGTGACCCCACCATTAGGTGAGTGACATTGCCGCAAAATTGATAAAGAACGGTTGACAGTTAAATTACGGGTCAATGTGCAGAAAATAAAAAAATGGCCTCTTCGCTCTTTCGTGCACGGTAGTGTGGGTGATACTTTAAAATGCATCCACGTCTGGTGATTGCAGCTGGAAATAAGGTTATACAGCGTTGATATCTTCGTTGTAGCCTATTCGTTGGTTGTTTGGGTTTTATGACACAAGATCTAAAAACGAACACGTTGAGATATCCTAATTGTGGGTATTATGTTGATTGAAAAACGGCCAATAATGGTATGGTCATATTCAGAGTTGAAAAACTACGAAAGCAGAAGACTTATTTTGGACTTATTTGAGCTATATTAAGACTTATTTGAGCGTTGAAATCCAAAACCCAATCCGATTTTAGAATGTTTTCAGTAATTAAGGAAGATTTTCGAATAGTTGCGAAACATTTATTTGTCTTATCAGATTTCTAAAGATTGAAGAACGCTTATCTTATTTATACTACTTCTAGTAGATGAGAACTAGACATATGTCAAATAACGGTCTTGTCATATTTCACATTGATGAGAAACACACTACTGTATATCTATATATATATTTCTCTTACGTGGCACGCAAAAAAGACGTTATTTGTTACCGCGTTTTGGCAACATTGTGCGATTGTTTGTTAACTAGGAGCCTCGCGAGTCATTTGAATCTATAGCGTTATCGGATGAAATTTTATTGAAAAAAAATGAATTTTAGACGAGCTGTTGCGGTTTGTAATAGAAATCTAAGAAAGCGGAGGATCTTTTCAGGGCTATTTAAAAAACGGTCCTTTTCAAGGCTAACAATTATAGTACAAGACGCGTGCACTACAACTTTCGACGACAAACTCAGTCAAAAAGTGTATGGGTGGCTCGAGTACTGATGAAATGTACACACAAACAGCATGCTGGGTATTCAATTTCCAAAGCAGCGCTCACATTGCGAGTAAAAATTTGCTCAAAGTTTTCATTTGAATTCTGATTCCAGAGGTACTGTATATATCTTTTATGTAATACAACAAATTTAGATTTGAAAAATATTTTTTTGGAATACATTTTGTAATCAATTCCTTCTGCTAGGGGTACAACTACAGTCTACGTTTATGAGCGGTGGCAACGGCCTTGTCGATTTTTTTTTTTTTTGGCGCACTTCTAAAGTCGCCAAGGAAAGAATTATTTCCTAACTCTTTTACTGTCAAAACTTTTTTCTTTTCACAACACACTTTTTAAACATTTTCAGAACGTTTTGAAAAGAATATTTTAAAAAACTTTCACAAAAAGTAGTAAACTTAAGCACATATCAAAACACATTTGTGAACCAGCAGATAAACTAAGCTACGAATGTTGGGTAAAGAATACCATGAAACTTATCAATTACACTAAATACAGTAGGCAAGTTGAAAAAGAAAAAGATTTTTAAAAGAAAAAAGCAAGAAATAATACAACCTGATACATCACAACGGTCCCGAGAAAAAAAATTACGAAACAAGAATATTCCACAAATGCGAAAAACAATACACGTCAGAACTCTGCCGTGAAAAAAAATTATTATGAAATAAAAATTCCACAACTGTAGAAATACAAATAAATAAACCAATGGAATCAAAGAAAAAAAAATTTAAACGACGAATGCAATCAAAGGATATTTTAAAATCAAAATAACCAATGGGAGGAAAGAAAAAATTTCAAACGAATCAATGAAATCAAACGACTTGAACGGATTTTGGAAGAACTTTCTAGAATATTCAAAATGAAAATTAAAAGTTTCCGTTTGTCGAGGTTGCCATGAAAACCATAACAACCGAAACGAAAGATGGGTTGCCTTAATTTATCGTAACTCGCTACAAGAAGTGCGCCAAAAAAAACGCCAAGTCGTTGCCATCACTCATAAACGTAGAGTGTAGCTGTACCCTGCTAGGACACGTGTCTTCATTGATGCGAGCGAAGCGAGCATAGGTTCGCGCAGCGAACCAATGAGAATTGCGAAGCAATCCTCCGGGGGTTGGCCAGCGTTAGCGAGCAGGGGGCGGCCCCCTAGTTTTTAATAATTTAAAAACACTTAACCTACCACGTTTCTAATAGTTGAGAAACCCTTTTATAGTAGTTTTATAGTGGAGCAGTTGTGTATCAGTTTTGTGATGTATAAGTGAAGGTCAGGTAGTATCGGACAAACATTGTTTCTAACATTGGCTGCATCTGGCAGCTCCTGTCATGACACTAGCGTGTTGAGTGAAGGAAAAAAGTTCAGATGCCACCATATTTAGTCAAGCGGCAGTGTTGTTGACCCACGGAAGAAAATTTGCTTTTGTAGTAGTATTTGAGTGAACGAAGCTAACTTCTGGTTGTCGTAGCTTGCATGAAAGTAAGTATAAGTTTTTTTTTTTGTTTAATGTTGAAAACAACTTTTATTGTCCATTAAGTTGTAGGCCGTAAATCTTACTAATACGTATGTGGTAACCGATACTTTGTTCCATGATGTTTGGGTTGTAACGGACAAAGGTGTTGCGGTTTGTATCGGACAGAGGTGTTTCTGGTTGTATCGGACACAGTTTAATGTTGATAAGAATTATATTCTCAGGGTCAAATTTCAAATGTACAGGTATTTGTCCATTGAACCACAATAATTTCGATTATTTGGATTACACCCCTTCGCTTTCTAAATCCGCTCAATTACAAAATAGTAGTAAGTCCATCATCACTATAGAAAACAATGGTGCTGCCACATCTATCACGATTTTAAGCTTGCCCAGTCCTTTAAAGCCAGTAGCAAACGAGAAGATGGAGGAAGTTCAAGCAGTTTTAGAAAATTATAGTACTTCCACTTGTATGGAGGATTCTACCAAAGCAGCTGCATTTCAAAATATTTTAGAGGAGATATCACGACTTCCTAGCAGTTCAAATACAAAATTTAATTTCAATCAAAACGAAGTCGTGAGCAAAAACGTGAAATTTTTACCTCAACTCCATACAAAGGCGAACTTGAATGAAAGAATGGAGAGATAGAAGAAAAAGAAAGAACCTATGCAGCTAAGAGGAAGCTGTTGGGAGAAAATCGTCTAAATAAGGAGAGAAAAAAATAGTAAATAAATTAATTCAAGTAAAGAGATCAAAACTTATTACACCTTAGACTGAAATAGATGAAAAACGAACTCGGACAGCCAAAGAAAACTTGTTGAAAATGAAAGCAAAAATAGAGCTGAAATTTGAAGAAGAAAAGAGCCAAGAGACTCACTGCATCATCTGTGGTGAAACCTTTGAAGAAGACTGGATTCAGTGTAGGATTTGTGAAGGTTGGGTTCACGAAAATTGCGCCGATCTTGAAGGAAACAATCTTTTTTATGAATGTGATGTTTGCTTTACCAAAACAAGTTAACAGAATGCATTTGTCTTTAAAACAAATTGTTAAATTTTCAAAGACTGATAATTTTTTATAATTTCTCTCATTTATATCACTTATCATGTATTAATTAGTTTTAAGAACTTATGCCCATTGTAAAAACTGCCCCGAAGTTCAACTCACGCCCAGCCACATCTGGGAATGCCCAACTGTTGCGGTGAATCTTTTGAAGATTGGAATGGTTCCACTCATGGACTCATTACGGGAGATCCTCTACAGCTGGGATGCACCAACATTGGCAGAGGCTGTGACCAATGCTTTTGATGGAATTTAGACCGCTACCCCACTACAATATTGCTTGTCCATGGACACGCGAACAACAACAACAAGATCCTTAATTTGTCCTTTTATAAATTTCTCAAAAATAACTCTGCCTAATAATAAAAAGTTGTCTGTGAAACCAAAAGTAATTTTCTTGCACATTTTTTTTCATGTCCAATACAACCCTCCACAGGTAAAATTGATAAAAATGTAATGACTGTAAAAAGTGTAAAAAATGAGTGATATTTTTATCTTAGAAAAATGTGTTTTAAGAGGTGTTTTTATCGAACAATAAAATTTTGTATGGAATGTAATCTGGTCGAATTGAGCTGTAAAAATATTTTATAATATAGGAGAAGCTTAGGTGTCGATACTACCCGACCTTCCTCTACGGAACTGAGGAAAATAAGAAAGATAGAAAAAAAGGAATTAAGTAAAAGCATTACAAGATAGATGCAGAAAAGGGCGCTCAAATTTATCCATGAAGAACGAGTAAAAGTGTAAGAAATGAGTAGCAGTTGAATGGAAATAAAAATTAATATCCTGGACCGCCTATCATCAGGCTACGACGGCGATCAAAGCTATCCATAAACAGAGATGCCAACTACTACGGATTCTCCGTAGTTTCTACGGAAGGGAATCGGGTACTACGGATTACGGAATCAATGGTTTTTTTTCTACGGAAAAATACAATTTTATTTTTTTTTCACAATACATCAATTAGTTTACTTATTTCTGTGTTTTTTCCATTTGATAAATGGGAGAAAAAGAGTGCTTGAATTTAATTATTAAATGTTTTTTATATATAATTCTTTCATACACAAGCATTGTTTCTGTATATGTTTTTTCATGTATGATATAACTTACTAATGTATTGCATACAGGGTGGTCCCGAATTCATGGTACAAACTTTAATGGTAGGTACAGGACATTGTAACAATGATTTATTGTATAGGAATGTATAGTCGCAAGTGACGCGGTGAGGCGAAAACAGGGGAAATAACGGCCGAAAGGAAAAACAAAGATTTTATTGAAAGCGTTGTTGACAAGTGTCATGTTTACAGTAATTGTTCAAAATTGCGTCCACCAGTATCGATACATGCTTGACAGCGTCGGTGGAGCGATTGGCGTACACGTTCAAAGATGCCTGGTATTTCACGCACACCTGCAGCAGCTACAGATAAGCGAGCGACGAGATCCTCATCTGAGTCAACTGGAGTCTCATAAAAAAGATGCTTTAGATGTCCCCATAAAAAGTAATCGAGGCTCGATAAATCGGGAGATCGGGGTGGCCAAGGGACTGGTCCACCACGCCCAATCCATCGAGTACCAAACGTGGCATTCAGGTAATTCCGTACATCAATGCTGAAGTGTGCTGGCGCCCCATCGTGCTGAAACCACATGCGGTTACGAATGGCGATCGGAACATCATGCAGCAGTTGTGGTAACACTTCTTTCAGAAAAATAAGATAGCTTCTGCCAGTGAGCCGCGTGGGTAGTAAGTATGGGCCAATCAAAAAGTCGTTCACAATACCAGCCCACACATTAATACTGAAACGTTGTTGAAACGCATGTCGACGCGTTGCATGTGGATTATCGGTTGCCCACACATGGGAATTGTGCGCATTAAAGACACCCTCGCTTGAAAATGTCGCTTCATCTGTAAATAGCACATAATCTACGAAATCCGGCTGCAACGCACATTGCTGCATCACCCACAGGCAGAAGTTCACGCGGCGAGGATAATCTGCCGGATTCAATGCTTGTACTTTCTGAAAATGGAAGGGGTGTAAGCGATTTTCGTTTAACACTCTGCATACAGTCTGATGACTCACACCTACGTCACGCGCAACAGTTCTTGTGCTTGACTCGGGTCTATCAGCCACAATGTTCAAGATGCTTTCTTCCAGCCTTGGAGTGCGTACAGCTCTTACTCGACCAGCGCCATGTCTGTTGACGTCGAACGCACCTGTTTCACAAAGTTGACGATGTAACCGTTGAAAAATTCTATGATCCGGCATTCGTCGATCAGGATACTCCGCGCGATACATTCGTAACGCAGCTCTGCCGTTACCATTTGCACGGCCGTACATGTAATGCATGTCTGCTTTTTCTGCATACGTAAAGTCACCCATCGTCTACGGCAGCACAATTGTGAATGGCGCTTTTCCCTACTGCGATGCATCATGTTCAACAGCGGCTAGACATCTACTGCCCTCTACCGGCAATGATATCAACCGATCACTCCATTTCTCTTTCCTTTTATTTCCCCTGTTTACGCCTCACCGCGTCACTTGCGACTATACATTCCTATACAAAAAATCATTGTTTCAATGTCCTGTACCTACCATTAAAGTTTGTACCATGAATTCGGGACCACCCTGTATATGTTTCAAAAATTTTTAATTAAATATTCCAATTAATGACATATACGTGTTATTAAAACCGCTTTTTTAAATTTTTACTTGACTACTGAAAAATTCTAAAAATTACGGATTTTTTCCTTCGGTACTACTGAAAACTTCCATCGCAGATTGGCATCTCTGCATAAAGAACAAGTGATGTGAAAGCTGAATAAAAGCCTGAACAGAAATAGGAATTTATGTCCTCAGCCTTCTATGATCATAAAGACTATTCTAAGAATACAACGATGACGATGTGTATATGAAGTTAGAATTTTTGGATATAATGCATATATTAATATGTATTCTACAATGAATTTAAGAACAAAAAATGATTAAGGTAAATGTACAATAATTATTCTTTATATTCCTAATCTGGCTTTTAAAGCTTTGTTGCTCAATTAATACTCGTGTTAAGTTGCATTCAAAAGTACCACCCTAATGAGAAAATTCCATTGATATCTTAAGAATTTTTACTTTTTAAATATTTTTAACATGTTCACTTATCTGGCATTTTCGAAATAACAAGTTCCTCACGTTTTTGCAGAAATCTTTATGGGAGGTTTTCACATTTTCAAGGAGAAAAATCACTTTGAAAGGATTGAATGAGACCTCTGATTACAATTACATAAGAGAGCACTGGGTTGTCAACGTGTTTGTTTAGACTGTTACCGCAATTAGGTGAAACAGATATTCCCAATTGCCTTCAGGACAATTTCGAGACGTGTTCTCTAAATTACGAAATAGAGTGAAAAAGCGCGACACAAATATATAACTTACTTACATTTCAAAATCTAAACAGAAATTTAACTATAATTAATTTTAACATACTTTACTATTAGAACTGTCGCCATGACTCGAACGCTAGCTTCATAGAAGTCTAATTTGCGGTGAGCTAGGTCATAATCTCGCCGCAATAATTTCATTATTTCCAAATTAACTAGTTTGGTTGGTTAGGTTGTTATTTTTATGGCGCACGGGCATATTTGGCGCAGCTTGGCCAAATATGCCCGACCAAACCCCGACAAGTAAATGGACATACAACACAAGGAGTGTTTTAACAGATACATAAGAGAGAACAGCATTCATTTCCCTCGGAGAATGTTTTTTCTTTCTCTATCTAACACGAAAATTTTATCGCTTTCAAAATATATTCCAGAATATTGAACGCTCACGCAACTTGAAACATGTGCCATATTTTGGGAATTCGAGATGCTGCAAAAACAGAGTGGTTCTTCGACGAAAAATTTACACTTGTTTTGAGACAAAATTTATTCAACCGAAAAATAGTATTGAACATTCACAAAAACTATTTTATGATAAATCACTCTCTCTCTCAACATTTTTAAACTTATTTCCTCTTAAATAATTGACTTCTCAAAGAAGACTAAATTGATCCACCACATCTTTTGAAATAAAAAATATATATTTAAAAACCGAATTCTTGACGCGTTCGAAATGAAATAGGGTTGGCTTCTGAAACGTATGCATTTTGCGTAATTCGTGATCTTACTTTTTAGACGGTGCAATGACAAGTGTTTTCAATTAACTTTTATAGTTTTACTTATAAGTCTTATCAAACGCCACTATGTATTTATATGAGAATTTTTATTGAGGTTTCAAAAGATAAGATTTATTCTGTACCCTGAACACAGAGGAATCCATTTTCTGGAAAATGCGTCAACTCTCCCTCAGTAACATGATTGTTTTGAGTATAATGTAAAAGGGGAAAAGAAACTTAAACGCGTTTAGGTTCAAGACTTGAATAGGCAAATCGCAAAGGGGCATCTATTATATAAATTAAAAAAATGTGAAGAGGATTAAGATAATCTCAACGATCTCACGTGTTCAGATTTGGTTCAAGTGAAATCTAAAAAAACCTGCAAATTTCTCTCTTATTTTGGCAGAAGCTACTTCTCTTTCCTAAATGAACGGATTTATACACATTTTTTTTAAATCTTCTATTGGCGTAGGAAGTCCCATGAACACGATCCAAGTCTAAATTGCCTCCATGAGGATATATCAAAACACTTCCCATGGGACAGCGAATGGAGATGTTTCATTTATATGCCCCTGCTCGGCCTCTTAATTGTACACCGGCATTCGCTCATTAAATGCTAAAATCTGAGGGCTTCAGCATCCGTTTTACCCGTCTGCGATTTCCCAAGTGGTATCAAGCAATAAAGCAGTGGGTGTATTAGCTAGAAGTTAAGCGAATTCTCCAAGTTTGTTTGGTCACCGCAGATTGAGTTTTCGGAGAGCAATTTCGGTAATTCTCTAGTTGACGGTACGGCCTTGAAAGTGGTGTTATTTGTATTCCCTACTGGGGAAACGGTCGTTAAATTTCTTTACTCTTCTTCCCGAAGAGTTAGCCTCCTTATGTTATTTTCTGGGATGGGGCCATGTGTTTCAGGATATATGGTCAAAGATCATTCACCAGAAGATCAAAAATCTGCAAATGTAACCTGAATTTTATATGTTCGTAATTTATAAATTTCTCTCTTTCCTGGGGAAACGGTCGTTAAATTTCTTTGCTCTTCTTCCCGAAGAGCTAGCTTCCTTATGTTTTTTTTTTCTGGGGTGGGGCCATAGTGTTTCAGGATATATGGTCAGAGATCATTCACCAGAAGATCAAAAATCTGCAAATGTAACCTGAATTTTGTATGTTCGTAATTTATAAATTTCTCTCTTTCCAATCTTTATCAATATTCATTAGATACAGTTTATTCTTTTAAATAATTGTCAGATGTTTAGATGCTAGGGCGCATTGCGATCGAGTGAAGAGGGTAATGAAGATTGGTTAGCAATCAGGGTTGTCGAGTGGGAAAGCGTAGGGGTGTGAACCCCTAGAATGTTTAAATACTTTCTTTTACACCTAACCTCTTTACACTCATGTCCTCACGTGATTTTCTTCATACAGTGTGGATACCGTGAGAAGGCAGTTGAGTCACGTGTTTTTGAACGAGTCAATGCGTTAAATTAGGATACAGCTATGACAAACAAAGCGTTTCCATAATCGATGTCTTTAGCACGGATTCTTATTCTAAATTTATCGTTTGGTGCCGAAACCGACAGCTGTGATAAAGAGTTGACAGGAGGAAAACTTCATCGGCTTCGCCATTCATTCTTTTGCGTATGGCGGCCACTTCGTATCGCGCTTTCACACCTATTCAAAAATTAACTAACCCAAGGTCGACTGCCTTCTCCCAGGAGCACTAATTTTATTTTTTATTTATTTCTACGTTTATTTGAAGTTTGCGCTCAACAGACTCAGAATTTTATCACGAAATTTGTTTTCCAATGTAAAGTGAAAAATTATTATTATTTTCTTACGAAGCATTTTCTGGAAAGCTAAATATAGGGAAAAGTTGGACAAAACCGAGTCCCAAAATGTGTTTTTTTCTCCTAAGCACCTACGTGAATGAAATTGACTCAAGTTCTATTTGAATGATAAATTAGTTCTTTAGTAACAAAAATAAATATTTTTCAATGCGAAAGAACTATACTTTGTACGTAAATAAATTATGTTTTGGAAGTATGCAAGTACCCGGTTTTATCCTACCAGGTTGGATAAAACCGGGTATATATAGGAATAATTAAAAAACGTTATTGTTTTACTACTGAAATATTTATTAAAACAATAAATAAGTACAATGGCCTTCCTACACTGAGGAACATACGTGGGCTTAAAAATTACGGAACATAAGTAATTTTGAATATAATGTGTTTGGAATGTATACTAAATTAAGTTACTTGATCAGATTTGTAAGACGTTTTAAGAACAGAAATCACAAATAAAATGTTGAACATGCTCCTCTGCATTACTACAGGCTTCATGCGCCCATCCTTTATAGTTGAGACACTGTATCCAACCTTCCAAAGATTTTAACCTGGCGTCTGTTTCAATGCTGTACTTTTCTTCCGTGTTTTGGCAGTTTTTTGCTTAGTTTCTGCTTTACGTTTTTCCTATCTGGTTTTTTCTTGTTCTCCAAGTTCCAATTTCTACTCGATCCTGTCCGACTGCCAAGGTCCTGGTTTTATCCGACAACGCCATTAATCAGAAAATAAAGCTTAGCTTATTTCCATCATGATGCTAAACGTGGTTTAATAATTTAAAATAATAGCTGAATGGAAGTGTTATCAGACGTTGTACTTACCTAAAATAAATCTTCAAGCAATTAGAAAATACGGAGTAAAATCGGTGGAGTAAAAATCGAAACTTTTCTACTCGAATTTTTTAAAACATCGGCATCGACAAACACATAATTTACACTGCTTTCCATTCAACTCCAAATAACATGGCGGCTGTCTGCAACTAGTTTCATGCGTTATCCGATGGATGGCAGTAATAATCCAGCCAAAACTGCCGGGTCCATAGAGGATATATAATAGAAGTCTTATATTAGAAGTCTAAGGCCGGGTCCCGGTTTTATCCACCTACCCAGTTTTGTCCAACTTTCCCCTAGGTGCTGATATCGTTTCTGCGGCGGAACGTGTTTCCAAAGCATATTCCGAAAATGACATCGATTGGCTTGTATTTCGAATACGATTTCAGCACATCGACATACGATTTCACCACAGTTGATCAGCTAAAACATTTCAAATTATGATGAGATTTCCTCTGAATTTTAACAGTATGTTATGCTAAAATATTTCCTTTTTTATGTGGAAATGAGATGTTTTGTTCTTGACATTTTTAAAAACATTTTGTTTTTGTTTATACTATATTTCCGTGTATGAGCCTAGAATTTTTGGAACATTTTCTAAAGCTAAAGTACTGGGGTAGGCTTATATACGGATCCGCTAATCTCTCAAAAAAAGTAGGCAATTTTCCGTTACTCGGGCGCATGCGATGAATATCGTAATGGGAAGGGAACCTTCAATTAACGTCGTACTAGAGGTCCTGGATCAATCCAGCAGCGATCCATATGGGGATGGATTGTGAAACAATCCCCTTTCCCTCATTGTTGAAAAGTATAGTTCGCAAAGCGAACTAAATATGATTGCATAGCAATCATCGGGGGTTGACGAGCGAAAGCGAGCAGGGGGCGGAGCTCCCTAGTGTATAAAACGAGAGAAATTAGATAGCAGAAGCAAAATCGCATTACGCGTGGTTAGTTTGCAACACTGATAATCCTTCTTACAGTTTTGAGAAAAGAGAATTCACTTGTTTTAAAAACAAGATTCATAGAGTTTGAAAAGCAACGTTTTGACATCGACATTGTTGCTCATGACGTATACGAAATTCTTTTTTTTTTTTAAGTCATAATTCTCACGTGCTTTTCTAAGAAAAACCTTAACTTTTGATTGTATATTACATTGGAAGAACTTTTAACAACATGCTTCTTTTAACGAATCCCTTTTAAAAGAGAAAACAACTGGAATAGAAGTTGTATGAATGTTCCATTGATACGCGTGAAAAATTTCCCATAATAAAAACAAACAAACCGCTATTACATAAATCGAGCGTGACGGTGAATGAAAGGCATCTGCTTTCTATGCCAGAAAAAAGTTCGTGTTCACACCAAACAGAAATCGTTGTTCGTTTTCTCCCTCCTTTTTTATCTACTCCAGAGTGGCATCGGTGTTCCGTTTTGGAATTCGGGATCAGTGAACTACGCACACATGGAAATCGAAGACATTTATTGAGTGGAGAAGTGCATGTGCTTCTTTCTCTTCGCAGTTTACATAAACGAGAAAAAGAAAGATCGGGGTTGTTGCCCGATTCCCGGGTTTGTGCTTTTGGTAACAGCCCGAATTATTTCGGGAAGAAGCGATGGGGCTACATAATGGGTTGAATTTTTTTTTTCGGACAGTTGCGATTGTGCTTGGCAACAGCAAAATAGAGGAACAGCGCTGTTTCTAATGGAAGAAAGAAAATATTCGTAAGTATTCAATTAGGAGCTTTGAATACTATCTTCGGCAAATCAGGTTTTTACTCGGGAACGTTTTGCTATGTGCGATTTGCATTGGAAAGGATTATCGACAACAAACACCATCGAGAAGTAATAAACTTTTTTTTTCTTCGACAAAACAGTTGTAATTTTTTTTGTGGGGAGAGGGGGGGGGGAGTGATAACCTGCGATATGTTCATCAGAACTCTCAAAGTCAGTTGCTTACTCATCACACCTTACTCATTAGGAAGGGTGAGAAAAAAATCTAATTTCTCAGAAATACGTAATTTCGGAAAAATTATTTGACCGTCAATCTAAAAAAAAAAACATGTCTTGAGTTTTTTACGAAGTTTAAAAAAATCTTGGTAGGTATTTAATTAACATCGCATTGGAGCATCAAAACGAGCTATTGGCGACAATTCGGGATCAAACCCGAAGGGAAGATCCGAGGGCAATGCGACGAATTTTGAACCACGGTCAGATCACGAGTTCACACCTGAGCTGGCACCCCATCTCTCCAAACTTCCAAACCACCTCAACGTGAGGACATTTGAGGCCACGACAGATGTGACGTGCACCAGCCCCCTTTGTACACGACGGTCTGGCTGGATTCGAACTCGGAACCCTCCGGTTGCTAATCCGTTACTCTTCCAACCGGGATACCGCTACCCTGATTCGAAAGATGGAGTGCATAAAAGCACATTCACTTCACATACAAAGCACTGGAAAATACCTCTGTGACAAATACTAAGTTGTTCTTGGAATTTGAATTTTTCTAAAATAATCGCTTTCTAAAAATATTTCTGAAATACTCCCTTCTAGCCGGGGTTTGGCACTAGGGGCCAAACCCCGGTCACTCCTCCCAAGTGATAGAACCCTTGGCGAAATCGATTTAGGCAGGGTCTTGTTGAATTACCAAAATCAAGAATTTCAACCGCCTACTTTTTTAATGACATATTTGTCAATCAAAAAATTAACAGGCATGTTCATCTGATGAGAACGATCAGACTTCCTTCATTATTAAAATTTGTTGTTACGAATTTCGATTTTTTTTTCCGCCCACATTAATTAATACACACATTCAAGCAAGGATGCGTTTCGGTGCTAGAATGGGGCTAAATGTTGATAGGATGAGTTGCACACATTTAGTTTGCGGTGATAATATCAAAGAAAATGTAACCCTGTTGATGAACAGTTAAAAGTGCTCAAAATTTGGATTTATGTTCAGCTCTTTGAGTCTGGATATCATCAACATAGAGAGAAGAATTGAAGAAAAGCTAGTTGTGTTAGAGTTTCTCTACAATCTTAAAACGTAACTATGAATCCCGTACTATCACATGATCTCAATAGGCTTGATAATTCGTGATCCTAGTTGGAAAAAGCGGTTGAAGATCGAAAATCCCGATATTCGGATCACAACACGCAAGAATGATTCAGCAAGAAGACAAATATCTTCGAACACTAGACCTACTGAATGGCAGACAAATGCTATGACCACTATGCTAGTTAGGTGGCTATTTCTAAATGTTTACTTTCCCATAAAAATTGCCTGCCATGGTAGCCCAGTTGGTAGAAATGCAGATTGGAAAAGAAAGGTAGTGAGTTCCAAATTCGATCCAACCTGAGACCGTCGAGTATGTGGGTGTTGGTGCATGTTAAATCTGTCGTGGTGTCAAATGTTGTGTTGGCGTAGTGTGTAAGTTTGGAGTGCGGTGACAGTTCAGGTGTTGATCTCCTGACCGTGGTTCAAAATGACGGGATGTTATCCTCGATCTTTCCCTTCGGTATGCATTCTGGACCCTCTTCCAATAGCACGTTCTGTCGCTCCAATGCTGTGTAAATTAAATTATCAAACCTAACCTATAAAAGCTTTGCTCATCTATATATATAATTCTCTTACGTGGCACGCAAAAAAGACGTTATTTGTTTTCGCGTTTTGGCAACATTGTACGATTCTTTGTTTATACCAAAGCCTCGCGCTTCAATTGAATTTATAGCGTTATCGGTTGAAATTTTATTGAAAAAAAATGAATTTTAGTCGAGCTGTTGCAGTAAATAATAGAAATCAAAGAAAACGGAGGATCTTTTCATGGTCATTTAAAAAAAAGGTCCGTTTCGGGGCAAACTATTATAGTTCAACAAGATGCTTGCATTACAACTTTCGACAACAAACTCAATGAAAAAGTGTGGGTGGCTCGAGTGATGGGTAAATGTACACACAACCAACATGCTGGGTTTTCAATTTCCAAATCAACGCTCATATTTCGAGTCAAAATTTGCTCAAAGTTTCCATTTGAATTCTGATTCCAGAGGTACTGTAAATATCTTTTCTGAAAAACAGCATAAAATTTAGATTTGAAAAATGTTTTTTTGGAATATTATATTTTGTAAACAATTCCTTCTGCTAGGACACATGTCTTCATTGATGCGAGCGAAGCGAGCATAGGTTCGCGCAGCGAACCAATGCGGATTGCGAAGCAATCCTCTAGGGGTTGGCGAGCGTTAGCGAGCAGGGGGCGGGCCCCCTAGTATTTTTATAAACTACATGGTTTGAGCATTTATCGATACCTCTTCGTGATGTATACTCAATTTTGTTGATACTAATCACCCCGTGAGCAGAAAATGCTTGAAACTGCGACATACGTCTTTCTTACGTAAGTCTTTGTAGAACAAATTTTTATTATTTTTATCAAAATTTTGCCGATTTTTTTTAAATTATAAATTACGATGTTCTACAGTGCAAAGCGCGCTCCTTGCCACACCTTTTTTTCTTCTCTAGCTCCCTATACGGCTCCAAATTACCACAAACACTTTATAAATAACACATCGTCTATGTCAATAACATAATGTTTAACTTCAAAAGTTATCAACAGAAGTGAAAATTCTGAAAGTATGCCTTGGTAAGTATGTTAATTAATTTTGATATGTGTTTTATTATAAATATGTAATACATATTTAGCCGATATTTGTGTTTTACTTCTGTTTTTGATTTTACTGTAGTTTTCAAAATTCGGACAAAATGCTGGCAGAACGATTGCACTTGCTTGGAGTTGTGTTGCAGAACACTGAATACAATTCTGCACCTAGAACAATGAAAAGCAGTATAATGGCTGTTGTGTTGGTTAAGTTCAGACGGATAAACCGAACAACCATATTTGGCATACCATCTTCTCTATTATTCATCTGAAGTGTTTATGCGTGTGGGGGGACTGTTGTGACGAATTTATGGCACCTACAGTAATGAGATTTCGAATTCGACAGGTAGTTCGAATTTTTTGCAATTTTTGTGCGAAGCCCGAATTAAAAAATTTAATTTAAAACATTTTAAAATTAATTTAATGAGATATTTAATTTTTTCTCAATCATGTTACGATGTCCTGCAGTGCAAAGTGCGCTCTTTGACACACCTTTTTCTTCTCTAGCCTACGGAACAACCTCCCTACACCGCCCCAAATTACCACAAACACTTTATAAATAACACATCTTCTATGACAGTGACAAAATATTTAACTTCCAAAGTAATCGACGGAATTGCAAATTCTGAAAGTATGCCTTGGTTTTAAATAAAGTAAGTTATTAATATTGTGATGATGACGTTAGCTTGAAATAAAGTACGTTAGTTAATTTTTATTTGTTTTATTATAAATATGTAATACATATTGAGCTGATTATTGTGTTTTACGTCTGATTTTTATTTGACTGCAGTTTTCAAAATTCGAACAAATTGCTTGGTGTTGTGCTACAGAACACTGAATATAATTCTACACCAAGCCAATCACTTCAATATGTAAAAAACGTACATTCTCCGTCTCTTGTTGCATCTCACAAAGTGCTTTTGTGAAACAGAAACCTTTTGATACGAAAACAATTCTCACTCTATTATTGCTCTTACATGGTATTCCATGCATACTCTCTTCGAATGAAATAAAAGCAAGCGCGCTCCCATTTAGTCCAAATGTGAATTCATTCGATGAATTCTACAAATTTCCATTTCATTTCTAGGAACTCATGTCTATAAAAGTCCTATGTGCGGAACACTTCCTGAAAATTAAACCATTGTTATTATCGAGTGGCGTAGGAACGACTCTTGGATTTCTTCCAAACAAAGGGATACCTCAGAAATGCGTCAACAGGAACCACCTGTAATGCGAGGGTGGGGGAAGATATATTATGCGTTCCTTTTTGCGGCTTTTTGTTGTTGTTTTAATCACCGGGCTCCTCTGAGTGGGCCTAACAAGATTGGATTCGTTCCCGATTACAAGAAGAAAATCGGTGTAAAAGGATTCCGTCGCGGAATTAAGCGAATTCGGAGCAGGGTAGAAGAACGAGGTTTTTGACCCCCAAGAAAGAATATTCTTAATAAACGGAAATTGTGAGAGCGGAAACGATGTGAGAATAAACAGCTTTAAATGTTCCGAAAGTTCCATTTCAGGACGAGATCGGCTGCATCAAAAGATTAGCTCATAAATATTTTTTTCCTAGATCATTTACGCTTGGGCTTTAAATAGCGGCGACATTTTTCATACATGCAAAAGCGGTTAGTATAATCGATATCCAATCATCTTTAAATACCCTCCTATAATTTTGACGAGATATCACGTCCATCGAAATCTGATCAATTGATAATGATGAGATATCTCGTCATCAAAATATCGGGGATTTTTTTTTATGATGACCAGATCAAGACCTGGTAAATTTTCTTCTAATGACAGTATATCACATCTCCGTCAAGATCTGGTCGGTTTTGTTCATGATTACATACTTCGTCGAGACAAACCTCCAGGACGGTGAAGAAACCTCAACATGATCACCAGAAACTAAATTATTTTTTGTTATGCCTTTAACTAAAAATGTATGGAACAGTTTCGTTAAAATTGATATTTTAAACCGTATAATTCTTTTTCAGAGGTTGATACATTTTGATGATTTCAAATCAGTAAGCAATCTGATTCAATGAAGTATGTTTTATTCTTTCTCTTATCTAACTGTGTGTATTTTTCTTGAATTTTTTGGGATTATATTTTTGGTTTTCTGTAATTGGATATTTTTTAGTAGAGTAAAAACAGCAAATAAATAAATAAATGAGAAAAAAAAAACGAATTCAATGTTTGAGAACTTTATGTTCAGTTGACAAAAAATTTTTAGGCAGAAAGTTTTCTTGCAGAATTTTCGGTTCTCTTGGAACATATATATATATATATATATGTTAAGGCGAATAATGATTTTCAACATAATAAAAAGAGTCTTTGTCGAAAACCAACCCGAAAAAGTGTTGTCGATTTTTCAAACGGACGTGCATTACGGAGATGTGTATCAAAAACTAATATGTAAAGTTCTCATTCGGATTTACGTACTCATCTGGTGCTTTATTTTTGTCTTCTTTGCGTCTCGATTAACTCTTTGGTTTCGATAACCACAGGAACGCAAAAGGATAGTTTGTATTATTAGCGCTGAAATTTCAAACTAACGAAAGGGGCGTCACAAAACTTACGACGTAAATATCTCTGGAATACCACGTCCAATCGAAAAACACTTTTCAGGTTGGTTTTCGACAAAGAATCGTAAGGTATGATTCTTGCAGGAAAGTTCCTGAGGTTCATGAGAGTCGTCAGGGTTTAGTGGATTTGCTCAATGCGCTAGCAACCATGGCGGAAATATAAAAGTACAATAAGCAATGATAATCTTTTTATGTGACCAAAACTAGCAGTAATGTGAACTTTAGCCTACTCTCGAATGCAGGGTGGAAACGAATATTCATCATCTGATTGGTCCGCGCGGCATAGTAGACTGACGATTTCACCATTTTATAGAAATGTGCATTCACACATCTGCCCTGTCTTAAGACGCCATATCACCAAACGAGGGGATAAGATGTCAAACAAGTCAGTTTTTTAACATAAAAGTCATGTGACTTTTCAACATATTTCCCATACTTCTTAAAGCTACTCTCGATAGCCAATGCACTGTCTACTTATATTCCACTTCTATGCCGGCAACTTGTGAGTTGTAGGCAGCTCAGGTTCGATTCCTCCCTGAATGTATTTCTCTCTTCTGTGCCAATAAAACTTTCCTTGTGTTGGTCCATTACTTGATGTTGTCTGTCTAGTGGTGTTTGGCACAGCATGGTCAAATATGCCCAAGTACAAGCGTTATCAATCCTCGCCCCACTTCTCAAATAAATGGATTTCCTCGAAGAACATTTTAGTGCTCAGGTGGCAAAAAGTTATAAGTCATATTTTTAATTTTTCGTGACAGCAATTTTAAGATTCAAGATTCTATATATGTGGTTCTGTGGTTTTTGACTGATTACATTTTTATTCCACTTTTGTTTTCTAATGAACTGAAAGAAAAAGACTTACAACAGCTTGTCACCTTCTAAACATTAACAAACCAGACTCCAGAATGGGACTTACTCAATATTTTGGAAAAAGTGACTTATAAACATTTTGCCATCTGAGCACAGATTTTTTTTTCTCCCGAGCCCATATTCAAAAAATAATTTTAGATATGGACCATAAATCATAAATGAGTATCGCATTTAATGATTTCTTCGACTGTTTGCAGACTATTGACGGATTCAGACCTATATTTCACCAGTGTGATTGACGAAACTAGCTTTCTCTTATATAGCTAG
This sequence comes from Metellina segmentata, assembly GCA_947359465.1. NCBI lineage: Eukaryota > Metazoa > Arthropoda > Arachnida > Araneae > Tetragnathidae > Metellina > Metellina segmentata. The sequence continues at coordinate 13,894,415 of OX375874.1, read as the reverse complement.
TTTCAACGTGTATTTTTCATAACTTTTAATTCCAAAATCGTTTCGGGAAAAATTAAAAACCCTCGGTCTCTCTGTCCCCTGAATATATTCTAGTTCATGACATGAGTGCGTTGTGAATGTTCGAATGTAAATTAAGAACAAAATATCCAGAGCTATAGACATGTTTTATTGTTTTAGCAAAACGAACCTTCAAATAATCTATATAAATAAGACTGGAGTGTTTGTTTGTACATTCAATATTTTCGACCCATTTCAAGTTTTCTATCCGTTTTGGACCCTTCTGATGCCGAATCCGCCTTTTTATCGTTTGGTGTCTGTCTGTCTGTCCGTCCGTCCGTCCGTCTATCTGTCTGTATGTATGTATGCATGTTGTGCCCAATACACGTCCACGCGGTTTCAGATATTTTCATAAAAATTTGCATACAGTGAGTATTTATCTTCATTTAGTGAGTGGCATTGGTTGCGAAAATCTGTCTGTCCGTCTTTCTGTTCTATGCTTGATTTTGTGTATGTGTTTGTGTAGACATCACATGAATTGTATTCCAGATATTTGATTGCATTGTATTTTATTTTATACATTATCTATTAGTTTAGTGAATGCAATATTAAACATTTCTTTATTGGTATATTTAGTTGAGTTTCATGCTAAAACATCTGAGTAAGTATACTTAAATCAACCATAATTTGGTAGTTTTGGAAAAATTGGAATGTCTATTGAATGTTACGATTACTTCGATTGCTTTACCAGTACTGCTAAAAAAGTAATTATTCTTCACAAAAAATTTTTTTTTTATGGAATTTCATATCTGATACTTCATTTATTTCGAGTCTTATTTTTATTCTTTGCGCAATGAAAACGATTTCCGAATATTTGGGACAGACGATATTTTTCAATGAAACGAGAATGAACAAGATCGCGCGAGCAGTGATATTTTTTCTGGTTCCTTCGCTCTGAATTAATTTCACATTTCTAAATTTTGTACACTTTTAGTTGTAAGTTGTGGCAACTGTGTGAGATCAAGAGATAAAATTGAATCACAAATTAATATCTTTAGAATTTTTTGCGACATCTTTTATTTTGTTTTATTTTGCTGTTTCCTGTTTTAAATATTTATTATTTTAATAAATGTGTTTTCCTTCTCATCACACGAAACAGCACCACAAAGTATTAGACTTAAAAATGTTAGTTAAGTCAGTATAAATTTTCAGTAAATTTTAAGTGTACTTATGCCATTATTGAAAGACTAATGCCGTTATTTAAAGAATAATGCCGTTATTTAAAGAATAATGCCGTTATTTAAAGAATAATGCCGTTATTGAAAGAATAATAATGTTTATTAATCCAAACTGGAACTTTTTCCAACATTAAAAAATTCGTTGTAATAATGACAGGAGAAGATTGCAAAATTTCACAATGTCGCATACCGGAAGCAAAAGTGCCACTAGTAAAAAAATATTGTTTTGTTGTAATTTTAATTAATTGAGTTGAACATGAAAAGAACTTAAGAAAGGGAATTCCAAATCTTCCTATAAATCGTCTTTTATAGTAGTAACCTTAGTATCACCTTTCATCATTTTGTAGCTTTGTCATACAGCAATTGTGCGATGTATGTGAAATGTATTACATGAATGGATATGCATGTGTAGGATTTGTGTCCAAAGTAAGTTGTAGAAAATATAAAGATGGCGAAAGATGTTAAAATAAATTTTTATTCTACAAAAAACGTAAGTCATTATATATTTTGATTATCTCTTCAATCTAGAATAAACCAATTCAAACCGAGTAAGGTCGGGTATTTTGCTAAGTATAAAAGTAATAATTGTGAAAAATTTATTGCCTTTATTATTTAAAGATGGAGGTATACTCTGGCTGTTTCTCAATCGCCCCAAATTTTTTTTATGATTATGCCCAAGTGCCCCAGCACATCACTCAGGAACTGCCACATATTAATGTGCATTCGATTCTGACCATTCTGTAAACCAGGGATCGGCAAACGTTTTTTGGAAAGAGCCAGATCGTAAAATTTTAAGGCTCAGCGGACCAGGTAGCATACCCGAAGATAGTATTTACATAGGCAATTCTACTCATTGAGCGAAAAAAAAACAGGTGGGTCATTCCACGCAAAATGAGCAAATAGGCTGTGGCTGACACATCACCGATTTTAATGAAAATTAGTTTCTAAATAGATCGCATATAGTAAGAAGGAACTGCCAAATATTAAATGTCAGAAATGGATATTTTATTTTATATTGAATTTTAAAATTCAAGGTCACACAAATGCAGATTTTTGTAGCACTAATAGTAGCATGTTTGAGACCCAATATTTCAAAAAGTTATTGACACAAATTATAAATTTTTATATTGTTACATTCTTCAGTAAAAGTTCTTTCAGGAAATGTCAGAATTTTGTTTAATATCCGGCACTTCTCGTTCTGAAGGATCGGCGAAAATAGAGATTTATCCAATATGATACCAATTTCAAATTGCTCTAGTACCTCTAAAAATGGAAAGACAATATCAAAAATAATTCTTAACAAAGCCCTTCTTCTATATAAAAGGTTGGTATAATTTAGTGATTGTAATCCTATTCCTTATTAAAGAAAAAAAATAATAATAAAGGAAAATAATTGAAAACGGCGATTTTTCTGTATTTTTAAATACAAATTTTATTGTGAAGGACAGCTCCGAGAAACTCACAAATTTTCAGTATTATGTGTCCAGATGTATATTATCTGTCCTGAAATTTTCATAATTGTAATTTGCTTATTTTTGTCCCAGGAGCATTTTTAACTAGATGAAAACTATAGTTTTATTTTATCGCATGATGAAACAAAACAGGCGAAAACACGCCATTAAGCCATCCATTTCCTCATTGAAAGAGATGCTATTACATTCAATGACAGATAATAGAATAAATAAACAGTACTAAATGAATTATGGTTATAAATGTGCTTGGGTTGCTATAAACTGATAATTTTTTGCTGAACCGAAAGCTTTCGAACACATGCGAATGTTCAAGTGGCAATCCATAAGTGTTCCATCCATTGAAATGATCATTAGTCGGTTAGAGAAGTCTTTTGGATTTTCTTGTAGTTTTTAGGAAATATTATTACTATGTTTGTGATTTTGATAGTAAAAGAGATTTTAAAATTCCTGAACTTTCGAACTGTGACGTGGGAGAAATGGTGTAAGAAAACTGCCATAAAATCCATTATGTAAAAGAAACCGGATTAAAAGAACTTTCCGAACTTACAGATAAAGCCAGATAATTGTTGTATTTGAAATTAGGTAGGAAGTTTGAAAACATTTGTCTTCACCATGAGAAAGTGTATTTACTGAAGTATACTTACTTATTCCGACGAACTTGTTATAATCCTTTTAAAAGTCACAAACGTGCCGTGAAAAAGTCCCTGCGAATAATAACACTAGATATTGCCAAGAAATCAACTGGATTGCTCTCGCCAGGTAAAAAGATCTGTCTCACATGTGAAATTGGTGTTAAAAATTTTATTACAGAAGAGGATGCAACAGATTTTTATTTTGAAACGGAAGCTTTAGAGAAACTCAATAACAGCGTACAGAACATGGGAAATTCGCCTGTTAAAAAGGTTCGTAAACTCAGCATGACTTAAAGAAAACATTATGGCAGAAGAAAATTACAGAAATTTGTTTCAACTGCTAAAATCAATTTGGGAACTGTTTTGAAAGTAAACCTTAATAAAATTAATAGTACACATGCGACTGAAAGTAAGGAAGATTTTTTATTGTTTAATAGAACAGCTGAAAGCAAAGTTTGCTGAAACAACATCCCCTGCAGAAAAAATTATAATTCTAACTCTTGTTCCAAAGAGCTGGAGTCTGGAAAAAATAAGGACAGAATTTTCTACCACATTGTATTTAGCAAGGAAAACCTGCTAAGAGACAAGGCAAAAAAATTAATGACAATATTATTGCAATAGTTATAAACTTTTAATAGTCTGATGACATAAGTCGGCTATGTCCAGGAAAAAAAAGACTATGTTATGTAAACACAGATGAAGGTAAAGTCCCAAAACAAAAAAGGTTGATTCTTTGTAACTTAAAAGAAGGATACCAGAAGTTTAAGAAACAGCATGGGAGTGCAAAGATTGGTTTCAGTAAATTCGCTGAATTAAGAGCAAAACCTTGTGTACTAGCTGGAAGTAATGGTACACATTCCGTGAGTGTGTGCACCATACATCAAAATATGAAACTGATGTTACACACTATTAAACCTCATTATTCTTTGCTAGAGCTAATGAAATTATATGTTTGTAACATTGAAAAGGAAAAATGTATGTTCGGAGAAAGTGATAAGTGTCCAAAATATCAATTTCGTGCTCAAATAGAAAAATTTGAGGTTTTCCAAAATTTAGAAGAAATTATTTACAAGCGTTGGATTTCGACCGACAGATCTACTCTAATCACACAAGTCCAGTCAACAGAAGAATTTCTTGACTCACATGTTGAGAGTATGTCTGGATTGACAAAACATCATTTCATTGCTAAATCGCAGTCCAAATTTTTGGAGGAAAAGAAATTGACTGTTTCCCAGGAGGAGTGTATTGTACTCCTCGATTTTCAGAAACGTATTCATTTATTGTTCAGGATGCAATTCAATGATTCTATTGGGAAACTACTCAAGCTACACTGCACCCATTTGTACTTTATGGGAAGGATAACGAAACCAGGTTTCAAATCCTTTCAATGTGTGTTATTAGTGACCATACTAGACATGATACATTGCGTGTATTTGCATTTCAGACTGCCGTAATCCCTTTTATAAAAGAAAGGTTTCTTTCTGTGAAGAAACTTATCTATTTCAGCGATAGGTGTTCAACACAGTATAAAAACCTGAAAAACTTTTCCAACATTTGCCATCATGAATCCGATTTTGAATTGAAGGCAGAATGACACTTTTTCGCTACAAGTCATGGCAAAAGCCCATGCGATGGAATCAGTGGAACTATCAAACGGTTAGCCGCAAGAACAAGTTTACAGAGACCATACAACAATCAGATTTTAAATGCAAAACAACTATTTTCCTTCTGTACTTCAACCATTTCCAACATCAAATTCTTTTATGTGCCTTCAACTGATGTTATTCAAATTGAGTCTTATCTTCAACAAAGGTTTAATGAAATGACCACAACCATTACGGGAACTCGTAACTGTCATTGCTACATTCCTATTCCAAATTGTACGACACTAATTCGAGTGTCATATTTATCGCAATCGCCAGGAAAAGAAGTAAAAAGTTTTAAAAGAATTCAGCAGCACAAAAAAAAATCACGTTTCAATAATAGAAGAAGCAAAGTTTAACTTGTGAACTTTACCACATCGTGAATTTGAAAAGGTAATTAGTTAAAATTCATAATTTCTATGATACTACGTTGAAATTTTTAAGCTTGTTTTGACACTCATTTTTTCTGCTTTTATAATTCACCCTTAAAGTTAAACATGATTTGGTATTTCTTTGTTGAATTAGGGTTTCATTATCTATATTTTATTTCACTGTTATCATTGAAGTTCTCGTAACATGCATAGAGTGGGAAGCAAATGTTGTGATTTTGTTTTGATTATTGTTGCTTTAGGACTCAGATTACAATCCTGATTTTTTTTACAAGTAATATACATATGAAACTGTATTCCTGTGGAATGTCGGTTTTGTAAAAGCTGTCCTTCATTTGATTTCTTATGCCTATTTAGAGTAGAAAATTATCATTTTGTACTTTTCGTTAGCTATTTTGAAGATGAAAGAATTAAAATACGACTTCCAAACTCTATCAGTAATATTATCATATCTAGCATTGTAACTGGTATGAATTTAAAGTATGTCGTAAAATTTCTTTAGCCCATAGAAATGTTTTTAATTCCGTCAAAAATGACAATTTTCCATTTTTTGCAAGTAAATTTTGGATTAAATATGATGCTTAAAAAGGTTGTTGCCACAGTAAAAAAAAGAACATTTTGTACAGATTATAAAAATGTAAAACATGTTTGTCTACGTTAAGTAGTTTTTGAGAAACAAAACTTCAAACATGCAACATTAAGCGATCTCGCAACTGTTCTTCAAAGTTGGAAGTCCTAAAAATGCCTCCAATTTCGAAAATATTTAATTTTGAACCTAATTCTTTTGGATATCGTTATTTATGCATAAACTAAACCCCTGTACCAAATTTCATAAAAATCCATTTCCATACGGCCACGTTTTTTTTCTGATTTTTGCTCATTTCACGTGGAATGACCCAGGTTCAAAATTGTTTTATTAAGAAGTGATATTTTCACATAATATTATAAACATTTTGCTGACACTTACAAAAAACACGATTAAAATATTTCTATTTATTAATAAACGTATTATAGAACAAGCTAAATTTTATACTTATGCGATGAATGTAATGTTTTTTTCTGAGATAATATTTCATCATACTGGAGTTCGAAGTTAGTACTTCTCCTATCATTAAAGTTGTTTCAAATTGTCATCTGATAATAATTATCTGTAATGCGATTTTTTACATAGTTCATTTTCGAAAATGTCCTTTCACATTGGTAAGTACACACAAATATGCATATATATACGTAAATCCCTATGCATATGAATTTAATTTACCTTTTTTATCTTTCGAAAGATATTTATAGGAATGGGTTAGATCCATTTCTTTAAGCATCATTTTAGCCCATCATTTTGCTGATCAATCACTTACAATTGAATATCTGACCGAAGCTCTTCCATTGTACAGTCAAAAATATTTTTAAATATAGAAATGTCTTTTACTCTTACATCAAGATCCGAAAAATGTTGTTATAACTTTTGTTGTAGTAATGTAACTGTAGGTTAAGTTTAGAAAATATATCACCGCGAATTGTTTTGGGAATGGGGATTTCGCTAATATTTGAACCTTTTTACAGAATGGAAAACTGTCAAACTTGTTTAATGTGATTCGTGTTTCAAACAATGCAAATTTTCGTCGATTTGACTTAAAGATAGAATACGTTTCACATATGAGTAATTTTAAGTTTGCTGTTTTCCATAGGTATTCCATGCAGACAATCCATAGAAACTAATTCTTCTCAGTCACCTCAAACTTCAGTATTGACCCCTGGAATAACAGCGGCAATTGTGTAGTATCAGTAATGTCAGTCGGACTCATCAAGAACTAATGAAAACCACTTGAAATATTTTGCTTTGTCTTTTAATGTGGCTCCCGACGTCCTCAACTCTTCTAACTGTTGTTCTCGGCGAAAGACTGACAGATCTAAACAAATCCATTTCCTCTGGGCACATTTCTTCGGCTGCCACAAGCAAAAATTAATTCACCATCGGTAAATGGTTTCTCTTTCGTGTCGCGTAATTTAATTATTTTTAAAAACATTTTCATGTAAAAAAATATTAACCCGCGGGCGAGATTAAAAATAGGTGGCGGGACGTGGTTTGCGGACCCCTGCTGTAAACTAAACAATTCGTGTTGTAAATTCGAAATAGTTAGAATATATAGAAGTTAATATCAACTTTTGGAAAATTGTGTTGTATGTGTTTCCTTGTTTCCACATGCTATCTGTTGTCATCTGCTTAGCACCTAAGCAACAAAAGGAAACAAAGTGCATATAGAGATGGATTTAAGTGATTTGAAATTTTATAAAATTCGAAAAAGATTGAAAAAACTTTTGTGAAAAAGCTTTCTGAAAGTTTGGCCATCATGACTTTCTCCACTTTCAATCTGACCTCTTCAATCACGAATTGACATTCCTTAGGAAGCCCAAAATTCTAACACTAACTTCAGGTTCGTTCTTCAGGACAATCGTTCAATCGAATCTACCATTTTGTTTTCCTTTTGAAATCCGTTCGGTCTGCCATTTTAAATTCTTTAATCTCTTTTAACAAAGTAGGATCACAATCGTTCTAAATTTAAAAACATTTCTATATTTACCCTCGTTATTTTTTATATCCCCTCTCTCTTCCAAAGAAACAAAAGCCTCAAAAACGAGTTCTCACTTCTCCTAAGTACGTGGACTAACTGCTTCGCAAACAAAAGGTTCCGAAATGAGGTGGGAGTTCAGCGCCTTCGCCTGAACGACTCTTCCGCCTTCAACAATAGAATTAAGATAAACAGAAACGCGTGAATCGAAAATGGTTTGCGATAAAATAATCGTTTACGGTTTATGGAAAAAATTAAACATCGCAGACTGAAGGATAGCTTTTCAAGCGATTGATTGTGGACGTAGGTATTGATAGATTGGAAGCCATTTTTGTTTTATTAGGTCAACGGTGTTACAGCATGAAAGGAGGTTAGTCGAATTCGTTACATCGTGTGTGACAGCTCGTTTGAAACTTGATGATCTTGTGAAAGGTGAAATGGAATTGACATTGTTAGATGTGTATTCTGAGCAATAAACCGAAGAGATCAGAGATTAAATAACTACTTTAAAACAATCGACTCAAAGTTTTTTATTACAGGGACTGAGATTGGGGCATTTGGAAATTCTCGTAGTTGTTTCAGGATGTATAATCTTACTACGTATTGAGTTTATATTTTCAAAATGACTGACGGTAATTTTCATTGTTTTATAGGTACGGGGATGATAAATCTCATATCCCTATGAAGATGTTGATAAGATCAATAAATAATAAGGCAGGTAAAAAAAGTATAGTTAATAAAAAATTTATCAACAATTAAACATAATACGCCTGACAAGTCTGCCATCATAACGACTTTTCTCAAAGCAACGACTTAACAATTATTCTGATATCTCAATCTACATTCTAATTATACTTTTATTCGCATCGCGTTAGCGTGCAGCTAGACTGAAAAAAGTTATTTTAATTTAATATGTTGCCAGAGCCACGTGACTTATGTTCATACATAGACTGACGTCACCTCAGTTTTATTAAACATACTATCTTCATGATGGTATTTATCAGTGCCTCTTTAAATATAGAATTATAAATAAATCTCAGATTTTTGGCGTAGATTTACATATTTCTTATTTTATAAAGATTTTAAATTTTTTTGCAAGGTAATCGTTATTTAACCCTTTAAACATCGCGACACTTCCTAGTAATGTACATTCATAACTTTTAACACATGATTTCTAAACAGACTCATCGATTCGTTGAAAGAATCGCAGGAAAAATTACCTTGTTCAACAATGTCAAAATTGGTTAGAAGTATACAGGGAAGACTGGCTTGCAGAACAGATAGATTTTTGTGTGAACCCATAGGGTTAAAAAATCACCAAATGTAAGACAAGAAATTTTAGTTCTTTGTTCCACGTAGAATATAGTAGAATATAGTTTCATATAGAAACTATTCCTCGAACTCAAAATGGGCAGTTTTCTTAAATCACAATTTTGAGAGAGAGAGGGTGTTAATTAACGTCGCACTGGAGCAACTCAACGGTCCTGGACCAGTCCCGAAGGAAAGTATTCAAGAACAACGCCTTGTAATTTTGAACCACGGTCGGATGACGAGAACAACACCTGAGCTGACACCCCACTTTTCAAACTTCCATACCACGTCAACGTAAAGGACATATGAGGCCATGATAGAATTAACGTGTGCCAGCTCCCCTTGTACTCGACTGTCTTTGGATGGATCAAGTATCGATCTAGTAACCCTTTGGTTGCTAATCGTCGTCTCTACAACTAGACTGTCAAAAGTCCACAGTAGAAAGTGTAAGTGCTGATGTTAATTTGAAGGATATGCTATTTGTTCCGAAATTGAAATCTATACATATAAAAAGGATGTGTGTGTGAATATAGTATGTATGTGTGTGGATATTCTCTATGCAAATCTACACCGTTTTACCTATCCACGCCAAATTTGGTTCACTTATATTTATTTTAGAACACTGCGGAAAACTTAGGCTATTTCTTTTTTGTCTTCAGACCAATCTATAGCCATAAAAATTGGCACATAGATAGTCCTAAAAGTGCTCTTCAAAGCCCCAATTTTAAAAATCTAAAGTTTGTTTTTCTGCAATAAATGGACGTGGATAAGGAAACACGTTCTACAGGGTTTGTGTATGAGTTAACACAGGGATGGGCAAACTTTTTCGGTCGCGGGCCAAAAATCGAAAAAAAAAAGTTTGGCGGGCCAATATAAATTTTTCGAAAATTTTAAAAACAATATACAAGTATTAAAATTTAAATATGTTAATGAGATGAATGAAATTGCGATTTCATTTTTAAAAGTTCTTTATATTGAGGTTCGAAGTGAGATGAATTGATTCTAAGGAACGAGGCTAAATGCTCATCTGTCAGTCTACTTCTGAAATAATTATTTCTAAGGTTCATAGTTGAAAACACTTGTTCACATATATAAGATGAAGCAAACATAGCACTGATTTTCTGGGCGTGAGATATGAAATTTGGGAAACTTACTTTCGATAATGATTTGTAAAACTCTAACTTTGGCATATTTAGAAACAACTGCTTGTGATGATTGTTAGATTGCAACTCAATTAATTCAAGCTGTAAATCTGACCTCACTGCTTCACAATTTACGTTGAAAGGCATGGTAAAAATATCCAATTCTGTTTGAATGGCACTGAAATCTTGAAATCTGCGTTCGAACTCAAAATGCAGTTTTTTCAAGCCATCTTCATAATTCTTAAGCTTCTCTTCATTTACTGAGGGTATTGAATTTAACCTCGAGAAATTATACAAGTTGTTCTTAGCTAGCTGCCCAGCAAACAGATTAAGTTTTAGTTTAAAAGCTTTGAGATGGGCCCAGATCTCGTCAATAAATCGATTTTTCCCTTGCATCTTGACATTCAAGTTGCTCATATGACAAAGAAGATCTGTGAAAAATGCAAAGTCCGAAAGCCATTCTGTACCTTCTAACATTTTGCAGTCCGCAGAACACTGTTTTTCATGGAAGAACGAGACAATGTCGTCTTTCAGCTGCCAAACTCGCTCGAAAACGGATCCTGCACTAAGCCACTTAACTTTCGTGTAATGCAGTACATCAGAGTATTCAGATTGCACGGACTAAAGAAAATCTCGAAATTGCCTGTGAGTAAGCCCACGAGATCGAATAGTATTTACAAGCTTCACGACTGCATCAAGCACGGGTTTCATATTCAATGCAGATTTACACAGAGCATCGTGATGTATAACACAATGTAGAAAAACAACATTGTTCCCGGGATAGTTTTGATTAAAAAGTCCGAGAAATCCAGATTTTTTTTCCCTGTCATATTTGGTGCTCCATCGGTCGTAATATTACATACATTTGTTATAGGCACTTTCAAAGTTAAAAGCCCTTCCTGAAATTCACGAAAAATATCACATCCCGTTGTAGTTCCCTTTAAAGAACGCATGCACGCCAGTTCCTCGGTAATTTCAAAGCTCTCATCAACACCTCTTATAAATAATACGAATTGAGCAGTATCATTTATATCAGTGCTTTCATCCATAGCTATGGAGCAAAATTTAAACTGGCCAATCTTTGACTCCTAATTGTGATATCAAATTTTTATAGATGGCTTCGATGCTAGAAGTCACCGTTTTTCGAGATAAGCTTACAGTCTCAAAATTATTTTTCTTGTCTGGACATAAAACATCACAAACTTGGAGCATGCATTGTTTAACGAATATAATCATATTTTCTTTTAATTTCCGTCGGACCGGCAAATTAAAATTCTATCCGCGGGCCGGATAAAACCTTCCGGCGGGCCGGAGTTTGCCCATCCCTGAGTTAACACAACGAAATGACGCGGTAGGAAACACGTTCTACAGAGCTTGTGTATTTGAGATAACAGAGGGAAATGTCGCGGTCATATTTGAAACCCGAGTAATGCCGGGTTATTCAGTTAGTACGAGTATAAAAATTGAGTCGATGATAATTCTACGATAAACGGTAAGAACTGATAGACATCTGGGTCTTCAAACAGCAGTGCATGGAAAACTGAGGATATCAATCAAAACGTTAATTTGGTTTTCCGCTCAACGGTCATCTGCAACGCGAAGGCATATTAGATCAAGATCTACGGTTTGAAGTACCATTTTAAACGATCGAAGCCTATTGAACCCGGTCAGAGTATCATTGATCACACCCTTGTATAAAAATATCCCGATTCGAGTAGAAAATATGGGGAGTGACTTACTTAACCCTCTTAGCGTCAAGAGATTTCCGAATATGTAGTTGTACTCCTTCCCCACAACACATGCATATTGACTAAATAACCACAATTACAGGTTGAGAAAATCCCGGGAAAGATAGTCAAGAAGGTAAGAGGTTATGCACGAAGATTGCAGGTTGAAGAACGAATATGTTCACTTGAGCCCCTTGGAGGGTTAAATTTCAGAGCGTCAAAAGAATGCCGAGTGCTGACCACTTGGAATATTCGAATATAATTTCTTGGTAAAGACGTCGAAACTGGTTTGAAGTCATGCTAGGAAGACTTCAGATTGTAGAACGGATATGTTCGCTTGAACCCCTTTGAGGGTTAAATCTCATAGCGTCAGGAAAATGCCGAGTGCTGCCCACTTGGAATATTCGAATATAATTTCTTATTAAAGATGTCGAAACTGGTTTGAAGTCATGCTAGGAAAACTGCAGATTGTAGAATGGCTATGTGGTTCATACTCCTCAGATGGTTGATCCGTTAAGCGTTACGAAATGTTTGGTAACTGTTGTATTGCCTTTCTCCCCACAACCACGTCTCAATATAAATATCCATATCTCTCTGTTAAATGATTAAGGTAGTTAGTTAACGTCGTACTAGTTCAACACAATGGGCTATTTGCGACGGTCCGGGATCGATTCCGAAATGAAAGAATCGAGGACAACACTTTATCATTTTGAACCGTAATCAGATTGCGAGGTAAACATCTAAATTGGCACCACATTCTTCAAACTTCCATCACGCCACTACGAGGACATTTGAGCCCACGACAGATTCAACGTGCTATTTAATTAGATTTAACGACCACGCTACTGAACTTTACGAACTCGTATACACGACGGTCTTTGGTTGGATCGAATTTAAAACTCACAACCCTCGGGTTGCTAATCCGTTACTCTTCCATCAGGGCGACCGTGGAACCTTTAGTACCTAACAGAATCCCAGGAAAGATTCGAAAAGACGTGAAGGTTTTAAGTTCATGCAGGGAAGACTGAAGGTTGCAGAATGGATATGCATGTGTAAACCCCTCGGAGGGTTAAAAACGTCCCGATTTGAAAGAAAAATATGTTACCCCAGTAACCCCAGTAACAAAACACTCCATAGAATAACAACCCTCGGGTTGCTAATCCGTTACTCTTCCATCAGGGCGACCGTGGAACCTTTAGTACCTAACAGAATCCCAGGAAAGATTCGAAAAGACGTGAAGGTTTTAAGGTCATGCAGGGAAGACTGAAGGTTGCAGAATGGATATGCATGTGTAAACCCCTCGGAGGGTTAAAAATGTCCCGATTTGAAAGAAAAATATGTTACCTCAGTAACCCCAGTAACAAAACACTCCGTAGAATATATGCATGTGTAAACCCCTCGGAGGGTTAAAAATGTCCCGATTTGAAAGAAAAATATGTTACCCCAGTATAACCCCAGTAACAAAACACTCCATAGAATAACAACCCTCGGGTTGCTAATCCGTTACTCTTCCATCAGGGCGACCGTGGAACCTTTAGTAGCTAACAGAATCCCAGGAAAGATTCGAAAAGTCATGAAGGTTTTAAGGTCATGCAGGGAAGACTGAAGGTTGCAGAATGAATATGCATGTGTAAACCCCTCGGAGGGTTAAAAATGTCCCGATTTGAAAGAAAAATATGTTTTACCTCAGTAACAAAACACTCCATAGAATAACAACCCTCGGGTTGCTAATCCGTTACTCTTCCATCAGGGCGACCGTGTAACCTTTAGTAGCTAACAGAATCCCAGGAAAGATTCGAAAAGTCATGAAGGTTTTAAGGTCATGCAGAGAAGACTGAAGGTTGCAGAATGGATATGCATGTGTAAACCCCTCGGAGGGTTAAAAATGTCCCGATTTGAAAGAAAAATATGTTACCTCAGTAACAAAACACTCCATAGAATAACAACCCTCGGGTTGCTAATCCGTTACTCTTCCATCAGGGCGACCGTGGAACCTTTAGTACCTAACAGAATCCCAGGAAAGATTCAAAAAGTCATGAAGGTTTTAAGGTCATGCAGGGAAGACTGAAGGTTGCAGAATGGATATGCATGTGTAAACCCCTCGGAGGGTTAAAAATGTCCCGATTTGAAAGAAAAATATGTTACCTCAGTAACAAAACACTCCATAGAATAACAACCCTCGGGTTGCTAATCCGTTACTCTTCCATCAGGGCGACCGTGGAACCTTTAGTACCTAACAGAATCCCAGGAAAGATTCGAAAAGTCATGAAGGTTTTAAGGTCATGCAGAGAAGACTGAAGGTTGCAGAATGGATATGCATGTGTAAACCCCTCGGAGGGTTAAAAACGTCCCGATTTGAAAGAAAAATATGTTAACTCCAGTAATAAAATTAGACTTCCATGATTAAAGCATGTCCTCACGTTAGAGACAACCCATATTTGACGGAGCGACCAATAAAACTTGTTTATATAAACTGCTAAAGATCTAATAGGGTTATCTCTCCAGCGAATCAGACGCTTTTGACAGTATTCAAGCTCAATGAGTTAGAAGGCTCCATAGAATAACAAAGGACGCGAATAATTTGTTCGAGAAAGTTCAGTCGCCACCCAATTCCACTCAAGATTGATAAAGAGTCGTAGATGCGATTAAACGACGAACCGGTTAACGTCGTGTCGGCCTCCTACGCGAGTCCAAAAAAGCCCTTTTCCTGTTTATTCCACCAGCATTTTGGTTTTTTTCTCACCAAAAAGGGCGATCCGGGGGTTGAGAGCGAAAACACGAATTCTCATAAATCTCACGTTCCGCTTTTTTGCCACTTTCTTTCACCTTTTAAGGTGGCAACGAGCTGTCCGCTCGGTACTTGTTTATGGACCACCTTTGACTGAGTGTCGAGTTTGGAACTGCAACAACACGTCGTGAGGTATCGCTTTTTTGCCACTTGATCCTTTTAACCTGCTGCTGCGCAATAAAATAACAGGTAGAGCTTGCGTGGATTGAAGTGGGTTATGTGGTAAAATAGTCTCGTAAATTAGACAGAATTGCGTTTCTGAAATCTGCGCACAGCGGTTGAGTGTTTGCTTGATGTCTCAGCGTGACATAATGGAAGTTGATTTGGAATTGAGATCGAATTATGCGGTGGGCCCACGCGTTGCTTACTGCTCGCAAGTGTGATAACTTTCTCTGGCAGGTTGGGGTGCTTGAATTAATGCCGTACTGGAGCAACACGACGGGCTATTGGCGACGGTCTGGGATCAATCCCGAAGGGAAAGACCCGAAGACCACACCACGTAATTTTGAACAATGGTCAGATGACGAGGCAATACCCGAGCTGACACCACACTCTCCAAATTTCCTCACCACGCCAATGTGAGGATATTTGTGGCGACGACAGATTTAACATCCCCTTTCGTGCGTGTTTGTTGGATTCGAACTCGCAATCCTCCGGTTGCAAATCCGTTACTCTTCAAACCGGGCCACATCGGTACGAATTGACTGAAAGAAACCAGCCACGGCGATCATCATTCCATTCGACTGACTCAAGGTCGATTGCCTTCTGTTTGGAGCTGTACTCGGTACCAAAAATGCAGGCATTCTAAAATCATAGTTCGGCAAGGAAGTTTACCTAGAAAATTACCTAGGAAGTTTAACATGCACCAGCCCCTTTCGTGCGTGTTTGTTGGATTCGAACTCGCAACCCTCCGGTTGCAAATCCGATACTCTTCATACCGGGCCACATCGGTACGAATTGACTGAGAGAAACCAGCCACGGCGATCCTCATTCCATTCGACTGACTCAAGGTCGACTGCCTTCTGTTTGGAGCTGTACTCGGTACCAAAAATGCAGGCATTCTAAAATCATAGTTCGGCAAGGAAGTTTACCTAGAAAATTACCTAGGAAGTTTAACATGCACCAGCCCCTTTCGTGCGTGTTTGTTGGATTCGAACTCGCAACCCTCCGGTTGCAAATCCGTTACTCTTCAAACCGGGCCACATCGGTACGAATTGACTGAGAGAAACCAGCCACGGCGATCATCATTCCATTCGACTGACTCAAGGTCGACTGCCTTCTGTTTGGAGCTGTACTCGGTACCAAAAATGCAGGCATTCTAAAATCATAGTTCGGCAAGGAAGTTTACCTAGAAAATTACCTAGGAAGTTTAACATGCACCAGCCCCTTTCGTGCGTGTTTGTTGGATTCGAACTCGCAACCCTCCGGTTGCAAATCCGTTACTCTTCAAACCGGGCCACATCGGTACGAATTGACTGAGAGAAACCAGCCACGGCGATCATCATTCCATTCGACTGACTCAAGGTCGACTGCCTTCTGTTTGGAGCTGTACTCGGTACCAAAAATGCAGGCATTCTAAAATCATAGTTCGGCAAGGAAGTTTACCTAGAAAATTACCTAGGAAGTTTAACATGCACCAGCCCCTTTCGTGCGTGTTTGTTGGATTCGAACTCGCAACCCTCCGGTTGCAAATCCGTTACTCTTCAAACCGGGCCACATCGGTACGAATTGACTGAGAGAAACCAGCCACGGCGATCATCATTCCATTCGACTGACTCAAGGTCGACTGCCTTTTGTTTGGAGCTGTACTCGGTACCAAAAATGCAGGCATTCTAAAATCATAGTTCGGCAAGGAAGTTTACCTAGAAAATAACTTGTTTTTGTGTAACTCGACTGAAAGTGGAAAAAATTAGTTCTGATCCAAGAGAGCAGAGTGAAAACGTCCGTTCGTAACTAGGAAACTTTATTTTGTGTGGATACTCTTTCGTGAAAGCAACTGATTTAGTTTAGCTCTAGAGCAAGGGCGACTTTTTCGTGTCATTCGAGTTCTTTTACGGGACGTTAATGTTGAGGTAGGATGTAAGGATATATGTATAATAGACCCTCCCATAGGGAGTTCCTGGATACGCTACCGCGTAATCCGTTATCTACAAAAAAAAACTTCACTTTTTTAATCCGCTAAAGCCCAATGGTAGAGCAAATGGAGGGTTGCGAGTTCGAAACTCGATCCAAAATGACGATCGTGTACATGGGGGCTGATGCACCCTAAATTTGTCTCAAATGTCCTTGGCGCGGAAGTTTGGAGAGTGGGGTTCCAGCACAGTTGACCTCGTCATCTGACCGTGGTTCAAACTTTCGAGGTGTTGTCCTCTTCTCTTTCACTTAGGGCCGACCAACCGGTCTGGTGGTTAAGGTGTTTGCCTCCAGATCGGAAGGTTCCTGGTTCGAATCCGGATTAGTGCATGGCTGTTTGTAAGCGTATGGTGTAGAGGCGGCTGGTGCACCTTCAATCTGTCGTGACCGAAAGTCCTCACGTCGGGTTGACGTGGAAGTTTGGAGTGTTGGGTGCCAGTTCAGGTGTTACATCGTCATCTGACCGTGTCTAAAAATGACATGGTGTTGTCCTAGTATCTCTCCCTTACGGGATTGATCCCGGATTGTCGTCAATAGCACGCTGTGTTGCTCTAGTACGACGTTTTAAATTATACGTTTAAATGATGCCTGAGAGTAACAGTCTGAAACCATGTCTATAAGGATCTCATATTATGCCGCAGTGTGTGAGTACTGCTGGATTTGGAGTCACTGAAAAAGGATCTGTAATCCACCCAGAATTCTTTTGAATCGATTTCTGAGTTCCCCTTGGAAATTAAATTCAAATTTTAAGTAAATTGTTAAGAAGTTTCTTTTATTATCACTGAAAATGATTCATTCATTGTTATGTTATTTTGTAAAAGGCTTGAAGTCATTGAGAAACATGTCAGAAACTCTCTAAACTTCCACACCACGCCAACGTGAAGATGTTTGATGCCACGACAGATTTGACGTGAAGCAACTTCCTTTGTACAGTTGGGTTGGAGTGGAAGTTTGTTGAGTGGAGTGCCAGCTCAGGTGTTGCCTCGTCATCGGACCGTGGTTCTAAACAAAATTACGTGTTGTCCTCCTCGGATCTTTCCCTCAGGGGATTGATCCCGGACCGTCGTCAATAGCCCGCTGTGTTGCTCTAGTACGACGCTCATTAAAAATTACCAAATTACCTACTCAAAGAGAAAGCGATGGTTCTGAAAGAGCTACTTTTAACCTCCTTGCTTGGTAATGCAAGCAAATCCTCACTCTGCAACAGGTCTTATGAAAGATTCGTTGTGCGAATTCCAGAATGTTGCCCCCTGTCACCAAGACAGCGGCAGCTTTGAGATATTCAATTTATTAAGCAGCGTCCCACAGCGAGCGATGGCAGAAAATCGCTCCGGGGTCCGGCATTAGCTGCTAATGAAGTGAGTGTCCTTGAATTCGTCTCTCGGACCCAGTGTGAGGGGGTGGTTTTTCATAATTAAGAAAAGAAAGCAGCGCCGTAATGCCTTTCCCAGAACCCAAAAACCCGTCAGTTGAAATATCGTGACACTACTTGCCTACGATGGCGATTGAAATGGTAATCAAAATGAGTCAGCCAAGATTTGAACGATCTTGCTTGATTGACGGGGTGATGCGAAATGTGCCTGGAATGTTTTGATTGAATAAAATTAGTTACTTCCGTTGGCGTGGAAGAGAAATTTGAGCGTTAGTCAAGTTTAGTTTTTGTTTAAGAAGTGAATAATGGTGGTTGGGCGGGTTTTATGAAGCAAGGGCCATGTGTCAAAGCTGTGGCAATTTTTAATTAACGTCGTACCAGAGCAACACAGCGGGCTATTGACGACGGTCCGGGATCAATCCCCTAAGGGAAAGATCCTAGGAACATACGGGAAACACTTTCTGATTGGCTTAGAGACCTTTTCTACCGCCCGAGGCGGTCTTTTCCTAGCTCCCGTAGACTTAACATGAGAACTTTTTGTGTGTTCTATAAAAACGTGTGTACATTAAATTAAACAGAAAATATAGCTTATTCATGTTCCATTTCGTGTTCTAGAATGTTTATTTATTATTATTTTAGTGTTTAGTCAGTATAAATTTGAAGACTTTTTAAATAAATAGCTTTTTTTTAACAACACGGTGTTTCTCACAATCTAAGTTAGCGCGTTGTGCAATCCATCTCATCAATTACACATGTAATTGATCGTTTATATGATTCATTTATACCGAATGTATCCATATTATAACAATCATATGCTTTTTGTTCTCCCTGAAATGATATATTAATTCGACCAGCATCCTTCTTTGAGACGATTCTGGTAGAAAAATGGCTGCCGCGCATGCTCATTGGGCCAAATTTGGTCCCTTGTCGCCACTCATTATATAGGCACTCAAGACAACACCACGTAATTTTGAACCACGATCAGATGACGAGGTAACACCTGAGCTGGCACCCCCACTCTACAAACTTCCACTCTAACCCAACGTGAGACAACCAACTGGTATACAGCGGCCCTATTTATATTTGGAGAGCCGTATCTAGCCTAAGGTTCTGAAATCCATCTATTAGCTATTTGTAAAAGAGCAAATGTGTAGTTGATTAAAAGAGAACGTCATAATTTTTGTCATTTGCTGCAACACTGGCAAAGCCCAAATTATTTGAACAAAAGGATTTAAAGTTTTCCTTACCATAGAAATACATAGCATGCCGAAAACACTTTCACCCTCTAGTGGTCCAGTATTTAAGACTTGATGGAAGGAATGTGTATTTCCCACATTGAGACACGTACTATTTCCACTAAAAAATGCATTGATCAATGTTTTTTGTTGTATGTAAACTAATTTGCCACAAAAATATCTTGTCAAAAAACAGGGTGAAAAATCTTGTTTTGAAAGCAAATCGTACTTATTAGACAAATCCTATATTTTTTATTCTGTATCCTTAATTTTTAAATTTCATTAATTTGTTGGCCCTATCTGGGCAGTTTAAATCAGTTACACATGGGACATGCAAATGATAATGTAGTGTCTAGATCAGTCATTACCAAAGTTGTCTATATCGACCCCAAGGGGTCCCAGTCAGTGAAAAAATTGTGAGTGCATGAGATGTAAATAGGGTCCACGAGTCAGGCAGGCCGACACCAAAATTTTGACTTCCCGTAAACGTAATAATCCACCTAACACAAATGGACGTAACTCTATGGACGTAATATTTTCTTACAATAGAAGTTGAAATACATGTCTCATCATACTTAAATAGCTTAACTTTTGTTCTCAGATAAATGCTACTAAAGATGGCCGAATCTAAAAAAAAATCTAGGCAGTACACCGTTGATTATATGAAGTTTGACTTCATTCCATTATTGTCGGACAAACAACTGCCCATGTGCTTTTTATATAACAAAGTAGATATTAAGCAATGGCGCTATGAAACCATCCAAGCTAGAGGATCATCTGAGAAGGTGTCAACCTGATAAAACAGGTAAAGATTTGAGAAATACTTTCAAAAGAAAAACTCCAGAAGAGACCTACGGTGGACAGTATGTTCGCTTCGACATCAAAAAGAGACGATGGTGGTTTGCGGGCGTCTTACAATAACTCGCTACTCGTAGCAAAATCAGGAAATCCGCATACTATCGGGGAATAGCTTATTTTGCCAGCCATTGAAGAGGTTTTACAAACTGTTCTACACAAACCTGCTTGTGCTCAAAAGAATTCCTTTGAGAAACAACACGGTTCAAAGACGTATCGATGAAATGAGTTATGATGTTAAAAGCTTCTGATGTAATTATCTGCCAACGACTCGTATCTCCATACAACTGGACGAGTCAACTTTACCTGGTAATGAAGCACTACTATTGGTATATGTTCGTTTTGTTATGGACCAAGAAATCCATGAAGAACTTCTCTTCGCGAGGACTTTGGCAACAGATACTAAAGGTGTATCAATATTTAGTGTTTTGAGAAACGTTTTCATGGAAAAAGCGATTTCTTTATCAAATATAATATTAGCGGCAGCATATGGAGCCCCTGCCTTGTTTGAGCGCTGTCATGGTTATTTTATAAGCCATTTAAAACAAAACGTATCCGTGGTGTTTAAACTCACTGCGTCATCCATCGACAACATTCAGTTGCAAAAAATCTTAGTGGCAGATTGCATCAATCTCTTCAAATCATAAATGCAGGAAACAAAATTCGGAGCAACGCGTTGAATACTAGGTTATTTGCGCAGTTGTGTGAAGAAAATGACGAGAACTTTCATCGAATACTCCTTCACACTGAAGTACGTTGGCTGTTAAAAGGCTAATGTTTTATCAGATTTTTTTTCAGTTTTTGAGACTGTTTTTGAGTTTTTGGATGCTAAAGATCCCATTTTAAAAGAAAAATTAATCAAATGGAAACCAGACATTGCTTATTTAAAAGATTTGTTTGCTAAACCCAGCAAAAAAAATCAGCATCTTTCCTTCAAAAGAAGATCTATTTTGAAGGTTTTTTGAAGGCAGTTAGATAAGTGCAGATTTTACGCAGATAAAATGCAGAGGCTTTGAAGGAATAATGGTTTCTTTCATTAGTACAGCAGTTTTTTTTAATTGAATTTATAATTTTTCCAAATTCATTTTTATCTTTATAAAAACTGCAGTTTTTATGAATGAAAAATGAATATTGAAGTTAAAGTTTTGTTTTAATAAAAAATGTAGTTTTTATGAAAACAATTATCAACTAATGTGTTTAATTAATATATATATATACATATATGATAAATTACTTTAAAGAAAGTGAAATTTTTCCATAGTAAAAAAACAGCAATTATTGCAGTTTATTTCATTTTTTAGTCCCCCCATAAAATGTAAACTTGGAATTAGATACTGCTGGCCAACCTTTGATTAAAATATTTATTTCAACGCATATATTGCATTTCTCTAACATACCAAATAACTGAATTTAGTCTGTTATATTTACTCCCAACAAAATTAATAATTTGCATATATCTTGGAATTATAAAACTAATCTGTAATGAATTATCTGTATGAGATGTTAACATTTTCAGAATACTTACAATGCTAAATTCAAATGTGAAGACAGGAAATTCCTATCACATACCAATAATATTCCAATAATATGTGATAGGTTTTTATATTATGCAATATGTCACCTGGTTGCTTATTTTGTAAAAGCATTAAATCCCTCCAAACAAAATTTAAACCATTTTCAATGCATTCCTAGTAAAAAAAAAGCAAAAGTTCAAAACAGAGAAAAAGCAAACACTACATTAATTCACCAATCTTGGATACGTCTCTAAAGGCCTAATGGATAGCACACTGAACACCAGATACTTTGGTCCCGTGTTCGATTCCCATCAGCTGATTAATCATCATGACAACCAGTCAAAAAACTGCAGGTTTCCTGCAGGAATTTTGTCCGAAATTCATGCAGGAAACCTGCATGGTTTTTTTGAAGTTTTGTTGCTGATTTTTTTTTGCTGGGAATTTAATGAGGTTAACATTTAGTTACAAGGTGATAGTCTAAATTTGATAATAAAAAAAGTCCAGCATTGCAGCTTTTCTTGCGAGAATGAAAGTAATGAAGCGTAAAACATTGGACGGCCAAATTTTGCCAGTTTCTCAATTTGGCGCAGACAAACTTTCACGATGATGACGTTTAGCCTGCGTTCAACATTTAAATGTCCTTCACACGGACTTTGAAATTAGGCTTGCAGATGTATAGACTATGGAAATACCACAGTGCATTAACAATACATACGGTGACATTGAAGAAACGGATATCATGTTACAAGATTTGGTCGGAACGAGAACTTAATTTGTAGTTTATAAAGATATATCAGGAATTCTGACTTCAGAGAGACATGCCTGTTATATATCCTGCATTATGGATCATCGAGAGAAAGTTTTTGATAGCTTTTCCATCTGCATACCTCGTGGAAAGAGGCTTCAGAGCGGTTGCCAATCCCTTTACAAAAAAAAAAAAGAGATTTGACATCACTCGCCGAGGAGATTTAAGGTTAAACCTCACTAAATTGAAGCCAAATATCGAAATTTTGCTATCAAAGCACCAGGCTCATCCCTCCCATTAAAAGCAATGATTTTGTTTTGTATTTATTTTATGCAAAAATGTGACGAAATTTGCATTTTATGTAGTTTTAATAAATAAATAAAAACTTTTAAATTTAACTGATGAATTTGTAAAAAATCGATATTAGAAAAGCAGGGGGATAACCAAAAAAAAAAAGCAGAATAAAACGGCACGTGGTCAACGGAACAAACAAGTTTGGGGACCTCTGGTCTAGATAGTATTGATTTAAGTAAAACATAATTGTGTATGAGGGCTTAGGAAATATAGCAGAACAAATTCTTGAGACTTAAAACAATTAAAAATACTCTGTCTTTTTGCTTTCATTTGAGATGTATTCCATGATACAAATATATTCTTAAAATTCTAAATTAAAAACCTACTGTTTTAATAAGTGGAGAAAGTATTTCATTTTTAATTTAATAATTAATTATAATGGTCAATTTTTTTAATTTCCCTACCTTTTGTAACCCAGCTTGTTTCAAACATAAAAGTGTTAATTTTAAAATATTGTTCCTACAAATACAGAAGTATCAGGTGATGGTAAGATCATGGTTCCCACACCTTTATCCAAAAAAAAATTCAAGTACTTTTAAGGACTTTTCAAAACCCAAAACAAATTTTTCAAGGACCTAAAATTTTTTATAACGACCTAAAACAAGGCATACACAAAAATTGTCAATTAAAAAGAAAAACGTGAATACAAAAAAAGACAATTTTTTTAAAACTACTGATAGCCAAAAAAAGAAAGTTTATCATCAATTTTGGTAAAAATTTTGACTTCCTTTTTTTATTTTGCTTTTTGTCTCATCTTAATGCTATCGGGCTACTTGCACACATATCAATTTCGGTCGTGCGATAAATTCTTTTAGTCGCACGAAGAAGAGTATGGACGAGTAGAGCACAGACGGTTCGATCTACATGACACAATCTCTATTTTCCTGTCGTCCACTGCCTACAACAGACGGCTGTCATGGTATATTTTGTTTGAGTAACAAAATAAATCAAAAGTTTTGACTGGTGTTAGGGCTTCTTTACTATCTAGTCTGAGTTTCTATCTTTGTGATCGTTAAAGATAGAGGGAAAATTTCAACGGATTTGAAATCTGCAGAAAATTTTCAACAATAGAAATCTTTAATGTGATTTTCTTTAAATTTTTTTTTTTCAATTGTAACTTTTATATTTTTGCAATAAGAATTTGGCTTTATTTCTTTGGATGCGTGACAGGTTTTCAATGACATCCTGACTGCTAAAGCTACGGTTTCCTAAGAAAGCAGTGCTGTTATCTAGCGAACGTGATACATCATTATGTGGCGGACATAACAAGATGGCTGTCTTAACGTAGACCAGAGGTGTCAACTTAGACGGACAGAATACTGTGGAAAATGGACGATCTAGACATAGCATTACTAGTATAAATTGTAGTGTCAAAGCGGGAAACATCGGTTTCATTCAGAATGACGCTCAAATGACAGACCTGCTTTGGAGGAAACTAGTCTGGACACGTAGCAATGCAACACGAAATTACACTATTATGTACTAGTTAAAAAAATCAAGTACTTTCAAGGACTTTTCACCAAGTTTCCTAATTTTCAAGGACTTTCAAGGGCCCCTAGTTAGGAAAAACAAATTCAAGGACTTTTAAGGACTTTTCAAGGACCGTGGGAACCCTGAACTCAGACTGAAAATTTCTGTTAAAACATTTTCGGCAATACACATGAAAAAACTGCTAGCATTGACAACACTAGTGACTAGTGTTGCTTTGCAGGAAGATACTGAATTTTCCTTTTAAAAAATCAAATATTAATAGAAATTATTTTTAAAAATGCGTAGATTCAACTTTTTCTGAAATTTTTTTAGTAGATTTGAAAACCCAGAAGACTTTGGAATTTTTCCGAAAAATTCAGTAGACTGAAAAAAGAAGCGGATTTTGTTTGAAATAGTCGTTTTGGCACTATTTTAATCAAAATAGTAGCCCAACCTTAAAAATAGTCACTTTAGTCGCTTCTTGCAGCCCTGTATTACCTATAATAAATGGAAATGTCAATTGGGTGGCAACAAAATCCTCGAAAAAAAGTTCCCTGATAGTGTCACAAAAATGTCCCTGATTTTACAGTTCCCTTAAGAAATGCTGTGATCCTTG
Organism: Metellina segmentata; assembly: GCA_947359465.1. NCBI lineage: Eukaryota > Metazoa > Arthropoda > Arachnida > Araneae > Tetragnathidae > Metellina > Metellina segmentata. The sequence goes on along the minus strand of OX375874.1, from coordinate 13,869,215 downwards.
ATTGGCATCAATTTACAGTATCCACACATTACTTTATACTTTTAAATATTTAGTATCAGATGGGGTAAAAGGATAATTCTACACGAAGAAGAGTATGGAAGCTTGCACACGGTTCGATCTACAAGACACAATCTCCATTTTGCTGTCGTCCACTGCCTACAACAGACAGCTGTCATGGTTTATTTTGTTTGAGAAACAAAACAAAAGTTTTGACTAGGTGTTAGGGCTTTTTTATTCTTTAGTCTAAGTTTCTATCTTTGCGATAGAAACTTAGATCTACAGATAGAGTAAAAATTTCAACGGATTTGAAATTTGCAGAAAATTTTACAACAAAAGGATATCTTAAATGTGATTTTCTTGAATTTTTTTTTCAATTGTAATTTTTATATTTGTGCAATAAGAATTTGGCTTCATTTCTTTGGATGCGCAACAGGTTTCCAATGATGTACTGACTGCAAAAGCTACGTTTCCTAACAAAGCGGTGCTGTTATCTAAAGGCGTCCGTCTTTATAGAGACTATAGGTGTCATTTGACAGAATACTGTGGAAAATGGACGATCTAGATGTAGCATTATTATATATCAAGTAGTGTTGAAGGCGCAAAACAATGGTTTCATTCAGAATGACGCTCAACTGGCACACCTGCTGTGGAGGAAACTAGTCTGGACAAGTTCCAATGCAAGACAAAATTACACAACTATGTACTAGGTAAAAAAAAATCAAGTACTATCAAGGACTTTTCACCAAGTTCTGTAATTTTCAAGGACTTTCAAGGGCCCCTAGTTAGGAAAAATAAATTCAAGGACTTTTAAGGACTTTTCAAGGACCGTGGGAACCCTGAAGATGAATGGTAAGATGACTACGAATAGCTATCTTGTCCTATAAATTCTAAATGGATTTCCCCATTCCAAAAGATGCAGGGGTTGGACAAAAATATGGAAACACCTCGTGAAATACATGCTTGAAAAGAAATGTTTATTCTAGTGAAATGTGTAGGTGGCACTGGTGTTTTCGCCTACTGACGCCACCTATACAACGTCGTAAATACGCTGCGCAGGTCAGTCGTTGTCGGATCCCCAGTCAAAGATAATATCAGTCATGAGTTTCCTTTCGGACAACATAGACTACCTCATCCAATAAACTGTTCAGGTGCCTCTACATATCCGGATCCAAGAGTATCTTGACCACGACTACAGACTAATTTGCCTTTTTTTGTATGTAACTTTGTATTATTACAGTATACATAATGTAGTGCATAACGGGAAACCTCATTATGAGAAGTTCTGACCATGAAACCAAAGAAAGAGTGCCTTCACGGTTTAAACCAAACCACTTTTCCGCAGCGTGTCCACAAAAAACCATTTTTTACCTGTCCTATGGATGGGGGGTAAGGGGGACACCTGCGATGTCCAAGTCCAAGATGTAATTGCATCATGTCAGAGCTAACAGACTTTGAACGTGGGCAAATGGTTGGAACTCGTCTGATGAGTGATTCCGTAAGCAAGGTAGCCGAAGTGTTTAGTGTTTCAAGATGTACTGTATCTAAGATTTATTCTGCATGTTTGAAAAGCGGAAAAACATCATCCGCTAAATCACAGCGCGAACAAAAGTTTGTGTTGAGTGATCGTGACTTGCGATCATTAAAGAGGATTGTGACTAAAAATAAGAAGACCACAGCCGCAAAAGTTACTGCTGAAATTAATATCGTGCTCACAAACACTGTGAGTACCAAAACAAAAAGAAAGGAGCTCCATGAGCTGGGTATTTCTGGCCAAGCTGCAATTCAAAAACCATTCATCAGTGATGTTAATGCCTGTCACAGGAAAAAGTGGTGTTTAAGTCATAAAGCCTGGACTAGTGACAGTGAGCAATGGAAGACAGTAATTTGGACGGATGAGTCTTGTTTCTCACTTCTGGCTGAGTTTATGTCTGGCGAACGTCATCCTAAGCCTATAATACAGATTGCTTGTTGCCAAGAGTGAAACATGGCGAGGGTTCTGTGATGATTTGGATACCCATATCGGGGTTTTCTGTGGGGTCCCATGATTGCTCTGCAAGGCACATTAAGGCCAAGGATTATGTGACAATTTGGCCGATCACATCCATCCCATGGTACAAACTTTTGTTTCCTAATGGTGACGGTGTCTTCCAAGACGACAAAGCCTCTGTTCACACAGCTCACATCGTCCAGTACTGGTTTTCGGAGCATGAGGATGATTTGGTCACCAGACTTCAATATTATTAAATCTTTGTAGTCTATAAAGTGCGTGATCGCTATTCAATGCCATTGTTTTGAAAGGCAGCGGTTTTCCTACACCATATTAGGCAAGGTTACAAGTCTTTTTTAGGTGTTTACATATTTTTGTGCAACCTAATACAATTTTTTTGCAATGAAATTACAAAAATTACTTGCACTCATTCGAATTTTCATAATTACAGGCATGACACTAGATGAATACTTTGTTTTTGCAATTTTCTTCCAGGCTCATTTATCATTTAAGTCAAGAGTGGGATACCCAGAAATTGTAACATACAGTAAACAAATACTAAACAGTGCCGATTTCTTTATCATAAAGAACAAGTTCCTTCTTGAAACAACATTAGTTTAAGTTAATCCAACCTTTCCAAAAGGAAGAGTACATCAAAAGTAACAGTAAACACTTTGCATAGTGGGATGGTTGCTTTGGGGCCAAGCTGCACCAAACATGACATCAAGTAAAGAAAATGAGTAGGAAAATCAAGAATGTCAAAAGAAAAGAGGGATTGTGGAGTGTTGTGAAAGCGGAGAAGAGATCCCTCCAAGGTTCCCACCCTATTTCAGAAATAAAATTCCGACTTTTCCAGACAAATTTTTACAAAGTTCCCGATTATACTTAAGCAATTCAAGACAACTTTAAGGTGAAAAACCAAGAAATAATTTAGTATTCAATAGCCAATAATAAAAACCAATTTAAGAATTATACACTAAAAATTAATACACAAAGCACAAGCAATTTTTGCATTAAAATAACCTATTCAAATAATCCACATATTTGACTTAAATCAATTTGTGATTTAATATATCATAAAGCATGAAATTCTTCAATTTAAGCCAGTGGACGAAACAAAATTCTTTATCTGTTAAATATTAGCTGTTTCTTTTAAAATCAGTTGAAACATTGAATTCATAAAATAAAGTGATACGACACTGTGTAAGAATTTTACTGGCTACTATTCTCCAAAGCATCTGAGAAGCCATGACCAATCATTTTCCAGGTCATAGAGGTAATTTTCATTGGTTTTTTGGACAAAATTAAATTCCCTGACAATTCCATGTTTTTCAGGTTTTCCCTGACCCTATTCGGAACCCTGGGGACCGACTAAAGACAGTACACCTCACAGGAAAAGAAAAGATCACTAGAGTAACTTGGGTTTGTGAAGCCTGTATAAAGATGTACCCCGGAGGTGCACACAATGGAAGGATTGGACACGTGTGTATAAAACTCAGCTGCACAGTTGGCATCCAACACGGGCACCAATTCCTAGTGGTCAGCCCCATTCAGCGTAAGGGACAAATATAAAAAACACACAAACTAAAATACTTAGTATAGGGCAGGGCTCGAAATACCCTGCTGCACAGTTGGCAGTAGCTGCACAGTTGGCATCCAACACGGGCACCAATTCCTAGTGGTCAGCCCCATTCAGCGTAAGGGACAAATATAAAAAACACACAAACTAAAATACTTAGTATAGGGCAGGGCTCGAAATACCCGGGTGCACATGAAAATAAAATTGTACACCTAAATTTTTCCCCGCTAGGTGCACGCAGTGCAACTAACGTTAAAAAAAGGGGGAGGAAATACGTGTTTTATTATATTTTGATATTTGAACAAAATATTAGTATCAACCTCTCTCGCTCTAAAGGAACGCAATTAAAATTTCTAAATACACACAATGCGAAAAAAAAAATCACTGGGTCGTAACGGGTTTATACAGGAGGAGGGTTTACTTGTGCCACTGCCACCAGAACTTTCCGATGATCAAAACATTTTCCCGATGGCTTTGTTGAAGCGACTGTCGCGATAGCCGTGCGCCGGATTACCTTGAAAAAGCGAAAGTTTTGAAATAAATACGACACATAATCCAACTATGCAGTTCGCCGATGGAAGACAGATATAAATCCAAGATCCACTTTTGCTGTCTTCGAGCCTTGTTATTGGCCAAACAATGATGGTAATGGTAATTTTAGTTAACGTCGTACTAGAGCAACACAACGGGCTATTGACGACGGTCCGGAATCAGTCCTTTAAGGGAAAAATCGAGGACAACACCTCGTAATTTTGAACCACGGTCAGATGACGGGCCAAACAATGAAGAAATTGAGAACTATGGGAACGAGGAAATTGAGAATATATGGTTACATTTTCAAATTCCATTAGAAGTAATAACTTCGTAGATAAAAATATTGGTTAAATATTTTTATTTACTATCTAGTATTAACCTATCTAAACATGCCCAACTAATAAAGTAGTTTACATTACATTAATGCTCTTATATTACGGGGTTTTTTTTTAATGTACACCTGATATATAATCTGTGCACCTAATTTTAAAACTTAGGTGCACAAGGTGCACCTGCATTAAAAAATCTATTTTGAGGCCTGGTATAGGGGGATTCAAACTCATATGTATCAGGTTGCTTTTACAAAAAGGGCAGAATTCTAAACACTCGAATTCCTTGGATAATAATATTTTTGTTTGGATTCAGGTCTACTCTAACATGAAGGATAAATATTAAAAAGCTACTGATAACATCAATGATTTATATAAATAAAATAGAGTACAAAACAAAAACAAGAGTACAAAAAGTGGTATTTTGTTAGATTCCCAATAAGTTTTTAAAACTGCATTCCCAATCAATACTATTATTTTTAGGGTCTCAAAGTAGGAAACCCAATTATTTTATTTTTAAAAGGATCATTTTTGAGACTTTACCGAGTAGAAGCAGTTTTTTAACTTATTTCTATCAGGACATTCTGTGTCTTTAGGTTAACTTTTACCAGATTATCTTCTTTTTAGGTTATCTTTTCAATATTAAATTTAAATTATAAAATGTGAAGGAATTTCACAATCATGATTTAAATCACATAGAATTTTATTTAAATACACATACCCTGTTTATAATAAAACTTGTCAATATTAGCTTCACAAGAGATTTTTGTTTGGAAAAGGAAATTCCTTCCTCTATTTAACAGGTTTCCAAACTCAAAATGCACATTTGAATTGATTGCCTAAGGATTTATTGCATGCAGCCTAAAAACTGCTAATCTGTATGTGCTCAGATTTTACTCACACACTAAGTTTCCATTGCTTTTGATTAACTTGACAATTCAAAGTGTTACTAAAATTATGGATTGTAGAAATTTGTGTCCCAGATCCATAAAACATTAATCCACTTTTATCAGTTTTACATTCTCCAAACAGTTGACTTGTACAACCTGCTGGCATTGTTAACAGTAATTGTGGAGAAAAAGAAATTTTGTGCAGTTGCTACAATCAAACACTTGTGAAGTAGTAGCATAAAAAGCATAAATTTAAAAAAATAGTAGCAAAAAATGTGTTTTCTTAAATCCCATTTTAGTTGCTCCAATACAATATCAATCGGCTAAAACACAAAATGTGCTAATTAAGTATGAAACAGATCTTGTAAGTGGAATTTATATTTTTAAATTAAAATGGAAGTATGTTTTTGAGTTTCATGAAAATTTTGCAAACATATTTCAAGTGTTTTTCTTTTTTATGGATTTGGCACCACAATTTCAAAACTGGCATGCCTTCAAAACATATTTTTTCCATCTATTTGTTCTAAAAAAGGATCAAGTTTTCGTTGACCATTAGTGAATTTTCAAAAATAGAGCTTTTTAGACGAATTTGCTCGACACCGAGGTAAAAAGTATCAAAAAGTTGTGCTTATTCACTTGTGGTAACCTTATTTGTGTCATAAAAATCCATTAAAAGGTTTTCCGGTCAGACACTGAATGTTGACCAGGAGGAACTGCTTGATCCCCTTGCCTGTGAATAGAAGTAGGGAAGCAGAAGTGACACCTAAGTATAAGAAAAATACATAAAAATAAGAAAATTTTCAAAGAGGGAAACTCAAAGAAAGTCATTTGATTTTATGTCCATAAGGCTGAAAAGTAGTTTTTTAACACTTATCTATAAAGATCACAACTGCCAGAGCTAAAGCACTTGTAAAATAGCCCTAGTAGCGTAAATTCTTTAAAATTAAATTTTAGTCTCCTTTTAAACCTTATTTTAGAAGCAATTTTAGTTGCTCAGGTACAAAATGAATCGTCTAAAGCACAAAATGTGCCAAGTTGTATGAAACGGAAATTGCACCAAGAAATTAAAATTTTTAAGACTTAATATTTTCTTTGAGGAGGTCTCATGACAATCCAACAACCATATTCTGATGTTTTACTTTCAAGGTCTCCACAGCTAGGCATCAAAACTTTGAAATCGGTGTCCTTGAAAAATTTTCTCTCTGAAAAACTATTCTTCCTGGGTTTTTTTTTTTGGTTGTTTAAAAATTAGATTAAATCTTTGTTGACCTTGGGTGTGTTTTACAAAAGTCGCCAAAATTTTGAAATTAGCAGCTTTTGCCTAACCCCTACTGGCCGAAGTTGAAAAATAGTAGCAAAAAGTCGGCTTTTAGTCTGCTGTGACAATTCTGAAAAATGTATACAAAATATACTAATCAGAAATTAATAAAATGGTTTAGTGCAACGCACATCTCAAATCGTCACTTTTAGTTTGAAAAAAACGAACCATCACATCTATTTTTTTTACTTTTTATTGTAATTTTAATTATTTTTATTTAATGAGCTACCCAGAAACACATTATCCTATTTAACACACAACTCTATCGAGTAAAAAAGACGAAAATTCTGCATCAACATACAGCATGTTTCAATCACATAATGAACATTATAGCCTCAGTTGAAGTTTAGGAATTTTCAATTCAAGCACATACATTTTGAAAAAGGTGAGATGTGTTAAAATCAATCTTTAAAAACTGAAATCAAGTAAACTACATTAAAAAAACTATATTTATTTAAATATGAACAAATGGGGGAACAGGAAAACCAAATGATGTAGCAACCGCTTTCAGATCAAGTGTTGTGACGTCATAAACTTTCTTCATGTGATGGGATTTGTATGCACGGACATATGCTTTAAATGCTTCTTTTGCTGATACTTGAAGGAAATAGTTTTTTGTAATCAGTCTCTCCAACTGTAACACAAAATTAAATTTTCAATAACAAACAAGATACACAAAGCAATCTTCACACTACAATAAAACAAAACCTGAACAAAAAAGTGTAAATTACTACAATAGCTGAAACAACATAAAACATGTATATGGCATAATAAAGGCTATTATCTAAGTATTGAAAACAAAGATTGAATGTTTCAATCGAATTTTAAGATTGACATAAGCTAGTTAAATCTTTGAGTAATCAAAATAACTTCTAAAACAAGTCTTGGTTTTCACACTTAAACGAGGTTGTCTCGACTAGGTATCTCTCCAGTCGCAAAACAGACCAGATCTGGACGAACAAGATATCTCGTCACAAGAAAACAGTCACAATCATTAGAAGAAAACTGACCAGATCCCAATATCGACATAACAAAAATTGGTGATGACAAGATATCTAGTCATTAGCAAAATTGGTTAGGTTTCAATGGATGAGATGCCTCATCAAAACAATTTGGAGGATTAACAATGGCAGAAGAGTTACTGTTGTAGAATTATACAATAAGTTTTAGTTCATACCTGACTCTGTACGTTTGCTATTTTGTTCCAAGAAAAGTCATATTCTTGTAGCGGTACTCGTGCGTGCTTGAGGTACCTGAGAAAACCCAACTCCTCAGGTCGGAGAATTAGCAAAGCATGTCCATTTTGGTTTTCTCCACGTGCCGTTCTACCAACTCTGTGTATATACTCCTGTAACGCAAAATGTATAATTAGAAACAAATATACATAAATTGAAATGCATGATTAAATGCCATATCCAATGTTTGAATAGCTTAAGTATTTTTGTAGCTAAAAACATTCAACTATGTTGCATAGTTGCTCTGGATATCTTTAAAACCACGGATATATCTAATATTCACAAATAAAGCACTTAGTCCTCAGCTTTACATCACTAAACATTTTCTGGATTTTCCAAAAGATTCAAAATTAAAAACCCATTTCCACCAAACTAAAAATTGGAAGACTTGTAAACTTAAACACAACACTAGAATTTTTTTTAATTTACAAAATAGCTTAAAAAATTTACAAAATTAAAAATTACGCTAAAGGTGATTTAAAAGCTACGAAATTTGAGAAAAAAAAACATCCAAGATCTCATTGACAAGATTATAAACTTACCTTTGGGTCATCTGGTGGATCGTACTGCACTATCCAGTCCACTTGTGGAATGTCCAATCCTCTGGCTGCTACATCTGTACACAGCAGAATACCAGTCTTGGCTTTACAAAATTCAAAGAATGTGACTGTTCTTTTGCTCTGCTTCTGCTTACCCTGTATACATAATGAAACAAGTGTATTTATTAAATAACTGACAAATGTACAACAGTAAATTAAAATTTATTTTCAAACCCCTATGCCATAGGGATACAACATCGACAACAAACATCAATGTTCAAAATTAAAACATCAGTGTTGATAATACATTGCCCCAAAACCATCGATGTTTAAAAACATCAGTGTATTTAAACTCCCACCCCATTTCTTAAAACTGGTTTAGTAACCTCAAACATTGATGTTCGCCCGAGGAGATTAAATTTGTCATTTGCCGTGTTTATTAATTTATAACTATAATTTTTTTTCCTGTCAAAACTAAGTCACAAAATTTTATAGACAATTAACATATCTTTTATTTTTAAATCGAATAATGTAAAAGAAAGTAATATTTGCAATAATTTTACATATGTACTACTAACAATTAGAATAATTAGGTAGGTATATACATAACAATATATATAATTATTGTTAGTTATTAATTATTTATCAACTTATGGGGGGGAACACAACAAACTTATTTTTTATTTACTGTAAATAAAAAATATTGAGGCCTATATAATTATTATACGCTCCAATATTTGTTATTTGGTTTGTAAAAAAAAAGAATTTTGTCAACTTTCTCTCCTCCTTAAGCCAGGCCTCAAAATAGATTTTTTAATACAGGTGCACTGCGTTCACCTGAGTTTTTAAATTAGGTGCACTGCGTGCACTTAGTGGTAAAAATTAGGTGCACAATTATATTTTCATGTGCACAGTGCACCCGGGTATTTCGAGCCCTGCCTTAAGCCAACTTTTTTTTTTCACTAACTATCTCACCAGTTAGGGAAAAAACTCTTTCCAGTGGGACGGATGTCGCCATCACTATCAAATACATAGTTGCAGTTATTTTTCTTAATTTTTACTATGGTACTTTTAACATCCAAAAACAAAACAGACAATGTAAAAACATCGGCAATGTTAAAACAGCAATGTTAAACAAACATAGGCTCCATAAATCGATGTTGTTTTGAAAACATTGATGTTGCATCCCTACTATGCCACTATAAAAGAATCATATACAGTGACCCTATTTTATCAAGCTTCGATGTAGTATCATACATTCATGATCTATTTTATTTTATTTTTAGATGAATTTTTGATTTATGAACACAAGAGAAAATCTCAATCGATTTCTTTTGATTTAAGAGCTTAAAGTTCACTTGGTTGATTTCGGTTTAAAGCGCAAGATCCAGAAAAGGATAAGCTGCACTCATCAAAGGTCACCTGTTTCAAACGATTATCTTTCATTGAACTACTAAGAAAAGCTTTGAGTGTCTCAAGTTTGGATGAAAAGAAATTTCTGTTTTCAAAAATATTCCATCATACTTAGTATTAAGCTATAAGATTTCATCACTTGCGTTTAACAGGGTTCCCACTCTATTTCAGAAAGAAAATTCTGACTTTTCCAGACAAATTTTTACAAAATTCCAGGTTTTACTTAAGCATTTCACGACACTTTTTAAGGTGAATAAAACAAGAAATATTTTGGCATTCAATAGCTAATAACAAAACTAATTTAAAAATTATGCGCTGCAAAAATTAATACACAAAGCACAAGTAATTGTGCATTAAAACAATCGTCTCTTTTAAAAATGGTTGAAAATACAATTCATGAAATAAAGTGATACGAAATTGTGTATGAATCTTATCGACTACTTTTCTCCAAAGCACTTGAGAAGCCATGATAGATCATTTTCCAGATCATTGAGACAATTTTCCAGGTTTTAGACGAAAATTCGCAATTTTCCCCGACTTTTTTAGACATAGTTAAATTCCCTGATAATTTTAGGTTTTTCAGGTTTTCCGACCCATGGGAACACTGGTTTAAGGTGTAGTTCTTTGTAGTTTCAAAATCATTCATCAAGTTTTTATTTGCTTAGTCGTCATATTGAAGGGTGGTATTTCGTGCACTTCAAGTCCAAGCAAGCGCTACAAACTTCACCTGTAAGTCGGTTTCTTAACTCGGTTTTAATTTTACTTAACATCAAGAAAAAGATTTCAACAAAGTATGTAAAGGGAAAAATTGTGAGTAAAGCCATTGCTAAATTTTTCAGGGTGCTAAAAGTGTCCGGTAATCGGTTCCAAGCACTCCAAATTCCTGGCACTTTTCTTCAGTCTCTAAATAATTTATTTCCAGACTCTCAAGCTTGGACGTCAAGTTGACAAATAGTTGAGAACAGATGCTGTCTTGAAATTCTACAAGTTGCCCCCCCCCCATTTCCAAATCATAAAGTTGCATCCACTGGAAATCATTTAATTCCAAAGTACTGTAAACTACTACATATGATATGATACTTAATTATTTTAATTGTCTGCTCCATGCTTCTAAATTGATTAAATCTTTCACCAAATTGGTCAAGTAACGAATTTACAATATGCTGGCACTTTATTTGCATGGGTTCGATTTCAATATGTGCAGTTCTGCTGGCTTTCTCTAAATATACTTTTTTTACTCGAGGAAAGTACTTATAAGTTTGTCCCTAAATCTTGCTCAGAAATTTTAAGTCTACCATCCGTACACGACGCATGTCACCAAAAATGTCATGACCTGCCACAAACATGACAAAGATAGAGTGAGAATTTTAACAGATTTGAAATCTGCGAAAAATTTTACACCTGATCAATACCGCAGGTAGTCAGAATTTTATGTGAATTTGCGACATGCCCGTGTCATGTCAGGTGAAAGTGGGACTCATTCTTAACACTATTGTTTTTTGTTTTAAAGTTTACAGTATCACAAAAAGAACTGTCATGGGCCACGCCATGCTGACCTGCTAGTGAATAATATATAAAAGTAACACTCACGTGAATAGAGCTGACAGGCAAATCTATGTAGTTGAGCAGCTCGTTGTGAAACTTGACCGACATGCAAGAGCTGAAGAACACCATTACCTTCTTGTTTCGGTTTTTCTTCAGAAAAGTGAAGAGCAGTAAAAATCTTTTGTCAGACTGACACACAGCATAACCCTAGGATAAATAAATTAATTAAAGGCATTATAACTATTGCTTCAGATACTTCAAAATAATATTTAATTATACAAAAAAACGATTGTGAAAATACATAATACGTATAACAATAAATGAGTTCAAAAAAGGCTAGGTAGGTGAACCAACATCGCAGTAGAGCAAAAAACAGGATAGTAGAGATATTCCGGAATTAATTATCGAGGGAACGATCCAAGGTTAACAGCTTGTAATTTTGGACCAGGTGACGAAGTCCCATGTGAGCTGGCACTCCACACCAACAAGGACATTTAGTCATTTGAGGAACATATTTCAAGTGCACTAGCCCTTATATGCGTAAGTTTTTGGTTGAATCGAGTTTCAAATTCGTAACCCTCCAGTTGCTAATTTGAAACTCTTCCAACTGGGCCACCTGAAGAGAAAGGAATTGATTTGAAAAAGATTGGTTGGTTTTATTGTTATCAAGGGAGCAAGGGCCACATTGGCCGAGCTGCACCAAACACAAGACAGATTCAAGCAATCGGACAAACAAACAACGAAAGTTTTGCTGACATGGAAGAAATGCACCCAGGAAGGAATCAAACATGTGCAGCCTACAACTCAAGATTCCCAGAGCAGTGGATAAAACCACTGAGCCACAGTGGACCCTTGAAAAATCTTGGAATAAAACCCCAAGATTAGGAGTTGAGCTTTCCTCTCAGCTGTCAAAATGTTCTATTTGAGTAAAATTTTAAATTTCATGTTCACGTATGTGCATACAGAAAAAAGTAGAGACTAGGTCCTTGACTTTAATACTATTTGAAGGTACGATTTTTAAAAGGAATAGGAAGGGCCAGGGGTGAAATTGAGAAGAAACAGGAATAAAACATTATGACTGCTAATTAATTCCAAACCCTTATTCAAATACATAGTAAAATCCATACCTGTTTCAAACCTTCTACTGTGGCTTCCTCTTCCACGTCCTCCACTCCTATGTAGAGAGGCGTCTTTTTTATTGCTGCTAGCACCAAATCTTGTGTCTTTTTTGTAAGAGTGGCACTAAACAAAAGTGTCTGCCTTGTTTCTAAAACAATTTTTAAAATATTACATACACATTAATGCTTTTTTTTTTATAATACATGCAACTTGTAAAATATATAATTCTTTAAACCTTTTCTGATAATTCACTGTCTTTAAAGAATTTTTTATAGAATATAACAAACACTTAACATCATACAGTACAATGGCTACAGTAATCACAGTACTAATTTAAGCACATGACTAACCACCATCTTGAACACTGTCCTAAAACATTATGTGACATGCTGTATAAATTTCTCTGCTGCTATGAATTACTGTATGTGTTGGATTGCAAGGCTTTTAGATACCACTGTGTTATGTGTATTTCATGACATCAGCTTGAGTTGTGCAAATGACTACCTTCATTTTAATTTAACATGTCATTTGTATAATAATGTTAGTTGGATTTTATGGTATAAGGGTCAAGTTCAATATGTGTAGAGAATATTTACAATTCCTCCAAACCTAGTCAGTCGGTTGGTTGTTTTGAAGTTTTAATGTCACAAGAGTAATATTTGGCCATGCTTTAAAAAAACACGAGACATCAAGTAAAATATGTTATGAAACGGGGTCCCCACTCTTTTTCAGAAATAGAATTCAGACTTTCCCAGACAAATTTTTACAAAAATCCAGGACATCCAATTGAAGAATTATACACTGTAAAAAATTAATAAACAAAGCACAAGAAATTTCGCATTAAAATAACTTATTCAAATAATCCAACATATTTGACTCAAATCAATTAATGATTTAATGTATCATAAACATGAAATTCTTCAATGTATGCCAGTGGACGAAATAAAATTCTTTACCTGTTCAATATTAGCTGTTTAATTTAAAATGGGTTGAAAAATTGAATTCATAAACTTAAAGTGATACGAAAGTATGTACGAATCTTATTGGCTACTTTTTTTTAAAGCATCTGAGAAGCCATGATCAATAATTTTCCAGGTTTTGGACGAAAATGTGTAATTTCCCCCGATTTTTTTGGATAAAATTAAATTTCCTGACAATTTCAGGTTTGACCTGACCCGTGAGAACCCTGCATCTAAGCTGCATGAAGGTTAATTCAAGAGATAAATGTGTGCAAAGCAACAAGCACAACCCAAAAGATTGATAATCTGCACATTTAGGGTTAAGTTCGCAGTTTTCAGAGAAAAGCACTATAGCATTGAATAAACGTTTCTGCATTTATAGCTAATTTTATAGGTGGGGAAAGGAACAAGGATTGTAACTATTGACAGTAATTTTGTCACTAGCACCACAGTAACGTTTTACTCATTTCTTGAATTTTCAATGACTTCTCTGATCTAGTCAACAGAGCGTTAACACCAAAAAGAAATTAAAGGCCGCAGAGGTTTGGACACTGTACCAGCAGCTTGCAAGCTGTAAGTGATGCAGGTTCAATTCCTGCACTAACTCTGGGTGTACTTTTCTCATCAGTGTCAGTAAAACTTTCCTTGTTTGTGTATATGTACATTTATTTGACAGAAAACCATTTCTGGTGTCATTTGGCTCTTGCTCTCTAATAAAACCAACCATAAAGCTCAGAGGTTTTGTGACCAGGTTTAGATTGAAATCCAATGTTTTTCAACACTGGAAATTTTTTGCATCCATTCAAATCTGGACTCTGAACTTACCTGAAGCTAAATCATATTAAATTTCCTTCACTCTATCTGCTCTACTATTATAAAAGGAAGTGTTTCTCTGTCTGTGTGTGTCCTAGTGAATCTATGGCACTTACAATAATGAAATTTGGCACACAGGTAGTCCACATTTTCTTGCAATTTTTTTTTTATTGTGCATGCCTGAATTTTAAAATTTTACTTGGAACATTTTTAAATGAATTTATTAGATTTTTTTAACTTTCTTTCTTCCTTTATTGAGTGATGTCAGAAAGAAGAAACCAGTCGATTTTACTATTTTTGACCTTTGACGTCACAGGCCTTTTTCGTCCGAATTGCCTCTGGTTCTTGCCAAGTTTTTCGATTCTAGCGTGTTTTGATTCACGTTGTTGACAACACCTACCTCGAAGCCATCACAGCGTTTCAAGCAAAGCAAACCAATTATATATAGAGATGACTAGCATTCTTCAGTGCTTTTTTTTTCTATCTCAGTAATTGTTAAAGATAGAATGAAAATTTCAACGGATTTGAAATCTCCAGAAAAATTTACTTTAGATTACCTTACACATTTGATTTTCTTTTAATAACTAACCTTTCAATTGAATATCTTTTATATTTTTGCAAGAGATTGTGACATCACGCCTATTTGATCTTTCCGTAATTAATTGAGAACGCATAGCTATCACCTTGGTTGGCGAGTGTCAGCGAGCAGTGGTCACACCTCGAAGAACTGTCGCAGGCAAGGAAAATTTTACATTAGATCTTTACCTTATACATTTGATTTTCTTTTAATAGATATTTTTCAAATGAATATTTATATTTTCATGAGAGATTGCGATGCCATGTCGATTGGATCTCTTTGTAATTCGAATTTGGCCGCATTTAACAATGACGAGGCCATCACGTAGTTGGGAATTCGTAGCAATCACTTGGGGGTAGCGAGCAGTGGTCACACCTGACCCCATGAAAAAAACTGTCATGGCAACGCAGTGGCTAGTAGTTAATAAAACATACAAACTTACTTGATAATGCGCGTATGATACACTTCATATCATCTTCAAAACCAATATCCAAGATTCTATCTGCTTCATCAATAATTAAGCATTTGAGGTTCTTGTGTAAAAACTGAGGTGTATTCTAAGAATAAAAAACAGATGTGTTGCATTCTGACAGTATTATTTCAATCAAAAGTCTGATGTTTTATTCAAAATACACATTGAAATATACAGCATACTGTACATTTAATATTACTTTTTTGCTTTTGATAGCATAATTTAGTGAGATCAAATTAAATCAGGGCTGCTACAACCAAATCTCCCGTGAAATAGTAGGGAAAATGTCTGCTCTTAAACCCTATTTTAACACTGTGTAGTCTTTTAGTATCCTATTAAACCAGATGTTAGTTGCTTAGATTCAAATTCAATAGGCTAAAACACAAAACATGCTAATTAAGTATGAAACATGTTGAAGTTCCCACCAAGAAATTTAAACATAGCGTTAAAAACTAAATATTTTCCAATAAGGTTTTCATGACAATCTCGTCCGCAGAGTCAATGTTTTCTTTCATGATTCCCACAGCTTTGTGCCAAATCTTTGAAATTGGCATCTCTTTGAAAAATTTCCTTCCCAGAGAAAAATACAGTGCAAAGCCTCAAATCTGGACATCCCAAATTCGGAATTGTCCAAAATCTGGACATTTTGCTAACCACCGTTTTTTTAATCTCACTTTTTTCTATCTTTCCTCCTCATTTAAGAACAATTTTTAAAGAAAAAGGTGTTTAACCAGGACCAAATTGACGAAACACAAAATAACGGACATGTTCATAGTAAATACTACACAGAAAAATACGGAAAATTTGTATCAAAAAGTTTTTCCTTTTTTTTAAATTATTCCTATTTATATACCTATTATTTTAGTATTGGAAACACGTTCCAGATGTAAATAACAAGCAGAAATATTTGCGCATGGGGAGGGGGGTTAGATTATGGTTATTTAGACAAAAATCTGCAAATAATCTCAAATCCCGAAAAGACTGAAATCTGGAATGTCCAAGGTTCAGAGGATTTTGGACTTTGTACTGTATTTTTTTCATCTGCAATTAGTTTTAAAAAAAGGACTACATTTTCAAAAAAAGAAAGGCAAAATGTTTAATTTAGTAGCTTTTGAGAGGATTTTACTAAAAAAGACGTCCATAGTAGTCAAGGTTGAAAATAGTAGTAGAAAGTTGCATTTTAGTTGTTGTGGCAGCATTGTGTGTGAATATGAACCAATTAAAATGTTTAATGAGTACTTTATTGAATGATTCCATAAAAACTGAAGTCATGAACACTTAAATTCCATGAAAAAATTTACCTGCAAATGATCGAGTAATCTGCCTGGTGTAGCAATGAGGATATTTACACCCTCTATGAGTCTGTCAGCTTCTGATTTCCTGTTTGCTCCTCCCATGATTATTCCATGAGTGATGCGAGGATGGAACTGCAACAACTCCTTCACAACACCATATGTTTGCATGGAAAGTTCTCGTGTGGGTGATATAATTAGGACACCTGTACCTTTTTTCGCAGAAAATTTCGATTTGGACATGAGTTCAACAGCAGGAATAAGGAAGGCCAGGGTTTTACCACTTCCAGTTTTTGCAGACACAACAGCGTCACTAAAATGGAGAGAAATGGAGGTCACTAAAATGTTGAGCTGTAGTAATGATTTACAAAAATTAATGAGATTCAAATACAGTCGAGCCCGCATATAGAGAAGTCGCTCAAAACACTGAAATTTATTAGTTATATCTGATATTCGTTACATCCAATATAATAAAAAATGGACTTATCTGCATGTTCTAAAGCAAACGAATTTTCACACGAAGGCTAAAACTTTATTTCATAAGTGTGAAAAGGTCTATAACTTTCTTTTGAAAAGTTGAATTTACAATGCAGTTGTATAATTATTTTCCCAGTGCAAATTTGAATGTCACTAATTGTCTATTTACTTCAATTTCAATGTCTTCCTCTTCGGAATCAACAGAAGTATTTTGTAACATTGCTGCAATGATATCATTGTCTGTTTGCTGTGCTTCAATTTCTATGTTGTAATCGCTATCAACATAATCAGACAAAGTAACATCACCATCCAAAATTATTTTTTCCTGTAATTATTTCCACATGGATCAGACTCAGAAATGAAATCCGAGTCCCCAAATACCTCTAAAAATCCTGTTCGTTTACAGCAATTTTGGATGGTTTTCGACTGAACCAAACGCCAAGCATCATCTAAAAATTGGCAATTGGGGGAAAAAAGAGGGGTTTTGGTTTCTTACTAGAACCCAAAACTTTGCAGTATCCGATATTCACGCTCCAACAGGGTGGCAACAAAATTCTTGAAAAAACGTTTCCTGATATTTCTATGATTTCCCTGATAGTTTCACAAAAATTTCCCTGATTTAACAATTCCTTAAGAAATGTTGTGATCCGTGATTGGTATCGATATACAGTATCCACACAACACTATTTTTAAATATTTAGGGTCAGAGGGTGTAAAAGGATCATTCTCCACAAATATTTTGTATTTTTTCTCTACAGATATTTTAATTGTTATTGTAAGGATTGGAACCCTTAATGGAGCTCTTATAATTGCAATTGAAAAAAATAGAGAAAAAATGCAAAATATTTTGATTATTAACCTTTTACACCTGACCCTACATTATCATACTATTCATCGAAACCAAATGCAAATATACATAAAAAATTCTACAAAAATGTAATTGCAAACAAAAATAACTAATTTAATACACAAAAAACATCATTAGTTACAAAAATTTCAAATTGTATACCACTAGTTGTATCGATAGCCTCACGCCGACCAAGACGCTGCGGCCGCGAAAAAAACCCGACGAAGGCGGTTTACGCGGTACTTTAAAAATTACGACGCCATGGTTCTTTATTCGAATTACAATTTTCGGCGAATACGATTTATTCTATCCTCAAAAGCACTCGTAATAGTGGCTCTCTAAATAAACGACAATGGTAGTCGTTTAAGTTGTCAAAATTTCCCTGATTTTTTGTAAAATTTGGAATTTTTCCGTGAGATTTCCCCGATTTTTCCAGAATTAAAAAGTTTCCTGAGAATTCCCTGATTTCCCGGTTTTCCAGGTTCTGTTACCGCCCTGTCCAATACTAAGCTATATGCGATCTTTTTAACACTATTTAATATTGCAGTTCTAAAGAGACAGAAAAAAAGTTGTAATAACCAATATTTCGCTGTATCCGAGCTCACAATAAGTGGGCTCGACTTTAATCACTAGGTTGCCATAATCCTAAAAGAGAGATTGCCTTTGACTCTGTCACAACTCCCTCCAAAAACCTTACAAAAACTGCTGCCACAAGTCTTTACATCAAAGCTGTACCTTTAAATGCAATGAAGATTATTTTGCTTAAATTAATAAATTTAAAACAAATAATCCATGTGAATACTTTCCATGACTCAGTATTGAAAAACATCATAGATTGACAGAATTGTTATATAAAATATGAAATTACAATTCAATGTAATAAACAATAACCATTTCAGTACCTTCCACCTAACAGCTGAGGAATGGTTCTTGCTTGGATTTCTGTCATCTTCTCAAATCCCATTTCTTTGATTGCCTTCATTGTTTCCTCTGAGACACTGCTTTCTAAAGTGTCAAACTTAGTCTGACTAAGATTTTCCATGGTTGCTTACCTGTAAACAGAAAGCAAACAACATTTGTTACACAATGCAGAGTGCATTTCCATTCTCTAAAATAGTAATTACTACAGTAACATTTTTAGTAGATGTACTAAATGAAATTAATCCTGGCATGAGATAATTTGTTAATACAACCAAAATGAAGGGTATAAAATTTAGGCAAAGAATGCTTGCATTAGAAAAAGATATTGGAAGTCATTAGTATTCAAGTAATTACAAGGTATGTTTCCAAAGTTCTGAGAAAATTGGGTTAATTTTTTATTTTAATAATTTTAAACCAAGATGTAAAAAAAATCAAGTCATCAGATATTTTTATTTAAATTTCTGTAGACCCTATACTCTGTTTTTAAAAAATTATATACAAATTTTTATTAAAAAATTGAGTTTTTGACATGACAAGTAAATCAATATTTATTTTAAGTAAACAATCAGAATTTGTGACAAGGTAAATTAATATTCATTTTACAAAAAACCAAGGTTTGTTACATGGTAATACATTTAAAAAATGAATTTTCAAAATAAAAGCTAAAGGTAAAACATTTTTTTAACTTTAAAACACAAGTTGACATCCTACACAGTTTTTCTTGAGTAAATTGCATCATCATTAACAAATTTATCAGTAAGTGCAAGTGACAAACCTAAATTAGTCTGATTAGATAAATATTTGTTATGGGTCACTACTTTTAAAGTGATAGGTACCTGTTTCAAGGTCCATTTTGCAAAATGAAAGATGTTCAAACTTTCATCCTTTCAAATAAAAAGCTCATTGGAATTTTTTATTTGTTAAAATTTTAATCACATTAATTGTGTTATTTTGTATTTGTCTTAATCAAAAAAAGTAATTGAAAAATCACTTTAGCTAAGCCATTGGCCACAGTCAATTAAAGGGATAACAAGTAGTTTAAGCCTAATAATGGGGTTTTTCTTTGGCTGTCCTGACATTTAGAAACAGGCCTACTGGGTCACACACACGCATGAACAAAATAAAAAGCTAGACTTTTTTTTAAGTATAACATTAATGTACACAATATTTTCCCTTGCTTCACACACTTGAATAAATAAATGCTTTATTGTTTTAACACATAAAATTATGTATGAACATTGCCAAAACTTTAAAACAGATGTCGACTTGATTTTTGCTTTATTGTTTGGCAGAATCCCTGACTGAACACTTTACAGATTACTTAGTCCATAGACACCTCAGATTATTTGCAAGTGTTCAATGACAAACATTTTTTCACAAGCTGATCGGTATGGTGTAGCCAATAGTGCTGAAATCACCATGAGCAGAAAGTTTAAAGCTTTTGACAAGTTCTGTGATTTTCCTTGGGTTTATTTACATAGTTATAAAAATGTAAGATTGGTAGTGATTTAAATTAATGATTTAAAAAAAATCATTTGATTAAAATCATGATTTTAATCATTGATTTAAATTGCTGTTGTTAAATCTTTGATTTATCAAGTGATTTAAATCTTGACACCCTGTTTTAAACTATATTACATTGTATTTTTTAATATAACAAATTTAAATCCCAGCATGTAGGTAGATGAGATTTAAATTCAAATTCGCAAAACCAACTTAGGCAAAACAGGGTCAAAATAAGTTTTAAAATGACATGGAAAATGTCCCAATACAAAACTACAGACACTGCCAAAAGTTAAGCTCAGAGAGGAAAATGTTAATTTTCAGAAGCCTATCTGAATTTGAGAGGCTGCAATTTGCTGCAGAGGTGGATGGAAGTATGCAAATGTGTTATGTAACAGCCAATCACGGTTTCGTGTCGAGAAATATGCAAAAAAGGCAATTGTATAAGAAGTCAGCATTGTGAAGGGTTAGAGCATTGGCAGAGTCATTAAGAAAATGATATTTATATAAATCCAAAACAAATAAATAAAACCGTTCCTCTTGTGGAGCAGTTTCCAACTCTGTGAGAGTAGCTGGGGGTGGGAAACGTGCAGATACAGCACGGACGAGGGCATCCCAAAGTTTTTCAATGGGATTAAGGTCGGGTGAGTACACTGGCCAAACCATACACGCAATCCCCTCACTCTACAGGTAGTCGGCGACAATGCCAGCTCTATGAGAACGGGCATTAACATCCATTAAAACAAAAGAAAGACCAACTGCTGCAGCATACAATCTCACAGTGGGTTCAAGGACTTCATCCCGATACCGGACAGCCATCACAGAACCTCATCTATAGATGTGCAGGTCGGTGTGATATCCTAACGAAATCGCTGCCCACACCATGATGCTCGATGATGTCCTCGGGCCGATTGTGAGTGCCTTGTTATCTCTAGACCCTTATACGTTTGTCATCTGGCTCCAGGACAAGTCTTACTCTTCCGTGAACATAACGTTAGCCCAATCAGATACAGTCCAATTCACATGTTGCTGACACCACTTTAATCGTGCCCCTCTGGATGGGATGGGCAGAGCAACACAAACTTGTGGTACCTGGACATACAGTCCATTCACGTGTAACCTTCGACGCACAGTACTGGCAAATATCGTCTTACCAATGGACGCTGCAACCATAAATGTCACACGTGTGGAAGTCGCTCTTCAATTCGCTTCGCTACAACAGCAATATATCGATATTCCGTGGGGATCATACCTTGAGCGGCTGGCCACAGGTCTTCAGACCACTGTTGGAATTGTTTCCATAATTGTGAAATGATGGAATGATGAAAGCCAAAGAAAAGAGAAACATCAGTTATTGATTGCCCCTGCTTTAAGGCATCACACAGAACATCAGCGCTCACTATCTGCCATTCGTCTTCTGGAAGCCATAGAAACAAGTCTGTCTTGAAAACTAATCGTACGAGAGTTCTAAACACTTTTTACAGTACTTACATGCAACTCCTCTAACCCTTCACAATACATCTGCCTTTTTAGCATATTTCTCAACATGAAACAGTGCTTGGCTGTTACATAACACATTCACATACTTCCATATACCTCTGCAGCAAATTACAGCCTCTCAAAATCAGATTGGCTTCTGGAAATTAACATTTTCTTCTCTGTACTTAACTTTTGGCAGTGAGTAATTTTATGATCATCCAAAAATCTTTTTAGGAGTCTTTCCTCCACTGGTATATACAACTTGTTTATGTCATTTAAGTTTTGAAATTGCACACCAGATTTTTTTCCAATGCTGAGCACACGAGTCTGAAATATAGTGTGATTTTGACAAGTAGGCAGTCGACCTTGAGTCAGTTGATTTTGGAATAAGTGTGTAAGGTATTTTACAAGGGTTGCCATTTGCCATGGATGGTTCTCCCGTCAACTCATTATCACTGCTATCGTTTGCAACAGCAGACAAGTCACTTAGAGCCAGAATCTGCATTAAAGACACCAATAGGGAAGTTCTAACATTTTTTTATGCAAATTAAATTTCATACAGCAGTTTCAGTTACTTCCTACACAAAATGCAGAACTTACTAAGTAACAAATGTTACTAGTGCTTAAAACTTTAACTAAATCAACGTGAGTTGAAATAAACTCTAAAAGAAGGAAATACCACCAAGGAACACATGAAATTAAAAACACAGTTGAGTTCATACAGTTGTGTGTTGGGAAGTGTTAACTAAAGATTTTGTTGCATATTTCAGTACGTGATACCACCACAACATTGAGTTTGCACCTTTATCAAATGACAAAAAAGGATACTTTCAAGAAAATAAGATTTTTCCTAATAGATAATTACCAAAAGCCTGGTCAAAACACGCTTTTAAAGGAGCACTATTTGATCAAAACAAGCGATATTTCAGAATATTCTCGAAAATTTGTGGAAAATGCAACTCAGAAACCGTTGACACAATAAAAAAGTATTACTTACGAGATATTGCTCGATTAATTTTCGTAAAAATGTTAAATAAAAACACTTGACATACACACACGTTTTTCCGAAACGACGACAAAACACAAAATGGAACAATAACAGTTACAGTTACTGGATCATATGCGTTCTAATGCACAGTCACAGTTAATAAATAAATGAATATTTAGGGAAAATGACAAAATATTGTAGTGGAAAACTGCTCAGTTCAAAAGTATACTTGAGTTAAAAACAGAATTATTTTCAATTTGTTTAAACATGTTTTTAATATTTTTCAAAATTATTCGAAGCATGGAAATATAAAAATATTTAAATTTGTAACATCAGCGACTTACAACTCGCATCTACACACCCGCGAGTTGAACAATATTTAAATTTGCATGTAGGTTAGTATATTTCTATATTCGAACAACTGCTTGCTGAAATCTCGTAATTTCGTGTTGAAATTTGTTTGCATTTTCTTGTTAAACTATTTTTACGAAACCTCTTATTTCTGGTAGTAATCTTGAGTTTTCAGACAGGTAAATGATACTAGATTTCGTCTAATTAAGTTCCTTTTCATTGTCTGCACAAAAATAATTCTAGTTTGGGACTCAGTGGTTAATATTGCAGTGTAGGAAAACAAAGTTTGTCACGTTTGATTGGATTTTATGGCTCAGGGACCATATTTAGACAAGCTGCACGAAGCAATTACCAGCGTTTGAGTTTTTCAAAAAACAAGTTAAATTTTGCAGCCTTTCTTGCAAAGTAAATCAATTTTCAGCGTTTCTAGAAAGTAAATCTTTAACTTGTTAAGAACTTCGTCAGTGAAGACAAAATCTCAACTTTTCACAAGTCCTAATTAAAATATTTAAAACTGACTATTATTCAAGGATCAGCAAAGTTTTGTTAAAAAATCGATTCTTTTGACACTTTTTATCTTTCAGAGATCTCGTATCAAAATGAAAACTACATACTAAAGGTGGAAATTAACACATTTTTCAAGTGGCTATCGGCTACTGAACTTGTTTCACTCAGTGGCTAATATCTAATAGATAGTGAGTGTATATATATTTCGGTACTTTTGAGTTGATCAAAATTACTGCCTTTTAATTTTCTGATCTTTTGAAAAAAAATCTAATATCAGCAAATTATTCAAGTGTTTCATTTCCAAAGTTCCCAATGATATTTTAAGTTCAAATCATTTTAAATTTCTGAATGTAAATATGACAAGGCGAACTAACTAACCAGTTTTAACATAATTGTGTGATAGTTAAACTTTTGTGTTCATAATTATAGTAAATATGGTACAGCTACAGTCTATGTTTATGAGTGGTTGCAACGGCCTTGGCGAACTTCTTAAGTTGCCAAGGAAATAATTATTTCAAAAATAATTTTAATTTTACAATGGAAAATGAAAGCTTAAAAACACATTTGAGAACGTTTTGACACATATTTTTTAAAAACTTCCGCAAAAAGTAGTAAGCTTAAATACATTGGTGAACCAGCAGAGAAACTAAGCTGCAAATGTTGGGTAAGAATACCCTGAAACTTATCAATTACACTAAATACAGTAGACTGTTTGAAAAGAAAAAAAAGCAAGAAATAATACAACTTGATACGTCAAAACTGTTCTGGGTGGAGTGGTAGCATCCGATACGTTAGGCCGCCAAAGCGATTGTTTACGCCAAATCAAGATGGCGGCTGATGTAAGCAATTCCAAGATGGCCGCCATATACAACGTGAACCTTTGCATACAGTGCATAAATAATAATAATAATTTGTTTAAAAATTAAGAAAAAAGCAATATAAATTTCACTTGAAAATTTTCTACTATTTCAGTCTGGTTTTCTCCGAACATGTACGCAATTTTGCGTCAATTTCATCCTAGTTTTGTCAGTTAAAAAAAAAATTTTAATAAAAAAAAATAATTTATAATTGTTTAAAAAAAAAATTTAATAAAAAAAAAATCGCGATTTTTTTTTTAAAACGTCCGGATTTTCATCAATTTTGAATTAGAAACTTTGCAATGCATAGAAAATTCAAAACAAGAAATATTTTTTTAATAAGGTAGTTCTTTTCTGTGATCATAAACCAATTTTGATGAGAAAAAAAAAATCTAAAAATTCTTCTGCTATCTATAAGTGTGAAAAAATATTTTTCCACAATTTTTCTAGCAATTAGCATTATGTGAGCAACTCAATGGGGATATTCCAGGTTATAGAGCCATATATGGAAAAGCAAGACAAATATTTTTATTGTAACGACTTTACAAGAGGAAATTGTTTTTTAGAGAAGTCAAAGCGTATTGCGCTTAAGGTTTCAATGCGTTTAAACCAGTATACCGGGAGAAATTTGTTTATAGATAAGTCACAGCGTATAACGCGCGATCCCCGCCTGCCGGCTACCTCGCCGCCCCTCCGGGGCCGGCGAGGACCTTTCACCGTTGGCTTCCATGCGTATAAGTCACCGTATTGGGTGCCCACCCAAGCATAGTCCAGTGTTTGTAATATAACCAAAAGCTAAACAAAAATCAAACTTACCCTCATAGCCAGTTCCTTGAAATTCTGACTATGGTTAACAGTCATATGCTCGAATCGATAACCCTTGAACTCTTTGTCCTTCGGGTATTGATACCAGCATATGACTTCCAATAGTCAGAAATTTTTGTAGTTCCTTGCAAAATTCAGCTCTGAATTACCTCAGCCAAAACTTTCTGGTTCCTATTTTTCACCTCAACCATAAAACATTTATCCGTCCCTCGTTCAAGTCCTCCAAACACCCATTTACCCTCCAATTTCTTACTCCTGTTATACTTTCTTTTGCCAAACTTTTGTCCCATCTTTCTACATTTCCACTCCTACCTATCACCAGCATCCTTTCTCAATGTTAAAATCATATCATTCTCACATGATAGACATTTCACCCTCTTCCCAATCAAGCTACTACATGTTTGCAAAAAAAAAAAAAAACATTTTCTAACGTTCAATAACACTATCCACTGCTATATCAAATCAACTAAGGGGAAATGAGCAACCAAAAGGGGAAAAAAATTCTAAATTCCAATCTGCAATTTCAAAAATCAAATTTAATCCAAATTGTTTTTCGAAATTTTAATTGAAATTTAAATAAAGTGACAAATTTAAAAAATTGTAACTTACAATCTGCTTTCCA
Organism: Metellina segmentata; assembly: GCA_947359465.1. Taxonomy (NCBI): domain Eukaryota; kingdom Metazoa; phylum Arthropoda; class Arachnida; order Araneae; family Tetragnathidae; genus Metellina; species Metellina segmentata. The sequence goes on along the minus strand of OX375874.1, from coordinate 13,843,237 downwards.
AACTTATCCTAAAAATTTTGAAAATTAATAAAACAAGTCGATTTTATAAATCAAGAGCAAAATTCATATGCACCCAACAATTTCAAAGACTGTCTAAATTTTAATTCCGTTCTACATTAAAAATAAAAGTGGAAAAGCGTATTTTCTTCCTTAACCAATCATGAGACCCGTTTATTATCGTCAGGAGAAAATATCTAGGGTTGCCTTAAAACTAAGAAAAGCGCGAAAACTGGAAGGTTATCACAATTGGCAATACATCGCTCGAAAGTTGTAACGTATCGGATACTACATACCATCCCTGTTCTGGGAAAAAATAATAAAAAACAAAAATTCCACAAACGACAAAAAAAAAAAAAAAACTTTTAACATTTCGTGCAAAATATTACAACAAAATAAAAATTCCACAACTGTAGAAATACAAATAAAAAATCCACCATAGCTCGCTACTAGAAGTACATCGAAAAAATCGCCAAGGCCATTGCCAGTGCTCATAAACGTAGAGTGTAGCTGTGCCGTAAATATTGTTTAATCCATTGTAGTTGTAGCTCTAAGAATGTTTCTTTGTGCTTGTAACTTATTTGTTGTTCAGAATTTAAAACTGGCATAACATTTGTAATGACATATATATCTATAAAATGGTTTTGTGATCAATTTCCTTATTTTTATCATTCCTATTAGTTTTCTCACTAGTAAATTATTTTCGTAGAAATTGAAATCAACAATGTTTGTTAATGAAGTCTTCAAAGATTTTCAGGAAAATCATGAACCTCTTATTAAAAGGAATTTGAAGTCTTGTAAGTTCTTATTTCTATTTACATCAACTATTACTTTGTGATACGATACACTCGTTGCCAAAAAATTTGCACACTAAGAAAAAGTCGTCAAAATAAAACGAAATTTTACACATGTAAGTACTACTTTGATATAAGTAAGTGATTAGAAAATCAAAGAAAATTGATCATTTATTGCAGAAAAAAGTACAAATGAACGGAAGTTTTAGTACTCTGTTGGACCCCCTCTAGCGCGAATGCACGATGCGACACGAGCGGGTATTGAGGCATACAAGTTCCGTATGATGTCCTGAGACGTCTCGTTCCACAGTTGCTGTAAACGCGCTTCTAATTCGACCAACCTTGTAGGGTGTTCAACTTGCCGTCCCAAATGATCCCACATAAGCTTGATTGGTAACTAATCTGGGGATCGAGCAGGGTAGGGTGGTAATGTGGTGGATTCAGTCTTGTGACATCCTAGCTGTGTGTGGCCGAGCATTGTCTTGTTGAAAAATGGCTCCTGAGAGCCCTGCCATGAGTGGCATCAATGTGGCTGAAGGATGTCATGGATGTACCGCTGGGCTGTCATTGTGCCATGGATCAATATTAGGGGTGACCGTGTATCATAAGCAATGGCACCCCATTCCATCACACCAGCTGTGGGAGCGGTGTGTCGCTGTAAAGCGAAGACAGGATTGAGGCGTTCACCACAGGGCCTCCACACATGAACACGATTGTCATCACTGCTCAAATTTAATCTAGATTCGTCGATGAAGACGACCTGGTTCCATTCCGTTGCAGTCCAATCCCGTTGTGCGCGACACCAATTGGGCGCACCTATGATAGCACACGTAATGGCTGCCGTGATACCAGATGTCCTTCAGCCAGGCACCTTATATGGTTCAGGAAGACACAGGGGCCCGTAGTGAAGGCGCTGCCTGTGTCTGGATAGCAGCCAATGAGGCAGTTGGCTCTATGCGTGCGTTTCGTATGACGTGAGAGTCTTCTTGATGACTGGTCTGTCGACGGCGTCCTGAGCCTGGTCGCTGTGTAAATGACGTCTCTTCTGTCCACTGGTCCCAACACCTCCTCACAGTAAAATCAGAACGGCCTACTTGACTAGCTACTCTCTGAGTTGACCACCTAGCTTCCATCATCCCGATGATTCTTCCCCTTTCGAACTCTGACAGCTGCTCATATTGTCTTCAATGGCGGCGTAACAGCATGTCTACCTCATCGTTTCCTTTGCAAAAGATTAAGTACACTCAAACAAGCTCTGCTTACCTGTTTTATACTCCAAGGAGAACGAAGTTCAACGCCCTCTAGTGGCAATTCACAATCACGCTGCATTTCTAATCATTTGCATATCTGGCCGACATCTACCTTCATGCCAAGTTTCGTTACAATCCCACAATTCTTTCTTGGTGCGCAAATTTTTATGGCGATGAGTGTATATATCTAGCTCTTTAATGTTGAAAACTTTTGTTTAGCTAAACACTAATTGTTTATGCCTTTATTTTAATTGAATATCATCTTGGAGCTAATTTGGTTAACCCCCAAGTTGCATTCGAGTTCGTGTTGTGTGAAATATTGGGAAATCTATTTTTGTTCCAAATGGTTTTTTCCTTAAAAGGTAGTACATAAAAAAATTATAATTTTATATAATAACATGAATAAGTATTCCGATAACTCTGTACTTGCTTTTGTTACCACATTTGTCTTTTTCTATAAATTTCTTTGATACATCTAAAACAATGGTCTTTAGTAATCTATAAAATTGAAAGTTTGAATTTAAAGAAACAGAATCTTTGCTTATGTAAAGCAATTTTTAATAAATTGGATAATTTTGAATTTGTGTCATTCATAACAAATGATATTTCACTTAATAGCATTTCACTCTTCTAGGTTCTAGCTCAAAAAACCTTGGTCTGGCAAATGCTACCAATAGTAAGTGTAGATCTACCTCAGACTCTGGATATGAGGGCAAAAAAATTCATTCTCGCATTTTCAAGGGTGAAATTAAAAATGATCCTAAACCCCCCAAGACTAAGACCTTGGTAAGATATTTAGTATATCTATATTGGGCAGAGGTTGTAATTTATCCACATTTTTAGGATTTTTATGTTCAATTATTGAATTAAAACATTTATAAATTTGTATTGGTTATATTGTAGTATTGGTTCTGTGTAATGATGTCTGCCATAAGTAATGAAGTAGATTAGTTTTAAATGTAGCAATCTCTTCTAAAAGATATATGGAATGATTGCATACGTCATTTATGCTTTAAAGTGATAAATAAAAACATTTATTTTCTATATTGAAAGGTTTTAACAGTTCAAACAATTAAAATTTAGTTTCAGGACACAGTATAATAATTAACACTTATCACTCCAAATAACTTTAATAATACAGCTTCAAATTATCTCCTTGTACACAAAATCCAGCATTCAAATAAATTCAGAGATTGTCTTCTAAACCAAAAAGAACAGCTTGCACCAGCAGAAATAACTACATGATTTGAGGATAAAAATGGCATTCTCAAATGTTCCAGGAATCAATTACTCCATTTTTAACAGCTTGTGTACTTTGAGTTGTCGCTTCAAAAAATACTATATACTTAGTATCTATCCATGTGATAAGATGATACTTTTCTCGGAAATGTGGAGTTTTTCTTCCTGGTGACCATACGTTTAAAGATCTTGGAGAGGCAAGTTAAGATAATAAGATTGATGTTTCTTTCAAATGTGATGCTTACAGAATATTTTGTTTTAAAGTGTGCATTGAATAATCAGAAAACAATAGTTTTGCGTACCATAAAAAATATACTAAATTAAGTCTTTAAATTTTTCCAAACTTATATTTTTCTGTTTTCAAAATTTCCAAGTAATAATTTTCCAAGTAAAATACTATCAGAGTATTTTTTTTTAATAAATGGAGAGATATTGATAGCATATTACAATTCTAAGAAAATCATATCTCTGTTTTAATGGATCGCTTGGAATTTATTCCTAAATTTATGTGACTAAGTATTGACACTTAATTTACTCTGTTAACAAATATGAGGGGTTTTTTAAATTAACATTTTTATGTCAAAGTTTTGTGATGAAAACATTGCTTTCTAAAAGGGATATTTAGAAACAATTGAATTTCTAAATATTTCAATACCTATAAATGAAATTGTGTTTCATTTTTATTACATTATTTTCTAAGTGTTTCCTTTTCCCATTTTTTTTCAACCAATTTTTTTTTAATGCCCGACCACTGACTTCGACACTGCAGGTAACAAACTGGTTTCCCTTGTAACCAATAGATATCATTTGGTATTTTAATGTGTTTTAGGGAAAAGCACATACACTTGGAATTCTCAAAGTATAGTTTGCACTTATGACTACGGCAACTTTTTTATCATTCCTTGAAGTTGCATTTATTTTTGATACACTAGAATCTAAAATAAATTATTTGTAAAAAAAAAAAATGAAAAAATTCAAAATTTATTGACATATTTAGTCATGTACAACAGTATTATATATCATTAAATACAGAAGAACTTTGATGTCGTTGAATGGCCGATTGTTATTTTCCAATCGTTTTTTAAGATATGCTTTAAGGTTACAAAGATCTTTAAAATCCATCGATCTGATATCTTCATACGCTGTTTCGATGTTGTACGCTTTCGATTCCGAGTTTTCTACAAGACGAATCAAACATTCTTAGCTCCTTTCGATTTTCAGCAAACTTTTTAGCAGATTTGTCTCAAATTTTTTTTTTTTTTACGTGACGCACTAAATGCAGTTGCCACTGAAACCGCTCGGAATGTCCTTAATAGTGGAAAGGTGGTCGTTCGAAGCCATGTCGCTCAGTGTGTGAGTACTGGCTCAGGCAGTTGGCCGATGGTCTGAAATGCATTGTACCGTGGCTGCCTTACACAAGTGATGAGATTGTCCACATCTGTGTAAAATCCGCAGACTTTTTCTGCAGTTGTGAAACAAGTGTGCCACGCAAGTAACTTGGAGCAATCTTGTATGAAGCACCTTGAGTGTGTTTCTAGCTGCAGTCATATAATACGCTGTATCGTATAGCAGAAGCGCAGAATCCTTTTGCTCAACGTTCAGAGATTTCAAAACGTCATCTACAAGGCAAACAACATTGATGATCGACACTCATTTCGCAAACTCTGCAGTCGATTACGCAAGTTTCCTCTGGATTATCAAGAGTACCAACAAATGTGTTGAAGTACTTCTTGCAATACTTCGGCGTTCACAAGATTAATAATTTTGTATTAATTAATTCTAAGCTAAATTTTAAAAAGTTGCAGATGGTTTCACTTATGAAAAGTTGCATTTATGTTGCGGTATGAGGAATTTTGGTTTTGGTACTTTACATGCAGCGTAGAATAATTGGAAAAAAAGTTGCATTTGTTGCAATATGTTGCCTTACTTATGACACATTAAGAATAAAGTTGATTTGAAAAAGGCAATGACTTTGTCAAAAGGAATAAATTTAATACTAGAAGTATTGAAGAATATAAACTTTTTAGAATTTTATAAAGTTGCTAAAAAGTTATAAAAAATGATTTGAAGACTAGTAGTTATGGGCAAGATAAAGGTATTCGACTCCTCATATTTAGAATAATACATCCTCAAATAATATTTTTTAGAGTTAACATTTAATCTAAATCAAAAAATTATTTTGTATTAAAGATGTCCATGCATACAATGTTTCTCTTGTATTTAAATGATTGTATGTAATGTTGCTGATTTCTTCGCAGGGTTTTGAGGATGAAAACTGGCCAGAAATTGAAAACATGCATGTTTATAAAGAGCCAGAAGGTAATTCTAATAAATTTTTTAATACCTCAATGTTACGTTAATACAGTGTTCCAAAGTTTTGATTATGAAAACAAACTATTTAAGATTACTTTGTTTCTTGCATAAGGGTTTTTTTAGTTCATAATTTATGAACAATTTTTCTTATAAAGTAACTGAGCAAAGGAAAAAAAATTTAAGGATTCACATCTTCTGTTATTGGATTTTAAATTCTTAACTAGTTTCATTTTTATATTTTTTGTGGAATACAATAATATTCCTTGGCTCATGAATATTCGTTATGAATGGGTCATTTACAGTAATGAAATTAACTGGGGCAATGTTTTTTTTTTGTCGACTTTCCTCGATTTCTTGAAGAGAAGCAAGTTTAAATTGGTTAGAGCATCAATCAGAAATTGCCTGCACTTAAACTATGTCCCATCTGTACTGTACTACTCTGGACTTTGGTGTTTTGAAGTTGGAGATTCATTTTTTATAATTCTCTAGTTTACATCAAATGAGCTATAATAATTTTATTTTAACATGCGTTCACAATAGACATTAATCTTGAAAGCTGAATTTTCCATGCACATTACTCTATAAATCTTGTGTTCCTTCCCGCAGATGATTATGAAGATATTTTGCCAAAGAGTGAAAGAATTCAAAAAGCTGAAATAGATTGTTTCTTTCGACTGTGTAGTTTAGGTAGAATTGTTGAACCTACAGATGATGAACTGCAAACATTTCAAGAAGATTCCATACAAAGTAATTTCATGTTTTAATTTTAGATTTATTAAAATAATTTGAATACTTAAGTAATGGCTCACCATTGTGTGATTGTTACGCAATTCCAAAAATGATCACAATAGCCCACTGTGTTTGTCCAATGTGATGTTAATCGAATACCTACTTACCAAAAACAATCGTGAAGACGATTCTAAAGGACGACAAGGTCATTATCTAATGCGCCCATATTCTTATTACAAATATTAAAAAGTTACAATTGAAAATTATTTATTCAAAGAAAATCAAATGGTAATGTATCAATATGGTGTAAAATTTTCCGCACATTTGAAATCCATCAAAATTTTTAATCCATCTTTAAAGATCCCGATTTTACAAAAAAAAAAAACTAAACAATGCCAGTCAAACATTTTTATTTGTTTTGCTTCCCTTCGCTCGAATCGTTTGTGCGCAGGAAATGAATCTGATCTCTTCAACGTTTGAAGGTCTAATTTGTAATGGAAAAATATAAAAGTTACAGTTGAAAAAAAAAATTTATTTTTTAAATCAAATTTTTAGGTATTGATCTGGAGTAAAATTTTCCGCAAATTTCAAATCCATTGAAATTTTTACTAAGTCCTTAACGATCTAGGAGATAGATAAAGAACTCAAGTTTTGCTCAGAAAATGAAAGGGAAAAAATAACAGGGTGGTAAACAGAACAGGGAAATCTCAGAAAACTTTTAATTCTGAAAATCGGGGGAAATTTCCAAATTTTACAAAAATGCAGGGAATTTGTACTATTTTTATACCCTAAACGGCAAAATACTTTTCGCCATGGTTTTCGCGACTGACGATACAACTTGTGGTATATGATTTGAAATTTGTGTAAGTAATGTTTCTTGTGCATTAAATTAATACTTTTTGCTTGCAATTACAATTTTGTAGAATTTTTTGGTACAGCTTCAGTCAACGTCAGGGCTTGAAATACCCGGGTGCGCTGTGCACATGAAAATACAATTGTGCACCTAACTTTTAAAAAAGAGGGAAGTGACGTGTTTTATGTTATTTTGATGTTTGAACAGAATATTAGTATCGACATCTCTTGCTCTAAAGGAACATAATTAAAATTACTAAATACACACTATGCGAAAACAAAATCGCTGGGCCATAACGAGTTTATACAGGAAGAAGGTTTACTTGTGCGACTGCCTCCGGAACTTTCCCATGATCTAAACATTTTCCAGGTGGCTCTGTTGAAGCGACAGCAGTGTGATAGAGAATTTAGATGTTTAAATATTTTTATTTACTATCTATTACTAACCTATCTAAACATACACAACTAAAAAAGTAGTTTACATTACATTAATGCTCTTATATTACGTTGTTTTTTTAATGTGCTAAAATATTACCTGTGCACCTAATTTAAAAACTTAGGTGCACCTGTATTAAAAAATATATTTTGATGTCTGGTCTACGTTTATAGCTGTGGTAACGGCCTTAGCGCTTTTTTTTTGGCACACTTCTAAAGTTGACAAGGAAAGAATTATTTCAAATGAACCAATGAAATCAAACGCCAGTTTAATGGATTTTGAAAGAACGTTCTAGAATATTCAAAATGAAAATTTTAACTTTCCTCTTGCTGAGGTTGCCATAAAAACCGCAATAACCATAATACAGATGGGCTGCCATAGCTCCTTACTAGAAGTGAGTCAAAAGAAAAGGCGTCAAAACCGCTGTCATCACTATAAACGTAGATTGAAGACGTATCAATTTTTTTATGTGTATGTGCATTTGATTTTGATGTATCTATAGTAGGATAATGTAGGGTCAGGTGTAAAAAGTTCATAGGAAAAAATAAAAAATACTTTGATTGTTTTATGCAGTTGCTGTTATAAGAGTTCCATTGAGGGTTCCAACCCTTACAATAACAATTAAAATAATTGAAGAGAAAAATTAAAAATATTTGTGGAAAATGATTTTTTTTTTTTTTTTTTTTACCCTATCTGTTAAATATTTTAAAAATATTGTCGTGTGGATACTGTATATCGATACTAATTGGGTATCACAACATTTCTTAAAGGAATTGTGAAATCAGGGAAATTTTTGTGACACTATCGAGAAAATATCAAGGAACTTTTTTCGAGAATTTTGTTTCCACCCTGTATTAGGATAGATTTTTTTCAGTAGAAGTACCAAAAACATGTCTTCCAAAAAGGGGTGTTGAGTTAAATGTTTGGAAACTGCTCTACACCATGGATGGTAATATCCTAATTTCTAATCTCTGATCTTTCTCTTCAGGATGGATACCAGACCGTCACCAATAGCCAGTTGTGTTGCTCTAGTGCAGCATTAATTCAAATACCTACCTAATTTCTAATCGAATAAATTTGATTGCCGTCATCTGGTTGGAATGCGTATTTACTGTCATCTAGATTTTTATACTTCTCTAACTATTGCTGATTTTCCAGGGTTTTTGTGCATACACACATAATTTGCAAGGATTTTGAAGACACTAAAATGTTTTTTTTTTTTAATTTCCAGATTGGAGTGAAGATTTCTGTTTGACGCCACTCATTGATTTAGAAATCCTGTATGATAACTCTCCTCTGGCTGATATTCCAGTTCCTGATTTCGATTTTTAAAATGAATTAATTTTACTGTATAAAGTATCTATTTTCTATCCTGTCAAAATTATGTAACTTCATGTAGCATCTCCTGTATCTATTCGTCTTCATCTTTATCTTCATCATGTGCATTTTAAAGTGTGATTAAAATTTTATCTTAATTGTTATACATCCAACTATTGTTTCAAAAATAGTGTGATACTTCTGTGATTTTAATTTATAAAAAAATGTAGAATGCTGTATCATATATATACAATCGAATTGCACTTCAGTATCCAGACTCGATTACGCTTCGAACAGTATGATGGGCAAAGAATTTGACTATTTTCTTTAAAAGAACTTGAAAAATGGTTATTTTATGTGCATAGATTGAAATGCTCAAGTTTGATTTCTTTCCTAAATGAGAAAAAAAAGTTTTTTTCCAAAGCTTAACCAGGCAAAGCCTGAATTAATTATTTTTTTCCAATATCAATTTCTTTCTAGTATATTGTTGATAAGATGCTATTTATGTAGGAAAAGCCTTTTTTTTTTTGTTGTAAAATTTTAATAGTATTGGCAAAAGTGCAAGGTACCATATGGTACCACTAGGCTTTTAAGGGAGCAAATTGTGAGTAATGCAATTTCTTATTGATAGTGACGCAAGCGGTTTAAATATATTTTTACCAGTTTATAATTTGAAATTTATACAAAAATGCAAATGTATGGCATTTTGCTAAATATATAATAGTAAAAAGAAATATCCTAAGACAAGAAAAGAAAATTTTTACTATCCAGAAAGCACAAGATAAATGGTAATACCAATGATATTACTAATAATACTTGCATTTTTTTTATGAAACTAGGGGTCTCCGCCCCCTGCTCGCTTACGCTCGCCAACCCCCGGGGATTGCTACGCAATCCCATTTGGTCTGCTTCGCAAACCAACACTCCTTTTACATATGGCATTTGGTTTGCTTCGCAAACCAACATTCCTTTCGCAGAGTGAAACCATCTGAATAATTTGTATTATCCTGATTTCCCTTTACGGTCCATCACGTCACAGCGAGGGCTTCTCCCCCTGCTCGCTTACGCTCGCCGACCCCCGTGGGTTGCTACGCAATTCCGTTTGGTTTGCTTCGCAAACCAATACCTCTTACGCAAGTGATTTCACTCTTTTTTGCTTTAACACTTAATGCACCCTAAACTAATAGCCGCATCAGTAAAAAATCTTCTGCATCTTGTTCCCTGTACAATTTTAAGTAAACCCTGTTAATTTCCAAACTTTACGATGCGTACTTTGTACTTTCTCGGTAAAACGTCTGAGAACAGAGGGAAAAAAGCGAGCCTTTTTCCTCGCCAAATAAAAAGAAATCGTTTTTATGGCAATTGTTGCTACGATAAATTTGATATCTGGCAAACCCGATAGTCAAAAATACAACCCTCCGCGAAATAAAAAATACGAAATTTGTGTCACCAACTTTTGATTGCATCGAATTTATTTATGAACCAATTTTAAAAATAATGGTACCGTAAGAAAGAGTACAGTCTGAGGTATACTGCGCTATTTTCAAACTAAAAAACTAATAGTAATACGATATAGATATGACAGTTTTAGTTAACGGTAGTAACAAAAAGTAGCGAAAATATCCAAAGATTCCGAATTTTGTATGACCAACTTTTGATCGCATCCAATTTAATTATTAACCGATATCAAAAATAATAGTACCGTAACAAAGAGTACATTCTGAGGTATATTACTATATTTTAAAAATTAAAAAATAATAGTAATAAAATATAGATACGGCAGTTTTAAAAAAAAATAACAAAAATGTCCTGATTTTTCCCGAATTTCAAAAAAATATTATCAAGAACCAAATTGAAATTTAAAAAACTCGACGAGCTGCAAAAATTTACGTTGAGAGGTACTCTTTAAAAAAAACTCACGGCTGAAGACTGAAAATTTGTATGTGTTTTGCTCACTCGCGGAAGAAATTTAGCTTCTTCAATTTTAACACTTAATAAACCCTAAACTAATAGCCGCATCGGAAAAAAATCTTAATAATTGTCCAGGGAATACGATGATGAACAAACCATGTCAATTTTGTTTTTTTCCGATCAGTACTTTCTCGGGAAACCGTCTAAGAATCGAGCTAAACAGCCCAGTTTTCAATTCTGCGGCGGCGGCGGTAACATTTTTTTAATATAGAGAGATATAATCAATAACTTTATTACATGGTCTATCTGCAATGTTATTTTGAGTGAAAATCTAAAAAAAATGCAAAGCCTTACGTCACATTTTACACACATAGTGTGAATTCGACAAATGTAGTTTATAGCAGCACATCTTGAACCAAATTTCTTTTTAATTTATTTCCACCAGTCTTCTTGATTCTTTTTGCTACGTTTTTTCGTTAGCAGAGTTTGCCAGACCCTCTCTCTCTTCTGAATCTAAATAATCTTTTCTGTGGTTTTTTTCCGTGAAGTTTCTACATTTACACGTAACTGACGACCAGATAAATTATCTGTAAGTTCTCCTTCATCTTCTGCCGAGTCTTCATTTGTGATACTACTGCAACATCAGGAGGTTCAATATAGATATCTTCTTAGTCCGACTCCGAGTTTAATTCATCAAATAGAAGAGCTTCTTCTAGTGTTAAATATTTTTGAAAAATGAAACTATTTCAAAATATTAAAATATACACATGATTTAAATATATACATAAAAACTGCCATAAGAAATAAAAGGTTTAAAAATATTGTCAAACACACGTTTTAATTCCATAACTGCATTTTAACCTACAACTCTCCATTTTATACTCTTGGTATTTGTTATTTTTATGAAATAAACGATAAATACTGTTTTTTTTATGCCAAATTTTCGTATAATTATTTGATACACATTTTTTTAACTATCTATATATATAATTCTCTTACGTGGCTCACGAAAAAGACGTTATTTGTAATCGCGTTTTGGCAACACTGTACGATTGTTTTTTTATCGCGAAGTCTCGCGCATCGATTGAATTTATAGCGTTATCGTATGAAATTTTATTGAAAAAAAAAAGGAAATTTTAATGAGCTGTTGCAGTTAGTTTATAATAGAAATCAAAGAAAGCGGAGGATCTTTTCAGGGCCATTTAAAAAACGGTCCTTTTCAGGGCCAACAATTATAGTTCAACAAGACGCTTGCACTACAACTTTCGGCAACAAACTCAATGAAAAAGTGTGGGTCGTTTGAGTGCTGGGAAAATGTACACACAAACAACATGCTGGGTATTCCATTTCCAAAGCAACGCTCACATTTCGAGTCAAAATTTGCACAAAGTTTTCATTTGAATTCTGATTTTAGAGATACTGTATATATTTTTTCTGTAATACAGCAAATTTAGATTTGAAAAACATTTTTTTGGTAACATATTTTGTAAACAATCCCTTCTGCTAGGACACGTGTCTTCATTGAGGCGAGCGAAGCGAGCATAGGTTCGCGCAGCGAACCAATGAGGATTGCGAAGCAATTCTCCGGGGGTTGGCGAGCGTTAGCGAGCAGGGGGCAGGCCCCCTAGTTCTATTATAAATAATAAAAAAAAATTATTATACACTTTTAAACCATTTTTGTATTTTCTAGATCAAAAATCAATGAAAATCAGCGATGAAAAGATAGTGTAAAAGCCTACCGGTACCAGTAACATTCCAGTACAAAAAAGATGTACATGTTATTATATTTTTTTTAAACACTGCATGTAATATCTAGACATAAACAATAAATATTGTAACAAACTTTCATTTCTATATGTATGAGTAAAGAGTCGTACACTTTTTCGATGCGTCATTTTGTCAGCCCAAAAATGTTCTTGTTTCTTCCGCTCAAAGTAAAAATCTGACGTGTTGTGCACTTAAATTATTATCTAGACAGGATTTTTCACTCTCTTGTGTGGTGCCATCTACTAACAAACAAACAAAATATTTACATTATAACGAAGAAAATTGTAATACTTTAAACCTTTATTTCTGGTACCGCTAGGCTTTCCCGGGTTGTTTCAATTCTGTGCAGTAAAGAATATACACTACCCTACAATAATGGACCGGACAGCAAGATGTGATGGTATAAGGGAAATGATACATGCTTTAATAGGGGATGGTCCCCTGTGTTGCAATGACACTAGCAACCCTTCTGGGCATACTTTCAACAAGGTTTTGATACACAGCTATGGGTATTTGTGCCCATTCCTGCTACAAGAATGTCGCCAGAACTGCTGTAGATTTCGGACATGATTCTAATTCATCCCAGAAATGTTCTATGTGGTTTAGGTCGAGACTGAGGAGGCCAGGGAAGACGTTTTACATCCATATCTCGATACCACTACTTGACAGGCTGCGACATGACATGGAGCGTTGTCGTTCTGGAAGGAACATTCGTCCATTCCATACAATTGCCAGAGCGTACTAACGTAGGAAGAACACGATTGTCCAAATGTTCATGTAGGCGTTCAATTGACTAGGAACAACATGTAAAAGTATCAGGCCGTACCACGAAAAACACCACAAGTAGTCGGATTTTATGCAAATCCTCTGTCGTCCTGTCCATTATTGTATGATGGTGTACATTGCAAGCTATGAAAAAAGTAAACTTTTTAAAACCATGTTGTTTTGATGGTATTTCGTTAGTAGCAAAACCGACCAGATCTCGATGGTCAAGATATTGTCATTAGAAAAAAACTGGCCAGATCTTGATCTAAAAAAAAAATCGTCTGTCTTGAGAGGGATGGAACTTTTTGTTTAAACCACTTGGAGGGTTAATTGCTGAAGTTTTTTAAATAATACACTGGGGGGGGGGGGTTCAAAGATTAACCCCTTCCAGTAAAATGATGAGTCTAGCTCGTCATTGGTTTTTCATGCTATACCGCACAATGACGAGCTGCACTCGTCATGCGACTAAAGTTAATGTAATGACAAGTACAGCCAGTTGTATCTTGAAAGTTATAAGAACCGCGCCAAGAACGAATCATATCGGTTATATTGCTACCCGTATGGCCAAAAGGTTAATTTAATTGTGCCGGAAGAGGTTAATGGCACAAACAAAACTCGTGAGTACTCTGAAAATGATTAAAAATTTTGCTGATCAATATCAATTACAACACGAGAGAAACTTGGATGGTAACGTAACTTGGTAGGACCCAAACTATTCAATCTGTATGTGAACGACATACCACAAGATGAATCATCAATGCTTTGCATGTTTGTAGATGATACAGCTGTGTTAGCCATACACCATGATCCTACAAATGTCATGAATACACTCAACAACTACTTAAACTCACTTGAATCCTGGCTTACTGCTTGGAAAATAAAAATCAATGTTGACAAATGCCAAGCTGTTTACTTTACTAAGAAACGGAATACTCCTGACCCCCCTATTTTTTACGGCAATGAATTACCTTGGTCCCCTAAATGTACATATCTTGGAGCCACTTTAGACTCTCGCCTAACATGGAAACCCCATATCACTTCTTTAAGGAATAAAGTCATCGCCGCTAGGTCCACCCTTTACCCCTTAATAGGTCGAAATTCTATTCTTTCAATCGACAACAAATTGCTCCTTTACAAAGCCATGATTAGACCAAAAATCAGCTACGCCAGTCTTGTCTGGGGATACGCAGCGAAACTACCCTCCAAAAACTTGAATCTCTTCAAAATTCTACTCTACGTATTATCAGTGGTTACCCCTGATACTACCGAAACGCTAAAATTCGCGAAGATCTTGAAATTACCGAACTTAAAACTTACTTCAGTAAACTTGCTACTAATTTTTATGCTAATCTTGAATTAATTGATAACCCTGCCATCCAGTGTATCCCCAGATATGACCCTCGTCAACCCGAATATAATAAAAGACCCAGAGTCATTCTTAATCCTTAATGTTCTTTTCTTACTATTTAAATCTGCTTTTATTTTTTCTTTCATTTAATTTTATAATTCTTAAGCCTTCCTTGTCATCTTGCATCTTATGTACTGTGCCAATTGGACTCGTCCTTGACCTGCGCAATTTCTAAGCCACCTGTTTTCATTGGACAACCAACTGCACTCACTCTACCTTACATATTTCAGTGAACTTCAAAACCTGCTCAGTTCCTAACTACTTTCCGAGGGAGATAGAAGGCCTTCGGCCTAAGTTCTCCGGCTCACCCATTATTTCATTTCAATACAAGTACTTAGGTTAAATTGTTTCATCAACATCTAAACTCTTGGCCAGGATAAGGTGGTAGAAGTTAATAAGTAACTTATTTATATTTCAGCAGAACTTTAAAGCCTCTTAATTTTAATTGTTTAGAACTATATAGAGAAGTGAGTATCGCATTATCTTCATAAACAAGCAGCAAAGTTTGCTAAATAATGTGTGAATCTTGAGTATCAAGCAATATTTTCTAGTTCTTCATTTTAAGTTCTTGGAGGAAACTTTACATTTCAGTTAAACATAGGAAACTAATGTCTTTAAAAAAAAAGTAGGAAGCATGTGAAATTGAAACTACTGTGTACCACAAGCGCTACTCCAGATACCAAGTCTAGCTGTTTAGAAACAAGACGTTAGATTAGTTTACCTGTTGCCATGCTTATCTTCAATTTCACTTGTGTTCAAGATTCCAGGGAAGGTGGATCCTAACTCTGTCGATTTACCCACTGCTCTAGCAACCTGCGAGTAGTGCATCGCCTAACCACTTGTAGGTGGCACACTCTAAATTCCTTCCTGGTGTGTATTTCTGTGAACCTTTATTGTGTATGCCCATTTACTTGACGCTCAGGTGTCTCATCATCTGACCATGGTTCAAAATTACGCGTTTTCTTCGTATCTTTCCCTTGGGAATTGATCCCGGACCGTCGTCAATAACCCGTTGTGTTGCTCTAGTACAACTTTAATTAAAATTGCCATTTACTAGACGTTCGTCGTGCGTTAAATGCATCAGCCGTCTCTACGCTAACAAAACGATTTGTTTCGTGCTCTCCTGGCGTTTGGACCAACCGGTCTGGTGGTTGACGTGTTAGCCTCTAGATCGGAAGGTTCCTGGTTCGAAACCGGGTCAATGCATGGATGTTTGTAAGCGTATGGTGCACCTTAAATCTGTCGAGGCCGAAAGTCTTCACGTTGTATTGGTGTGGAAGTTCAATTGTTGCCCTCGGAATTT
This sequence comes from Metellina segmentata, assembly GCA_947359465.1. Taxonomy (NCBI): domain Eukaryota; kingdom Metazoa; phylum Arthropoda; class Arachnida; order Araneae; family Tetragnathidae; genus Metellina; species Metellina segmentata. Next base: position 13,827,156 of record OX375874.1, on the reverse strand, counting down.
GTCCTGAGGGCAGTGGCCCGCGAGCCACATGTGGCTCTTTAGCCACTTGAGTGGGGCTGTGCCACGAATCTATTTTTTGTTCGATTTATTTCGTCTTTAGGCCCTAAAGAAGAGCTTTACGATTATTGCCACTGAAAGGTTAAACACGTGGCGAGGATAATGCAAATGCTGTCATTGAATGCATGGAGAAACAGTCCACTCTATAAAATTGTTTCAATTTCAACAGATGAGAGCAAAGTTATTTCAAAAAGTATCTTCAAAAGTATCTATATAGTTCAAAAAGTATATAAAAGGAGCAAAAAGTATGACCAAAGTGAGAAAGGGTCTATTTTGAAGAAAAAATTTATCACGATATACTTGTTTACCATTGCATCATTCATCCAGTAACACTTTGTGCGCAGACATTTCCAGAAAAAATTTGCAATGTTATGGAATCGGTGATCAAGATTGTCAACACAATTATAGCAAGCTCTTTATCATCGCCAATTTAAGGAATTTTTGTTAAAATGAAAAGTGAATACGCATATCTTCCGCTGCATAATAAGGTACGTTAGCTTTCAAGACTAAACGTTTCGTTTCCTTATTAGTTGAAATTAAAACATTTCTCTTTGAGAAGGGTGTTAACTATCTTGAACTAATGGCCGATCGATAGATCCCAAATTCTATTTTACGGTAGACGCTACGTCTTTTCTAAATAATTTTAATCCTAAACAAGGGAAAGGAAACACAATTTTTTCGATGCTGAAAGAAGTCATTTCATTCGAAAATAAATTATCCCTTTTTGCTCAAGAATTTGAAAAAGAAACATTAATTCGTTTCCAAAGTCTGCTGAAACATTAACAAGAAAATAACTCGGTAATTGACATTTACTATTTCAAAACAATTTTAAATATGAGGGAAGCTTTTCTACGGATGTTTCAGGAATTCAGAAATAGCATAGCGACGTTAGCCTTTGTTAAAAAACCTCAGTGCTGTCGTAACATAATTGAATTTTTCTCCCTTAAATATTGACATTGGCACTTTTGAAATGAAATTATTGGAGTTAGAAAAACAAAGAAAAGCTCCAAATTTGAACGTCTTAATGCTGATATGGAAAAATAAATATGATCTTAGTTTACAGAAAAAGCAGTCTGCTTTGAAAGACCTGGAGAAGGAAGACACATAATTTTCAGCACCTGGAATAGTATTCCTGACTCATGATCAGTTAAAAAAAACCTAGTATTTAATTTTTTTTCACTCTGGCTCTACATATCCATGCGAACAATATTTTTCAAACATGAACCGTATGAAAAGTAAATTGAGAAATCATCTTATTGAAGAGAGCCTGGGATCCTGCTTGAAATTAAAAAACAACGACATACAAACCTGATTTATCCAAACTTTCCAAGGAATTGTAAGGTCATTGTTCACATTAAATGCGTGTTTTGTCATATTTTTACCTTAATGTAATTTTTTTGTAAATAAATAAGGTTAGTATTATTATTATGATATCTGGTCTTATTTAATGTTAGTAGCTAGTTTAAACCGACTCCTAAAAACATGGTTCTTGAAAAGAAATTTTGGCCCTCAAAAGAAATCTTCGTTGTACTGCTGATATTTGGCTCTTTTGGGGACCACTCTGCTCTAAATGAACAAATCATGCTCTCATTGTATAAGTGAACCATGAAAGTAGGAAAGATAAGGAAGTGCCCTAACAATGTTTCGCTACTGGTTTAACTGAAGCCGATATTTCCATGGTTTTAAGGCACCAAGATGGCAACCGCGCATGCGCTGTTAAAACCTTTTTATAAGGCGCATTTATTTTTTCATATTAAGATGTGTTCATTCATTTTGCAACTGGGCGATGCTAAATAAATGAAATTTTTCTAATTTTGGTAATATTTCGTTTTTTAAATGATAATTTAAATATGATATATAAAAAGAATTTACTACCTTTTTACCGTTTGCTTTTAAATTTTGTGATAGAATATGCTAAAATATAATTACAATAAAGTAACAGAAAACTAACATTGCTAGTTTTTTTTGTTGTTGTTATTTGTTTATCATTGGCATGCAAAATGTTTTAAAACAGATTTTAAATTGGTAAAAACTTAATGATTAGTAAAATTATAGGTATCCTACAAATACCATTTCTAAATAATGTTTTAGTTTAGATTAGTTGCTCCCACACATAGCTTCTACCCTCTTGTGCCTAAGAGTCTAGTGCTAATTTATATCCCTCATTCTTGTTTTTATAAATTGTATCCAAATGGGTTTCCACAATTAGGCATTGAAATTCACTTTATTGATTTCCTGCATTCATTGAAAGACACATACTTTTGGCCAAATCATCCATTCTAAATATTTATTTTCTTCTGGTATTTTATTTCGTATTATGCTCAGCTTTATGATTATGCACTGCTTATCCATGCATCTCTACGTTCTGGGTCTTTGTTAAACCTGAAATGAAAACTATTTTAGTTAGATACAATGAATTGATAGATGCATTGAAACATACGTACAGGGTGTTATCAAAATAATGGAAACACACTGTGGATTTATAAGGAATCCTTTATTAATATGGCGTATGACCGCCTTTGGCATGTAATACAGCTTGGATTCGCCTGGGAATCGTATCATACAAGTGCTGAATAGTGTTTAGAGGAATATTGTACCATTCTTCATCATAGGCGTAACCAGGGAAGGGGGGAGTTCAAACCCCCCCCCCATTCAGTTGAGAAATTTTTTTTGATAATATATATATATATATATATATATATATATATATATATATATAATGCATTTTTCACAAATTAATCCCTTGTTAATAACTGCACAAACTATTCATTACTTAATTTTAAATAACGTTTTTCTTGTCTAAAAACATAGCCATCAGGGCGGGGGTGGGGGTTCAACCCCTCCTCCATGCAGTTGAGAAAAATTTTGCTAATATATATATATATATATATATATATATATATATATATATATATATATATATATATATATATATATATATATATAATGAGTTTTTCACAAATTATTTCCTTGTTAATAACTACACAAACTATTTATAACTTTATTTTTAAATAATGTTTTTCTTGTGTAATAAATAAATTTAATCGGTGAAACAATGGTACATTAGTTCATAGGCGTAACCAGGGGAAGTTGGGGGTTCAACCCCCCATTCATTTCGTCATAAAAGATAGTCAAATTTGTTAATGTAGAGCAATCAGACTTTTAAGCTTTATGGCTATTTAAACTAGATTATATAAAAATCTGATGATGATACACATCAGGACATCCCAATGAGTGAAGCCGAATTTTACGAACTATTCGGAAACTCGAATTCAGACACGGAATTTCTAGGATTTATATGACTTATTTTTCTCTTTTTGCTTAAAGACTGCATTCAAAACGTAAGTTAAAATACTTTAAAAATTGGAACCGCTGTTGGATTGGGATCCGAGTCGGATGGCACTAAAAATCTTTCGTCAAATATTTCTTTTGCATTCGCTAATACTGAATAGTGTTTGAAAACTTCAGTTTTGTTTGCAAATAGGATGATGTTAGAAAATGTTTCTTTTTTAATGATAAAAAAAATACTTCAATTTTCCAGGAACCAGGTCATTTGAATATATGTCTAGCTTTGTTAGAAATGCTAAGAGAATTTCATACATTGTTAAGGCGATTTGACCACGGCCTTGAAGTTCCGTATTTAGCTCATTAAAGTGCCCTGAGAAATCACAAAAGAACATGAGATCATTCAACCTATTAAAATTTGTGAGTTCTGGAAAAACTTTACCCTTTTCATCAAAAAAAAAACAACCTAATTTCGTTTAACAAACTAACGAAACGTTACAAAACCTGACCTCGATATAGCCATCGAACGTCATTGTACATAACCAAACCCGAATATACTGAGCATCCACTTCCTCCAATAAATTTGAAAATTGCCGTTTAGCAAGAGCATGTGCTGCAATAAAATTAACGACTTTCGTTACAACTGAAAGCACATTTTCAAAAAAATTTAAAATGTCTTTCCCCAAAGTGCCTCTTGGTGCTCAATGCAGTGAAAATCGACTAAAGAGTGTCCTATTTCTTTTGCTAGAAGCTGAACGAAACCAACATGCTTTTCTATGATGCTTGGAACTCTATCAGACGTTACGGATATTATCTTCTTTAGGTCAACATTCAATTCAGTGAACTCTTTCTTAACTTCATTAATAATATCAATACCAGTAGTTATTACTCTTAATGTCATCAATTTTAACAATTACTCCATCATCATATTTCCAGAAGTGTATCTGACAATAACTGCAAGTCGGGAAAGTCCGGTGACATCTGTGCTCTCGTCCAAATATATAGAATACATTTCTGCATTTTTTAAATCGGACGAAAGTTGAAATTAGCTGCATACCAAAAAGTCGATCTCATTGAATCGCTATTAAATAAAAGGCCGATTCAATAAAATCTTCCACTTAGTACTGCAGTAGAGTTGGGAAAGAACAGCTCACACAATTCATGTTCTGCAGCCGATCAAATCAACAAGTCAAGTACTAAGAGACTACTTACTAAGCTAACACTAAGCTTCTAAGCTAACCGCACCGCAACATTTAGGTGCAGATCGTAATTGGCAAGGTAGCCGTTGGCGAGAAATTATCGCCTAGGTGCTTCCTCAATCGTTACGATAAGGAAATTTCTCATCCAATCACGATCTCCACCGATCAGCACCTTAATGTCACGCAGGGTCTAGTCGAAAGTTGATCGGAAACATCTTTATTCAGTGACAAGATTCTACAGGAGTTGGACAAAATAATATGAACACTTGTGAAAAAATAGCACTCGAAAGAAACCTCTCGTATACTCCTGCCCTCTAGCGGTGAAAGGTGCCACCTAGCGGATGAGCAAGTACACACATCAGTTTGCTACTAGCAGTGATAGAAGTCGGATGCGAAATATATTTCCGTGTTAAAATTGCGTTATGGCTGACCTCTCTGATTTTGAAAGAGGCATGATTGTTGGGGCCCGTCTTGCTGGAGCCTCAGTAACGATAACGGCCACCCTTTTAGGTGTTGGGAGAAGTACAGTGTCGACTGTAATGTCAGCATATTTGAAACAGGGGAAAACATCATCTAAAAAACACAACAGTGGTCGAAAATCGAAGCTGAATGACAGAGACAGAACAGTTTTGAAGCGGATTCTGAGGGAAAAAAACACAAGACAAGAGCATCCCAGATAACATATGAGTTGAACACACGTCTACAGGAAGCAGTTTCATCAAAAACTATCCAGCTTGAACTGCGTATGGCAAATATTCATAGTAGAGCGGCTATTTCAAAACCATTGATTACACCATGCAATGCCTTGAAGCGATGAATATGGTGTCGCGAGCATAAAAATTGGACACAACAACAATGGGGGAATGTAATGTGGTCAGATGAATCGTCGTTCACATTATTCCCGACCTAGAAATTACTGCACCCGACACACCCACTCGTTATGGAACCGCTAGTGCAACAACAATAGATCTGGCTTTGATCAGGAATGTACCATTCCAATGTAACATTGAATCGCTCCAAGAGCTATCAAGCGATCACAATCCAGTTATGTTGTTTGTTGACACACAAGCGCAATCCACCCAGGCGGAGGGATACTTTCGACCAAATTGGAAGAAGTTTTCCCAATCGCTAAATGACATTCCATACGTTGTACCTATTATTAAAACGAAGGAAGAGCTTAACTCTTTCGCTTCGCAGCTCACTAATACTATCACTAGTGCATATCAAGAGACTGGTCGAGTCGTGCACAAGGAACAAGGCAGTCCCTTACCCCCCCCCCAAATTAGGGAATTAATCAAAATTAAAAACCGAGCCAGAAAGACTTGGCAGAGAACACGAGACCCTACGGACAAACAAAACATGAACCGAGCCCAACGGAAGTTCAGGGATTCAATCCAACAATACACACAAAAGTCTTGGACTGATTACATCACCTCACTGTCAACAGAGGATAGATCCCTCTGGAAGGCAGTGAGGAGATACAAAAAGACTTCAAACCGCATTCCGCCCCTTAGGGGCCAGGCTAACATTGCATACACTGACCCTGACAAAGCTGAATTACTTGCTTCCAGCTATGAACAACAGTTCAAGTAAAATGACAATAATGACCAAGAAACAATTAATTTGGTTAATGACTCACTTACTGAATTTCTTAGCACCACACCTACTGACTCTATTCAGCCTGCCAGCCCGTCTGAGGTTATTGAATACATTGGGAAGATCAAAACCAAGAAAAGCCCTGGAATAGATGGGCTTTCAAACACTATGCTCAAAAAACTCCCTCTAAAAACCTTTTTTCTAATCACCCACTTGATCAACTTCATTTTGTCATTACGACATTTCCCCCAACCTTGGAAAACAGCTGTTATTGTCCCTATACTGAAACCAAACAAAAGCAATTGATCACCTGAGAGTTACAGGCCAATTAGCTTGCTCTCAGTCCTCAGTAAAGTCGCCGAATTTATTATTAATAAACGGCTAGAAGCTTACTGTAATGAAGCCAATACCCTTATACCTGACCAATTTGGTTTCAGAAAACAGCTTTCTACCACCCATCAACTCCTAAGAGTTTCTGAGCATGTTTTGGAAGGTTTCCAAAACAAAGAAAGTACTGGTGCGATCTTCCTAGATATAGCCAAAGCCTTTGATAGGGTCTGGATTTACGGACTCATCCACAAATTAATTACATTTGGCATCCCTGCCTCACTCATCAGACTCTTTTTTTCCTACTTAACAGGTAGGCACTTTGTCGTTCGAGTAAACAAGACCCTTTCAAACATCCATGCCATTCAGGCTGGCACTCCACAGGGTTCAATTCTAGGACCCAAATTATTCAATCTGTATGTGAACGACATACCACAAGATCAATCATCAATGCTTTGCATGTTTGCAGATGATACAGATGTGTTAGCCAGACACCATGATCCTACAGATGTCATGAATACACTCAACAACTACTTACACTCACTTGAATCCTGGCTTACTGCTTGGAAAATAAAAATCAATGTTGACAAATGCCAAGCTGTTTACTTTACTAAGAAACGGAATACTCCTGACCCCCCTATTTTTTACGGCAATGAATTACCTTGGTCCCCTAAATGTACTTATCTTGGAGCCACTTTAGACTCTCGCCTAACGTGGAAACCCCATATCACTTCTTTAAGGAACAAAGTCATCGCCGCTAGGTCCACCCTTTACCCCTTAATAGGTCGAAATTCTATTCTTTCAATCGACAACAAATTGCTCCTTTACAAAGCCATGATTAGACCAAAAATCAGCTACGCCAGTCTTGTCTGGGGATACGCAGCGAAAACTACCCTCCAAAAACTTGAATCTCTTCAAAATTCTACTCTACGTATTATCAGTGGTTACCCCTGGTACTACCGAAACGCTAAAATTCGCGAAGATCTTGAAATTACCGAACTTAAAATTTACTTCAGTAAACTTGCTACTAATTTTTATGCTAAACTTGAATTAATTGATAACCCTGCCATCCAGTGTATCCCCAGATATGACCCTCGTCAACCGGAATATAATAAAAGACCCAGAGTCATTCTTAATCCTTAATGTTTTACTTATTAAATCTCCTGCTTTACTTTTTTCTTTATTTAATTTAATTAGTCTTAAGCCTTCCTTGTCATCTTGCATCTTTTGTACTGTACCAATTGGACTTGTCCTTGATCTGCCCAATTTCTAAGCCACCTGTTTTTCATTGGTCAACCAACTGCACTCACTCTACCTTACATATTTCAGTGAACTTCAAAACCTGCTCAGTTCCCAACTACTTTCTGAGGGAGATAGAAGGCCTTCGGCCTAAGTTCTCCGGCTCACCCATTATTTCATTTCATTTTATCAATAACTACTGTTTAGTGCTCTGGCTTTACAAATTGCTTTTACCACACCTGCTCCTTTTAATTTAACTCAAAGTCACAACAGCGTCTGAAGTGTGCGATCAACCTCGCAGTTGTGTGTTGAGTTGTGCACTCGATTGTGAATAAATCAAGTGATTTTACAGAGAAGCGGCTCAATCCCATGATAGTACTTTACGCAAGTCCAACTTGATTGGCTAGTTTCACGGGCTTGGCTTCACTTGGATATCTTGCCAATCTGATTGTTGCAGTAACCATTTGATTTTGAATATGCGCGTTGTTTCGTAGAATTACAAATACAATACATACACTAGCACCTCAGCGTACAGCGTAAGTGTCCGACAAGTTGACTCCTCATGTATATGTTGTATGGTTGTTGTTAGTAGTATTTCTCGCCAACTTATACTAAGGGTACTTATACTTTTAAAGAGCTCTTTTTCCGTGAAGCAACGATGGGCTAATGGCTAAAGTCACCTACCTTCAGATTGGCTTCGGCAGCGGATGATGACTTTACGCTTTCGAATCCAGCATGCGGAAAAAATTTTAGATCCTCCAAATTATTTTTAAAAAATTCCAATTTAATTCCTTTTGAGTCTAAATTACTTTTCCTAATTTTTAATACCCTTTTTATATTTTTCCAAGCTTCCGTTGATTTTACATAAATAATCTAAGAACCACTCCTGAACTCACTACCAGCTGATATTTTTCCTCCCCTCTGCCGTCCCCTTTGCTTTAGGATGATGGTGTCGTATCCAACCCTGGCGTAGGACCATTCTGATGTAACAAAAAGCATACATAAAACACTAACTTATATAATTATTAACTTATATAATAAAATGATACAATTTTCGGCTCCCACCTCTACCCACCCATAGCCATGGATCTGAAAAGAAAAGAAGAAAGCAGAAAGGAAGAGATAAATCGCCAACAGAAAAATTCTCATGACGTACGTATCTAGGTCATGTGATCCGATTAGCTAATCAAGTTGGACTTGCGTAAAGTACTATCATGGGATTGAGGCGCCTGTTTTTACAGTCACCTGGAGGCATACTCGGAAACCCTCACGCTTTCAGCACCTCTTGGCGAGTTGGCGATAGATGCCTGTATCGCCAACTACGATAATCCTAATGTTAAAACTTAGAGGAATTGCCGCTAGAAGGCGTATTAGTTCTGTCGGCGGTTTGAAAAATCGCGCGCTGTTCTGATGTTGAATGCATTCTGTTTTGTTTATGCTTATGAGAATGTGTGAGGAGCTCATGTTTTTCAACGGTTTTTGTATTGAAAGCGGAATAATTTGATTAGGAAAAGTTAATTTGTCTTTAGGCGTATTCTTTTGAAAGATTGTATTTACTTTTCAGTTATACATCCAATCTCCTTCAATTTTCAAATGTGTTTATTTGATGCTTTAGAGATGCAAGAAAAATTTGTTTCAGCTTTGATTTTGAATTGTTTTATGCTATTGCGTTTAATTATATTTGTGAAGTGTAATCTTAGTATTTTAGTAGAGGCAGTGAGATTGTTCTTTCTGCGATCAGTAGTTTTAATTTTTGATTTATAATTAGATGTAATCTAGTTTTTGAGATTACATTATATGAAAGTCCACAAATTGAATACATCTGATTCTATCAAAACGGACCATTTCTTTCGATTTTTAGATTGTTACAGGGAATGCAAATTTAAAATTAAGTGATTATTTTTAAAAATCAGTGATTTAAATAAGAATTTTGATTTCATTTCCTTTCTGTTTTATGTGTAATAATATTGAAAATGAAATAACTATGAAGAAGAGACATGCTATTTTATTGAAGTTAGTTGAATATTATATCAGCCTTCCTTTGAAGCACTACATAACCTTTTTTGATAGGGATCATAATTACAAGACAACTCTTTCCCTTTTGGGCCATTGAACATATGTCACTCACAAGCCTGTTCATCAGCATAGGTTTTGTTTAAAACATTCCTTGTGACTATAAATCCAATGGGCAATTTTGAATCATTCTTCTTCATATGATGGGTGAAGATTCACTTAATATATTTACTCAAGCATTATACCTAAAAAAGTTCCAGGGCCAGTGCGACCCCATTAATTCAAATTAGAAACACATGCTTTTTCCTAATCTCTGCAGCTATTTTTTTATGTGCTTTCATTTGCAAAATCTTATATTAAGTATTATTTTTTGACCCCTCATATGCCTGTACCAAAACTTTTGCATTATTAATTTTATATAACTTCCATACACCGAACACTGATGTGCTAAAAGTCATGGGATAGCAGTATGCAAATTTACTAGTGCTCACATTGCATTAAAAGAGTATAAAGAGTCAGATAGTTATCAGTGCTCTCTGTTAAACTCTTGAATGTCGACCTGCCAAGAATTAACCGAGTTTGAACGTGGAAGGATAGTTAAAGCTAAACGCATAAGCTTAACATTTTGGACATAGTTGAGACCTTGCTCCACATTGTCAAGGGTGTATCGAGAGTACCTCATAGAAGGCATTACCCATCACAAGTGCATTTGTGCTAACAGACTTACGTTCTCATATAGGTATGTTGAAATAAACAATGTAATATGTCGATTTGGTTTTCCAAAACCTCTGTTGAACAAAATTTGGGTAGTACTAATGATTTTGTGCTATTCTATTGATACACAAGCGGAAAGGGGAGGTGAGGTGTAGAGGGAATAGTATCATTACTGAGTACAAGGAGTGGGAAAGCAACTTGCTGGTGGTTCAGTGGGTTTCTCATTGTTAATAGCTTGCAAGCTGTAGATGACATAGGTTCAATTCATGTGACTACCCTGAGCGTATTGATTTTTTTGCGTCGAACATTTCCTGTTTGTATACGCACACCTAATTCTGTTTTTGCACAAACTTTTTTTTTTTACTCAGATTCAAAATTAATATTTCATTCTCTATTTACTCCAGTCAGTTTGAATTTATTTGCCCAAATTTTACGAAATTTTTTTTCCTTCTATTTGTGGCATAGTAGTATCATCTGTTAAACTACATGGGTATTCGTAGCAATTACTGAGGGTTAGCAAGCAGTGGTCACACCTGACCCCATGAAAAGAACTATCACGGGCAATGCAGTGGTTAGTCAGTTATATTGCACCCACAAATAGATTGCATAACATGTAGTGTATGCGTTTTGGAATACATGTTTTCATTTACCAATGTATGTATCTACAATGTTCTAATTGTATTTGGTAACTAACACGACTGTATTCCCAACATCATTACAATGACACGCAACTGGAGGATTCAGTGATCTATCATTTGAAGATATTCATGAATCATTCGAGAAAGCCGTAAGCAAAGATGAATTATTAGAAGAGGTTGGCTTTGAGACTCCTAATCCCACAGAATGTAGTGATAATGAACAATAGGATCTTGTTCTAAATGCAGGTTTAGTAAAAGAATGTCTGGAACTGACCTGAAAATTGGGTAATCATTTTGTCAAACATGACCCTAATGAAAAACGCGCTAGGAAATTTCAACGTGAACTGAAGTTCTTGGTAGCCTCTTACAGATAATTATATAATGGCCTAACCAAAACACAACAATTAATAACTGAATTTGTTCGTAAAACTGTTGAAACATTCGCACAAGATGATACTCATGCTCGTCCAAACAGAATTAGGTGTACATTAGTGTTGACTCGAAAAGGTGAGTTTGTGATCTCATTTGTATTGTACTGATGTGCACACTTTATATTTTCAGGTTCCTCATCCTTCAGATTTTTAACTATCCCTTACTTGTATTTATGTTTTTGTAATTTCTATTATCAAAATGTGTTTCTATGTGGTTTTGTTTTTATTTCTTGAAGCAGGTGTTTTTGTGATAGCAGTTATTGCCAAAATGTTAAGTAATTTTTTAAATTACCCAATTTTTTACAAAAATAAACATTTTCTCTATAAAAAAAAAAAGTTTCAAGATAAAAAAAAAATTTAAGATTGGAAATACTTAAATTTGAATAATTCTACACTTAATGGTCATAAGTTAAATTTTCATGCAAAAAGTTTCTTTTTGAGTCTTGTATGGTTAATTATATTTACAGAAAATTCGGATACGCAGCGAAAACTTGAATCTCTTCAAAATTCTACTCTACGTATTATCAGTGGTTTTCCCCTGGTACTACCGAAACGCTAAAATTTGCGAAGATCTTGAAAATACCGAACTTAAAACTTACTTCAGTAAACTTGCTACTAATTTTTATGCTAATCTTGAATTAATTGATAACCCTGCCATCCAGTGTATCCCAGATATGACCCTCGTCAACCCGAATATAATAAAAGACCCAGAGTCATTCTTAATCCTTAATGTTCTTACTATTTAAATCTCCTGCTTTTATTTTTTCTTTAATTTAATAATTCTTAAGCCTTCCTTGTCATCTTATGTACTGTTCCAATTGGACTCGTCCTTGATCTGCCCAATTTCTAAGCCACCTGTTTTCATTGGACAACCAACTGCACTCACTCTACCTTACATATTTCAGTGAACTTCAAAACCTGCTCAGTTCCCAACTACTTTCTGAGGGAGATAGAAGGCCTTCGGCCTAAGTTCTCCGGCTCACCCATTATTTCATTTTCATTTACAGAAAAATGAATTTTTGTAATGTATGACTAAATTACTTGATATTTAAAGTTTATTGTGTATTGAAATGAAAATAAAAGTTTTTATGTACCATTTGTTTCTTTGTTTTTCTTGTAAGACATTAATTAAAAAATACCTTCTATAATGAATTGAAGTACATATATTCACTGTAACTGAAACACTTCTTTTTGTTTACCTTCATGTGTTTGTTTACAAAAATATCTTGCAATGTCAGAATCAGTCTCAATAAATCATTCTGAAAACATTAAATGTTGCTTACAATTTGTACTAAAAGATTTATATTTTGTTCTGATTTTCATAATTATTCAAGATTGTCAATGTTGTCTGGTACACGCAAGTATTGTTAACCTAGTAATTTTTTTCTGGATTGAACTGTTTTGGAATGTAATTTAAATTGAACTTTAGAACTGAAATAATTATACTTATATGTGGAATATAATATGGACCAAGAGAATTGCATGCACATTTAGAGCTTCGATGAAAATCCAAATTTTTCCCATATTGTGTTTGGAGAAAGCCTACTTGTGTGTAATGTCAACAGAGGTCCCTTGTTTTTCAATAACACTATATATCATACAGTATCAATGTTTTCTTGGGAACTTTCTGTAAGAAGTCGGTCAGACTTTTTCGTATCTTGCAGAGAACAGTGTTTTGAAATTTTTTTTACACATATTTGTTTTGAAGGCACACGATGTAACCCAAAGTAATTTTACAATTTTCTAGAAGTCTCCATCATAGAGAATTCATTTTGATTAAATATTTTGCTAAAATGTGCTGAGATTCACACTCACTAACCTAGATCAGCTTCCTAAATAAATGACAATCAAAAGCTGTAGAGCAAAATGGTCTTAAGAAATCATGTGGATGGAAGACTAAATATGCAGTGCTGGCAGTCATTTGACTGATATTAAATTCAATGAATAATGTCAATCATTGAGTGCACAATGAAATTAGAAATTTTTTATTTAAAAGTTATTCCAAAACAAAATGATGTCCTATGTAAACATCCTGCATAACAATTGAAGAAATTGTAAACCAATATTTTGGTTGGTAAATATTTTCAAGTCGTAAAATTTTCTGTAGCTATACATTCTTTTTGCAACTTTAGCAATATTGGCTTTAGTCCGATTTGCATTCAAAGCTTATCTAGAACCATGAGTCAGCTAAACTTGTTCAAAGTAGGCTTCTGTGAAACTTATAAAAATGTGCTCATGCTATCTCCATATATTTAACTCACTCAACATCTGTCCTGATCAGGACATGAAAATTTTAGATAAAATAATTTTTGAATAGACCTTTTGAAAAATTAATTAAATCAGCATCATGCTAATATAACAGGTGCCATGGCTTTAAGAGCAACCAGAGGGTTGGAAGTTCGAATCCAGCCAAAGACCGTCATGTAGAAGGGGGCTGGTGCATGTTAAATCTGTTGTGTTGCCTCGCTATATGACCATGATTCAAAATTATGTTGTCTTAATCTTTCCCTTTGGGGTTGATCCAGGATCGTCACAAATAGCCCATTGTGTTGCTCCAGTGGGGAGAGAGACGTTAAATAAAAATACCATTAGATATACCACATTTCATCAAAATGTTGGTTTTAGACTAATCAGTAGCATGTTATAACTCCTAAAAGGTCTTGTGAATAAATTATTGCACACTTAGTAATTAAACGAATAATATTGCTCAGATTAATATTGTAATTTTATTATAAAACAAATATTACTTTTCTTCTGTTCATAATAAGAAAAATTATATATATCTTGCCTCATAGCAGTGAAAAATTATATATTTAATCATAGGTTATGTATTTTTTGGCATACGAAACTGACATCTGATGAACTAAAAAACTACAACTATAACAGGTGCCATGGTTGGAAGAGTAATGGACTAGCAACCGGAGGGTTGGGAGTTCGAATCCTGCCAAAGACCGTCGTGTAGAAAGGGGGCTGGTGCATGTTAAATATATTGTGTTCTTACATTAGCGTGGTGTGTAAGTTTGGAGTGCCAGCTTGGGTGTTGCCTCGTTATTTAAAAATGATTCAAAATTATATTGTGTCTTAATTTTTCCCTTTGGGGTTATAAAAATAACCAAGTAGCATAATTTTCATAATCGCCAAATTGAACTTACTTTTAGACCAAAGTGGGGCCAAGGGTCTGAAAAGTAGGGATGCGACATCAATGTCGATATTTTCAAAACATTAATGTATTGAAGCCGATGTAGCATCACTAGTTGCTAAACCAGTGTTATGAAATGGGGTAAAAAAGTTTAAATACACTGAATTTTAAGAACATCGATGTATTACAAACATTGATGTTTAGCTGTCGTTGTTGCATCCGAAACCGCACAGTATACATCGCGTTACTTTGCGGGCCTCTAGCAAAGACTTTCTCAAGCCAACAGCAGGGTTCCCACGGTCCTTGAATTTTGTTTTCCTAACTAGGGGCCCTTGAAAATTACGAAACTTGGTAAAAAGTCCTTGCTTTTTTTTTTGGACTAGTACATAATTGCGTTGGAATTTGTGTCCAAACTAGTTTCCTTCACGGCAGGTGCGTCATTCTGAAGTGTTACGTGTTTTGACACCACGTTTTATATATATGAACAACCATAATGGGTGATGTATACATGAACACACAAGGTCATACACCATGTTTCATTGACGCGTCATCCCATCGCTTTTTTGCATTCAAACATGAAAGAGTTCCGCCTCTTTGAACATTTCTTAAAATTGTCTCAGGGATTGATGAAGAAATACAAAGAAAATATTAAGGTTTTTGAAGGGGGTAACTATCAAGTCGTACGTTCAAGAATGAAAACTTAACAGTTTAGGACACTGCATTATCCGTTTTCGTAAAACGCCGAATTCGTATTGAGAAAATATAAAAGTTGCAATTGAAAAATTATTTATTTACAGAAAAGCACATTTAAGGTATTCTTGTAAAATTTTCTACAGATTTCAAATCCGTTGAAATTTTTACTATCTTTAACGATTGTGACCAGAGAACAACTTTTGACACTGCAGTCAAAACTTTGGATTTGTTTTGTTTCTCAAACAAAATAAACCACGACAGCCATCTGCTGTAGTGGCCGTGGGCGAGAGCAAAATGAAAACAGAGATTGTGTCGATCGAACCATGTGCAAGCTCCCATACTCTTCTTCGTGCCACCAAAGAATTTATCGTACGATATTTTACCTCACGACCGAAATTGATATGTGTGCAAATAGCCTGATAGTTAGCATTGAGACGTGAAGCCCACTTTGCAAAAAAGTTCACAGGTTCTGTGATAAAAGAAAATCCAAACTATAACCAAAATTGATGACAACCTTTCCTCTTTTCTTTGACTGTCAGTAGTTTAAAAAGGAATTAAAAAATGTTTTTTTTTAATAAATATTTTTCACATTTTTTTAAATTGACAATTTTTGCACGTGCTTTGTTTTAGGTCGCTATAAAAAACTTTAGGTCCTTGAAAAAAATATTTTTGGTTCTGAAAAGTCCTTGAATTTTTTTTGGACAAAGGCGTGAAAACCATGAACAGTAAACGGTTCATCACACTACTACTCAAAATACCTACCAACTTACCTATGCTGTGAAGAATGGGAGGTTTGAAGAGTTAGGGTAAACGAGGCATAAGTTTGGCAGTCACAAATCTGTCCAAGGCCAGGAGGGCCTGGTGACATGAGGGTGTTGCGAGTAAGTTTTGGTAGCCTCTTTTAGGAAAAGGAGATCACCCCTAAGGTGTTCCATGAGTTTACAGTGGAAGATGTAATGGTGAGTCGCCAATCTCTCCACACTGACACAGATCAGAAACTTGGTTTCTGAAGAAAAAAAAGTTTTTAAAAAAGTATTCCGGAAAGCAATTATGGCCTGCGAGTAGCTGGGATTTTATGGGGTGGTACACGTATTGACTAACATCTGGAGTGGGAAAAAACTTGTGCATTCTTCTACATATTGTATCTCTACTCCATCGTAGTTCCCACAACTTCATAAGGATCTTGAGAATTTTAATTGACAAGGCAATTGTGCCCACATTTCACAGACAGCGAATTTTGACAGGATCAGTCTTATCACCACCCATGTGACATATTGACTGCAGCGACAAAGTAATGTTGTTAGGTGAGACACGACTTCAGAGACAAAGCACTGTTGTCGTCACGTGAGAGGTGACTTACGACCACAGAGACATAGTACTGTTGTTATGTGAGAGGTGACTAATGACCGTTAAGGCTTAAAATGGTAATGCGTGTAAAAAAATTCTGCCTCTATAGCAGCCCAAATGCAAGTGCTATAATTATAGGATATGAGATAGAAAAACTTTGTTTAAAGAAAGCTATTGAAAAAAGTCAAAATGGAATATTTTTTCAATTTAAATTTTGTTGTTATCTTGAGCTCAAATGAGTGAAACAAATCGAGAAGTGTATTTGTTTACAAAAAATTACTTTGCTTAAATCTTAATACTTATTATTGATAACTGCTTTTACTAAGTTTATATTTACTACTAGTTGTCTCAACAAACAGTGGTGAGATTATATCAGGTAGACGATCAAACAAGAGATTTGATTCATAAGAAACTATATTATGAAAATACAAACACTGTGTAGGTTATAAGGACGAATAAGTTCCACAAAAAACAAATACATTCTCATCAATTCTTTCTATTTGAGTCATTGATTGTCATTGAAATTAGAGTCAGTGATCATTTTATATTGTAAAAATCATAACAAAAGGCAATTGTTGACTAAATTTCAAATAATTGTAAACATATATAATTTGTTTACATGGGGGTACGTTTTTGCCGCCTGCTTCTTGCATCAACCAATTCTTCTAAGTAGTTACAATACAGACAGTTAACGAATTACAAAAAAAAAATCTATACATTACAATATTGAATGTCAACATATATTTAGAATATCCACAAAAAAAATCATACGGAAAATCATAGCACTCAGCGATAAAAAAAAATGGCGATCTTTTTTACAACGTAGTAGGGTTGCTTGAGAAATTGAGAAGGATTGCCAATTTCCCCAGGCTTCGGTTCTCAAAGCTCTTTCTATCGCCAACTCGCCAAGAGGTGCTGAAAGCGTGAGGGTTTCCGAGTATGCCACCTGGAGAGTGTTTTGATTTCTTAGTGAAGTGAAGTTACAAAATCAATTCAAATATCTACCCCAGTTCAGGTTCGTTTAGATCCACTGTTACGTAATTATGAGGAACTTTTTGATCCATCAATAGGAGAAATAAAAAATTATGAATGTAAACTAGAACTGAAATCTGATGCTAAATCAATTTTTTGTCGACCTCGAATTGTTCCCTTTGCTGTCAAAAGTAGACTAGAAGCGGAAATAGAGCGACTTGAAAGTGAGGGTACTATTGAAAAATGTAGCATTTCAGATTGGGCAACTCCAGTGGTTCCGATAGTTAAATCGAATGGCAAAATTATATTATGTTCTGACTACTCAGTAACAATAAATAAGCATTTAAAGGTACAACAGCATCCACTTCCTAGAATTTAGGAAATTTTTTCATCGTTAAGGGATGGTAGATATTTTTCAATGGTGGATTTTAGTCAAGCGTATTTCCAAATGAAAATGCATCCCAACAGTGAAGATCTTTAACTATAAATACCACCTATATAGGGCTTTATAAGTGCAAAAGATTAATGTATGGTATTAAAGCTGCTCCTGCCATATGGCAAAAATATATAGCGGCGTATTTCAGGGTTTTGAAGGAGTGGAAGGATTTTTCGATGATGCAATGATTGCTTCACCAGATATTGAAACTCATTTTCAACGATTGGATAAATTTTTTGAACGTTTTCATTTTCATGGTCTAAAAATTAACAAAACCAAAAGTAAATTTTTTCAGAATTAAATACAATTTTTAGGTTTCAAAATTAACGCTCAGGGGTTGTCGAAAACGGATGACAAGAATTTAGCTATCAAAAAGGCAAAACTTCCAAAAACGTGCGTGTTATACAATCTTTCAAGGAGTTGGTTGACTTTTATGGTCGATTTTCTAAACAATTAGTTACCCTGGCTTATCTTCTACATAACCTTACAAAGAAGGGGGTACCTTGGAAATTTGATAAAAGTTGTGTGGAGGCATTTACAAATATTCAAAAGGAAATTTGTTCTGATAGAATTTTTATTCATTACGATCCACAGTTGCCTTTGATTCTCGCGACGGATGCATCACCTGTGGGAATTAGGGATAGTCTTTCTCATCGTCTACCTGATGGAACTGAAATAACAATTTCTTTTGCTTCCAGAACTCTCTCTCTCAAACAGAGCAGAGGTACTCGCAAATAGATAAAGAGGCTTTAAGCATGTCGTGGGGAGTTCAGAAATTTTACTTATACCTTAAAGTCAGAAAATTTACTTTATTAACTGACCACAAACCCCTGGTGTCCATTTTCGGTTTAAAGAAAAGACTCCCTGTTCTATCTGCTAGGAGGCTGTTACAGTATGCTCTTCAGCTTCAAGGTTTCGAATTTGATATAGAAAATCGAAACAAAAAAAAACATGGAAATGTAGACTGTTTATCACGTTTACATGTGAAGTCTACGGAACTTGAAATTAAAGACGACAAAGCTATGTTTCAATTGTCCCAAATTGAAACATTTCCTTTAACAGTCAGGGACTTGGCTAGAGCCAATGATAAAGACAATGATCTCCTTCCACTTCTACATACTTTGCAGTCCGGTGGACTGTTAACGGGAAGGGAAGCCGAGTATGGTCTACAAGACGGTTGTATTATGTACGGACAACGCATCTGTATTCCCAAGTGCCTTCACTCCAGAATATTAGAAGAATTACATCACGGTCACTTGGGCATCGTGAAAATGAAAGCAATTGCACGCTCCTTTTTCTATTGGAAAGGAATATACAGTGACATTGAGAAATGTGTTAACAATTGTAGTGAATATCCCAAATACAAAACATATCCACCCAGATCTAAAGTGTACCACTGGGAATATTCTAGTGCACCGTGGGAAAGGATCCATATCGATTTCGCTGGATCAATTTTTAACACATGTTTTTATTGGTAGTTGATGCCTATTCTAAGTGATTGTGGAAGTGTTTCCTTTGAAGTTAACTACTTCATTTAAAACTATTGAGTGCTTCTCTCGTTATGGTCAACCAATAGTATTGGTCAGCGACAACGGGCCACAATTCACCTCTACAGAGCTTGCGACTTTTCTAAAACTGAATGGAGTTAAACACAAGACATGCGCTCCTTTCAAACCATCGAGTAACGGACAGGCCGAGCGATACGTCTTCACATTGAAACAATCTCTTCGAACCATGTCTAAATACGACAGAAACTCTACACTTTTTTATGCAATATCGCAAGGCTCCGAAT
Organism: Metellina segmentata; assembly: GCA_947359465.1. Classification (NCBI taxonomy): domain Eukaryota; kingdom Metazoa; phylum Arthropoda; class Arachnida; order Araneae; family Tetragnathidae; genus Metellina; species Metellina segmentata. The sequence continues at coordinate 13,807,278 of OX375874.1, read as the reverse complement.
TCTACAACCTTCCAGAGCCCTGCAATGCTTTCTCAAAAGAGAAATCTGGACGCGTATATATCTTGTGCGTCCAAACAGCAAATGCGAAGTTGAATGTAGAGTCGAGAAAGCCTAGATTTTCGAGATAGATTTTTCACGGTGGGGGACAGGGTTGCTGCACGTAATTACCGCCAAGGTGACTCTAAATGGCGAATTGGAACTGTGATCAGTCGAGAGGGACAAATACACTACACGATTAGTGTTTGTGGAGAAGGCATTATCAAGTAAGTAAGGAAGGCATATCGATCAGCTTCGAAGTGCGGGTGAAATCACTCCACAACTTGAACGTAACTCGATTCCTGTTTTCCCATCTCTACGTGTTTCCGATTCCTAATGCAAGTCATCGAGGCAAGAGTCCGCTGTTCCACCAGGAGACCAGTCAACAATCATCTTCCACCAATGACAAGCGGAATACCAATCCACGCTTGGATCTAAATCCCTCAACAACAACTCCCGATGTTGTTCCTGTTAGAAGGTCTACTCGTATTAGAAGACCACCACAGAGACTGAATCTTTAATGCCAGGACATTGGGGGGAGGGGGGGATGTTATACATCAAAATGTTAATAGATGGCACTGTAAGTATAGCCATCTCAGGATGTTACGCGCATCAGAAGGTCTTGCATAAAAACTTAGCGTGAGCTTTGTTTGTTATGTGTAATGTCTTAGTTATTGTGAAGTCTTTTTAATAAATATAGATATGTGATTAACCTATAGTGTATTCTCACTGCATCGAGAGGCTTACAAAGCGCTAGCCTATCCAGTAAAACACAGCAATTTGCAAGTGTAATTTGTCGTATTCTATTAAATAAGTTTATTTTTACTTTTAAAAAAAATTATTCCTATTTATGTACTGAAAAAAAAGGTTCACGGTGTGGATTTTGATATATGGCGGTCATCTTGGAATTGTTTAGTTTGGCCGCCATCTTGATTTGGCGCAAAAAATTGATTCGGCGACTAACGTATCCGATATTACATCTTCATCGAATTCCTTTTTGTCATTTGGTAAAGGTGCAAACTCAATGTTGTGAAGTCTTAAACACTAGTAACATTTGTTACTTAAGTAAGTTCTGTTTTTTGTGTAGAGTAACGGAAGTAACCGAGACTGCGTATGAAGTTTAATTTGCATAAAAAAAATTAACAGTGTTGTCTTTAATGTAGATTCTGGATCTAACTTGTCTGGTGTTGCAAACGATAGCAGTGATAATGAGTTGGAGGGAGAATAATCCAAGGCAAATGGAAACCCTTCTAATAACCTTTTCACACTTATTCTAAAACCAACTGACTCAAGGTCGACTGCCTACTTGTCAAAATCGCACTATATTTCAGACTCATGTGCTCAGAATTGGAAAAAAAATCTGGTGTGCAATTTCAAAACTTAATGACATAAACAAACTGTATATACCAGTGGAGGAAAGAGACCGACTCCTAAAAATATTTTTTGGATGACCATAAAACTAGTTTTGTATTGGGACATTTTCCATGTCATTTTCAAACTTATTTTGACCCAGTTTAGCCTAAGTTGGCTTTGCGAATTTGAATTTAAATCCCGATCTACCTACGTGCTGGGATTTAAATTTCGGACAAGACTGTGACGTCTTGGGGATGGAAGCGTCATCTACTATACAGGGTGGTCCCGAATTCATGGTACAAACTTTAATGGTAGGTACAGGACATTGTAACAATGATTTATTGTATAGGAATGTATAGTCGCAAGTGACGCGGTGAGGCGTAAACAGGGGAAATAAAAGGAAAGAGAAATGGAGTGATCGGTTGGTATCATTGCCGGTAGAGGGCAGTAGATGTCTAGCCGCTGTTGAACATGATGCATCGCAGTAGGGAAAAGCGCCATTCACAATTGTGGGACCGGTGGCATTTCAGTACAATGTTACCTACTCCCTCCCCCGTCCTCACAAAATTTTTGGGTGCACGATTTGGCGAGAAAGGGCTTGGCGTTGTAATTGGAGAAAAGCGATAAATAAGTAAAACATTAGTACCATAGACGCCAAATTCTCGGTGCACCGAATAACGAGTGTAAAAATCGAATCTTTAAGATTTCGAATCTTTTGAAAGAGTGTTCCTGATATTAGCCGGTGTGTCCATCTTCCGGAATGAACGGAAAGGAGAAATAAAGTCGAAGATAATTAATTTCAAATAAGACTGATGTATTATGGATGAATTACGTGTTGGAAGGCCGGCTTTTGTTTCTGGAAATCAAAAACATTTTTGAAGAAACATTTGTATTTAAATATGTTTTGGTTTTTTTTTGCATCTGATAGATTTTTTTCTGATTTTGTGAACTTAGTTAATTTATTAGAAGCCTATTGAGTTGTTCTAATGTGACATTTAATCAACTACCTACCTACCTTGTTCATAAATACATTTTTTGTATTTGATAAATCACATTGATTAAATTCAAAATTTTAAATTTCTTTTTTCTTATTGTAATGTTTAATGATATTGAAAATGAAATAACTGAACAAGATGCATGTTATTTTACTCAAATAAGTTAAGAACTATGCTTGTACTTAGTTCACCCCAAAATTATATTGAAAACAGGGTATGCCAATTTAAATCATGACTTAAATTTAAAAGAATACTGATTGAAATCAAACTTCTAATCCTGTTTTTTTAATTGAATATTAATAGTACTAAAATGGAATATTCTGGAACAGAATGCATGTTATTTTATTGAAAAAGGGTAAAAATGTGCACCTACTCAGGAACACCTGAAGAATGACCTTTTTTATCTGAAAATAATTGGATTCCCCAGAGAGATGGTAGTATAAATTGGGATTTAGTGGTGCCAACTTTTAAAAATTATTGAGAGGTATAAAACAAACATCACTTTATATACAAGGGTATTTCAGAACTATTCATTTTTTTAAAAGCAATTATGAATATTGTCGGTGTATTTGTCGAATATTTAAACCTCATATTAGAGAGAACCCAGAACTCAAACAAACATATCGCACCCCGGCAAAAAAAAAGTGACACAGCTCAAAATTGCAGAATTTGAGAAAAACATCAACTTAAAGGATACTATAAAACTTATATTGAAATAGTATAAGCTTCTTTTAAGTTTTAGGTAAGTATATATGGCGGTAACTTCTGTTATATTCTATAGAATCGTAATATAACACGCTGGGGCACCTCATACATATTTTTGAATGACAAAACATCAAAATTTTTATTTTTTGACTTGCATCACTTTTTTTGCCGGGGTGCGACATGTAGAACCCAAGGTGTTCTGGTCTCTAGAACTGTACATCTCTTCTGGTAAAGTAGTCTATTAAGAGAGATCGAATTATTTTGCATAGTTAGTTATTTCTATTATTCGTCATATTTACCGCTTATGTTTGAGGTTCCTGGGTCTACCATAAAAACTTTCAAGGGGATCAGACTCCTATGGCACGCTTGGTGTAGATGCTCTTTTAACAATTTATATAATTTCTCATTGGAAATATTTGCCTCTCACGTTTGTGGGAATACAAGGAGCTCAGGACGCTAGGAGTTCGCATCTATAGTAGAATAACACTTGACTATAACAAATATTTCTTTCTACTCACTAAAAACAGGCAGAGGTTGAATTTCAAAGCATTTTTTTGGCTAATTTTGACACTGATTCTTCACAGTTGGAAGGTTACGGAGGTTTGAACTGATGCCTTTCAAGAGGGGAATTAACAATTTAAAATTTGTTTTCAGTATGTTAAAAACTAGTATGGATGCCCTCACTTCATAGTTTAAATAGTAAACCTTTGGAACAAAATAAACTAAGGTTAAATAGAAAGCTAAACTTAAATAGAAAGAACCTCTTAATATTCACAAAAGCAAAGTACTCATCTAATAAGCCTGTAATTAAGAAAATCCTAAGGCATATATGTGTTTTGATTTCCTTTATGGAAACATTGTATTCCAGATATTTCCTTTTGAATCTAGAACAATTTGGTTTCGGCAAAATTAAAAAGTTTAAATTTATGCTTCCGTGTCTGGCAGACAAAAAGGTATTCTAAGAAACAAGTAGGTTAACAAAAAAGGCAAGAAAACCTCTCTATCCATCTTCCTGTAGACGTTTTCGATAATTATTCTGTTATTATTAGGAACGACATACAGATGTGAACTAGTATTTTCATTAATGAAGTTTACATTCTTGAAAAGCAAAACGAAAGTCGCTATTGACTGATTCAAATTTGAAGAAATATCTGTCGTTCTCAGTAACAAATTTAACACCAAACATTCAAAGACTAGCGAAACCCAGTCTCAAAAGTGTCATTAATGGAAAGTAATGAAATAGATATTGTTTTACATACAGTAATTAATTCATTTAAAAATATTAATTATGTCTATAAACATACCTTTATTAAAAAGATTATTAAGAATAAGGCTGGACCATGAAAACTTAAGAATAGAAAAGGTGCTTGAGTTGTACGACGCATATGAATTCGTATGTGAAAAAAATTGACGTATGGTAAGTAAAAAGTTGGCCACCCCTGGCTTACTGGAAACTTACCGCCTCCTTCCTGCCCTCAGCAATGATATTTACAGTTTCGCCCCTTCCAGCCCCACCGGACGCACAGCGTCTCTTATGGGGGGAGGGTAAGAGTTATGGGACAGTTGAAGGGAAAATACTTCGTTCTTACAGTTGTTCATTCGAAGACTTTGAGAAAGAAAAAATCTGAGGTTTGTACCTCGTGTCAATGACCCTCAAGCAGAGACGGGTGCGTAGGGCCAACAAAATGTATTTTCATTAGGGTTCGATGAAAGTTGTGACAGCGTCTTTACAATGCGCATCTTTAAATGCAGTGAAAAAAGTTTCTAATTCAAGATGGTCAACATATGCTGTATTAGCTATAAAACTTAGTTTCACCCATGTTAAAGAGGCTTTAACTGAAATTTGTAATTCAGAAGAAGAAAAGAAAGTTATCTTAGTGAAGACAACTTCTTAAACAGACAAATATGAAACTGATCTAATGACAATTATTAGGAATACTATTTTACAAAGAATAAGTGCTACTAGTAAATCACTGCAATCAGTGGAATGCAAACTATTGAATAGATCCATTCTATTAAAGGCATTAGAAAATCTTATCAGTAATTTCAGAGAAGAATTTGAAAAAATTGATAAAGAGGCAACTGTTTTATCAGGTTAATGTGGTGAAACTGTTATTATTGAATTTTCAAAAGCAGAAATCCACAAACTTTCGTTGAAAAGTAGGTAAGGTTTTACTTACCTTTTACCGAATTCGTTCTAAAGGTCGAATTCCGGGCTGAGCTTGATTATCTCTTGTTTTTAATAAATCAAAAATAAAAATAGAATCCAAATGATCGAGGAGTCTGCCTTCAGGTTAAAATGAGTTTAATAATTATTGAACTAATACATGAACTGATAAATCTGCGCCAAATTCTTTGGTATGGGTTCGTCATACTAATAGTTTATTCAGGGTGCCTGGCCCCGTAGGGGCCTCAATCCCTTATCTGTGTTGTCGACATGGCGGGTGAACATAAATGGGTAAAATCAATCATTTTGATAATTGTCCTGTTAGGCTAAATAATAATTAGATTAAAAAATAATTAAAGGGAGGGGGGGGGGAGGAATAGAAAGAGGTGGAATAAAATCCATCTACATAAATTAAACTGGTCGGTAAATAATTTGGATAGGTCGAAATTTTTGAACCATTATTCCATACAATTTTAGGTAGGTTGCTATTCCGCTGCACTGAGTTTCGAACTAAGCAACCCTTAGGCTGCTAGTCCGTTGCTCTTCCAACTGTGCAACCACACATTTTGGTATGGGTTGAAGCATGCGTTTGTTTATATACTCAAAAAGAGCGACGACAGCGCCGCTTATAATTAACATGCAAATTCGAGAGGCCGTTTTCGCCAGTTATCATAATAACCTATCATTCAATGTGGAAGATGGACAAACATTACAATAACATTAAAGCGTTAACTGAAACAATAGATAAAGATTTAAGAAAACAATGGTCTGTATAAATAGAGCTAAAGAGACAGCTTCTATTATGGGTATAGATGCAGACTTTTCCAAAAAAAGAGGACGGAAAAGGAAGCTTTTGAAGTGTAAAGAGAAGTGCCTGAAGTATTAGTAATATGAAGTATTCAAAACCGGGTCAGGGCATGGATATTTGTAAGCGTATGGTGTAGAGGCGGCTGGTGCACCTTAAATCTGTAATGGCCGAAAAAACCTCAGTTTGGGTTGGTGAGGAAGTTTGGAGAGTGGGGTGCCAGCTCAGATGCTGCCTCGTCGTCTGACCGTGGTTCAAAATTACGTGGCAATACAGCAAATGGCTTAGGCTGGGACGGTGGTAACTAGTTGAATACCATTATCAAATTATTGAAATGTCTTAGTTCAGCAGAATTATAGCAGTGCACAAATTAGATTTTTTTAAATTATACAAAAATAAATACATTCAAAGCAAAATAATACCATAATCTGGTTAACCTCATGGAATTTGTCAACGTTTTGAACGTTTTCAAACTTTTAGGGGCAAAATAATAGATTTCATGAACTCGTGACAAGAGAGAGTGACATTTATTTATATGGTGTTTTTTCTCTTTTGCGCATCCGTCGTCGCCCTTCTCCCTGTTTTGAAGATGGGGTAAGCTAGGGTCACTTCTTGGGTCCTCACCACAGCTGGTTTCACTGGACGCACCGCGTCTTCAGTTTCCCACCGTCTATCTTTTAAAATTCCGCTCTTCTTATTCTTTGTGGAGGAAGACCCCTCTCCGCGGCTCCCTTGACTTTGGGAATATCAGATTGGCAAGTGAAACTAAAATTCCGCTCAGTCCTATTAAACATTCAGAAGGAGATAGAAAGAAGGTCTTCGGCCAAAGTCCTCCGGAAACCCGCTATTTTCTTATGGGGAGTTAAGAGTTAGGGGACAGTTGAAAGGGAAACCTCACCACAGCGAGAGAGGGGTTGTTTTTGGAAAAAGTAAGGGATTACGCGATTTCCGTGAGTGATTCAGAACGTTCTAACACCTGAAGAATGACCTTTTTTATCTGAAAATAATTGGATTCCCTAGTAGAGAAAGTAGCATAAATTGGGATGTAGTGGTGCCAAATTTTAAAAATTATTGAGAGGTATAAAACAAAAAACACTTTATATACAAGGGTATTTTAAAACTATTCATTTTTGAAAAGCAATTATGAATATTGTCAGTGTATTTGTCGAATAGGGTTCGAGGGAAGTTGTGACAATTTCTTTACTATGTACATCTTTAAGTGCAGTGAAAAGAGTTTCTAATACAAGATGGTCAAACAAGACCAGATGCTGTATTAGCTATAAAACTTGGTTTCACCCATGTTAAAGAGGCTTTAACTGAAATTTGTAATTCAGAAGAAGAAAAGAAAGTTACCATTGTGCAGGCAACTTCTTAAGAAATAGACAAATATGAAACTCCTCTAATGACAATTATTATGAATACTATTTTACAAAGAGTAAATGCTACTAGTAAATCACTGAAATCAGTGGAATGAAGGCATTAGAACATCATTGGCATTGAAGGCATTAGAAAATTTTATCAATAATTTCAGACACGAATTTGAAAAAGTTGATAAAGAGGCAACTGTTTTATCAGGTCTATCATTCAATGTAGAAGATGGACAAACTCGCAGACAACAAAAGATAAAAATGTTTTTTTGATAAAAACAAAGAAGTCAGACAGGAATTTACAATAAGAGAAATTTCATAGTCAATGCATTTTATGTCATGTGACCATGGTGACCATCACCAAGGCAGAATTAAAAGTAGAACACTATAAAAAAGTTTAAGGATATTTAAAAAAATGACATTAATGTTTGTACTTTTGAAGATGAATTTGACCATTTTTTAATATTTCTCTAAGAAAACGAAAACACACCATAAAAACCACACCACACATCTGTCGAGCCACCAAAGAAATATCTTGCACATTTCCAAATGTTGAAGTTATTGAAATTTTTTTTAACAATTCCCTTATCTATATCGTCAGGAGAAAGACCGTTTTCCGTTTTAAAGCGTGTAAAAAATTATTTAAGGAGTACTATGGCAGAAGAAAGATTAATTAATCTGGCAATTCTATAAAAAAGAGCAAAAATTTTTTAACCCAATTGACGCTACTAAAATAATTGACGAATTTGCAAGAAATAAAACAAATCGGAAATTTATGCAAAAAATTTATTTTTTTAATTTGTTATGGTATGTAAATGTTGACTACTTTTCTTTTTGTGAATAACTTGATGAGTTTTTGCTTGAAACTTTTTTTTCTAATTTGAGTTTAAGAGCCCTGAAAAATTTTACCTCCCCCACTTGACTTGATCCACCACTGCCCTCATGTACTCGAGGATTTAAGGAATGGGAACATTAAAATGACCTATACCCTTCGTGAAAACAATGAAATCGAGTTGTTGATTGGCGCTGATGTTATCGTTAAACTCTGGTTTGAGTATAATAGGATAAAAAACTTGGTTGGATGGTAATCGGAATAAAGAATGATGCATATGAGAGAGGAATATAATTATTTAAAGATAATGTTTTAACAGTGCTCTCTTTGCATGTAAGTAATAATCTGTTAAGAGAACTGTAGGAACTTGATGTTTTAGGAATTAACGATATCATTGAAAATATTTCTAAAAAGGAAGAGTTTGTTGATTATTTAACAAACTTAAGCAGATATTTCGAGACTGATTTTTTCCGATTGCTGAAAAGGATGTTTTATTAAGTGTGAAGGTTACTTTCTTTGTGCGTCTATTCTGTTCTATCATATCTAATTTTGCAAGTGCATTTCAAAGTAAATTAATCATTTGAAGATACACATCCCCATTTAAGAGTCTCTCCCTCCCATTTTTCATTCAATTTTTAACTAACTATTAGGGTAACTTTTTGCAACAAATGCAACTTTTTTTTGCATGTAAAGTACTAAAATCAAAATTCCTCGTACATGGGGTGTATTGTAAGTGAGTTATAATCGCAACATAAATGCAACTTTCTGCATAAATGCAATTTTTTGCATAAATGCAACTTTCTGCATAAATACAACTTTTTGCATAAATGCAACCACCTGCAACTTTTAAAAATTTAGCTTAAAATAATTAAAAGGAAATTACTATTTCATTTTTAGTACCCTTTCCACTCTCCACGTAGGGACACACGAACGGACCGTCCGTGGTTCCAATTACCGCAGGGGACCTGACCATAGTAAAGATAAGGACCAGATGCGCGCAACAAAGGGGGGAAAGCTATTCTTCCATTTCTCCTGTCTTCAAGCGAAATCTGGTTGAAACCTCCCTGTCTGGAAAAGGCTAGGAATCCCCACAGAGCTTCGTTCTCAGTTTGTACACGCATTCGAACAGTACTATCGCACATCAAGTTGCAATTATTTTGTTTATACTTCGTCTAACGTTGGTCTAGGTATAATTAAGGATAATTTAACTTGGTTAGTGTGATTATAATTCAATGTATCATATGTCAGTGCAAAATTTTGGTACCTACGTTTATTTATCGGCTTATCATAATAATTGCTGCGCCTAGTAATCATCTGTTTGTAGCACATATACAATTAAATATTTACGAAATTTGAAATAAAAAACCGGCCAAGTTCGTGTTTGACCACGTAGTCAGTACTGGCTATACAAAATTCTTACAAAACATCTGAGCCAAAACTCTATGTATTTTAGAAATACAAATTTAATTTTACAGTTCCTTTATACGGAATTTCTATAAACTTTTTATAAACTCAATTACGTGATTAAGTGGGTCGATTATTACTCGTAAACTTGGAAAGCCTACTTATCGCTGATAGCATAAATTCAAGACGAGTTCAATTTCTGTAGATCAATATTTATATGGTAACTAGCCACTGCTTGGCCAGCATTGCGTTGCCCGTAACAGTTCTTTTCGTGGGGTCAGCGGAGACCACTGCTCGCTAACCCCCTTTGATTGCTACGAATTCCCATTTGGCAAACCAATACCACGAGCAACGCCGTGATGGCCTCGTCATTGCCAAATGCGGCCAAATTCGAATTGCGAAGAGATCCAATCGACATGATGTCACAATCACACAGGGGGCGTCATAATCGGTATTGCACACAGGCGTTCACGTAATAACAGCTAGCGGCGGGCCTGGCCACAAGGAGTAATGAAGTAGTAAGCACGTTCTTCAACTTTATAAACCAGCTTTACAATTTATTTTAGTGCGAGCCAACGGCCATGGGAACTGCTTCTAAAACACACTGATGGGAGGTCTCTACACGGTCTTTGTGAGACAAGATGCAGTGCAACAATTGAGGCAGTGAAACCTATATCTGAAAAACTACCTAACGTTTTAAAGGCCCTTCAATATGTAAAAAATCAGTAGTTTATTGTAAGAGGAAACGGCGGAAGAGTAAATGGATTCCTCAATTATTTTCAAAATTTGAAACTTTAATTCAGCTAAATATTTGGAAGGACATACTAGAGCAAATTAGTACAAGAAATTTAATCCTTCAATCATAATATATCTCCCTTGATATCGAAATGAATAACATTAAAGCGAAAACTGAAACAATAGATAAAGATTTAAGTGAACAATGGTCTGTATAAATTATAAATAGAGCTAAAGAGACAGCTTCTATTATGGGTATAGATGCAGAATTTTCCAAAAAAAGAGGACGGAAAAGGAAGCTTTTGAAGTGGAAAGAGAAATGCCTGAATTATTAGAAACCGAAGAAACAAAATTCAAAAGTTCAGTTTTCTATATAGTAATCAATAAAATAGTTTCTCAGTTAGAATCAAGGTATGAGCAAATGAAAAAACATATGCAATGCATTCGAAGACATATTAAAAATAAATTCTAATTCTAATGACAACAACGCACCTAAAAAATTAATTGAAAGCTATCCAGATGATTTAAGCTACAATCTCATCAATAAAATTCAGATGTACAAGACCGTTCGCGAAGCTACTTTTTCACATCAACCCAAATTAGAAAATAAAGGTCTTCCACTCCCTTTAAATGATATCTATAGATTAAAATTGTAATCTATTCCCCCAGAACTTTGCATAGCTTTAAGAATTTTGTTTTATCTTCCCATCACTGTGGCTTCAGGTGAAAGGATTCAGTAAACTACCTATAATCAAAAATAATTTACGATCTGCTTTGGGCAAGGAAAAATGTGAATCATCTAAGAATATTTTCAATTGAGCATGAACTGGCGTGCAAAATTAGCTTCCTTTTTTGACGGCATCGATAAATTCATTAATTCGAATAGAAGATGTACTGCTCCCTCCTCAGTACTCCAAAAGTTTTCGGAGTTTTGACTAGTCTTCAGCGTCAAAGGTATGTTTTAGCATGGATTTCTTACAATCTTTCTATAGAGATATTTATTATAGTTTTCTGATTATACTTCGATATCCTTATCGAAGTCCTGCTCGATCGGAAGTTAAAAACACAAGCTTAAGTTAAAGTAAACACAACCTAGTTTATACTGTTTCTAATTATCACAATTTTCGCATAATTCGTCGTGAATTTATCTTAGCTCTGATGAAGCAATCATGTGCTCCTAGACCAATGATATTTATTCCTCTGATTCCAATTGTACGCATCTTTCAACCTCAAGTATTACAAGGGTAGCAAAGAAACTGAAAATATCTGTACAGCTTACGTAGCACAGCGAGCACATGTAGTTACATGAGTGAGCACATGTAGTCTTATCTCACGAGTCTTCGTTTGAAATGCTTGTTAAAATATGGGTGAGCTACATCAGTCTTGCTAATTTTTCAGTTCGTTGAAATTTATTGCATCGAAATTTAAGTTTAGAATTTTAAAAATTATGTTTTTGTTTTAGTCGCGCGCGATCCCCCCTCTTAATACTCAGAAAATTCTCCTTAGTCTCAATTTGGGAATATGGTGACCGTCGTCACTGATCATTCTAAGGAGCATACTCTCGGGGTGATGGAAGTATACATTTTGCTGAATGATTGGTTGAATAACATCTTTTAGTTTGTCACTTGAGAAACAAGAATGCATGTATCGCTTTAAAAACATTCAAACCTCACCTCTTTGCAGGAACGATAACACTTTACCACATACCACATGGGTGCATAAGCTTCTAAAATAAATTCTGAAACAATTTTTAAGTTCATTTAAGGATTCACGCACGTAGGCACTCGCCAACAGAAGGGGGGGGGCAATTCAGCTTACGTCTGAAATGGATGAATCCCATAACATATAGTCTTCTCTCACTTCAGATGAATCCCATCACATCTGAAGTGAGAGAAGACTTCATGGGCAATTCAATAAAAGATACTAAGGCTAATACTTTATTTCATATCACTGAGGATGTGATGATTAGACTTGGTTTAGGATTTCAACAAGTTAGAGGACACTGATTTAATTGAGCTCGAAATATGTGTGTGGTCATTTAAATGGTGTCAAAAAGCTCATTAAAGATGTTCAACCAAAATTATTATTTGTTCATTGTAACAACTATTCCTTGGACTTGTGTCACCAATAAGCATCTAGGACATTTTCACTACTTTGTGAAGGCTTGGGTGCAGGAACAAAAGAATCTGCTGAACTCTTAGGTTTGAAGCTGCCACAGTCATCTCGAAAAAGAAAGCTTCTATGTCGGTATGAATACTCCAGCAATTCTGAAAGTTTCACCCCCGCAACCATCAATAAAACTGTTGGCCTTCGAAAATGCTTGTTTGAAGTGGTTGACACAGTAACCACCAAAATTGAAAAACGATTCCATCAACCAGGAATGGTGAATCTTGTCAAATTAGAAATTTAAAAAGGTACTTCCTTTCAAGAAAAATTGTGTGTTCATGCAAGTGAATTCGATCTGGAAAAATTGGAACCCCAGTTGGTTCTGTTATCTAGTGTAATAAAAGAAAAGTTTGTGTCAACATTTGATATCTGCCAGAAGTTGGCGGCAGAGTCGAGTGTAATTAGGGAGCTTATGGATGAAGTGTCTAAACTTGTTGAATTAATCTCCATTGCTCCTGCTCAGGCACGTGCCAACAGGGGGGGCAGGGGGGTTTTAAGCCCCCCCCTGTCACTGAGGAGAAGGGGCGAAAGGTATATTTCGCCCCCCCCCACACACACACAATCAAGGAACATTTTTAAAATTTTAACTTTAAAAGTAACATTAAACAGTGCCGTTAAAACAACTTTGGTTTCTAATTTCATTTCCTGTCACGATAGTTAAAGCTAACCCCCTTAACACAATTCTCTACAGAGACCAGTCCCCTTACATCCCTCTTTCCTTTCAGTCTTTTCTCCAATAGGTCAATATATCTTCCCATCCCCTTTCACCTTTGAACTCAAGCGCCCTCATTATTTTGACCTCCCAAGAACACTTTTCCTTTCAAATCGCCTGTCTAAGAAAAAATTACTTCTTCGTTTCACTACCTTCTTACCATTGAAAGTACCAAAAAATTAAATTCTTCCTTTGAATGCGTGGAGTAAAGTGGCCCAGTATCGCTTTCTATTGCTTGCTTATCGCTTTGTTTTTTTTACGACTTCAAAATGGTTCTGTTTTACTCCCAAAATGAATGCACGTGGTGCTCGAACTTGAATGCCACGAGATGACTATCTATTTTCGAAGAAATTGCTGTATAGTGGCTTCACCCCCTAGACCCTTCAGGGCTCGAACATGTCTTTGACGGGCAAACGATTCCGCGATCACCTTTCTTTTGGGTGCCCACTTGGACAGTTTCGAAAAAAACGATTGATTTTTATGACCGACTGACGGATTGGATGTTAGGGTTTTATGGCACTAGGTCCCAAAGTGGACAAGAAGCGCCATACCAACTGACGGAAATGTCGTTTGAAGTTAAGGGCATTCAACAAATCGCAACAAATCTGTCATTGCTTTTATTTTGATTATTTACAATATAGGGTCTTTTAAATTGTCGGCTTTCTTATTTGAAGTAAATACGGGTAACTGCCTGAGAGTGAACTGTCCTGAATTTTTTCCTGATGGATTGTTCAGCCTTTTTACTAGGGGTACAGTTCATACATTTCGGGAGAACTCCCCCCCCACACACACATTCAACAAACCTTGTTCCGTCTATGCTCCCCCCCCCGTCTCCAAAACGTTGGCACGTCCCTGCAGTCCTGCTTCTGCAGCGCTTCAGCCGAACCGAATGAAAACGTATTTGCGCACAAACATGACTCAAAAACGGTTAACACATATCCTACTCCTTAATATTTATGACTCCCACACTGCAAAAATCAATCTGAACTCTTTTGTTAAAGAATTTGTGAGTAGAACTGCTTTGAGAAAAGGTGTATTTGGCATTTAAATAATGTTGCAATAAATTTTTGGCACAAAACTGGTTGTAGGGACGACGACAGCTTGTTACCACCTTACACGAAGAAATAAATTAAAATAAAATCTAAAATCACTTTTATTGTATAAACGTGATGCACAATGAACGAACATAAAAATGAAAGAAAGAAGTGATTGAACAAGTAAATCAGCATATATCTATCAAGTTTGTTGAGCTCGGTTACAGTGCAAGATTGGATTTGCATATTAGACAGTTCTAACTTTCAGTTGGGTACCGCCACACTGGTAAATAAGGAAAAATTAATTCTTGATTAGTTTGTGGCCTCAAGCCTATGATAATTTTGAGTTTCACACTTACCTTAATTTGAAGAATAACATACAGACGATATTATCTTCGTTGTTGTATAAATATCATTAATTTAAACTTCTATTGGTTAAACTCTTATAAATTGCAAGAAATTGGTAAAATTGAAGGTAGAAGTTTACGTTGAGTGCCAATAACAGAGCATTCTGCTTGATGCCTTGTAGTCGCCGCTTTGGAGTAACTCGTTTTTATTGCATTAGCTCGTAAAACAAGTCCCTGCAGGTAACTCATATTCAATTGTATTACTCTCAGAATTAACTTGTAAATGATACCGGAGCTGTATTAGTTACTCAAGTGTCTGTAGCTGCAACAGTGATTCCAAGTGGATAAGTTAAACTCAATGCCGTGAACGGAAATATTCGAAGGTCAAATAATATACACTGGTGAAATAAATTAAGAGAATTTGCATATTTTATCGAATTACATGAAAAGAACTGAACTGAATGTAAAACCACTGCTTCTAGACAAAAATTTAAATTTTGTACGTCAAATACGTAAGCGTACACGTGTGTGTAGACAGAGCCAGTAGAGAAACAGGCTTTATAAGCGCGTGTAAGTTAAGACGCATTTCGTTCGCTAGCACACCTCGGCGAATTTCTTGGTGTTATTTTGCAACAATCGGTTAATTTCAAATTGTAACAGTAAAAATGAGTAACCACCAACGTTTAGATGATGGAATGAGGTGGCGAATTGTGCTAATATAACTGCTAATTAAAATGACTGGTAAATATATCCGAAGTAGGGCTTTTAAAACAAAGTTTCACTACAACGACGGTCCCTTTCAGTGAAGTCCTTCCATATTAATTAAACGGAACTACTAATTTTTAAGGATTAAAACCTTTTATATTTTGGGATCAAAAATAAGCATTTACAAGTAAAGAACAAGCTTTAAGTAAAAAGACAACGTATTGCTTTTGAGTAACGGCAGCGAACCCCCACTTCTACCCGAATCCTCCCGCGCATTTTTTTCTACCCAGGGGAGAAAACGTCCCTCTCCAACTTGAAGGTCGATGGCCTTAACGGCATCTTGTTAGATCGCCCCCATCTGAATATAAAACTTTCTTTTCCGACATCTCCCTCGGAAAAAAGGCGAGAACGTGTTACGAACTCGCCCTGAATAGGGGCTCCTAGCCGCTCACGAAACGTAACCATTACACTTGTAAACCATTTATTTTTTATATTTCTTGAAGACTGAAAAAAAAAATCCTTTTATGGTATTCTCAGTATCTTTTATGTGTAGGGTCATTCCACGCAAAATGAGCAAATCGGCTGTGGCTGACACATCACGAAACCCGAATTTATTTTGCATATTTCGGACCATTTTGCCTATTTGGAGTTTTTTGCATGTTCTTTTAAAAAAAAAATTGAAAAAATTTATATATATTAGGTAGCCACACCAGGAAGGAGAGTGGGGCACAAAAAAAAAATGCAAAAAAACTTCCAAAATATTTTTTTTTGAGAATAGATATGACGTATCTCTGTAAAACACCACACACCAAAAATGAGTTACAGTAGTTGCAAGTTTTTACAAATATTTTCCCACAAAAGGTGTTCATGAGCAATAGTTATCTCAACACTGAATATTTATTTTACGGTACATGCATATGGAACAGTTTTTATAGACAACCAACTCTTCAAAATCACTTATCAACTATTGTACATATCTTATATTTTTTATAATTGAGATATTTTGTACTACCCCATGATGCAATCATACATAAATTTTCTGAAAGTTATTACATCAAATTCAACTAGCAAGGATACATTGTTACATTTTTTACATGCATAATAACAAACAAAAACTCCACAGTTCATGTCATCATTTTGATTTATGTGAGGAGGAGAGAAAATGTCAATGTTATAGATGAATTAAAGAATGAATTGAATATTTCCCTCCATACACTAATTATGTCTGAACAATTTTTACTAGGAGCTTTGTTAAAAGGCTCATAAAACTCAAATACATATTTTTCAGTATCAACAAATAACAACACCCAGTGACTATCAAGGTTAATAGGGGGGGGGGAAATGTTTGCTTTGAGTACAGTACCAATTTGAAAGAATTAAAAAAAAATTTTGCTTTGTGAAAGTGCAGATGAAGATACGGACTCAATAAACATAAAACGGATTGAATTTTCTATAAGTTTATAAAGAAAAGAATCTACTATTGTATCGTATAGCCATCCCCTTTTAAAGCACTTAGATGCTTGAAATAAAATGCTTTCTTCTAATGTTACATCTACATCTAATGACTTAGGCATAAAATTTGTAGGTTCTATACCATTCACTTTGACTACCATATTTGAAGAATTGGTTTCATCAGTATGATTACATTAAAAAAAATTAGACACAAGACTCTGCAAATTGATTATATTTTAGTTTTATCAGTTCTAGAAACGTATAAAATCCAAAAATTGTTTTACAATTTTTTATGAAAGACAAACTGCAATCTACGAAAACCTTTTAAGTACATTTTGGTCTGCGTCAGTATCCTAGATTTTACTGCTACAAATGTCGACATCATAACTTAGCTCCACCGAAATGGAAAAATTTTGTTTTTTAATCATAGTTACCCAACCAGAAAATCATAAAATGACGGATTGGAATGCGCAGAACTGCTTTTACAAAAGAGATTTTTTCATATATCTTAAGAAAGTATCGATATTTTTTTGCATTGTTCTTGATTAAAATGTGACTGAAGCTGGTGTTTAAGGTAGATAAATTATGTTTGAATATTTTTCGTACAAAACGGATTATAATCTTCTGCACTTTACTAATTAGAAACGTTTCCTAAATTAAATTAATACATTTCGAAGGTAAGTTGCTATATAATGATTATACATGTTTATTGATGTGTAATAAAAATTAATTACAGACAGTTATTGATTTTGTGATAATAAACCAGTATCTATTCAGCCAAAAATCTATGAAATGGCATTTAAAAGTAGGTTAAAAATTTTATAAAAGATGAGAGGCAAATTCTTTATTCTCCAGAATAATAACATGTTACTGACGTTTAGATACTAGATTCTATTATATTACTACATTTCCATTAGTCAAATTTTGTAGAACTATAATTAAATCCGTAATTCACATTACAATCTGAATGTTGCCGTGGAAGTGTGGGTTTTATGGCGCAAGATCCAGAAAAGGATTGTGGAAGTTTGGAGAGTGGGGTGTCATCTCAGGTGTTGCCTCGCGATCTGACCACGGTTCAAAATTACATTTTGTCCTCGATTCTTTCCCGTTGGGATTGATCCCGGACCGTCGTTAACAGTACGACGCCAATTGAAATACCTACAATCTGAATGCTTAGTCTTTTCAAAAGTGCTGTCAAGCAGTCTAAATCAGGTCTTGATTGTTGCGGTTCTTGCTAAGATCGGATGGAAAAATTGTACAATTAAAATCCATGCATACACCATTCCTTGATATTTTAAATGCAAAACTGGTTGAATGTAGCACTGGGATAAGGATAAGAGTTTTTTGATTAGTGAAAGCCATGTTGAAAACATTCTGAACATTTTTCAATTTGTAAATGTTTAATGCAATTCAAAGTAAACACTATATTCACTGTTCTTTACTCGAGCACTAATTAGTTATTCAGGAGCTTGACAAATTCTTTTATATACCAATTTTTCAAATCAAGGATCGTCTTTTTTAGCATTACTCAAAAAATGTTTTTAGATTTAATAAATTATCTATTCATGTATGAATCCTATTTAATTTTGTTAATTAAATAATTTTTTTTCTATACTGTTGGTAATCTTTTTCAACCATAAAAGGTGTCCCAATTATGCGCCTCTGTGATCGTTATTTTCTTGAAGATACATCCAATATCTGGGTGACATGAGATGAATATGCATTACTTACAATATAGATTACCATTAACTATTTTATAAAATATAATGGAAACTTCATTAAAAGGTTAAATTTTAGATTGCGTGTATATTTTTTTCCAGATCTTTGAAGACTATTTACCTGTTAGGCTAAAATAATTCTTGTACTCAAATTTGTAAGTTTTTCAAACCATACTGTTTGAATTTTACATATAAACCTAGCAAAGGGATGTGTACAGGAAATGCTTTAATTTTATAAATTAAAATTATTTTTCATAAAAATTTTAAAATATGACACTAGAAAATATTCTTTACTATAATAAATGAATAGGCCGTATGTCACCATCTATTGATTTTCACAGAAAATGTGAAGATACCTGTTTTTCTTTCCTTGTAAGAACTGCGTTTCGTGTAATACTGTGTGTTGATCCTTTACATGACAAAAATCCTATTCAAGGGAATTTAAATCGATTTAAAAAAAAGGTGTTCTTCTGAATACTTAAAGTGGTTACTTTTAATACAGCAAAATAAATAAAACATTTTTAAGTGCACATTGTGTTTAAAAATTTAAGTTTTTTTTTAGTTTCTGCTTAGAACCACATTATGTATATTGTAAATCTACTAACCATTCCTTTATACATTTTACACTTCTATGCCAAAAAATATAAAAATGAAAGTAATGAATCAATAATATTAAGAGCAGCTGTTAAAATGAAAATTGTTGAGAAAAAAAATTCCTTAACATTAATGTTGGTATTAAATTTCTTTTGGGTTGATTTTTTATTCTGCAAGGGCCATGCAGTTTTGGGAGTTTTGCAAAGTTCATCATCACTTCTAAGGATGTACAAGATTAAATTCACTTTGGACTAAATAATAAAGCACATATTAACATTTTATTGCTACTTTTTTTAGCCATAACATCTTTTAATACCCAAATTACTTTCACTGAAGAGCCTCCATCCTGGAATCCAGATTTGTGTATTCTCTTTTACCATGTTAAGTACCCAAGCTATTTGAATATAATTAAAAAAATTAAGAACTTTATTGTATCTGCTCTTTAGCTCTGTTTCAAAAATCTTTGAACAAAAATACCAGAAATGTGCTTTAATGATTAATTACTTAAACAATAGATCTTGCTTGGAATTTAAAATTTTATTTTAGTGTTGTGTTTGTATGGTGCAAGGACCAAATTTAATCATACAGCACCAGGCATACAATATCAAGTAATGGATATAGATACACAACCATAGTTTTACGTACACGAGAGAAATACATCCAGGAAGGCATTGAACTTGTGCCGCCTACAACTTGGAGGTTTATATGACAGTGGACATACCCACAACCTTAGTGTCGTGGGAATAAATTATTGAAAATAAAAATACTAGCCCAAAGAATAAAAATTGACAAATATATCCGAAATATTCTCCAAAAATAAAAAGCGTATATAGTATAATATACATTTGATATCCACAATGCAAATTAACAGAAAGAAAATTCAGTGACTAACAGATAGTTGGGAGTAGAGGCTAAAATGGGAAATACAGGTTTTTTCAAGCAAAATAAATTCTTGATAATTCATAACATGTATCAAGGCATTTGGGCTCATATTTAGTCAAAGCATTCTTTTTTTCACCTAAAAAGAACCCACAATTAAGGAATTTATTGAGATATTTTAAACATATTTAACTAATCAGCAGAAGCATTTACAACAGCAAGAAAATTTTCATTTTTGTGGTGTTTGCAAAGGCTGCAAAAAAAATTAATTAAAGAAACATACATCACATGTTAGAAAAAGGAATGATTTTTAAACAAATAGTCTCAATTAATTTTGCTAGTTAGCATTAAAAAGAATCCAGCTCAATGGAACTTTCATAGGTATTCAAGATTAAAATATGTGATTGAACGGATATCTTCACTGCCCACTAAAAAGTGAATTTGGTTGAGTAGCATTTAAAAACAAGCAAACTCAACACGATTCACCATTTAGCATAGCAGACAAACAATGGAACACTTCATAAAAAACAATCAAATATGCGAGTAGTTGAATATGTCACATCTGTGAAACATAACAGACTACAACCTAGGCCCAATACAGAAGGGAAAGATGTCAGACGTTTGATTTTTTTGGGTGCGGGCCATATTTGGCCTATCTGCAATACACACAAGATATACATCAAGTAATAAACATGCATACAGTGAAATTTTTACTGACACAGATGAGAGAAATCACACATGCACTGCCTACAACTCACAGGCTTCTAGTGCAGTGGGCAACACCAGAAACATAAATCGTGTTTTCTTTTAATATGCAAGTAAAATAAGCAATCGGAACAGGAATTTTATCTGCCCACCCAAAAGTAAATTTCATTGGGTAGCATTTAAAAACAAGCTAACTCAACGCAATTCACCATTTAGCATAGCAAATGAACAATACAACACACAAAGGGAAATAAAGGAATGAAATAGGTAAAATAGGCACCTGACCGAGAAATTTCATCTGCCCGCCAAAAAGTAAATTCCGTTTTGTAGCACTTAAAATCAAGCTAACTCAACGTTATTTACCATTTGGCACAGCAAGTGAGCAAAACATTTTAAAACGGGATATAAAATGACGGGAAAATAAACAAAAATGATGAGCCTTCATCTCACGGTCAACAAATATATTCTGTTGGATAGCATTGAAATACAAACTAACTTAACGGAACAAAACAATTTGCGAAGCAAATGTAAGTGAAACAAAATGTCTAATTAGCAAGTGAACAATACATTTCAAAACGGGATATAAAATTTAGGGAAAATAAGCAAATAAAGAGCTTTCATATGCCCGCCAAAAAGTACATTCCGTTGGATAACATTTAAATACAAGCTAACCCAACGGAATAACATAATTTGCGAAACAAATGTATGGGAAAGAAAATCTTCAATTTCAAATGAATATATTATTGCTTACACAAATTTGGCTTCTAAATGAAAGAACGTTAGTTCGGCAGAAAAATCACCACAGCCCACTCTCCATCTCCTTCCTTCGATAAATGCAAGCAGCAAATGGCAAATGCTTCGACAATTTCATATAATCATTCGTTTAAAAACATCGATCCAACAAATGAGGCCGCCAAAATTAAAAGCGCCAAAAGGACAAAAAACAACACTAAAGTAGAGTAACCCGGTGCAACGAGAAAGAAGTTGCCAAATGAAAATATAGAAACTATGGTCGGTGCACCGGGTAACATTGTACTGAAATGCTTAAGTTTCCACAATTGTGCTGCCGTAGACGATGGGTGACTTTACGTATGCAGAAAAAGCAGACATGCATTACATGTACGGCCGTGCAAATGGTAACGGCAGAGCTTCGTTACGAATGTATCGCGCGGAGTATCCTGATCGACGAATGCCGGATCATAGAATTTTTCAACGGTTACATCGTCAACTTTGTGAAACAGGTGCGTTCGACGTCAACAGACATGGCGCTGGTCGAGTAAGAGCTGTACGCACTCCAAGGCTGGAAGAAAGCATCTTGAACATTGTGGCTGATAGACCCGAGTCAAGCACAAGAACTGTTGCGCGTGACGTGGGTGTGAGTCATCAGACTGTATGCAGAGTGTTAAACGAAAATCGCTTACACCCCTTCCATTTTCAGAAAGTACAAGCATTGAATCCGGCAGATTATCCTCGCCGCGTGAACTTCTGCCTGTGGGTGATGCAGCAATGTGCGTTGCAGCCGGATTTCGTAGATTATGTGCTATTTACAGATGAAGCGACATTTTCACGCGAGGGTGTCTTTAATGCGCACAATTACCATGTGTGGGCAACCGATAATCCACATGCAACGCGTCGACATGCGTTTCAACAACGTTTCAGTATTAATGTGTGGGCTGGTATTGTGAACGACTTTTTGATTGGCCCATACTTACTACCCACGCGGCTCACTGGCGGAAGCTATCTTATTTTTCTGAAAAAAGTGTTACCACAACTGCTGCATGATGTTCCGATCGCCATTCGTAACCGCATGTGGTTTCAGCACGATGGGGCGCCAGCACACTTCAGCATTGATGTACGGAATTACCTGAATGCCACGTTTGGTACTCGATGGATTGGGCGTGGTGGACCAGTCCCTTGGCCACCCCGATTTATCGAGCCTCGATTACTTTTTATGGGGACATCTAAAGCATCTTGTTTATGAGACTCCAGTTGACTCAGATGAGGATCTCGTCGCTCGCTTATCTGTAGCTGCTGCAGGTGTGCGTGAAATACCAGGCATCTTTGAACGTGTACGCCAATCGCTCCACCGACGCTGTCAAGCATGTATCGATACTGGTGGACGCAATTTTGAACAATTACTGTAAACATGACACTTGTCAACAACGCTTTCAATAAAATCTTTGTTTTTCCTTTCGGCCGTTATTTCCCCTGTTTTCGCCTCACCGCGTCACTTGCGACTATACATTCCTATACAATAAATCATTGTTACAATGTCCTGTACCTACCATTAAAGTTTGTACCATGAATTCGGGACCACCCTGTATAAGAACGTTCGCCGTGGTCTCGATTAACATATTTTTATATACAATAAAAGATTAACCTTGACGGAATTTGGTAGGTGGCGTTTACAGATTGGTAGAGTCTAGGTGGTATATCTTTACCGAATATGGTGAATTGTCCTTGACCTCAGGACTCCGATTTAGATTATCCGGCTCGGGTGAGCCCTTCTTCAGACTTTACTCGGGCGAGTAAATGTTTCTAGCTCGGGTGAGTTCTCCAATAGTTCTCGGGTTTGGACTATCCGGCTTGGGCGAGCCCTTCTCCGGACTTTACTCGGGTGAGTAAATGTTTCTAGCTCGGGTGAGCTTCTCCAAAAGTTCACGCACGCGTGTACGCAAGTCAGCAAAGCGGTAGGTCAGGTTTGAGCCTTCCTTATAGTTTCCTTAACTAGCGCGTCTTTCTAGGAATGGCTCTTCGTAACGTGGACGATTCTATTCAGGACCGTAGGTTGGTCGGTAGATATTAACTCGTGATAAGTGAATCGATTCTTCAGTTTGATTCTTTCGTAACTTGTTTTGATCCACAGTGAGCTATGATTGATTATTTACTTGTTAAAATATTACCAAGACCGGACTGAGGGAAACCTCAATAGTTTTTGTGCATCTCCCGTCTTAGCTCTGTTGGATATTCTTGTACTGCTGTCACCACGCAACACTTAAATTTTTTCTTCAAGTTTGTATTTCGACGATTTTTAACTGTATCTTCAAATATTTCCCATTTCAGATTCATTTTCCTCTTTTAGAAGTAAAAATCTCTCATCTTCAATTGATTGAGTCCATATATATCTGCATGTATTAGTTCACTAACTGTTAAGTATCTACTTTCCACGAGTTTAATATCTACCGACCTACCTACGTTCCAAAATAGAATCGTCCACGCAACGAAGAGCCATTCCTAAAAAGACGCGCTAGTATCGGAAACCGTGAACGGTTTCACTTCAGCCTGATCCCTCGGGTCTGTTGACCTCCTTTCTCGAAAGTCTTCTCTCGTCTCCGAAAGTTCCAGGGGGTTGTTGACCCCCCCCCCCTCGTTTCATTCGACACATTTGTCCTCTCGCTGTTGGCTGGTTCAAAATCGGGCTGTCCATTAGAGGTTAATTTCCCCCTTTCCCCGATAGCTTCATTAGCGGACGGCGGCCCGAACAAAAAGTATCCGCGGTCTCCCGTGATCATGTGGAAGCGACGGAAATGAACTTCTGCCCCTGCGTCTGGTCGGCATCGCGACAAAGACACTGCGCTTCCTCTCCGTTGAAACTAAATACGTCGACCCATATCGCTAGCTCGTTAACTTTTAGATGCAGAAGAGAAGTACACCCAGGGAGGAATCACAGCTGCACTACCTACAACTTGCTAGCGCAGTGGGCATACTCATTGAGACCACACAGAATACAACAAAATTACATTATCAGGTATTACAAAAACATACTTAACAGTGCTATCTATATTTAAAAGGAAACAATGAAGATCAAAAGAGGACTAATGCATTGCACACAGAAACAAATGATCAAAATTAAAAACAAATCTGGAATAAAAAGTGGCTAGTAGGTTTATATAGTACAATAGTTTAAAACTACAAGATGTAAAATGTAATTTTATTTATATTTACAGTTTTGTTACACAATTACAAATATATTTACAGCTTTTGTTTTCATACATATTTACAATTTTGTTTACAACAAACATAATCGTTACTGATTTCTTAAAAAGTTGAAAGGTGGTCTAGGAAATCCAAATGAATTGGCAACAGTGTTGTGATCAAGAGATGATTCATCAAATATATTTTTCAGTTGATGTGATTTATATGCACGGATATAAGAGACAAATGCATCTTTTGCAACTTGCCTGAAATGAAAGTTTCCGAGCACAATCTCTTCAAGCTAGAAAGAGAGAATAAGACAAAACAATATTATTTTGAGCAAAAGTTAAGAGTTAAATAGATTTACATAATTGCCATAGGAAAATTACGAGGATCTAGTGCAATTAGATTAAATAGAAAATGCAAAGATTTAAAAGTTATGAATGAAGGTACAACAAAACAGGAATATAGATTTTAATCAAACTACTACCCCCCCCCTCCAATTAATCCTTGTTAAAAAAAAACAATTGTTGGTCAATACTACTTCCTTAAGTGTAAAGACAAACTAGTTGCAATACCAAATTTCAATTCAGCATGGAAAATTAAAACCTTTAATTTTATGCAGAAACTATTGCAAGCTGAAAAAAAAATTATATTCCTTTTAGTAAGGAATAGAAAAAATAGAAAGTAGTTAGTAGAACAGAAAGTTCCTAAGAACTTTTATTTTCGGAGAAAAATTGCAAGCTAAATTGTATTTTTGAGGACTCATGTTTATAGTATTTTTAGTTTCATGCATTTTCTTTTCACAACTTTAAAAATAACACCTTATCTTAGGTAATTTCAGGACATTTTGTGGATCATATGCAACAGTTTTCTTGCAGTTTGTAGGCAATCAAAACCCAAGCTTAAATCAATTGCAATTGTAATTTTAAAGAAATTTTCTTGCAAAATAGTTTAAAAATATTTAAGATTATGTTTACTTTAATAATTGCAAGTATAATTTCCCTGATCATATCGTTTATAGTATCATGTTTTTGATAAATTACACATTTAAAGTCTTAGCAGAAATTTTTCAATGTAAAAGGCACGAGGGGAAAAAAAGGATAACACACCAGACGAAAGGCCCTTAGTATACAAATAGCAATAAAGCATTATGACCCAGAAAATTTCAAAACACTCTTGTTCAGTAGTTACAATTTGCTGTGGATGTTAAAATTAGTTTTGAAAGACAAACTTTAAGGATCATTTACAAACACAGTTGCTACAATGACATAAAAGTTGCAATTTTTGTGTTATTGGTGCTGAGGAGGTAGATAATTGAATTAATGTCAAACTGGAGCGACACAACGGGCTACTGTTAACAGCCCAGGATCAATCCTAATGGGAAAGATCAGAGGACAACACCTGAGGTGGAACCCCAATCTTCATACAGGGTCCTCACTCTATTTCAGAAATAAAATTCCGAGTGTATTCCAGACAAATTTTTTACAAAATTCCAGGTCATACTTACGCAAATCACGACTTTTAAGGTTTAAATAAAGAAACAAATTTGGCATTCAATAGCCAATAATAAAAACCAATTTAAGAATTATACACTATAAAAATTAATACACAAAGCACACACAATTTTGCATTAAAATAACTTATTCAAATAATCCAACATATTTGACTTAAAAATCAATTTGTGAATTAATGTATCATAAGCATGAAAGTCTTCAATGTAAGCCATTGAACAAAAATAAATTCTTTACCTGTTAAATATTAGCTATTTCTTTTAAAATCGATTGAAAAATTCAATTCATAAAATAAATTCATACGAAACTGTGTGCGAATCTTACTGGCTATTTTTCTCCAAAGCGTCTTAGAAGCCATGACCAATCATGTTCCAGGTCATTGTGGCAATTTTCCCAGTTTTTGACGAAAATTCGTGGTAATTTTCCCTGATTTGTTTTGGACAAAGTTAAATTTCCTGACCCATGGGATCCCTGTTTATTTTACATGTGAGGACATTTGAGGCCACAACAGATAAAACATGCACCAGTCCCCATGTACACAATGGTATTTGGTTGGATCGAGTTTTGAACTCGCATCCCTCCAGTTGCTAATTCTCTACTCTTACAGCTGGGTTAGCAGTGGTGCAAAGGAATTGTTTCTGTGCAAACGTTTGCAGTGACGAATCAGTTTCTAAAATCACAAGAGAGCAGCTTTAAATTGTAACAAGCTGTAGCCTTTCAACTGTGCAGTTTTTCAAACAAAATCTGTTTGAGTTATGTCAATATATTGCAGCAAATAAGTAACGTTATAGTGCAAAAATAATTTACTGAATGATACTAACTTCAGATTTCAGATCAGGGACAATATCCCATTGAATAGTGGCCTCTCCTATGGGTATTTGTTTCTGCTTCAGGTACTTGATAAAAGGCTTCTCCTCAGATCGAATGAAGAGGAAAGCCTTTCCGATTCCATTGACACCACGAGCTGTTCGACCTACTCGATGGATATAATCCTAGTCAAAAAGTAAAGTTATTGCATCACTTAAGAATCAGACCTAGTTGAAATATAAAATTCAAAACAGCTTTAAATCCAAAATACACATTAAAAGCTCTCAGATAAACATGTAAGAACCTGTGTTAGGCCAAGTATAGAAATTATTTGTATTTATTATTCTTAATGAACTTTATAAATTCAAAAGTTAATTTTTTAAAATAAATACTGGGTATTCGCCTTTTACATTTAAAATGAATATACCTTTATAACTGAGAAGCTATTGATCAAACTCAACCTTTTATAATAGGATGCATGTTTTTAATCATGCAACTAACCTAATTTCTAGCATGTCCGATACTTTTGGCAAGTTGCTTATGCTAATTTATAAGTTAAACAATTTAATTTAAATAAAAATTTCTACTCTTTATTGATCACTATATTTTAATTCAATGACCAGCCACTTCAATAATGCATTCCCTTCAATCATGTTATTTTCTAAATAAAATGTTCTTTCAATACATTTGTATGGAAACTAGTTTGCAAGCCACACAACACTGTTGTATGCTCTTAGATGCAATAGATATCAAGGCCAGAGAAGCAGGTATTTAAAAAAAAATTACAATATCCCCATATCTACCCCCTCTTTTTGTAACATGTGTTATTTGTCCCAATGAATTTTTCTTTTTGAAAACAACAGATGTCCGGTCACAAACAGCTGACTTCATTTAACAGCAAAATAATTGGTATCTGAGCCTGATAGGACTATCAAAGATGGAGGCTGTTTATTTAAGTCTACATAATAAATATAGCTACACTTCTCAAATTAAAAATCAAAATAAATAAATAAAAAAAAATTGCAAACAGGAGGTTATTCCGAGTCAAATCAGCAGATAGACAAAACAAGATAAAGAAATTAATGTAACTGGATTGCATAAAAATTAGCAAAAACAATTTAAAATATGCTTTGCTTGAATTTTGAAACAGACTTCTGACATATTATACAGAGGCTGTTCGCACATTTTTTAAACGATTTTGATTAGCGGTAATCAAAAATCGTTTGCTGCAAAAGAAATAATTGCAGTTCTACTATGTTTTTAAAAGTCAAAATTATTGTCTGCGTCTTGAGAGGTTTGTTTTTATTCAAAATGGCGTTTTTAAAGAAGCAGTGGTTCGAAGGCTATATTTATGCTCTTTCTTTCCGAAGAGAAATGTTCATATTCCGTTATCCAAAAACGATGCGAGAGTCATGGTTTCGTGATATCTAAAGCATGAATAGGTAATATCGTCAACAAGAAAGGAAAAAAACGTCAAATTGGAGCCTCAAGTGGGACAAAAATTCCAAACAAGTATCCAAGGAAGAAACGGACATCTTCGACTATTGCAAAGGTTCGTTGTTTAATGTTAAAAGAAAATCCCCTTAGTCAAAGGACAGTTGCAAAATCATTAAAATGCTCGGTGTCCACTGTAAACAAAATGATAAACGTTGATTTAAATCTTAAGAAAGCGAAAAAACGCAATGTGCATCGTCTTCCTCCAAAGCATATCGCTGAAAGCAGGACACGCTGCCGAATTCTATATAAAAAACACTTATCCAAAGAAAAATGAAAAAAAAAAATTGTCACAATATATAAATCATGGGTGTATTTAAATGATTGCAGCAAAAAAAAAAGCCATTTATCATCATAAAAGGGGGAAAAAAATTTAAGTACATGGTTCACGGAATCGAAAGAAAGTTTTTCTAAGGGATTGATGATTGTTGCTGGTTTTTCATATGATGGCAAGTTAAAAATAAAGAGAGTGGAAAAAATGTCAAGATTAACTACAAATATTATCAGGAACATATTTTATCGCCAATTTTTCTGAATGAAATACCATAGCTTTACCCACAGTGCCATCAATCTGTGGAACTCCATCAAGACAAAGCTAGCAGTCACACACAGGCATGAGAGTGGGAAAAGGACAAAAAGTCTGAAAATACGCATAAACTCAAATTTTGCAAATACGAAAAGGGGCACGTAAAACCGTATTTCGCACAAAAAGAAAATTTTTTTTGGCAATTCTGTAAATAGTATAAAATAAGTTGCATAAAGTTGAAAATGCTATTTATATGCCTATTTTAGAACATTTAAAAAAAGGTGCAATTTTTTTAACAGTTGCAATTTTTCCAAAACCTTGATACAAGAATGATATTAACAGGAAATAAAAACGCTATGTTCAAAAGAATGAATGAAATAAATACTAATTTTATTAAATAGCATAAATGGGTGGAACTGTCGTTCACGGTAAGAAGGCGATTTCTCGCCAAATATGGTAACCTTCACATCTGCCGTTTTTGTAATGGCAACCCTATCTGCAAAATTTTTCACACTCCACGCTCTGAATTGGCGACAAAAATTAGTTGGCAACAAACGTCTGACGTGAACGACAACTCCACCCATAAATGTTATGAAAAAAATAAGTCGACACTAAAAATAAAAAATAGCATAATTACAGCTTTTCACCCATATTACCTTAAGAAATAGTTAAAAATATACTTAATTTAAAACAAATCAAAACCTGTTTTGGTACAGCTTGTCTACGTTTATAGCGGCGGTAACGGTATTGGCGCTTTTTTTTGGCGCACTTCTAGTAGCGAGTAATGACAGGTTAAGGTAGCCCATTTGTATTACGGATTTTAAGACAACCTGGACTAGTGGAAAGTTTATAACTTTCATTTTGAATATTCTAGAAAGTTCTTTTAAAATCCGTTAAACTGTCATTTGATTTCATTGGTTCATTTGAAATAATTATTTCCTTGGCGATTTAAGAAGTGCGCCAAAAAACCCGCCAAGGCCGTTGTCATTGCTAAAAACAGACTGAAGCTGTGTAACCCTGTTTAAAATAAAATATAACTTAGTTTAAATCAACCTATTTTCGAATATAAAATTACTTTTTTCAAAATTTCTAACCAATTTCAATTGGCTTATATTTTCCCGTAAATATTCTTATTTTCTAATTTTGTCAACCTTAAAACCAAATAAAACTTAAAATTAATAACCCATATTATCCAAGAAATAATTTTACTTATTAAAGCAATCATAAATATTGCCCTTAAAAGAAGCATCATTTTGAAAACTTCCGTAGCAAAAAATAGCTGCAGTACGTTCAAAGCGATGTTCACCGCCTTGGCGCACTTCTAAAGTTGCCATAAAAGTTTTAACAGATTTTGAAAGTACTTCCTAGAATATTCAAAAAGAAACTTAAAACTTTCCGCTTGCCGAGGTTGCCATAAAAGACGAAATACTTTATCGGTTAAATAACCGAGCATCTTATTTTCTAGTTGAAAGAAAAACCGCCTATTAAAAGCTGATCAACTTAAAATATTTCATTTATACCTTTTCCGCCGCATCATAACGTACCACGGCCGCTAGATAACAGCTACGCTTTCTTAGGAAACCATAGCTTTACCTACGAAATTTACAGCAACAACGTATGTTGGCCAGGTTTGCCATTAAACTTATTTGTTTCTAAGGATTCTTTTAAAATAGGAATTTGCAGACTTATCAGCTTGGCAAAATTTAGGAGTAAAACGTTGGCGAGATATGTCTCATTTTACGTTTATAGAAGACAAAAAGGGAAAAGTCGGAATTTTTTCTTAAAAAATGATAAAAGTCGGAAATACCGACTAAAGTCGGAAGAATCTCATCCCTGCACACATCAAAATCCACTGTAAATTTCCTAAAAGAAATGGAACAAAAAACCGGTATCAAGGCCATACCCTTCACTGATATCCCTACTAAATCTCCCGATGTATCACCTATGGATTTTTGTGCTTTCGGACTTTTAAAATCTGCATTATCCAAACGTCGTCCCACAACCCTTACAGGACTCTGGAAAGCTGTTCAGGAGGAATGGGATAGAATACCTCTTCTGACACTTCAAAAGGCATTATTATCCCGAAAATTACGGTGTCGAAAGATAGTTCAGAATAAGGGCTATCAAATAGAACATTTAAAACACAAGAATTTTATGCAATTTAGTTTTGTGAATACAATATACACTGTCTAAAAAATGTGTGAACAGCCTCTGTATTGATCAATACTGACATTTAACAGTGATTAAAAGGATTCACGCCTTTTCTAATTTCATACACCATATCTCAACTTGACTGAAAATTAAACTTACCGTGATATCATCAGGTGGGTCATATTGCAAAATTAAATCCACCATTGGAATATCCAAACCTCTAGCTGCAACATTTGTACAAAGCAGGACGCCTTTAGGTTCCCTGCGGAATTTACGCAGGGCCCTGTTTCTTATATTTTGCTTGAGTTTACCCTATAAAGTAATAATGGAATACTTATTAATCTCGATAGAAAATAGACTACTCTAAAATAAAATCACTAATTCAATCATGTGATAAACAACAATGAAAACCAAAGTCACAAGCTGTAAGAAATGGAGATTTTTATGCCAGAAATGATTGTTTCAAAGTAGCTCAGTATGTGAAATGTAGTTAATTTTTAAAGTTCAGGGTTAAATTGAAACAGAAACACAGAAAACTAAAATAAAAAATAGCATTAAAGTAAAGATTTGTCGTGGTTGTCTGCCATTATTTTTATGTCGAAGCGTCCTACAAATTTCTATGATGGACAGTATAAAAGTTTATACAAGTTTGATTTCTTATGACTTACATGGATGGAGCCCACAGGTAAATTCACATAGTTGAAGATGTCATTGTGAAATTTCACAGAATTGCAGGAGTTGAAAAACACCATTATCTTCAAGTTACGGTAGGTCTTCAGAAAGCGATGTAGAAGATCAAATCTTTTCTCAGAGGGACACATTAAGTACATCTAGAAAAAGGATAGATGTTGAATGATTCAATGTGAACACAATTAAGAAGAGAATAAACTAGCTGGTCTTAGCAAAAACAAACTAAAGGCACAAAATAAAATAATTAACCTTTTGACTATGGCTATAGATATAACTGGCATAATTCTTATAACTTTCAAGGTACAACTTTTCTACTGTCCGTAGTCTAAAGGTTAAGTATGAAACGGACGCGTTTTGGAATATCTCGCTGTAAGAAATTAAAATGAAATATCTTAAAAAGGTATCCACGACAATCTAGAAATTAGACCAGGGATGGGCAAACTCCGGCCCGCCGGAAGGTTTTATCCGGCCCGCGGATAGAATTTTAATTTGCTGGTCCGATGGAAATTAAAAGAAAATATGATTTATATATTATATATCCATCTCCTTTTCTACTTTGTTTACATATTTTTTTCTTCCTTTTTTTCAAAGGACAAGTTACACTGTAGCATACAATATTGCTAAAAATAATAAAGCTCTCGGTGATGAGGAGTTCGTTAAGCAATGCATGCTCCAAGTTTGTGATGTTTTATGTCCAGACAAGAAAAATAATTTTGAGACTTTTGAGTAAGCTTATCTCGAAAAACGGTGACTTATAGAATCGAAGCCATCGATAAAAATTTGACATCACAATTAGAGTCAAAGATTAGCCAGTTTAAATTTTGCTCCATAGCTATGGATGAAAGCACTGATATAAATGATACTGCTCAATTAGTATTATTTATACGAGGAGTTGATGAGAACTTTGAAATTACCGAGGAACTGGCGTGCATGCGTTCTTTAAAGGGAACTACAACGGGATGTGATATTTTTCGTGAATTTCAGGAAGGGCTTTAACTTTGAAAGTGCCTATAACAAATATATGTAATACTACGACCGATGGAGCAACAAATATGACAGGAAAAAAATCTGGATTTCTTGGACTCTTTAATCAAAACTAACCCGGGAACAATGTTGTTTTTGTACATTGTGTTATACATCACGATGCTCTGTGTAAATCTGCATTGAATATGAAACCTGTGCTTGATGCAGTTGTGAAGCTTGTAAATACTTTTCGATCTCGTGGGCTTACTCACAGGCAATTTCGAGATTTTCTTCAGTCCGTGCAATCTGAATACTCTGATGTACTGTATTACACGAAGGTAAGGTGGCTTAGTGCAGGATATGTTTACGAGTGAGTTGGGCAACTGAAAGACGACATTGTGTTGTTCTTCCATGAGAAACAGCGTTCTGCGGAGTGCGAAATGTTAGAAGATACAGAATGGCTTTCTTCATTTTTCACAGATCTTCTTTGTCATACGAGCAACTTGAATATCAAGATGCAAGGGAAAAATCAATTTATCGACGATATCTAGGCCCATCTCAAAACTTTAAAACTAAAACTTAATCTGTTTGCTGGGCAGCTAGCTAAGAACGACTTGTCTCATTTCACGAGGTGAAATTCAATATCCTCAGTAAATGAAGAGAAGCTTAAGAATTATGAACATGGCTTGAAAAACCTGCATTTTGAGTTTGAACGCAGATTTCAAGATTTCAGTGCCATTCAAACAGAATTGGATATTTTTACCATGCCTTTCAACGTAAATTGTGAAGCAGTGAGGTCAGATTTGCAGCTTGAATTAATTGAGTTGCAATCTAACAATCATCTCAAGCAGTTCTTTCTAAATATGCCAAAGTAAGTTTCCCAAATTTAATATCTCACGCCCAGAAAATTAGTGCTATGTTTGCTTCATCTTATATATGTGAACAAGTGTTTTCCACTATGAACCGTAGAAAGAATTATTTCAGAAGTAGACTGACGGATGAGCATTTAGCCTCGTTCCTTAGAATCAGTACATCTCACTTTGAACCTCAATATAAGGTACTTTTAAATATGAAATCGCAATTTCATTCATCTCATCAACATATTTAAATTGTAATACTTGTATATTGTTTTTAAAATTTTAGAAAAATTTATCTTGGCCCGCCAAACTTTTTTTTTTCGATTTTTGGCCCGCGACCAAAAAAGTTTGCCCATCCCTGAATTAGACCATGCTTTTATTTCTTTGGTTTGACATCGAAACTTTGAAATTGGCTGACTTGTAAATTTTCTGTTTAACCCCATAAAGCACAAGTTTTTTTCTCGGAAAAACTGGTAAAAAATGATCTGAGTTTTTTTTTTTTTGACAGAAAATGAATATATAGGATGAATTATTTTTTGCAATTTCAGCTGTGGGGGGGTAACTAGGGAAAGGTGGGGTAAAAGTTATGAAAAAAAAAATTTATACAAAGTGTAAACAATTTGATTACATGTTTATTTTGAATTTCAAAATATTAAAATCAAATTGTCATACAAGCATGAGAATGGCTAAAATTCAGTTTGGTACACTTCACTGGTTTGGCTAAAGGTACAGCACACTTGCATTGCTGAAGCCTTCTGATAAATTGGCAAATTCAAAATCGTCAGAGTCGCTCAATATCAGATAACTTTTTCTAAACAAGTTACAAAAACACTTAGTAAAAATTAATTTATGGTTAACTGTTTACTTGTTAATAATTAACTGAATCCTTAAATAATTTTTTTTCTCTTTTAGGAAGGTATGAGGTGACATGCCTGTGTCATATTGGGTGGTGGTGTCTGATTTCTTTATATAATTTTCCCAAGTTAGCAAAAAAAGAATCAGTTTATGTTTTCAGTTGGTGAAATAAAATAAAAATATCGAAACATTTTTCAAAATGTCAACAAAATTTTGAAAATAGAAGCTTTTGATACACTTAAAGATACCCCTAGTCACCAAGGTTGAAAAAGAATAGCAAAATATTGCCTGTGGCAGCCCTGAATTGATGAAATATGGTTGCCATTATAGAAAAGGTAATGTAATATAATGACTACAAGGAAATAATAATATAAACATAAAATATTTTTAATCATGAGGATTCCACCAAAGTATTTTTCATTACACGCTCTTTGCTGTCTGAATGACCCTTGTGTTTAAATTTATCAATAGTAACAAACACTCATTTTCTTGAATACAGAACACAATTTTTTTTTACGACTGCCCACATTCCAAAAGATATCATTGAAAACCCACTGATGTTAGTTCTAGGAGTCCAAATAAAGTGGTAGGTAAAAGGCTGCTAGCGAGAAAGGATTAACAAATTTTAAAGATGGATTGGCTATGAAATCCTTACTACACTATCCTATTACTTATTCCTCCAATATTTATGAACATAAATTAAATAATTTAGAGCCAAGCAAGACCAGAAATTCAAATGCAATCTGCAAACCTGTTTCAAGCCTTCTACTGTAGCCTTTTCTGCCTCTTCCATACCAATGTATCTAGTTGTTTTATGGAGAGCAACTTGCATGAATTCCTCAGTTTTTGAATTAAGTGTTGCGCTGAACAAAAATGTAAGTCTTCCTTCTAAAACGTGAACACATACAAAATAATTAGTAAACGAATATACAGAAGTAAATCTAGTTTAAAAGTTAATATCTCGCGGGAAGCTGTAAATTTTATATGGTGTGGAGTTTTGGAAGATGCAAAGCTATTTATTTCTTATTTAAAGACAAACATGTTCATATTAGAACTCAAAATAAATCTTCTTATTTGTGGAAGTTTCAAAACTAAATGACCAGTTGAAATAATTCATTCCTTTGAATTGACAACTAAAAACAAGCAATGATAAATTTTTTTATGGATGCAATATGATGGATAAGATATTGTACAACGATATGCAGCCAGATATATTTCCATTCACATTGTTATTATATTACACAATTACAGTGCATCTATCAGATGTTGAGAATAGTAAAAAATGCTTTTATAAACTCTAAAATAATCACTTCTGCCAAATACAAAAACTAACTACTAAAAAATTTATTTAAAAAAATGCAAGCAAAAGTGTTTTCAAAGCCCAAATATGTATATTTATATTCATTAATTGTCTTCCTTAGTCAATATATATTTGTATGTAGAGGTAAACAGTCATAACTCTTACAGCAGTATTCACAATGCCTGATCCAGGGTTTCAACTGCTGTTTTGGTGTTACATTTTGATCCTCGAAAATCGGTGAGTTACATTTAACGCATGTGCAGTACTATCTTTTTGCGAAGTAGATGAGAAAACAAAATGGATGACACATTTTATACTCTGCTCAATTACAGTATTCTTTTGACGACTGGACTGGACCTATCATTACAGAGCACCTGCTGCATAACAGTTCATCTCCTCATCATTTTATTGGAAAATGGAAAAATTTTAAACATAATTTTATTGAAATTCAAACGAAAAATGAAGATAACATATGATGCGAAAATGTTTGGCAAAAAAAGATAGATGGCTGCACCTCTGTCCGCTAAGAGCAAAAGGTAGAACATGATCATGGCAGATGCAAATTCGTCATAGAATAAAAATTATTTTGTTGATTTATTACGAACAAAATAAAATTGACAATGCAAGTTACTTTTCACCACTAACACACATCCATACTGACAAGTACAAGGCAATCGGATTACATTCATTTGTCAAGACATTGTGTACAATTCTTTCTTGCAAAATTTAGGTTTCCATAAAAATCCAATTTGAAATTAAATAAATTTGCATTTCTTTTCCCAAACCCAAATTAAAATGCTGTATGCGTTCTATTTACTCGCAATTTGGAATCCATTGTATGGCAAAGTGCGTGCTTGATCAGTATGAATGCAGATTTAGGCGTCGCAGCCAATATAAACAATATCACGTGATCGTGAGGAGACGGTAGTAGCCAATCACAGCAAGCGTCTCATACTAATCCCTGGATCACTTAACACGCCATTTGAGAATACAGTTCTTGATAATCCTCGAGTTAACTCTTACCAGCGGATCAACTGATCCTCAAGTTAACTTGAGACTTGTGAATATTCCCGTAAGTTTGTTAATATCTTTCACTATTTCCTTCTAAAGAGATTGAAAAAATTGTTTTTACAACTGTTTACCTCCTAGGGTACCTGACAAACACTCATTTTTGGAATCATGAGCCGATTCCAAAAAAATGAGTCAATTTTATAACAAGTTCCAATTTTACCTTTTAAAAATGCCATACACTTGTGTAGCAGAATATCAGGGAATTCATACAACAAAAATTGAACTAATTTGGCAAATGTAGACAAAATTAAACATTTGGGTATGCTTCTTTAAGACTGAGTCTTTTTTATTTGTATTATTTTATTTTTGGTCACATTGCACAAATCAACATTGATGTAGTCATTTTATTCTGCAAAGATCAATGTTCAACACACTTCTTTATAAATAGTTTAATGTTACATAGCGTTAATTTCTTAAATACAATATAAAAAAGATGCATATCTTTGTTCAGATAACTTACTCTGCAGTATTGTTTTGGTTTGTAGAATACTAAGAATACTTTTCATCTCATCTTCAAATCCAAAGTCTAACATTCTGTCAGCTTCATCTATTATCAGGCATTGAAGATTTTTTATTATGAACTTGGGTGTATTCTAAAAAGATTCAATATAAAATTTTAGTTTAGAATAAATTAATATAAAACATAACTAAAAAAATTGTTTTAAAATCAGTTTTGAAGATGTAAAGTACGACCATCATGAGAGATTTGACCCCTACTAGATCACATGGCGCTGGAAGATTAAATTGCCTTACTTTTGGCAAGTGTCACCAGTGCCTGAAGGGGACTTTCTTAAGTTATTAAATTTTATAACCTCATTATTTCAATTTTTTGGACGTTTCGTTACTTTAATTATACTACAGCGTGAAAAATGAGAGTTAAATCCTGCCCTTTGAAAATTGGACTTCTAGATAAATTTTGATGATCATCATTAAAAACTAGATAATTTATTAAAATACGATGAATGATAAAAGGTACCAATTGTCAAGGTTACTCTCTCCTAATAAAAGATACCCGAGGGTAAAATGTGTATGGTCTGAAACAAAGGCAAGTTAAAAGCACATTGGAATGTCAAGGTAATGAGGCACTAGAATCTAAAAAAGTCTTGATTTTTTAATATTAGAATCAGATTTTTTAAATTTAAATTTTTGTAGGGCCTATACACTATTTTTATATTTATAAGTAAATTTGTTAAATAAAAAATTGAGTTTTTGACAGGACATGTAAACTAATATTTATTTTAAGTAAACATTCAGAATTTATTACATGGTAAATCAAGCAACACAAGTTGACATCCTACATAGTTTTCTTCTTGAGTAAATTACATCATTATGTTAACAAATTTAACAGTAAGGGGAAGAAGCAGACCTAAATTATAGCCTAATTAGATAAATATTTGTTATGGGTCACTAATCTTAAAGTGACAGGTGATAGTTTCAGGGTGCATTTCGCAAAATGAAAGATGTTTATAGTGTTTAAACTTTCATCCTTTCAAATAGAAAGCTCAGTTGTACTTTTTATTTAATAAAATATTATTCACATTGTGTTATTTTGTATCAATTAAAAAAAAGTAGTAGTAAAATCACTATAGCTAAGCCATTGGCCACAGTTAATTAAAGGGGTAAAAATTAGTTTAGGCATATAGTAGGGTTTTTCTTTAAAAAAAAATCATTTGATGAAAATCATGATTTTATTTGTTGATTTAAATCAAATGATTTAAATACATCCTAATGAGCACCACAATGAAATACTATAATGCATGACAATAATGAAAAATAGAGCTTTTAATCTTTTGGAAAGTTCCGAGAGCCCAAACTCTTTGGGTCCTAATTTTTTATGGTTGGGGTACAATATATGCTATAAAAAATAAACAAAAATAACAGCTAGAACCTGTAAATGATCCAGTAACCTTCCAGGTGTGGCAACAACAATATGAGTACTGTTTGCAAGCATTTCGGCTTCTTCTTTCCTCTTTGCCCCTCCCATAAGGATTCCATGGGTAAAAGAATGGTATTTTAAAAGTTGCTTCATTACTTCGTATGTTTGCATGGCAAGCTCACGAGTCGGTGACAAAATTATAACTCCAGTCCACTGATAGAGACACCACTTCAGTTCATTCAAGAGCTCTATTGCTGGGATGAGGAAGGCGAGTGTTTTACCACTTCCTGTTTTGGCAGACACAGCAGCATCTCTGGAAAAAGTCACAGGGTTAGAATCCAACACTCACACCAGTTTGTATTGTTTCTTGCTTCTATTTGAATCTCTTATTAGTTTTTGAAAAACACTATAAGTTGTTAGGGATTTAGATTGAGGGAGTTTAAAATAGTTGGAAAACTTACACAGGTATAGCTTTGATATAAAGGTCTTTTGTGTGGCTATGCTTTTTATGTCACCAAGTATTTCTTAAAAACAGTTTTAGACTTAATGGAAATAATTAAACATTAACAAAACAAATTAAAAAAATAGAACAAAATCCATGCAACTGATTATCTTTGGAAATTTTTTTCAAACATTTTAAACTCCTCCCAATCTAAATTATCTAATAACTTATAATGATCAACACATTTTTAAAAAAATCCAATGACGGGCACATTGATTCTTATTCATTGGCCACTACAAGACTGGAAGCGATGGTCACTTGTGAAGAAACACCCAGTGGGCGACCACCATTACCCCTAACAAAGGACAGCTCAATTTTACGACCATGACTTAACTGGGATTCGAACCCAGACCCCTTAGCGTGGCAGACCAATGCGCTAACCACTATACTAACCGGGCTACTAATAAGAGATTAGCAAAAACTCATAAGAAATTAAAATCCAAGCAAGAAAGAATACAAGCTGATGCGACTGCACTATGCCTTGTTTAAAATACAAACTGAAAGTTCCAATTCTTCAAATTTACAGGAAACGGGAAAAAAAATTCTAAAGGACCAATGAAATCAAAGAACAAAATGGAAATGAAAAGAACATTCCAAAATATTTGACAGTGAAAAATGACAGGGAATGAAAAGTTTAACTTCTCAAGGTTCCCATATCTCTCTATACAGGGTGCATTATGAAAGTAATGCACATTTTCTGGGAAAAATAGATTTATTGATTCAACTTGTACAAATGGTTAAAATTCTTCAAAATAGTCCCCTTGTGCATCAATACACTTGTGAAGACGACTCTGCCACGCCTGGAACTCCTCGACTGGAATGCATCTCAGGAACCTTGTAACATGATGTTGGATGTTCTCCACTGACTCCCAGTGCTTTCCCTTCAGCTCTCTCTTCAGTCGGGGGAACAAAAAAAAGTCAGGGCTGTAAGGAGGCTGTGGCACCAAGGGGGTCTTGCTCTGGGTCAGGTAGTTGGTGACGACAAAGGCCGTGTGGCTGGGGCATTGTCGCGGTGGAGCTTGAAGACGTCTTTGATGTCAGGCCTGACTCGCGCAACCCGTCGTAATGGTCTCTTGAGCACCTTCAGGTAAAAAGCTGCATCGACAAATTGTCCTTGCGGTACAAACTCAAATTGGACGATTCCTCGGATGTCAACGAAGACAATCAGCATTGATTTGATGCAAGACTTGCTCATGCGTGCTTTTTTGGGTTTGGGAGAAGATTGTGTGTGCCTCCTTAAAGGCCTTTTGAACCATTTGATAAGTTTCTGTTGCATTCTTCCCAAGCCGCACACAAAACTTTATTGCCGTGACACAATTGAAAAAAAGACTTTGCCCGAATACACGTTCTACTGCTCGGAGTGGACTGAGACCAGACGTGTTTGGAAGGGCAGATCCCTCACCACATTTTTTGACCAATCCGAACATGCTGCGTTGGATAGTCGCGTCACAATAAAATCATGCGCATTACTTTCATAATGCACCTTGTATTAAAAAAATGGAAAGTCAAATCAGGATTATACGAATTATTAAGATAGTTTCGCTGTCCAAGAGATTCACTCTGCAAAAGGAATGCTGGTTTGCGAGTGTAAGCGAGCAGGGGGCAGAGCCCCCTATTTCCTAACAAAG
Organism: Metellina segmentata; assembly: GCA_947359465.1. Lineage (NCBI taxonomy): Eukaryota > Metazoa > Arthropoda > Arachnida > Araneae > Tetragnathidae > Metellina > Metellina segmentata. Next base: position 13,766,418 of record OX375874.1, on the reverse strand, counting down.
TGTGTGAGATTGCCTTTGCCTGCCACAATTCTCTACAAAACACACCAAAAGCATAGCCGCAAAAGTTCTAAATCAAAGTTGTACCAATTTTAGTCATCCATATTGGAAAAGCATTCAAATTAATGACAAATTAAGCTCTCCTTGTCTAATGTCACAGTTTTTTTCAATTGAAAGCCCTACTAGCCTCCTAGAACCCACTCAGTAATTACTAGATTTGCTTCCTTGCTGTTGATGAAAACATTAGATTTGAATCAGTTTCTAAGCAACCGAATTTAATGAACGAAGCATGGAAACTTTTATACTTTAGAACATACAACCATTAAGAAAAATCAATTCACTTCAATTCCAAAAAAATCAAGTTACTTGTATTCCAACAGCATAGGAATAGCTTTTTCTTGAATTTTCGTCAACTTTTCTAATCCCATATCTTCAATAGCTTTCAAGGTACGTTCGGAAATTTTCCCTTGAAACGTACTAAACTCAGTGTCACTGAGTCCTTCCATGATATGATATTTCCTGTGACAACAAAAGAAAAACAAATCAAGATAAATGGATCAAACATTGGCAAGCACAGGACATTTGACTCCTTTTTTAGTTAGAACATACAAAAATGATAACTCTGATGCCCTCAAATGGGACTTGCACACACTAAGGGACTTGTCTTGAATGTGTTGGAAAAAGTTTATTACCCAATTTTGGTCTTACTCAACAAGATGCTTGATCCTCACTTTTCACTTTTGCTTATCACACGTTGATGCCTTCCCTTCCAACGTGGTAAAGGAAGAAAAAACCTATATCAAGGCTATATTGTCAAGCGTTGAAAATTCACTGATCACTTAAATACTAGTTCCATTTTATGCAAATTCCTGCCAAGTATCCCAGTTTGAAAAAAAGAAAATCTACATAAAGCACATCTAGAACTCAAATTTCTCATTGGTAAGCAAAATATGCAGAAAAGTAAATGCTGAAGTTAGATTAATTGATTCAAATCAAAATTACATAACATATATAAGTAGCAAAATCCTATCCTATAAGTAGAAAAATCTTGGATAGGTCTAAAATGTCACCAATTAATACAAATGAAATATTCTATCAGTAATTTTGAAAATTGATCGATTATCAAAGCCCATGAAGATATGTGTGTGCGAAGTGATTAAAAAGGAATCGTCTTGTACATTCCTATCTTCACCTGAAATTCTTGGAAGAAACGGGAATATAAACAGGAAGCGAAGATTATGTGTAATTGATTAATTATCTGAAATTATATATTTTGAACACATGTCTGGCGATGTAATGAAGCAATCTTTTATGAAAGCATAGCAGCAACTTACTTGATTGTAAATTCCAATTGTAGCACAAATTTAAACACTTGGTGTTTGAAGAATACGTATAGACAGGTAAAAAAATTAAAAAACGGATCTCCAATTTCAAGATCCACGTGTAGTTGAACGCGGCAAGAGAATGTTCAAATCAAATAAATAAATCATATGTTCTTGTATGAATTCACTTCAGCGTAGCTATTTACTCTGTTTGTGTACAGGAAAACATTTTTTCATCGGAAACTTATTTTGAGTTGTAAAGAATATTATTTGTTCGCGCTGAAGTTTTAGCTGAACAAAAAAAGTACACGATAAGAAGTTATTTAATTATTGAAATAAATAGAATTTAATGAAAGTTGTAGTTTTTCGTCAGTCGAAAAGTAAACAAATAAAGATGGCGATGTCCTTGCTGAAGAGTAGTACTCTCTTACGATCTCCTCAACATATTAAATGTATTTTGTACCCTTTCAGCAAAATTGCTTCAAAAGAGCCAGACAGTAATGTCACACACACTGGACAGGTTTGATATGTTTATTCTTTTCAGTATACGTGTGTTACCTTGAATATTCCCGGTACGAAAGGTTAATCGTTCACCAATGTTTTCAACCATATACGAATAGTCGAATACACAAATTAAAATTCTGTAAACCACAACATTTAATCTGAGAGAATGACACTTACAATAATTCATTGAAATTTTGAATCTCCTTAAGTGACGTGAAAGTGAAATCTGTTCATTCGTAAACAATATGAATGAATAGTGTTTATTAAATGTTTCTAATGTCTTGTTCTTTAAGAGTGCAAAAATTATTTGCATTTAGGGGTACCTATGATGTCAACCAGCCAGTAATTAACCAGTTAGTGCTCATTTTTAATAAAAATATTTCCCTAGCATTTGCATATGCACTTTCAAGATTTTTTGTTCTTTGTGTCTTGTAAAGATAAAGATTAAAAATGAACGCACAACTTTTAATCTGTGATATTTTTTGGAATTTTTAGCTCAAAAGCTAAGAATAGTGATTAACCAATATATATTTGTGATCACCAGTATATTTGTATGTTAAAAAAGTACCTTATCAAGACTTAAAAGTTTTAAAATAATTGCTGAGATGGTTTTCTTAGTCAAGATTTTGTTAGAAGAATTAAAACCTTTGGAGTGTAGAAAATTGATAAAATTAACATGATAATTTAAAGTTCATTGAGTAGGGATGGCAATATTTTGTATATCATGAAAAAATATATTCTTTTTCAGAAATTCGATAAAGACGATGGACGCATGGTGCGGTTTATAAATTCAGAAAAGCAGGTAAATTTCCCAACTATTTTTGAATGCTTTTTCGTGATACATATTACCAAGTATGCCTATTGATATGGTTACTACTAGTAGTTTGTTTATTTTTGAATTTATTTTATTATTTGATTTTTAAAAATCTATTTAGGAAAAATTAAATAGATATTTTCATAGCTATATAGTTAACAAGAGTGGCTTCCAAAATTTAATGTGAAATCATTTTTCATGACCTAATGAATTACAGTTCACTTAATGTTCAAAAGAAATTTTCTTTTACTTTCAATTAATTAAAAATTGTTTATCATTATTTTAAAAATAGAGATAAAATATAATCATTGATTATTTTGATTATAATATATTCAAAACTGTGAATTTTTATCTAATTGGATTTTGTTTCACCAGCAACTATTAGACGTGCCAGTTAACCCTCCATGCAGCATATTTGAATGCATCTAAAAAAAAATTAAGTTTGAATATGGACCAGAAACATTTTCACACTGCAAGGTGCTGACCTTAAATATTCAGACTTATCCTAACCCCAGGACATCTTGCTGCACGAAATTTGGCAGGATCACACAGAAATCTTTCTTGACCTCTTGCACGCTACTTGCAGTGTTAAGACGTTTAGAAAAGTCTGACCATCTATTTTGATTTTGATATATTTTGTTGACTGGAAAGATAGCAGTTTGAATTTCTATAGTAATAAAACCTTGCTTGTAACGGGTTATAGTTCCCTAAATTAATTGTTTATGAGGGGCCAGTTAGATCTATCGGGTTTTTTGGAGATTGCAAAAAGAATTAGGATGAGTGCTTATGGCCAAAATATTGATATTCTGGATCATTCTGTTTCGAATCACATAGTATTGATATACCTAAAATATAGAACAAAAGATTTCTATCCTTGAAGTATTGATAGTCATTACCAGCAAGATAGCTTTTTATTTCACAGTAACCCCTGCCTTTTCTGGTTGAATCCTATTATTTGCAATGGTTGTTCATGTATCCTTGGTATCAGACTTGCATCTTCTAGATCAGTGTTTCCCAAAGTGCGGTATGCGTACCCCCAGGGGTACGGGAAGAGTTTGATGGGCGTATGCGTCGCACCGGAGTTTGATGGACTGTTTATCTGATATTTCTCAAAGTCGTTATTATACATTGCAAGTCAATGAGTCCACTGATACTGCGAATTTTGAAAATCTTACAGCGTTTGCTAGATACGAAAAAAATCAAGAAATTCATGACGACTTGTGTCGTCACACAACAGGAGAAGATATCTTTAATGTTATGACAAAATTTATGCTAGAGAACAAAATTGATTGGAATAGATGTGTTGGAATAAGCACAGATGGTGCAAAAAGTATGGTCGGAATTAATAAAGGACTCGTTGCAAGAATTCAAAATGTTACCCCAAATGTCATATTCACACATTGTTCCATACACAGAGAGGATTTGGCAACACGTAAGATGTCCACTGATCTACAGAAAGTTCTGGATGAAAGCGTGAAAATCGTTAACTACATTAAAAATCGTCCTTTGAATGCACGACCTTTTTCGCAATTTTGCGAAGAAATGGGAAGTAGTCATACCCTGCTTCTTTATCATACCGATGTTCGTTGGTTATATCGAGGAAAAATTCTAAATCGATCGTTTGAACTTAGACATGACCTTCAATGTTTTCTTAATGATAGATTTGAGTTGAGAAATTGTTCGCATGACTGGAAACAGAAGTTACTTAAGAAAATAAGATAAAATTTGTCATAATTTCTTGATGACAAAATGGAGGAAAACAAAAATGGATAATTCTAAAACAGATTTTTGAATGACAATTGTTTCATTCATAATTTTGCTTACATCTGCTCTTGTTACCTGTGCTTTCATAGTTACCAATTTTGCATAATGAACATGTTTGAATTAGGGTTCCAGATTGCATCAATTTGTTAATACCAAAATTTGACATCAAGTAGTGTCAACAGTTTCAAACACTTGTGTCAAACACTTTATAGACAAAATATTGAAAACGTTACTAAATGATTTTATTATAATTAAACAAGTAAAAATAAAAGGTACTAGATCAATCAAGAGAAACATAAAAGTATGAAAAGTAAAAGCGACAGACAGTAATTTACAACACTGTTTGAAAAAGTGAAAAAATATTCCTGATTTGAAAAAGAAATTAATATTAATTTAGCAATATTTTTCAAGTATAATGATATTGTTAGTAAGTAGGATAAACTACTGTCTACGAAAATCAATTGATGATTTTCAACTAATTTGTATATTGATAACCTTTAAAAACATTGAAACGTGCTTACTCAAATATTTAAATCTTTTTTAATCTAAAAATACAAACTAAATTATCTTGTTAATCTATGTCTAACAATTACACACCAAAGGAAACGAAAAAATGGGCAATGAATAATTATTAAAATGTAAATTAAATTCAGTACTATAGTTCCTTTCAAATTTGTATTGTATGCTGCGATTTTAACAAAGTTTTCACTTTTTATGGATTCAAAACTTTAGGAAATAGTGATCAAAGCTGTAACAGGTGTTTGATTAGCTTTGAAAATAATCTACTTCTTTTATTCTGTTTTCCAGCAAGAAATTCTCCATTTCTTTATGTTCTGGAAACCGATCAATCTAGTGGTCAGGGTGCTGACTCTTGTATTGAAAGGTTCCTGGTTTGAAACCAGGGTAAGGCATGTTTTTCTGTGTAGAATGAATGTGTCTCTTATGAAAAATTTCTATAGAATATGGTTCATAGAATTTTGACCCATTTTTCTATAAGCTCTATAACGTAATCTCTGTATAGAAAGTAGAAATCCGTATAGAGAATGTCTAAAAACCTGTATAGCTAATTTCTTTTGTTTCGTGACTTTATTTTCTATCAAACTTTTCTATAGAAATACATTTCTATAGAATCAACTTGTTTTCTATATAAATTTTTTCTACAGAAACAAAATTTCGTTTCTCTTGAAATTTGTATGGAATTCTACAGGGCGCTATCCAAAAACCATAAAATTTGTTCGTAAGGGACAGCCTCTATAAATGGGGTGTGTCAAGAATGTAAAGTATAACGTACCTTCACATAGGGTTCACAAATCTGTCCTTGATGATAAAATGTTTAATTGACCAAGCATTATAAATAAATGTTTAATGTGAAAAAAATATGTATTTTGTAATAAACTACAGTCAAACCCCATTTTAACGAACCTTGGATATAATGATCCCTTGGTTATAACAAAATTTTTAAATGGTCCCAACCAAACTCTTATGTCACTAATGTACATTTTCAAATGCTTGTAACAATCTTCAAATTCGAGGAATTCGGATATAGTTAACCAAAATTCCTACTTTTCAACCTTAGTTTCAGGTCTTTCACAGGAAGTTTACTCACCAATACAACATCATTGTTGCAACCTATGGATCAAGATGTGATCTGCAACCTAGAATGTCACTACAGGAAGCAGTTGATATTGCGTATTTTGGAATGCTTCGAAAAAACATAGACAAGACTGTGACGTATCCCTTCTGGATGCAGTTATTTTGTTGTGAAGTCTAGGAGTCTGGTCACCAAATCCATGATTAGAAATTGTTTTTTCATTCTGGGCTTACAAAAAGTCTACTGGAAGGAGGGTGTGTGCATCAAATGTTAATGATGATGATGGTGAGGATGCTAACCTATTGATTGCTAAGTGGCTATAAAAGTACAGAGTTAATGCTTTTTCCTCAAAGTGAAATTGAACATTTCGAATGTTGCGATGACGATGTGATTACATCTGATACGCCAAGTGATGAAGATATAGTTTTGCTCAGAAAAGAAAAAACGACTTCATCAACGATTCATCTTCAGATATTAAATACGAAGGTCATGCAAGTTCAGGTTTTTCATTTTCTGATGCGAAGGCAGATGTGAACATTTTCCACATTTTCTTTTCAACAGAAACTGGATAAGGATGAAATGGACTCTTTTTTTAATTATTGATCAGAAGATAGATGAAAGGTATCTGAAATCTAGATGCTTTAAAAAAAATCACTACTTATTTTCATATTTTAGAGAAATTAATGTAGCTACAATTAATTCCATTGTTTAATTATTTTTAAGAAGAAATATTTATTTTGCTTTATTATAGCCCATTACTAATTGCAATTCAGTGTAATTAATTTCTTTAGCATAGAAAAGTTTTAAAGGTTTTTAGGAAATCTGGTATTGCCAATATTTGAACAATTGGATTTAGTGAACTCTCGGTTGTAGTGAACTTCTTGATCAGTCCAATGAGGGTTTGTTAGAACAGGATTTGACTGTATATATATTTCATTAATATGATTGAGATTCTTACATTATAAAGTAATTGATGGAAAGGTTTATTCATGTTTATCACTATAGCAAATGTAAAATGTTTCACTAATTTTTATATCATGCACAGGTTAATCCTCATTTTGCCATTGATTTAATCAATGCCATTCCCCCCAAAGTGGTGAAGGAACATGTTGTATCATGCAATGGAGGTGGAGGTCCACTTGGGCATCCTAAAGTGTATATTAATCTGGTATGTATGTTTCCTTAACCAAAATAATCAACGTAAAATATTTTTCTTTGATTGGATGTTTACATGAAATTGTGTACTGCTTGTGAGCAAAATTCTGTGATAACACAATGGAGAAAGATGTCTTGCAACTTACATGTATAAATAGCTCTTCCATCAGGATTCTAATTTTGCTAATTATGAGATACCTCAATGAGAGCATAAAGTCTGGTTAGTTTTGTGACTGATGATATATGTTGTCGAGACAACCAACAGGAGGTTTAAGTGGTTATACCTAGTTGCAAGACAGAAAAACATGATTGTTCATGAATTCTTTGTGAAGACGAATATGTATATATATTTAAAATTTTTATAATTGAAACAACATGTATTGAAAATGTTATCAAACATTTTTTTATATAAAAATATTGACTTTTACACCAGTTACAGCCGATTTCCGAGAAGGTCTTTTAAAATAGGAGTTTTGCACTTAGGGATCTAGATATCTCCAAACGAGATTATCTGAAAAAACAAAAACTTCAGCGAGTGTCTAAGTTGTTTACGGTTTAATCACACAAATAAGTCAAATTTTGATTTACACAAAAATCCGGTTGTCCAAAGATATAGTTTCGATTTTTACGAAAAACACAATTTCTTCGCTTATAAAATCCATAGTATTGATCAGGGGAAAAAATCAAATGTTTTAAGAATCCTAAATTATGTTTAAAAAAAAGAGTAAAAATTTGGAATGATTGTTTCTGCAGTACTCAAGATGTTTTTATCACTGATTTTAAAAACATGGATTTGAGAAAAACACTTTTAAAATTTAAAAAACAGTTTACACGTGATTAAAGTTAAAATTTTTTAAAACTTACATTGAATCATCCATTCCAGGCTCATATAATAAGTACTCTATTCCAGTTGCAGCCTCCAAAACTTCGATTTGATCTTGTCTACAAAACATTCTTTCCTTTTGGGTACATGCTTTGGATATTCTGTTAGCGATTGTGATAATTGCTTCATCCGCTGTCTCAGCATACAAATGGGCATTAGGGCCAACAAACTCCCATTGCATTAATAATGTAGAGGAGTGATGTGGTACCTTCATTAAATTCAAGCTATGTATGCTGATTTTTTATTCAATTCACAAAATCAGATATTGCTGCAAAGGCAGTGATAAAGTTTAAAATTTGATACTCAATCGACGTATCTCGTAGAACACTAAACTCTTCTTGCTGATTGAAGTTTTTTAGAGAAACTACCTTAACTTGTTTATGCTGTTTTTGAATTAAAAACATTTATGTCTTCACTCTTGATTATAATTCAAGAGTGAAGAAGAGAAAAATATTCTCGATTCTCTAGTACACTTTTTACAATCCATGTTCATGAGAAAATACACATAAATGGAAAACTGCACTGCTTGGCTTCAAATTTTAACTGACTATTTTCTGATTTTTGTTGCCAGGGAACAAAAAATCTGTTAGACACCCTAACTCGGGTAAACACAGACCTTCCGACACAAAAACATAGCCAACTTGAATACAGTAGAAACCTGTTTACGATAGCCAATTGAGAGAGAGTGAAAGGTATTCATAAAATGCAGCTGTAGCTGTCAAGTATTCTGAGATATCTCCGCAAAAGTGTAACTTCGAGAATATTGATTGACTCAATTTAAAATTTTAATTGAACATTTTCAAAGTAATGTACAGTGCAAAGTCCAAAATCGGGAATCCTCCGTACCTCGACCATTCCGGATTTTAGATTATTTGCAATTTTTGTTGTTGTCTAAAAACTCTAATCTAACGTTGTGCCCCCCCCCCCTCTTCCGTGCGTGTTATTTATGTCCGGAACACGTTTGCAATACTAAAATAGCAGACATATAAATAGGATTGATTTTATTTACGAATCTTTTAATTTTTCTGTGTGGTATTTACTCTGTATATGTCCGGGTTTTTTTTGCATTGTTTCATCAATTTGGTCCAGGTTGAATGCTTTGTTTTTAAAAATTGAAGAGGGAAAAAAACGGAAAGGTAGAAAAATTTGAAAAAAAAATGCTGGTTAGCGAAATGTTCACATTTTGGACAATTCTGGATTTGGGACTTTGTACTGTACCGGTTGCTCTCTCACCTCCACATCTGGAATTCAGATCAACACCGACGTGATAACCGAGCTCAACACCTGCACTTTGGGCCTCTGTGAGAAAACGGAAGGCAAACCCAAGATCCCGACCTTATGCACTTCAGTCAAAATGCAGGGGAAACTTCAAAAACTTGCATATCTGAAGTCGGAGTTGAAACTGAAAAATCTCTCTTTGCAGGTGTTTGTGTTGGCAATCGAGCTTTTTCTAACAAGATTTTAGAGTGATTAAGATTTGAGAGGAACCAATGTATCCTCTAGACTCTGAATTTTGGAGCCACGCTCCTGGCTCCTAGGCGGTTCGATGTCAATTGCTGTACCCACTGCTTTTTAATAATTGTAAATAATTAACTGTAAATAATATTCCAATTACTTTAAATAAATGTTTAACTTTAATCAGTTGCATGTCTAATTGTTAGATGACGTTTCAGTACTGTACAAAAAAATAATGTTACTTTTGAAAGTTAGAACTAGGTAATAAAAGTTAGGCATGCTGGTTTTAATATATGTCACCTCAATTACAGGTACAATTACATGGTTACATGTTAGGATGCAGGAATGCATGACCTTTATGCATCTTTTCGAACATTAGAGAGTAAAATTTGTTAGACAGGAGAATAAATAGGTGATTGTCTAAATCAAAGGTTTTTAATTTTGTTTTACTCGCGCAGAGCCCTTTTTTGAATCATTTCTATGGTGGAGTCACTTAGGCCTGCCCTATGTTTTACAAGTTAATAATGTTTCAGAGTAGTGCTGTAGGGAGGAAGAGGAGATAGATTGTAAAGAGATATTTAAACAACTACACAATGAAATTACGTTTGAAAACTCTAAAATTTACTTCAACTACCACCAATACACATGATATTGTCAAAATTTGGAGTGGCAGCAGAGTCCCAGGTAAGATGTGAACAGATCCATTGGGGCTCCACAGAGCACAAGTTGGGAACCATGGGTCTAAACTTTGCAGCATGCAAACGAAAAAAAATTCTGAAAAATTGAAGTCTCCATTAAAAAGCGCATTTGAAAAATAAAATTTGTATGCACAAAATATGACTAATGCCCCTGAAAAGTTCCATCTTCAAACCCTGTCTAAAGAAAGAACAGTTTGCATTTAATACTCATGCAATTTTAAACTTTTTATTTCCATCAGTTCATTTGAGGTAATTCTAATTAACAAGAAGAATTTGAATAAGTTGAAATTAAATGCAAGCTTTTTAATGTGTATTCTAACGTCGTGAGATAAATTGAAGTGGCTTGTAGGCAATTAATAACAACTTTAAGACACACAGCACATTTAATTAGATATTTAACATACATATTTACTAAGTTAACAAATTAAGGCAGTTTCGAGGCTGAATGCGTAAAAGACAAAATCCTTTCAGTTTTACGGTTTCATCGGTGCAGACCAGCTCTGTGTCTGTTCACGTTCAAGAGTACAACACATCTCCCTTTTTGTTAAGGTGTTAAAACTCTGCATCACTTTGCCTGTACCTTGTTTTTACAACGCTCGTCAGTTCAAAAACGAATGATACAACATATTCCTTTACACTTTCTGGTCATAAACTCGCAGGCCATTTCCCTCATCGAAAGCGAATTCATATAAGAGAGTGAACCGGAAGAGAGTTCGAAGAAGGGGGACCATGATGCTACAGTATATGTGAAATATGTAAGCATTTATAATGATATTGCTGTGAATTAATTCTTCAATGCTCAAACTTTTTCAAATAAATCATTTAATACAATATTCATGTACCGTATAAAATGTAGAGAATTTGCAATGATTAATTTTTCTGCTGCATTTTACTTAATTATAATTTACTGATATGCATAGGATTTCAGTATCTCATGTATTTAATACCTTTTAATTTCCTTTTATAATGGTTTTAAGTTTTATAATTCCTTAATTTTCAGTATCCAATATTTTGAGAAAAAATTTGAGTGTTTTTTATTTTATTTCATTGTGCAATTACAGAGAAAGTTAATGGTTAACTTTATAGAACTGTCAAGAAGCCACAGATTTTATAACGTTACTCCATACACTTATAATAGCAATTTCTCTAGTACTATTCTATGATGAATTTGATGTGTAATGTCTGCATTAACATATATGTATAATAATATGTATTTTAAACCTAGGACATCCCTGGACCCAAAGCTTGTGGTTATTGCGGTTTGCGGTTTGTGCTAGATCATCACCATTGAATTTGTATAGATTAAATATTGTTTGTAGAAATTTCCTTATAAATAAAATGCTTACTTAATACCACATGCTGTTAGATTGAGAAATCTTATAGGCCTTTTTCATTATGTCCTTTACTAAAAGTTTCAAGTGTGTATAATCATGCAAATTAAATTCATTAACTTCACAATTTCAACAATAATTTGACTTTTGAAAAAGCAACTCATTAATATAAAATATTCAATTTTTCATTTAATTTAATTGTATTTGTACATCTTGTGATACATGACATTAACTTCTAGCAAACTTCCACATTTAAGGGTTTGATCTAAAGTACAATTGTTCTAAATGTATTTTAGAAGTGCCAGAATAAGTTTTCTAAAATGTGCACCATGTTTAAGATTTAATTGTGTCTAAAACATTTTAACCCTAGTAAACTGCAATTATTATTTGCTTAACATAATTAAAGAATTTTAAAATTAATTTAAAACTAAAATCACAGCATTAGTTTCAGAAAGAAACCTGTTAGATATCATGAATGTTAAAGATGAGCACAACAGCACTTAAGTCTAGGACTTTGACATTTTTCTTTTAAGCATTTTTGCCACATGAATAAAATAAGTAAATAAATTTTTTCCACTGTAAAAATGTGATTTTGGCATTAACCTTAAGAAACATTTCTGATTAAAAGAATGGTTCACTTAGATATGGCATGAAATTACTAATTTAGCATCAACCCTGTATTAACTTTTGATTTCCTACTCTTGGGATATTTAGCTTGGCATTGTACTTTCTGTCTACTACAAGAACTCCTGCCCCAAAGTTTGGGTAATGGCTGTCATCTAGGAGCTGAGCTCATTCGTTTTGAGTAGTGTTGCTTTTGGTATATCTAGGCTCTCATGAGTTGACAGTCATGTTGTTTTGAACTAGTCTATATTTCAAATTAGGTGATTATTTAAAATGCAGACAAAGCTCTTCTACAACTGGTGTCTTTAGAACTCATTCTGGTTCCAAGTTTATCGTTTGGTGTCGACAGCTATAGCATTGATAACAAGTTGCAGTGGCGGATTATGGCTCCTTATTTAGGGGCGATCTGTAGATCGAAATGTGCTCCAAGGTTTGTTCACTAAGGATTTTCTTCCTGTATACGGATATTTGTCATTTTTGAAATAACTGGAACAAATTCGGAAATTCATAGTTATTTGCAGCTTATGTGTAGGCCTATCATTTTTTAGACCAAAGCAAAACAATGAAGATTAGAAAAAACAAAATAAAATTCTGTATTATTCACAAGAGATTAATACTGAATATGAAAAAACAATATAAAAAAAAAAGGTACAGCTAGTCTATGTTTATAGCGGTGGCAACGGCCTTGGCGTTTTTTTGGCGCACTTCTAATAGCGAGTTACGGTAGGTTAAGGCAATCCATCTAGTGTAATTTATAAGTTTCAGGGTATTCTTACCCAACATTTGCAATTTAGTTTTTCTGCTGGTTCACAATTGTGTTTTGAAATGTGCTTAAGCTTATTACTTTTTATGTTAGTTTCTAAAAATATACTTTTCAAAACGTTCTCAAATGTGTTTTCAAGCTTTCATTTTCCGTTGTAAAAAGAAAAATATTTTTGAAATAATTCATGCCTGTTGGCGACTTTAGAAGTGCGCAAAAAAAAAAAAAAAAAAAAAAATGCCAATGTCGTTGCCACCGCTATAAACGTAGACAGTAGGCTGTACCAAGATCTGCTTTATTCATAAAGCCATCGTATCTTTCGACCCATCGAGTTTCGCAAAGTCCAGAAAGTTGTCTCCTAATAAGTTTTTTCAAGACGCTATTACTTTTCGCTGAACCCGTGAAAAGACAAAACTTGTTTGAAACGAACGAAGATTTGAAGTCAAGTTCAGTCGATGGCTGAAACATGGACAGTGGATTACATTTGCAGCAATTTTTTAAACTTCCTTTACAGCACCGCAACGATTACACGTCATCACACACACGTGTCTGTACCAATACAAACCATTCTGGAAAAATCGAGTCCCAAATTCTCAACAACTTGGTGACCAATCGCAATTCCAGTCGCTTTTAATCCAGCTGAACTTGACACGGTGGCTTCTTTGGGAGGGCTGCTATTTGATTTTGCTAAAGCAGCACATATATCTAGAAAAGTCAATAAATTTTCACGAACTCCATTGTTCCTACTTCCCCATCATTCACGTATCTTAGTACAAATGTCAATTGAGAAACAAGCGAAACATCTGTAGTTTCATCAAACACTATGCTATATACACCTGTTTCTCGAACTTGTGCAACGATGTAAGACTGGATTTCCATGGCAAAACATTGAATTTTCATATTGCTATATAATAACTGAGAAGGATTTTCGTACGTTTTAGTAAAGTTTGAGGGTGCCTCTAATGCTTGCTTATGATAGTGGTTATGAATAACGAGGTCCCACTGAATACCGGTGAGTTTTGCAAATGTTATTAATGGTTTCGTTACCAACTTAGAGAGAATCACAGTTTTTTGGGTAACCTCCAATTAACACAGGAAGAAAAAGAGGATAGACTGCAAAAATAACCTTTCTCAGTATCAAAAAACACCAACCAGACATAGAGTTCAAGATATTTGTGAGATTCGACCATAATAATGATGTGCCCTCATACTCTTTAATAAATCTTAACTTGTAAATAATTTTCAAATTTATCTTTTAAATAAAGTTTATTGTGCTGTAAGCAGTCTAATCTAATTAAATACAAGTAAAATAAAGTAATATAGTGGGTAAATTGAGGAAAGGAGAGCAAGGCCAGTCTCCCCCAAATAATTTTTTAAATTTTATAATTTTTTTGAAAAAACGTCCGGGTTTGTCAAGCGCTTAGGGGGGGGGGGAAATCGCCCCTTTGAAATCCTCCACTGATAAGTTGGTGGGAAAATCTCAGCCACAGCGATTGCTATTTCTGCTATTGCTTATGGCAGCCCTCTGAACTTTTACACCTACTGTCTGACCCAAGGTTGACTCCTTGCCAAATCACACTAGATATCTTAATTTTGTGTGAATACTTAAGGTATAAAGAGGTAGTTTACTAGTTAGATCTTCAGCAACCAGAGTGTGAATCTAAATTCTTATTTTGTGTAAACCTCTGGATCGGAAGGTTCCTGTTTCGAATCTGGTGTTAGGGCATGGATGTAACTGTGCTGTCCTTTGTTCGGGGTAATTATGGCCGCCCATTGGGTGATCCTTCCCAAATGACCATCGCTTACGCAGCCGTTAAAATAGCCAAAGGCGTTAAAATAATGTTTCTCTCCGCCTGCTGCGTTGGAAAAAAAAATTTGTGTTACAAATCCGTAACACCCTTAAAATTCTAAATTAAAAAACTATATTAATAATAAGGAGAGATGAAATTTAACTTTTTATTGAAAAATGTAAAATAATATTGTACATTATAGTTAGTTACATTTTACTTTTCTGGTGTATTCTTTATGCAACTTTAAAATGTAAAAACTAAAGTTAAGTGTTTTGTTATATAAGTCAAGTGTTCAACTGTTAAGTAGAAAATATTCTTTTTACAAATTCAGAAAACGAAATAAGAGTTCCCAAGCTTACACATGAAGAAAGTGGTGTAGGCCTCCAATATTATCTACAAGTTAATTCCACAGTGCATTGCCCAATCTATACTATTATATGTAGTGTCCTCAAAGTAGGGAAGCCAATTTTCAGTTTAAAAGAAAATGTCTTCTGGTTCTACTGAGGTGAAGCAAATTTTAGACTTGTTTCTACAAAATAACGACAGATAATTTAGTTAAAAAAATTATTAAACTTTACATATTACTAGCCACTGCTTGACTAGGACAGCATTGTTCCGTTTTGCTTTACTTCTTGCAAATTCGTCAATTATTTTGGAAGTGTCAATTCGGCTTAAGATTTCTTGCTCTATATACAGATTGTTCATATTAATTAATCTTTCCTCTTCCATAATTTTCTACCCACGCTTTGACATTTTTGTAAAGTATCCTTCAACTTTTTTTTATCGTGATCTTTTTTCTTCTATTGATAAATCCCAATCAAAAGATATTCGAAAAGGCTCCACAACAATTTCATGCGTCTGAGTGCTTAGAGATAATTCTGCTTTGGTGTTATCACATCTTTACGAATACAAAAGGAAGTGCTCGTGTGTTAGTCTGTGTGTACTGTCCTCACGAATCTATGGCACTTACAATAATGAAATCGGGCACACAGGTAGTCCGAATTTGTTTGCAATTTTCTATCGCGCCCGAATTTAAAAATTTAATCTACAACATTTAAAAACTTAATTTATTGGAATTTAGTTATTGTTTTCCTTAGAATGTCAACTGTATAAAGAGATGACAGATTCTAAATTCATTTTTTCAGTTTCCGTTTGATTTTCTCGATGAACGATTTCAGCGGACGAGCAAAACAAATAAAGTTTTAACTGGAGTTGTGTAGTTCTTTTTTCTATCTCCTAGATCGTTAAAGATAAAAGTAAAAATTTCAACGGATTTGAAATCTGCGGAAAATTTCACTTTAGACGATACCTAAAAAATGTGATTTTCTTTAAACAAATTTTTTTTTTAAATGTAACTTTTATATTTTTCCCCCATACGAATTTGACCTTCGCTATCAAGAAATCACATATTCTATTTCCTGCACTCAAACGAAGGAAAGCAAAACAAAAATTTTTTTTTTTGACTAGCATTGTTTAGTTCTTTTTTTGTAAAATCGGGATCGTTAAGATTAAAAATTTCACAAATTTAAAAACTGCGGAAAATTTTACATCAGATCGATACCTAATACATTTGATTTTCTTTAAAAAAATAACTTTTCAATTAAAAACATTTTTTTTTCATTTGTTATCTGCGAGTTTGTTTTTCTTCATTAAATGACAGCCCTGATGAATCAGTTGCCTCGTTTTAATGTGTTCAGTTGGATAGATCCTTTCAATAATTCGCATTCCACTGATTTACTAGTTGCATTTATTCTTTGTAATTTAGTATTCAAAATAACTGTCATTAGGGTGGTTTCATATTTGTCCATTTTCTTCAGATGTCGCCTCCACTACGGTAACATATTTTTTTCTTTTGAATTACAAATTTCACTTAAAGTCTTTTTTTGGGTGAAACGAAGTTTTATAGCTAATACAGCAACTTCTTTTGCTGACCATCTTGTACTAGGAAATAGGAACTCTTTTCACTGCACTTAAAGACGCTGTCACATCTTTCATCGAACCCTAATGAAAATACATTTTAAGATCTCGGCCCTACGTGGCCGCTTAATCCGTCACTGCTAATCTTCGATGATTGCTTCGGATTCGTCACTGCTAACCACTGCGGTGATTGCTACGAATTCCCATTTGGTTTGCTGGGAATTCGTAGCTTATTGGATAACAGCCATCATGGCGTTGCACGTGGTGTCCTCGTCATTTCTAATGCGAACAAATTCGAATAGATTCAATCGGCGTAGTCACAATCTCTTGCGAAAATATAAATATTTGATTGAAAAATTATTTATTAAAAGAAAATCAAACGTATAAGGTAACTATCTGGTGTAAAATTTTCCGCAGATTTCAAATTCGTAGAAATTTTCAATCTATCTTTAACGATCCCGAAATGGAATCTGATTTCTTAAACACAATCGAGGTTACATCAGCCCTCGAAATAGATTTTTTAATACAGGTGCACACTGTGCACCTAAATTTTTAAATTATTTGCACAAGTAATATGCTAGGTGCATATTTAAAAAAAAACGTAACGTAAGGGTATGAATGTTTTGTAAACTACTGTATTAGTTGGGTATGTTTCTATAGGTTCGTAGTAGATGGTAGATAAAAAATATTGAAACCTATCGAAATTCTACGGCGCACGGCTGTCGCGACAGTTGCTTTATAACAGAGCCATCTGGAAAATGTTTCGATCATCGGAAAGTTCTGGTGGCAGTGGCACAAGTAAACCTTCCTTCTGTATAAACTCGTTACGGCACAGCGATTTTGTTTTCGATTAGTGTGTATTTATGAATTTTAATTACGTTCCTTTAGAGCGAGGGAGGTCCATATTAATATTTTATTCAAACATCAGAATAACATAAAACTCGTTCCCCCCCCCTTTTTTTTTGTTAACGTTAGGTGCACCTAGCACGAAAAAATTAGGTGTACAATTTTATTTTCATATGCACAGTGCACCGGTTATTTCGAGCCCTGGGTTATATTCGTATAGGAAAAATATAAAAGTTACAATTAAAAAATATTTAAAGAAAATCATATTTTTAGGTATGGATCTAATGTGAAATTTTCCGCAGATTTCAAATCCGTTGAAATTTTTATTCTATCTTTAACGATCTAGGAAATAGATAAAAGATACTGAAACGGAAAAAATAAATTTAGAATTTGTCATATCTTTACAGGTTGCCATTCCAAGGAAAACAGAGTAATTAAATTTATTTTAAAATTGGTAATTTTTAGTTAACGTCGTACTAGAGCAACACAACGGGCTATTGACGACGGTCCGGGATCAGCCCCTTAAGGGAAAGATCCGAGAACAACACCTCGTAATTTTGAACCACGGTCCGATGACGAAGCAACACCTGAGCTGGCACCCCACTCTCCAAACTTCCACGCCAACCCAACGTGAGGACTTTCGGCCACGACAGATTTAAGGTGCACCAGCCGCCTCTACACCATACGTTTACAAACATCTATGCCCGGACCCGGATTCGAACCAGGAACCTTCCTATCTAGAGGCTAACACCTTAACCACTATACCGGTTGGTCGGCAAATTTATTTTAAAATGTTCAAGAATAAATTTTAAAATAAATGCTTTGCACAAAAATTCAGACTACCTGTATGCCAAATTTTATTACTGTAAGTGCTATAGATTCGTCAGGACAATGCGTACACATAAACAGACAAACACTTCTTTCTATAATAGTAGAGAATAGAAAACTTAAAGATTGCTTTTTTAATTATGAATTTATTTAATACACACTTGACTTTTATTATGATTTAACCTTGTCGGTAACAAGTAAAAATCATAATTTATTTCCTATTTGTCATTGAGTGTGACAAACTTGAATGCATTTCTTCAAGCAACCTTGATAAAAAAAATGGCTAAAGCTTGTTTCTGTGTCAACAGACATGCTTTGACATAATGGCTGGGGAGTTTTGGTAGACTAATGAGACACTTGGTAATTTTTTTCACTGTAGTTGTAATGTGAAGTCTTTAATAATTAAGCAAATATTACTTGGTTAAATTAGTTGATAAATTTGTATAGTTCAAATTAAGTTTATTACATTTTATAAAATTTGAATTACCTTCCAGTTTTATTTGTATTGAAATATATTGTTAATAAAGATGAGAAAAAATTATAAGGTATATTAAGGGTGTAGAGACTACCTGTTAAATAACTTGTTTCACATTACTCAAATTTATTTATTCTACAGAAATTCTGTATGGACAAAATTATTTTACAAATTGTAGGATTATTCTAATATCGGCACCTTATAAAAATTGCAATTGTTTTTTCCTTGACAAGTTAAATTTGGCCATACAGAATGCGTGTTTGTGAAATTAATATCTCGTAGCTCACAGTTCAGCTATAAAATATTTCATTAATAGTCCACATTCAGGTTTCCAGAGTCAATCCCCTCAATCCTATGAACTTTGTATGGACTTCGCTGCAGGAAATTCACCCATACTTAATTTTACAGCCTAGATACGTTCCGGAAAAGTTAGCCGTAAAGCGAAAAGCAGTATAACGAATCAATTATCGATACAAACCCATACAAATTCAATTGGATCTGTTCCAATTTTTATAAAATAATATAGATTTTAGTTCCTAAAGCATTTTAAATTCAATATTGAGACACTTAAAAGTGCAGCAGATAGCGAATGTTTTTTAATTTCCTTTTTTCTATCGTGAATAGTTTGAACGGTAGACTTCGCCAGTCCATTGCATTACAAATTTGAACAATTTTCTCACTAGCTTCAATATGCCATAAAACTTCTAGTTTGGTCTCTATCATGATATATTTTCGGCTTCTCTTTTTATTTCATCAGTACCAATCTCCAAATTCAATCAATGTTTCAGTGGGTTTTTTTTCCTAAAAAAGGAACAATTATATTCAAAATAATTAATGAATAAATTAAATATGCAACGAAAATAGTCTTTCTACCAAATATGTTTACAATTCATCAATTAATACAAACAGAAACCAAAACAAACAAGTCTAACTACACTAAAGCGACAACGCAGTAAAATGATGACAATGTTGTGCCAAAAGTTCCTCACATTTTCGTAAGGCAAAATGTAGCAGTGAAACTAAAGAAGCTGAAGAAGAAGAAAGAAGCTGAAACTAAACAGAAGGTAGCTAACAGTATGTAGATACAGCATTTTAACCTTTTATTTGTCCTTTTTTAGTTTTTATTTACATGCAATTTCTTTTCTTTGTGGTAAAATGTTAGTTTTCTCTGCTACTTTAGTGTTCCGTTTTGGTCACCAGCGAAATGTGAACAGAAATAACAGATAAGTACGGAAAGCATAAGTAAATGCAAATGGTGCTGAGGATGTCTCTTATTGCCAACAAAATTTGATCAGATACCTGAAAGTACCAAAATGACATACTGGCATTTATGTTATACAGTGTGAGATTATACAGGCAAAAAAAAATCTTGCTACCCTTTTTCATTCTCAAATTGTTCATAGAGCAAATTTAATCTCAGAATTCCAGCTGTAAGCAGTACATTACTAAATAATTCATAGTTAAATTTTATAGAAACAAGATCTTGCTTGACACTAACATAATAACCTTAATTATCAACAAAAACACAAGGACTTTTATTCATAGCAATATGAAACTAAACTTCAAAACTTTTTTACACCATGAGTTGAATGGGTGATTATCCATTTGCTTTTTTCATCGATTTTTTGACGTTGCTTGTGTCTTGGGTGAGTATGGCAGAAGACATACCAGCGTCCATCAAGTCTTTGAAAATAACAGTCTTTACATCTTTTGGTGAGAACATCTCTGTCTTTAAAACCTCGAAATTGAATAAGGTATGGTGACAAAAGAGTAGTGGAGCAGACTTGTTCATATTTAACGAAGGATGTTGAGTTCAGGAAGTGTCGAGGAGCAGAAAAATAGCCTCTTCTGGCTTGCAAAGCAAATGATAATACATTTCTGAGATACTTAAATTGCTGCATAATTATTCAGTTGAAAGTGTATGAATCAGTACAACATAACCTGAAAAATAAAATATTAAAGTTAAGAAACATAATTTAATCTCAAATGTAGAAAAGAAATGAGACTTGATTGTTTGTGCATGCAGGATAATTGTCTGCAAATGCAAATGATTACATTTGCATACCACACTGGACCACACATTGTTCATCACTGAGAACAATCTACATGAGTTAAAGTATGTGATAGAAGGTGTGTTATAATTTGAATGAAGTTTGATACAGAAACTATTCGTTTTCATCTATTCCATGGTTTTTGATAATCAAACTACCGAGTTAACACACTTCAAACAGAAATACAATAAGCTTAGCATTTTTTTTCTTCTAAAGGTAACATTTAAATTTTGAACCAAGGAATATCAGGTGTGTTCAGTTAAACATCCATCAGCACATGCCAAAGGCCTACAGGTTGCTTTGGTAGGAAAGTGAATGAAGAGCAAATATCTGCCTTTCCTCTGATTGGGACCCACTGGTAGGGACCACAGGGCAGCCAGACTGGGGCAGATGTGTGGGTAAGTGGGTTTGCCCACTGCACTAACAGCCAGCAAGGTGTAGGTGGAACAGGTTTGATTCTTGTAGCTACACTGAGTGTGTATTTCTTTTTTCTGTATCAAGAAAAACTTTTACTGTGTGTGTAAAAGTGTTTTTGTCCATTTACTTGAAAAAAATAATAGATGGCACAAATAACAAGAACTAAGTTTCAGGCTGTAATAATAGTTTTAATTTAAACATGTTCTGTGTAAATTTTATCATGGAAACAAATGGTTTTTACAAGCATGATCTTTCAAATCTACAAACAATATTCTTGTATACTATTTAGTATAACGGATTTTTAGTGTATAGCAAACAACCAGAAATGATTTAACATCTGGTTATGTAATGCTCTCATCTCACTCAATAGTCAACAGTTATCTTAAAATGTAGCTGAGTAACAGCACTTCTGGAATACATGCTGAAAATAAGTTCAACAAAAACACTGGCATCACCTGTCAGTGGTGGTCAAAGTGGTCAATATCGACCCCCTCCCTGGGTCAATATAACATTATTAGGGGCCGATAGAAAAATATAAGAGACTAAAGTATCCAAAACTTTCTGAAGAGGTACTCCCCTTTTTGCTTGCATTTCCAAGCTTGTACAAAGTTGAAACTGGTTTCAGCCATATTCAATTTTAACCAAAACAAAGAAATAAGCTAGACATAGAATTCTGTGGTGATTTAGGGCAGAAACTTACAAATTTTGAACCCAACATTGCTCATTTTGTCAGAAGTCACAAAGCACACCCTTCATATTCACAACATTAGTAAATTGTATACCAAGTTAATAAGTCTTATTTTCATATATTTGTATAAGGAAGATTGTATTATCTAAATTATATTTCATATATCTCTGACTATTAAATATGTAATGTTAAGAAGGACGTTAAAACAAAACATATTCCTTTGATGTTAACCAGTAAAATATATATTAAACATATACAATAAACACTAACTATAAAATAAACAACCTAAAAACTCACATTAGCTTATTTGCTTGTTCTATTATAATTCGTAATTTTTAAATAGATGGTAACAATAAAAAGTCCAGAAACTCTTAAAAGGGTTGACGGTCAAAGAAGTTTAACCCGGATCCATATCTAGCTTTAAAGAAAGCCTCTTATACTATGTGTACATACTTTTTAAGGGAAAATAATTTTCAAATAAGAGTGCATGTCTCAATCGATATATTTTAAGTTAAAGTATTTTCATGGTAAAGGTGAAAATTAACGGCTGCCACTCGCCACATGGCGACTAAATGTTTGGAAAGTGGAGACTGAAAACTTTTGCCACAGTTTCTTAAATACATTAGTTTATATGGTGAAACTTCCAATTTTACGTTCATAAATAAATTCGATGCAATCAAAAGTTGGTGACACAAATTTCGTATTTTTCAGTTCGCATAGCAGATTCCGCAAGCAGTAGTGGGTTACATTTTTGACTATCGGGTTTGCCAGATATCAAATTTATCGTAGCAAAAACTGCCGTACAAACTATTTATTTTTATTTGGCGAGGAAAAAGGCTCGTTTTTTCCCTCTGTTCTCAGAAAGTTTACCCAGAAAGTACAAAGTACAGATCGTAAAGTTTGGAGATAAACACCGTTTACTTAAAATTGTACAGGGAACAAGATGCAGAAGATTTTTTACTGATGTGGCTATTAGTTTAGGGTGCATTAAGTGTTAAAGCAAAAAAAAAAGTGAAATCACTTGCGAAAGAAGTATTGGTTTGCGAAGCAAACCAAACGGGTTGTGTAGCAATCCCCTGGGATCGACG
Organism: Metellina segmentata; assembly: GCA_947359465.1. Lineage (NCBI taxonomy): Eukaryota > Metazoa > Arthropoda > Arachnida > Araneae > Tetragnathidae > Metellina > Metellina segmentata. The sequence goes on along the minus strand of OX375874.1, from coordinate 13,743,420 downwards.
AGCGTAAACGAGCAGAGGGCAAAGCCCTTGCTGTGACATCATGGACCGGAAAGTGAAATCAGGATAATACGAATTATTCAGATAGTTTCACTCTGCGAAAGGAATGTTGGTTTGCGAGGCAAACCAAATGGCATGTGTAAAAGGAGTGTTGGTTTGCGAAGCAAACCAAATGGGATAACGTAGCAATCCCCAGGGGTTGGCGAGCGTAAGCGAACAGGGGGCGGAGCCCCCTAGTTTCTTATAAAAATTTTATTAAAGACAAAGCAGATATAGTTAACTTTTGGAATAGATGCTATATCTATGTGGACGTCGATAATGTGAATGCAAAAAACACGAAATTCTCTTGACACCATTTCACTCATCACATAAATCTTTACCATGTAATTGAGAACTGACATCAAGCATGCAATATTTGTGTTTAGAATTTTAAAATAAAGATTGAAAAATGTTATTGTGCTCTGAGGGGATTTTGATTGTGTTTTAACAGTATTATAAGAAATTCATTCCATTCTTTTCAGTCATGGGATGGTGAAATCATTGATTTACTGAAAAAATAACATTTATTTGAGTGATATAAGATGGGCAAAACTCGACAAAAGCAAGTGAAAACAAAAGGCTAACTACAATACAAAGATATAATCAGACATTTATAAATAACTTCAAAAGACGAATAAACTTTGGTTCCTTATGAAATCGGAAATCAGTTCAAGTATTAATGATGTTTTAAACCAGGAGAGTAAAAGTACAGAAAACTCAATAATTATAAAAACAATACATTCTTCCCATAATGCTCATCATTTTTCTCGAAATATCGAACAATTCAAGTGGAGAGAAGGAAAACATTAGTTAAATTACCATTTACGGGAGAACTCGATACAAAATCACCGTCTTGTTTTTATTTACCTTTTTTCGACCTTGCACAGTTAAAGTTAAAGTGAAATGTTAAATCAAAACCGATTTGTAAAAATAATCTGACGGTCATCTAATAATCTAATAGATATAGATTGCTTGTGTTTATAATCCCTGTAGCCTGATTTAAATTCAATTGAAATCCCTTTTTTTTCTTTTATTGTATAAATAAATATTTTTAAAACAGGGGGCACCGAAAAATGTTATAAATTTTGTGTTTGGCAACAATAAACTGCGGCATGTTGATTATGCCGCAAACTTGTAATTTGTAAATATGTAGTTAAAAGTTTTATTATTTTTATGTTGAATTTATTGTTGTTAACCAAGATGCAAAACCTCAAAGTTTTAAGCCTTGCTCATCGCTCGTTTTTGTTCAAATATCCTTCAAGAGCCACGTGTATTTCGAAATACTTTCCCTACAATGGTAATAGTTGGGGGTACATGCTTACTTATTAGTAGGACTTTTAGAAGTTTTAAGAATTTTTATCAATTGATAACTTTATGTGTTCTTTATTCCACGAAATTTCTTTTATTTCTGTCGTCTGCAATGCTGTGTAATTTCCATGAATTGCGTAATTCAGGAGTTAGAGTTATATTATTTGTAGGTATACTTAAATAATTTATTGTTATTCTATTATCATACACACACACTATGGTTTGACAAAATCTAACCCCACCAAACACTGAAAAATTTTCATTAACAAACTCTTGAAAACTTCACAGAATGAAATTGTAAAATTAAGAATTTTAAAACATTTCTGATGAAAGATAAATTTTATTGCATCAGGTGTTTCACCTCTGAAATTTGTTTTATTCCTATAATTATCTTATACAGCATTTTAACTCTGTTTCTTTTCTTAATCTAATTTCCCCTTTTAGTAGTTGAAAATCACTTAAACCAATTACAGAATTTTTTCAAAAAATGAATGAAGTTAAGTATACGTTAAGCATTGAGAAGGCTTCTGTTTGATCCTTTTGTGATTTTTTCAACAGCCTTGGGTGTTAGGGTCGGCAACTCATTTTTCAGTGTTGCTACAGGTGTAGGAATAAGAAAAAAAAAATTTCCACATTACATAAGCTGAAAAATTATGTTTTTCCAGTAAAAACTTAAAACATCACTTGCTTTTGAACAAGCACATTCAAACCATTTTCACCTTGAGTATTCAACTACCACTTCCTCTGATGAAAATGTATGACAATTTAGTGTGATATTTGACATCCTTTTGCTTGTTAAGTTGCATAAACATTGGCTGAATATCTGAGGTCAATGTACATTTAAGTTGTGCTTCCAAATTGACATCACCAATCTGAAATCTAATTTTTTTATGAAACCTGTTTTTTAAAACATTTGGTCATGTGCATGTTGATCCAAACATAGACAATTTCTTCCAATTGCGCAAACATGAATTTTCTACCCTTTTGTCTTATTTGCCATGTGGGGACAGGGCTAATGCCAGATATGCTGTCTGAGCATTTCAAGGTCAAATCATCTTTCCTTCCTCTTTCTTTATCATAGGTAACATCCGTTGCCCAAATATTCAGCTGACATTTCTCAATTCAAACATTTACACATGACATTTCTTGACACTAAATTGGCTGAAATATCCATAGGTACTTTTTTTTTCGCGCAGAAATAGTGTACCAATCATATGCTTTTTCAATTGCTTCTCCAGTGTGTAGACAGCCCTCAGGGGCAAATCTTTAGGTGTGTATGGGTATTGCAACCCCAGAGGTACCTGAGTAATCTGTCCTCTGTTTTACCTTTACCTATCATTCTGCTTTTGCCCTCCCCCACTGTCTTGTGTCTTACTGTTTGGCCAAATGTGGCCCTTGCACTGTTATACCCAATACAAACCAACCAGTGTATGGTGGAACATAATCATCACTTCCAGCACCAAACATTAAATGTTGAGACAGAACCATTTCTAAAGATGCTGATATATATTAACCTGACCTCTAATTTAACTGGCTGCCTGTACACTTGTGATTTTTGTTTCAAAACTGTTTAGTAACGGAAATGAAACGTTGTTTTCAATGTTGACTTGCACATTGGTGATGACTTAGTTAAGGCAACTAAATAAATACAACCTGTTCCATTTCGAGGGTGACAAATTTGTTTTAGTATCACATCCGTGTTTTAGTATCACATCCAGAACGTACATGTTCAGGCCCGTTTTTACGTAAGAGTGATTATTTGGTAGACTACAACGAGTAAACGTCGTGTCATTTTCCTTCCTCCCTTTTCTTATTGTAAACAATAAACATGTCGGTTGGACACAGAATTTTTTTTATTTGCAATTGAAAAAAGATCACCCATATTTGATTGCAAGATGAAAGAATATTCCGATATTTTGAAAGTAATTGTGTGGTTGGAAAAAAAAAAGTTGTATTAACAAGCTGTCAAAGCTCTGTTTACTCATCCAGAAGTAATAAAAAAATTTGTCTGGGTACTTTTTTGTTGGAATCCGTCACAACGATTTTAGAGAATTTGATTTTAACATGCTGTATTGTGGATGTGAACCATGAAACTTGTAATATTATGTTCAGCTTGTGTAAACTTTCTACCGTTTTTAACGATTGTAGATATAGATTATAGAAGATAGATGAGATGTCTTGACTTTAGAGACTTGATGTATTTGTAAATATGTTATAAATAAACTGTTTTTATGAATGTATCGTTAACCTGATTGTCCCTAGGTCCCAATCGCTATCAAAAACGAACAGTGGTTATGGTCCTAGCTCTAAACAAGGTCTCCGAAACTTTGTAGAAAAGTCTTTCACTCAATATTGAATGTACCTAAAATCATTTTCTTTGAGATCCATTTTAGACAGCTGTGTGGCAACTAATTTTTCACCTAATGCACGCTTACAAGGAGTAAAAGACACTTTAAGTGATGGAACTACTTAATCACCAAACAAAAAAGCTGCCAGTGCGCAGGAGGCATTCTCGTAACCACATGACTCATGCTAACTGGCCAGTTTTGCTATTGCTTTTGCAAGTAATATTTTTGTTTATCACTCTTTCTTAAAATTATCTGCAATGTTATTTACCTTCCAAGTGTTTTGACAAGATATCTCATCCATCTGGAAGATCGATTAGATTTACGAACTAAAATTACACATTCTCTTTTTTTTATGAACTGAGTTACCTCACCTTCTTTTCATGGTTTTCCTTTAAAAAGGAAAAATTTGACAGAAAGGGTAAAATTTCTTCACAATAGTTTGACTTTGGACCTCCTAAGATGGTAGGGGGTGGATGCCGGAGTGGAAGAAATTTGTTTCCACAATTTTGGTAGGTGACGAGGGAGAGAGGAGGACAAAGAACTTGTTTTCGTCACAAATTCTTTCTGTTGGTGTCTGCTTGCTAAGGAGCACGCCCATTTTGATATTGGTCATTTGTGTGTGTTCATTTTTTTCACTTCTCACATAAATTTTGATTTCTAACGATGTCAAGTAAAAAAAAGATAATGCGTTTGTCTGTGAATGACAACATTTTTTTAGAAGTGGTTGCTCATGTCGTAACTAAGACTGAAATTGCCAAAAAGTATGGGATTCCAAAGAATTCTTCGAGTACAATTTTCAAAGCTGGACAAAAGATCGTTGCTGTAGGCGATGCTGGCAGTGGAGTTGCACTTTCCTGAAAATATTTCCGTGAAGTGAAGTTTCTAGAACTACAGAAGGCGCTAGTTTCTTGGCTGTGAAAAATGTGAAGTAAAAATGTCCCCATTGACGGAAACCTGAAGAAACAAACAGATTTGTTTGCCTCAAAAGATTTCAAGGGATCAGATGGCTGGTTGCAAAAGTTCAGGTTGTGGCATAGCTTGAGTTTCTGCAAAATTTTTGTCGAAAGTTCAGCATTTCATACTGTGAGGATTGCCGAGTTGTTAGCTTTTTGATTCAATCAAGAATCAACTCTTTAGACATAACATCTATTATCATATTATATCCGAGCACTGACTCAGACAGGACGACTACTTTAGATATAGAGCACTATTTACATGTCAGTTACATTACAGTATCTCAGCGTTCCGAAGAACATATCCGAGGTTTCCAGAGTCTAAAATAACCTTTGAATTTTTCTAGTACCACTCGCCTTGCGATAGATGGCGTTATTGCGCCTGTCTCTACAGATACATCTGTCACTAGGTAATGAGTGGAAAAAGAAAAGTTAATCTATTTTCTGAATACTCGCAGGAAGATTTTTTAATGCAGATGAGAGTGGTTTATTTTGAGTTCTACCTGACAAAACATTAGTTTTTAAAGATGACACATGCAGCAGTGGGAAAAGGCTAAACACGCAAAGAATTATGTATTGCGTGGAGCCAACATGACAGGTTCAGAGAAGCTTCCACTTTTATTCATTGGGAATTACAAAAAGATGCCAAGATGTTTTAAGTACATGCCCTTTTCATTTTTGTTGATACTTACACTGCAATTGTTTAAACAAACAGTTGTGTATATTTCTTTTTCAATTTTTTTACTAATTTTCTGGTAAGCCTAAAACTTTCTAAGAAATTCTTCCCTGGCAACAAAAAGAACATTAAAAAATATAAACACAGCTTTGATATAGACTTCTGTGGCAAAAGCATTGCTACAAAAGAGTATCCAAGTAGAGCTGTACCAAAACAAATTGTCTCTTCTCCTGAACTGATGAAAGTTTAGAACAGGTTTTTGCCACAGAGGCTGGCCACCACTGGGCAGTTTTCGATTCAAACAAACTTCCAGGAGGGTTAAATTTCATATTTTATTGGCAAGACAGTTCCTAATTGATGATATTTTAAATATAATAAATAAAAATCATTTATATAAAAATTAATTTTTCTATTTTCAGGAAAAACGAGATATATGCAATGTGATGACAGGTGCTTTGGCTCATACACAACTCTATCTCGTCTCAAAGAAAACGAGGAGAAATTCAGGCCTGTCAATTCGATAATATGTTACAGGTATAAGCAACTATCAAGTGATCAAGACAAGAACATTGAAAATACCCCAGCAGAAGAGGAAGCACCAGAAAAACTAACTTTATTTAAACGTTACAAAAAAATGCTGAAAGAATACTGGTATGTTCTAATACCTGTGCATATGCTTTCATCTGCTATTTGGTTTGGAGGTTTTTTCTATGCGGCTACATGGTAAGAAAATATTCATATTCCCATAATTTGATCTCCATATTCTGTTTGAAATTATTAAAGTTTGTATTTTGGTAATTTTTCAAGTTTTGATTTTGTGCAGCTCCTACGAGAATGCATTGGAGTCATGTGGTTTGCATAAGTTTTTAAATTAGGTGATCTACATGTGTAATGCAAGGTGAAAGTAAGGTAAACATAAACAAAGATTCTGGTTCTAAATTTATCAGTTGGCCGAAAGTGATAGTGTAGATAATGAGTTGACAAGAGGAGAAATATCCATGGTGATTACCATTCATGCTTTTGTATGCCTTCTATTGTTCTTCCACGACTTTTCCAAAATAAATTGCTCCTGGGTCAACTGCCTTGTCAAAGTTACCACTATATTCATTGTGTTTAAATTATATATTCTTACATTATCAAGACTCACAATTCTTGAATGGCCTTTAAAAGCAATTGGATTTTTTTCTAACTTGTAACCATTGGAAAGTAATCAAAAACTGTCAAAATTTCTTCCTCCTCTAAAAGTTGTTGAATTTCACCCAAACTCATTAATTCCAGTTGTAGGCGGCACAGATTCAATTCCTGTCAGGTGCATTTCTCTCTTCTGTGTCAGTGAAACTGTCATTGTGTGTGTGTGTGTCTATTACTTAATATTGTTTGTCTTGTGTCTGGCGCAGTATGGCCATTGTGCCATAATATCCCCAAAACCAAATTCATATTTGGATAAAATTTGTGTGCAATCTAAGAAACTTCCAACTCATAAAATTTTCTCCTTGCAATCTTCTAATTTTTATTAAGTACTGGTAATTAATATACAGTAAAACCTCGATAAAAGTTGTCAATGAACAGACAAAGAAATTTCGATAAGTTTAGTGGAGTAACCACAAAATGTTTTAATATGCATTACAGATAAGATAATGTAAATTTTAAACTTATAGTATTTATAACTATATACCTTGTAAATTCCTTCAGTACCTTGATATGACGTAAGCTAACTTCGAACTGTTTCTAAGGCTGTAATAACTTGCATTTTATCAGATGTAAGAATTTCCTCATTTCTACTTTCATCACTTCGTGCTTTTCTTCTAAAAATTCCTTAGTTAAATCTTTTAAGGTTGCTTGAGGACACACTACAATGTTGATATCGCTATCTATGTAGTCATTTATGTCAGGAATAGTGCATTCACTTTCATGATTTTAAATAAATCCACTAAAGCATTAAGGTCAGAGTCCTTATTTCCGACTTCATTTTGTTTGCCACCAGTCACAAATCCTACATGTTTTAAGACCTTTCCAGTGACAAATTACTTTGCGATAAGTAAACGATGGTTTAATTACATAGTCGGTCTAGAGCTAGATGGGATTGAAAAAATTGACAAGTTATCAAGGTGATGACTTGTTGAGGGTACAGAGTATTTTTACTAGTGCATGGACTACACTCATTTTTGTTAAAGCCTTCGTTTAAAATGGAAGAATAAACGGTTAATTGGTTGAACTTTGTTCCAAATGAGCAAAACAATTCAGAAAAGTTAGATTGAATTTAAAAACTTTGTCATAAAAATTTTTTTTAAACAAAATGTGACATGATCACTTATGTCAAACACTGATATAATCAAATAAGTCAATAGGTCCAAATGCTTTCCTCTCTGTGTGCAGTGCACACAAAACGATGGCAGATAGCTCGTAGAAAAGGTCTTAAGTCCTGAAGAAATTGCTAATTTGTTGCGAGAACTTTCTGAATATGAATCAGATGGTGGGAAGCTCTCTTGTTCGGATTTAGATTCCGATGCAGGCACCAATTTACATGAAAGTGAGTGTGAATAATCTGAAGAAAGTGCAGATGAAACTGATAGTATCCCAACTGATCCGGATATATATGTGGCTAGTGATGGTACAGAATGGATACAGCATAATGGCAGTGTCACAGGCAGATTTGCGGACAGAAATGTTTTACGTCAAGTAGTGGTCCAACTAATTTTGTGAAACAAAACGTCATGAGTTTGTGGCTACTTTTCATCAACATTTTCATATTAGAACACATGAGGAAATGCACAAATGTTAAAGCTAGAAGAATTTTGAACAATATCAGCTGGTCTATCCATTGATGAACTATGTGCTTTTCTCGTGATATTATATGCTCGTGGAGTAAGTGGTGCCAGGATCCTTCATACATCTTCCTCTTTATACAATTCTACATTTACGAAAATAATAAAAATATTTACAAAATTTTCAACCCGGTTTCATTGTATCTGTATACCACACATAATTGTATGGAAACTTCACATTTCCCTGGGCCTTTTAGACCTCAGATCCTGGTTCCATGATGCCAGGAACCTTCCCTTTTGCTTTGTAGGGGGCCTAAATGTTTGCGGAGGAATTCTGTTTAATTATTTTGTTTGTTTTCAAACGTGTATACACATGTTTTGTAGTGTGGCTCTTATGAGAAAGCATTCAACTTTGAGTCAATTAATTTCAAATATGTGCGAAAGATGGTTAGGAGAAGGGCTGCCTTACGTAAAAGCATGAATGGCGATCCACTTTGGTGGTTCTCCCTTCCACACCATCTTGTAATCTCTGATATCACTCCTGGCATTGATTCTAGTTCCGAGCTTATCGTACAGTGTTCAAGATGCTAATTGAGCTTTAGTTACAGTTACAAGTTATCACCTTATTTAAAGAATAGACTCTTCCAAAACCATTTGACTTGTCTTCTTTCTTGCGGGAGCTGATCTACACCTGTGTTATTGACTGAAACTGATTTATGTTGACTAAGGGTAAGTGCACACACTACTTCGTATCACTTGGACGGTATGAATCACATGAATCAGATTTTAGAATTATTTACATTGTTTTAAAGGAGGTTGCAGTATGTCTTGCAGAGCTGTAAACTTAGGGTGAGTCACATGGAAGTATTGAAAAAAGTTGATGTTATCGTCAACTAAATCGAGAAACGTATGATACTATCACCTCTATGGTACTCCAACCTCTTATTTATATTGGGTACCCCCACAAGTTCTGTTTTTATTCCTCTTCTGCTATCAAGCAACTGATGACCACTATTTCCCCACTGTACGTAACAGCGTTTGAGCTCAATAACATTTGTTATTACAATCGATGTTCACATTAGAAAAGTTTCGCAATGCACCGAGACACCTGGAGATGGCCTACTTTCGGAAATGCCAATGCAGTGTGCCAGTACACTAGATTCATCCAATGCATGCCGTCTGTGCGATGCGGACTATTGTGCATCCTTCCCTTAATTAGCTTCAGTATGCTTTTTTATTGTTTATAATGTCCAAAATGATTCAGGGAAAGGCCTTGATTTCCCCTGTTCTGAATCAAGACCAATACTAAACTGTTGCCGTTACTTTATTTACAACCCACATATTATATTTGTTGCTTTAAATAAGTCTTATTTTTTCTAGTGGAATTGACATTGTGCCATTTCTTGAGTTTATCAGCCTCCCTGAATTCCTTATCAAGCCTTTGCGATCCTCTGCTTTGGGTCACATAGCTGTGGCGTCTGCTCTCTATAAACTAGCGACTCCTGCAAGGTACATGGTCACCCTTGGTGGCACGACTTTCTCTGTTAAGTTCTTCACGAAGCGAGGTCTCATAAGGCCAGTTCCAACAAAGGCTGAAATTAAGACTATAATTCAGAACAAACTGAAAAAGGACACCAACAAGGAAAAGTGACTTAGAAATTATTTATTGTATTATAGAGATTAAAGAAATTTAAATTTTACCCTTGTTTGTATATTTTTCGTTTATGTTTTCATGTAATTTCTTGAAGTATAAATTTGTTAAAAATTATTACAATTTAGTATTTATTCACACATTTAACTCTCCTAGTGGTTGTTCCCGATGAGGTATCTTGTCTGGATTGATCTTGGTCTGGCGAGGTACCCAGGTGGTCTCATTTTTACGCTGTTTCCTGTTTCTTTTTCCCACATGGGGCTATAATGGCTCAGTGGTATGACCAGTGCACTAGCAACCTGCGAGTTGTAGGCAGTGTAGGTTTGATTTCTGTTCAGTGCGCTTCATCTCTGGGTGTATTTCTCTTATGTGTCAGTAAAACTTTCATTGTGTGATTGTCTATTACTTGATATTGTATGTTTTGTGTCTGGCACAGCACAGCCAAATGTGCCTTGTGCCATAAACAATCTTCCTCCCCCTTTATACTGCCTCTCTTGTGTTTAGTGCAGTTTATTTTAATATGGCACTTGCACCAATAAACCGGAAAGCCAATCTGGACTGTGGCCCTTGCTGTGTTGCTCCATTGGGTCGTAAAGTCGACAACCTTTAATAATTCTATATTCCAATTTCTGTTTTTAATACTGCAGTGTAGAATTTTGCTCCACCTAACACAGGGCCTGGTTGGAGGAGTAGTGGATTAGCAAGCGGAGGGTTGCTGGTTCGAAACTCGATCCAACACGAGGCTGTTATGTACGTGTTGTCTGCTGCACTTTAAATCTATTGTGATCTCAAATGTACTCGCGTTGACAGGCTGTTGAAGTTTGGAGAGTGGGGTTCTCGTCATCTGACTGGTTGAAAATTACAAGGCATTGTCCTTGGCCCTGTTGCCGATAGCCCATTGTGTTGCTCCACTGCAACGTTATTTTATTACCAATTACTACCTAATTAATTGTGTCGCCATCAGAAACTATCAAATGACCCTCATATTGCTTTTACTCCATGGGCTGTGTGAACCTCTAGGAGCGTTAGTGCATATCTGTATGTCATAACAAAAAAATTGTCACAAGAGGTGTCAGTCGTTCAATGTAAGATATATAAAAGAAAGAAAAATATATATATTTTTAAATCGCCAAAATTCAAATTTGCCCTTTGTCCTGCAGTAGTAAAGTTGGAAGAGTAACTAAGGTGTCACGATAATTCCATTCAATATGTAACCCAGATTGTCATACTACGTTGAGTTGCTCCAGTGCGACGTTAATTCAACTACCACTCTTGTCGCAACCTTTGGAGCCTTCTCAGTGTTGATCCTTTGCCGTCGCTAGTGATCTGAAGTACTCGGAGCGCGTGGAGATATTCACGAACTGAAACTTTAAGCAGACGCTCGTGTGATCTCTTCAAGTGTGGAACTCTAAAATATTTAGAATTTTACACATCCATTTTATCTAACTTGTCGTGAGCCCTATGTAAGTTCATTTCATTAAATTATATTTGTTACAATAATTGTTCTTCATTCTCTCCTGAAATTAACTTTAAGAAACAATTCCAAGTAGAAGCAGAAAGAAAAACTGGTAGTTTTTAACTTGAATGATCTGCTATACTCTATGCCTACTTTATGGTGTTCAATCCTGCATATTATCCTTCGTTTTTATCAAATTACGTAGTGTAGTCCTCAGATCCTTTCCCTCGGGGAATTAATCCCGTACCATTGTCAGTAGCCCGTTGTGTTGCTCTAGTACGACGTTAATAAATAATTACCTCGTTTTTATCAGCTAAACGATAAGCTCGATCGAAACTTCAATATCTCCGATGGCCATTGTGCTGCTCCACTATGACGTTAATTAAAAATACCTACCAATGTCTCAACATTTTCAAACCAACCAGTCTGGTGGTTAAGGTGTTAGCCTCTAGATCGGAAGGTTCCTGGGTCAGTGCATGGATGTTTGTAAGCCTACGGTGTAGAGGCGGCTGGTAATCCTAAAATCTGTCGTGGCCGAAAATCCTCGCGTTGGGTTGGTGTGGAAGTTTGCAGAGTGGGGTGCCAGCTTAGGTGTTGCTTCGTCATCTGAGATGACGTTCAAAATGACGTGGTTTTGTCCTCGGATTTTTATCTTGGGGGACTGATCCTGGACCGTTGTCAATAGCCCATTGTGTTGCTCTGGTACGACATTAATTAAAATGACCTTACCCGTAGATCCATTTATTATGTTCTTCCATTCTATCTAGAAAGGAGGCTTGTGCACGTCAAATCTGTCGTGGCCTTAAATGTCCTTACGTTTGAGTGGGATGCCAACACAGGTGTTGACCTTGCCATCTGACCGTGCTTCAAAATTACAAACCGTTGTCCTTGAATCTCTCCCTTAGTAATTGATTCCGTCGCCAATACCCCATTGTGTTGCATCACTGCAGCGTTAATTCAAGAACCTTCATACTAGATTGAACTCCTGTGTTTTATCGTAGCCCGTTCTGTTGCTCTAGTATGACTTTAAAATGTGCCATGCATGTTTTATTCTCACGTTGGTGTGGTTTGGAGATTGGGGTGCCAGCTCAGGTGTGGCCTTGTCATCTGATCATGGTTCAAAATTACGTGTTGTTGTCTTTGTATCTTTCCATTGGAGATTGATCTCGGACAGTCGTCAATAGCAGGCTGTATTGCTCCAGTATGACGTTTATTAAAAAAAATGTCTATCTACCGTTCCTGGTTGAAATTTGTGTCAGGGCATGGATGTTTGTAAGCGGATGGTGTAGAGGCGGCTGGCGCAGCTTAAATCTGTCGTGGCCGAATGTCCTCACATTGGGTTGATGTGGAAGTTTGGAGAGAGTGGTGCCAGCTCATATGTTGTTTTGTCATCTGACCGTGGTTTAAAATTACATGGTGGTGTCCTCGGATCTTTCCCTTAGTGCAGTGGCCGGCAAACTCATTAGTCAAAAGAGCCAAAGTTATCAGTACAACGATTAAGATTTCTTTTGAGCCAAATTTCTTTTCAAGAGCAACGTTTTTAGGTGTATGTATAAACTTGCTACTCCCATTAAATAAAACCAGATATAAATAATAATAGTAATCTTATTTAATGACATTTTTTTACATTAAAATAAAAATATGACAAAACACGCATTTAATGTGAACAATGACCTTGTATTTCCTTGGAAAGTTTGGATAAATCAGATTTGTATGTCATTTTTTTTAAAATTTCACACACAAGCCGTTCGGTTTCTCGTCGTTAAGATGCTTTCTCAATTTACTTTTGACATGGTTCATGCTTGAAAATGATTGCTTGCATGAATAGTAGAGCCAAAGAGTGAAAGAACAGCAAATGCTAGTTTTTATACCTGATCATATGAGTCAGGAATTGTATTTTAGGCGTTGAAAATTATCACATGTCTTCCTTCCCCAGGTTTTTTAAAGCAGACCACTTTTTCTTTGAACTAAGATCACACTTATTTTTCTCCAATTTTTCCATATCAGCATTAAGTTGTTCAAATTAGGAGCTTCATAATTCTTTGTTTTTTAACTCCTGTGATTTCATTTCAAAAGCGCCATTTTCAATATTAAAGGGAGAATAATTCAATTCTGTTACGTCAGCACTGAGAGCTTTGTTAACAAAGGCTTACGTCGCTATGCTATTCCTGAAACCTCTAGAAAAGTTTATCTCATATTTAAAATTGTTGTTCTGAAATACAAATCGATTCGTGTCAGAACCGCACTGAAGTGGCTAAAGCGCCGCGGTTTGCCGACATTTTTTCGTAAGGGATTGATCCCGGACGAATGTCGCCGACCAACCGGTATAGTGGTTAAGGTGTTAGCCTCTAGATCGGAAGGTTCCTGGTTCGAATCCTGGTCAGGCATGGATGTTTGTAAACGTATGGTGTAGAGGCGGCTGGTGCACCTTTAAATCTGTCGTGGTTGAAAGTCCTCACGTTGGGATGGCGTGGAAGTTTGGAGAGTGGGGTGCCAGCTCAGGTGTTGCTTCGTCATCTGACCGTGGTTCAAAATTACGAGGTGTTGTCCTCGAAACTTTCCCTCAAGGGACCGATCCCGGAAAAATCGTCAATAGCCCGTTGTGTTGCTCTAGTACGATGTTGTTGTCGTGAGTGCCATATATGGCCCAATTGGGGGTGCCATTGACCCAGAGGGTTGAACTTCTTCATACATGACACATCCGTTTTACAGGAAGGTCCCTTTCACACATCCATTCACTCACACATATCGTAATTTAGATCCCAATCAGAGGCCGATAACCAGCTGATCAGGTACCCCCAGAGTTATTGTTTTGGTATGGGAACATGGGGACTTTGTGACCACGACCTATTTAACGTGCCCCAGCCACCATTAGCGAACACGACGGTCTTTAGCTAGGTCCAAGCGCCGATCTCGCAGCCATCAGAATTGCAAGCTCCGCTGAGGACAGAACCCACAACCCTTCCGATGCGATCCCGACGCTCTACTGACTGAGCTACCGCGGCTCGCTCTAGTACGATGGTAACTAAAATTACCAATTACCCGTGCTTTATTCAACATGCGCCGACCAACTGGTCTGGTGGTTAAAGTGTTAGCCTCTAGATCGGAAGGTTCCTGGTTCGAATCCGGGTCAGTGCATGGATGTAAGCGGATGGTGTAGAAGCTGCTGGTGCACCTTAAATCTGTCGTGGCCGAATGTTCTCACGTTGGGTTGGAGTGGAAGTTTGGAGAGTGAGGTGCCAGCTCAGGTGTTGCCTCGTCATCTGATCGTGGTTCAAAATTACGTGTTGTTGTCCTTGGATCTTTCCATTGTGGGATTGATCCCGGACCGTCGTCAATAGCCAGTTATGTTGCTCTAGTACGACGTTAATTTCGGACCTTTTCCTTAAGGGATTGATCCCGGACCGTCGTCAATAGCCCGTTGTGTTGCTCTAGTACGACGTTAACTAATAAAAAAAAATCTGTCAGTTTGCTTGACTGACACGTGCATCGAGATTGAAAGTAGATCTACTCTTGTCTATTTATGCAAAACGGACACGTCTCCAGATTGAAGTAACGCGATTCATTCGCAGTAAAATACCGATTGATTGTATCCGAATGCTCGTTTTTGAAAAGGACTGAACTTCGATAACTGATCAGCTAGAATTGCATGACCTGGTGACGGTGTACAACACCCAGGTGTCCATTCCATTGTTGAATCATGTATGCAGACCCCGATATCCCAGAGGATCCTTTCGAATGCACGTGGCGAATCCAAAACTTCAGTCTCTGTCCTCACCAACAGGACGAGTACTTCAACAGTCCGATCTTCACCGTGAATGGGACGGAATGGCAACTGAGTTTCTACCCTAGGGGAGACATGGACGAGGAGTACATGTCCTACTACCTCTACAGAACCTCCACGGACGGGGGACCGGACAAGGTCCAAGTGCAGTACGAAATCTCGATTTTGTCGGCAAATGTTCACGATCCGCCATTTTCGAAGAGTGTGAAAAGCAGGGTCTTCGGAAAAGGTTCCGGATTTGGTTCGAAGAAATTTGCAGAACGCGAAAGAATCCTGAGGCAGAGGGATCTCTTCCTGCCAGGCGACATTCTGACAATTCGGTGCCGGCTGAGGATGGATGAAACCAACGAGTTGGCGAGAACCATCGTCTCTTATTTGTGTGGTCAGACTTCTGGCGATTGGACTAAAGAGACCGACACGAAGCTGAAGCTCGGCTTGCGTGCGAACCGGTGTTCAGTCCGCACCCATATAGGAGTGGAATACAGGCGTTTCACGTGGCACGTGGGTAAGTGTTCTTCGTGTAAGCCGAATCGGAAGCTCTCCGTGCCCCTCGCTTCGTCTTCCCAGGGGTCGCTGCCTTTACTGCTGAGCTTCTACATCGACGACTACGATGCAATCCAGGTCGAAGTCGGCATTGCGAGCGTGATACCCGAAGACCTATGCATCGCCATGAGGTGTAAACTGTCGATTCTGGATCAAAACGAGCACGCCTTCCGGTGTGTTCGCGACGAGCATCTGTTCGAGAACAGTGCCGCAGACCACGTTTGGCGTCTTCCGATTCTCGGCAACAGTAGCGAGTTGGACAACAAAGATCTAGACCTGCACAAAGATGTTCTGTCCTTCAGATTCCACTTCACCATGTCCAATGGCATTAACACGTCTTGGTTCGAAGGTTCCAGCTTCGATTCCCCAACCCTTCCATCGGAGGAGCGACTTTCTACAAGTTCCCTGCGGGACGATCTACGCAGCATCTACATGGATCGGAAGTTCTGCGACTTGACCCTACAAGTACTCGGTCGGACGTTCAATGCCCACAGAGCTGTGGTCTGTGCCAGATCGCCATACCTCCACGCCATGCTGGAGACAGACATGAAAGAAAAGGCGAGCGTAGTGGTGGATCTTCATGATGTCGACCCCTGCACCGTAGATAGGATGCTAACGTACTTCTACACGGATGTTGTGGAAGACCAACTTACCTGGGAGGATGCAACCAGGCTCTTCTCTTGCGCAGTCAAGTGGCAGATCGAGCCCTTGAAGAGGATCTGCGCCTCCCTCCTGAGGCACGGACTGTCCATAGACAATGTCCTGGTGGTACTACAGCTCGCTAGTCTGCACGACCACAGCGGTTTGAAAAATGCGGCTATGAACTATATCTATGCGAGAGCTCGAGTTATCCTGCAATCTGATACATGGAAAGATTTCGTAGAGCAATATCCGCAGCTTGCGATAGAAACGTTTTCTTTCATTACAAACGCCATGTTTGAATCTTGGATTTGCGAATGTAATTGTATCTAGGAAACTGTAAAAACAGCTAATCGTTCTAAATAATATATTTTAAAGACATGTAATCCTGAGAATGGGAAAAATCTCACTCTTATGAAAGTGTTAAAAGCCTACTAGCCATGCTTTTATCAAATGAAGTGAGTGTGCCCTACTGGAATCTTAGATTATCAAGTGCAATTTTTTATTTGGGAAACTGGTTGTAAAACAGTTGTAATCATCCAAATAATATATTTTAAGGGAATATAATCGAAAAATTGGAAGAAATCTCACTTGTGAATGTGTTTGTTAAAAGGTCCAGAGGGTGCTTTTATCAAATGAAGTAAATGTACCTTTTTATTGAAATTCAGTTTTTTTTTCATCGATTTCTTATGTAATGTATTTTTTATTTTAATATCTCTATCTCAATAAAAATTTTTAATGACCTGTAACATTGAAGTTAAGTAACGAAAATAATATACAGTATCGACATTACAGTATACTATACAGTATCCGTTTTGTACATTAAAATGTACTAGGGGGCCAACCCCAAGAGGATTGCTTCGCAATCCTCATTGGTTCGCAATCCTCATTGGTTCGCTGCGTGAACTTATGCTCGCTTCGCTCGCATCAATGAAGACATGTGTCCTAGCAGAAAGAATTGCTTACAAAATATGATATTCCAAAAAAAAATATCTTTCAAATCTAAATTTTTTGTTGTTGTTTTTCAGAAAATATATATACAGTACCTATGGAATCGGAATTCAAATGAAAAACTTTGAGCAAATTTTGACTCGAAATGTGAGCGCTGATTTGGAAATTAAATACCCAGCATGTTATTTGTGTGTACATTTACCCCTGCTCTCGTCACCCACGCTTTTTCATTGAGTTTGTTGTCGAAAGTTGTAGTGCAAGCGTCTTGTTGAACTATAATTGATGGCCTTGAAAATGACCTTTTTTTTTAATGGCCCTGAAAAGATCCTCCGCTTTCTTTGATTTCTATTATTAACTGCAACAGCTCAACTGAAATTCATTTTTTTTTTCAATAAAATTTCATCCGAAAACGCTATAAATTCAATTGAAGCGCGAGGCTTCGTCATAAACAAACAATCGTACAATGTTGCCAAAACGCGATAACAAATAACGTCTTTTTTGCGTGCCACGTAAGAGAATTATATATATATATATATATAGATTACGCCGGTTAAAAACTACACATTTTCAAAGTTCTTGAATATCATGTTTAGTACATCGACTTTCTATTGAAATATACTGATCATGTGAGTGTACTTTGTTATTTTGACGTAGAATACGTCTTACCTTTCCAAAACCAGGGTACCACGCTTAATTTTTGAGTGTCACAAAAAAGGAATCGTGAAAAATTTAGTAACTTGAAAAATATAAAGGTAAGTAAATAAACAATACCTCGTTCAATAGAGCATTAAACAAAGCATGTAAAAAATACTCATTGATCTTGTGCTGACGTCATCGGTTGATACAATCACAGCGCAAAGTTGCATTACGAAAATGCGCAGTGCCGTTCACATTTATTTAGTCTAGCTCCGGCCTCTTTTGCGAGCATGACGTTTAAGGTGATACTTCTTTAGATATTGGACTTCAAAGTGGAATTTCGCAAAAATTTCAAAATGTCCATATCTATGCACATAATAAACATCAGAAGAATTACAGAAAGCGTCAATGTAGCGTCATGGGGGGGGGGTCCACTTCGAGATTTCCTGTCACGTGGATTCGCAGTCGAAGGGAATCGGCTGGCAAATTTATGACCGGATGGGGGTAGATGATTGTCTTTGAACTGTCGCGCTTCGTAAGAAAGTGTGCGGTCCCCTCTCTAAGAAGAGAATCGTTGAACGTACGAGCGTAAACTGACTCGGAACTCAACTGCTCCGATGAAGCCGCAGAACAGAAACCATATTTGTATTTACCATGTTAGCCTCGAAATAGCCTTAAAAGTGTATATAAGTTTAGTAACTAATTAAATGTGCTGTATTTCTAAAAGCTGTTTTAATTGCCTACGAGCCACTTGCCACTTAAATTCTTCTCACGATGTTAGTCAACGGGAAGAACGATCGAGAGATGGGGAATCCAAGAAGATCCGGACATCCGATGCTGAGCGTCAACGGTCTCCGCGGGAGCGCCTCAAAATTGAGTCTTCGTGCCTTCAAAGTGAACAAGTGCCTGATACGAATGCGCCAAGTACTTCCACCGCTCAGTTTGACGCGAATAGCATATATGAAGACACACGCATCATTATCGAGTGTAGTGCTGACCAACCGGTATAGTGGTTAAGGTGTTAGCCTCTGGATCAGAAGGTTCCTGGTTCGAATCCGGGTACGGGCATGGATGTTTGTAAGCGTATGGTGTAGAGGCGGTTGGTGCACTTTAAATCTGTCGTGGCCGAAAGTCCTCACGTTGGGTTGGCGTGGAAGTTTGGAGAGTGGGGTGCCAGCTCAGGTGTTGCTTCGTCATCTGACCGTGGTTCAAAATTACGAGGTGTTGTACTCGGATCTTTCCCTTAAGGGACTCATCCCGGACCGTCGTCAATAGCCCGTTGTGTTGCTCTAGTACGACGTTAACTAAAAAATTACCAATTACCATTATCGAGTGATAGAGTTAAATCCATGGAGGTAGGTAATGAGACAAACCACCAACAGCGATGAATATGAGAATTTGGGACAGTTCTAAAACTTACGTACTGTCTTCGTAAATAATGAATTTTTGGATATTCGTGTATTGTTTGATAGCTATGCCTGATAACTTGAGGCAGTCACGGAACACTAGTGATCATTACCCCTCCGCGAGTCTCCTCATTCCAATGTGAATGATTTCATGTGTAGTCATTGTATTTCCAATTTATCAAAATATAAATATCCCCGTTGTCAAAATCTACTTGACCTTCAATATCCACCAAAGCCAGATTTGTCATCTCGATGTGATCACAGCGACTACCATTGCGGGAACTGCGGGGTTCAGCTATGGACATTCGATTGTGGAAAGAGATATAAATGTTCCAGTCGATATTCACACCCCGTGATGACATAGCTGCGCAATTTGAGTGATGATGGAGTATTCAATGTAGATATAAAGAGAAATTTAATTCATAAATCATAGCCCGTTGTGTTGCTCTAGTACGACGTTAATTAATTATTAGCAATTACCGGAACGGGATTCGAAACAGGAACCTTCCGATCTAGAGGCTCTCTAACACCTTAACCACTATACCGGTTGGTCGGCCCCAATGCGCAGAAAATTCAACAACTTATTTTGAGTTAGATAGGTATTTTGATTAACGCCGTACTGGAGAAACAAGTTTCGGGCTATTGACGACGGTCCGGGATCAAAACCCCAAGGGAAAGATCCAAGGACAACACAAAGTAATTTTGAACAACGATCAGATAACGAGGTCACACTTGATCTGGCACCTCGCTCTTCAAACTTCCACACCACGCCAGCGTGAGGACATAGGTGTCCACGACAGATTTAACGTTTGACATCCCTTTTGTACACGACAGTCTTTATTTGGTTTCGAACTCGCAAACCTCCGATGCTCTTCCAACCGGGCTACCGTCGACACTACCTACCTTAGAATAGAATCCTTAGGTATGACCTCGTCATCTGACCGTGTTGCGAAATGGAGTGGCGTTGTCCTCGAATCTTTCCTTGGATCTTCCCCTTAAGGGACTGATCCCGGACCGTCAATAGCCCGTTATATTGCTCGAGAACGACGTTAACTAAAAATTATCAATTACCTCGATTCGTTCCCATCGGGTTTGATGCAGCTCAGGTGTTACTTTGTTATCTGACCGTGCTTCAAAATACGATGCGTTGTCCTCGGTTCTCCCCCTTAAGGGACTCATAAAGGACCGTCGTCAATAGCCCGTTGTGTTGCTCTAGTACGACGTTAACTAAAATTACCATTATCTATCGGGTTTGATGCTGGACCGTCGCCGACTACCCCTGTGTGTTGCTCCAGAGAGTGCGAGGTTAAATAAAATAACTACCTGGAAAGATTTTGGTCAAGATCAAATTTATTTAGAGGTTATGTAGGAAAGACTGCAGGCTGAAAGCTGGTTGTATTGGGGTTTTATGGCTCGGCCATGCTGCGCCAGACATGATAAAATATTAAGTGACACAGACGCACAGTGAACGTTTTGCTGACAGAAGACAGAAATACAAGTAGTATGTGGGTCCCTTGAGCGTGTAAAACAAGATGGCCGCCGTTTGTTTATATTTAGGAGGAGGATAACGTTGTTGGGGGAGATAAGGATTCGTTGTTGGGGGAGATAAGGATTTGTGGTGGTTACTGATAAGAACTTGACGTTTTGTTTTCATTTTTCGGTGGACGAGATGACGTCATGTTGTTGATGGTGAATTTCCATGGTGATGAAGGACTGGTAGCGCCACCTGGTGGTGGGATGAGTAACCGTATTATTGGAATTTAAAAAGGATTTCCTCGGATTCGAACCGGGGACCACGGGTTAAGAAAGCGGACATGCTATCCGTTGAGCTATCGAGCACTTGTGAGGAAAGGGTGTTTAAATGTAGCGTTTGCTTTTTCTCTCAGTTTGGGACTTGTGAAAATATTGGGAGTGGTGGGGTTTTAATTTTGAATAATTAATCTTCTAATGGGGGAATTGAGGCCTTGAACGACTGGTAGCGCCATCTAGGGATTTTTCAAGTAACTAATTAAATATAAGATTTGATATTCTCGTATATAATTTCTAATGGTGTGAAAATGACAGGTACCGCCATCTAGGGGTGGAGAAAGTAACACATAGTATTAAAAGGATTTATTTGCCAGCTATATTTTAGAATTAAATGGATAATTATTTGAAAGAAAAATAATAATACGTGGATTCGAACCCAGCAAAAGGTAATCACGGCCAACCGATTTTACACAAGTACTTTATCCGTTCGACCATGATCACCTATATATGATCGTGTTGTATTTAAAATAGTCTATCATTTTGTGAATGCGTATACTATAAAAGATTGAAAAGTCTAGAAGCTTCTGGAATTTGTGACTAAGGATTCTTAAGCCTGTGTTAATTAAGATAACAGAAGGACACTAACCCGGAGACACTGATAGGATACAATCTTAAGTAAATGAGAAGCTTTGCTATTTAGGGTAATGTTGTTTTATGATTGTGAGAAAGGAAATACTTCAAGTACATAACCCTATGATTCACATTTCACACGTCAGAACTTGAACCTTCTAGGGTAGATAAGGACTTTCTAGATAAAATTGTACCAATGAAAACTTTACACGTAGCTTGAGCCAATCGCATGTCTAGCTACATATAGTTGTAAAGTTAAAAGGATTTCAATCTGCTTCTGAAACTCATTACCTTGAAGTTTTGCACTGCTGCTGTTGTAGGAATTGTATGTGGCTGTTCCCGTTTCCATTTTCAATTAAACATGAAAAGATCATATGGTAGTACTGTTTCATTGCCTAAACGTGTGAGGCTCTCTACTACCAACTCCGATGAAAATGCTAGGTTTCACGCTAATGCTGTGCCAGAAAGTCATCATCACTTGGGCCAACACATTTACGTATACGTATCTGGTTTTGCGAACGTGGTGCGCGTTCACATACGACAGTATCAACTGAATGACGAGGGTCTTCTTTCACCGACAAAACATGGTGTTACCATGACACCGTTCCTGTGGAAGCACTTTTGCATTGAAACGAACGCCTTTCAAATGCCTTTTCGTACTGGGTACGTTAAGGTCGTACGGGATTGTTTGATGTTAGCTACAGATTACATCGACGATGTTCCGTTTGTAACTCTGCAAAGTTACTACCAAAACAAGAACCACGCGAGAGTTTTTACGCCGAACACCGTCATGTTGAACGAAAGCGAATGGACCGAACTGCTTGGAGTGCAAGCTGTGGTGAACTCTAGCATTACATCTGTAATGTTCGGGACGGTTTTTGCGGCTCTACTGAAACTGGAAACCAGTAAGTGTAATTTTACTGTTCCAGTTGTCGACATCAGCGAAGTGGAGATGGTATTAACAACAGCGTTGATTGAACTACTGAAAAGCTATATTGAAAAAAATATAGGAATCGTGTTTGAGTGCTACGGTTGTGTACAGCAATATGCGAATCAGCTGGGACATGAGTGCCTTACGGCTACTAATGAACAAAAACTGCTGACATGTGGTGAGCTACCTCTATTTCTTATAAATATGAAAGACTTTGTAAAGGAATATGTCAATAGAAATAATACATTGTGTTATTACATGAATGAAACGTTTGTTTCAAAATTAAATGTTAAACAATTAATACAAAATGCTAAAGAATTATATATTGCTGATCGTAATTATATTTAGACTTAATTAATAAACAGATTTATTTTGAAAACTTGTGTATGTTTCTTTTTTTGACTTTCATGAATTTCTTTTTGATAGATTGTATACAAATACCTTATATTTAGTGCAATTTGTGTGTTTCAGTAATGTTACAACTTAGATATATTAACTATTTTATAAATATAACTTTAAAACTTTAATCTGAAACATAAATAATAATTTATAAATTTGAAAAAACGGTTAAAAGAAAAGTGTGTGTGTGTTTGCGTATGTGTAAAGCAAAATACCTAGTTGTGTTGATATAGATACTATGACATTTAAACTTTAATTGCATTTGTTCTCAGGAGACCAAACGATGAACATACATGTTAGGTTGAGTAATTTTAATTGTTGCAATGACAGATCAGAAAATCAGTCAAACGTATCGAGATCCATCACACCCAGGAAGCTTCGGTGGTATAGATGCTGTTTACCGTGCATTACAAAAAGAGCAAGGGAAAGTTCCCAGGAAACTAGTAAAAGAATGGCTCAGCAAGCAAGACACTTACACACTTCACAAAGCGGCCAGACGGAATTTTCTAAGAAACCGAGTTATTGTGGGAGGTATAGACGAGCAGTTTCAATCTGATTTAGTTGATTTACAATCTTTAGCTAAGTTTAATAATGGATATAAGTATTTACTGACATGTATTGATATATTTTCAAAGTATGCTTGGGCAATACCCATGAAAGACAAAACAGGCCATAGTATTTTAAATGCTTTTAAAAAGATTTTTAATGAACGCAAACCTGATGTATTACAAACGGATAAGGGAACGGAATTTAAGAATAGAGTGGTACAAGGGTACTTAAAGAAAATGAATGTGCACTTCTTTACGACAAGTAATGAAACCAAAGCGAGTGTTGTTGAAAGATTTAACCGCACCTTGAAAGTTAAAATGTGGAAGTATTTCACTGAATTCAATACACATAAATATATAGATGTCATTGATAAATTGATTTACAGTTACAATAGAACCTTTCACCGTAGTATTAAAATGGAACCAATATCTGTAAATCTGAACAATCAACAAAAAGTATGGCAAAACTTATATGGAGATCTAGCACAAGCTGAAACAAAACCTAAGTTTAATGTAGGAGACACAGTACGTATTAGTAAAACAAAACGGCTCTTTGAGAAAAGTTATAAAAATAATTGGACAAGAGAGATTTTTACTATACATCAAATTATTCCTAGAAAACCAGTCGTTTATAAGTTAAAAGATTTGGTTAATGAAATAATTGAGGGCACTTTTTATGAAAAGGAAATTCAGAAGGTGTCTGATTCCCCGGATACTATCCTGTGGAAAAGGTGTTAAAGAAACGTAAAGTTGGCAAAAAAATAGAATATTTTGTAAAATTTTTAGACTACCCAGAAAAGTTTAATGCATGGGTTTCTGATGTGAGACACCTATAAATACCGAATAAGATATTATTATTAGCTTAGTGTTAAAAATGTCTTTTTACGTGACGTTGCCTTCGGATAGCTCCCTACAATATTTCCCCGAGAACAAGATTTCTAGTTATACGACACAGTTACCCACTCCTATAAGTTTAAACGGTGAATGGGAAGTAGGATTAGCTGAAATAATATACCCCCACACATGGTATAATATAAATGAAAACAACAATATATACGGTTTTGATTTAGGAGATGGAAAATTAATTACTAGAAAAGTACCTGCTGGATGTTATGAATCGGTACCAGATATCTTAAAGGCTATGTACTTACCGGCACATGAAAATAAGATAAAATTTCAGTTTAACAACAATACCAAGCGGGTTAAAATAAAAGCTGAGAACGATGCCAAAGTTATTTTACAAGAGGGACTCAGTACTCTCATTGGATTTATTCCTCAAGTAGTACAAGGTGTATTGGAAAGTTCTTTTGTTGCTGATCCAAACATTTCATTCCCCCTATTATACGTATATAGTGATATTGTGGAACCCCAAACAGTTGGTAATATACAAGCTCCTCTTCTGCGAGTTGTTAAGGTAACCGGTAATGATGGTGAAATAGTTAGTGCTTTATACGATCGACCTCATTACGTACCAGTCATACGGCAGCATTTTCAAACTATTGAGATTCAAATTCGTTTAAATTCCGGAGACTTAGTACCCTTTGAAAGGGGTAAGTTACTTGTTGTTTTGCATTTTAGGATACGGCAATTACTATAAATACCAAAGAACGTAAGAGAACATATTCATTTTAGTGATACACGTTGATTGTGTGACACCAATATGACGAGTGTACCGTATGTGTGTTGTTCTAAAAAGTTTGAAGAGCATTATGCAGGTCAGACAGGCTCTGGAATGGCTTTCTATAGGGGTAACAATTCACAGAAAGGGTACGGAATTGGTGGCATGTTTCGTCGTTTATTTCGTAAAGCTCTGCCGTTTCTCTTCAGTGGTGCGAAAACAGTTGGAAAGTCAGTTTTAAGAACAGGGACTCAGATAGCAAATGATATTTTGGAGGGGAAAGACTTAAAACAATCAGCAGAGAATCGATTCAAAGAAGAGAGTAAAAGTTTAGCAAAAAGAGCTATCAATAAGGCGCAATTCATGCTGGGTAAAGGAAAGTATAAAAGAAAGCGTACAATTGCAAAACGGGTCATTACAGTCAAAAAGCGAAAGGTGCAAGCACGCGATATATTTGATCCATAATGGCGTTTGTTTTAAAGGACTCTCCAGAATGTGCCAAGTCAGAATTAGAATTATTTCACTTACCTCCTACACAGACCGTTATACAAGGCGGACAATGGGTGCAATTTCACCCGTTATCGAACGTAGCTGACGGTGGACCTGTAGAATTTCACGTTTCTGGTAGTGGAGAGGATTATATGGATTTATCTCAAACACATTTGTATGTAAGAGCCAAAATTTTAAAAAGTGATGGAAAGACCTTGACGCCAGATGACACTATAGGCCCTGTTAACATGTTTCTTCATTCCTTGTTTTCCCAAGTTGACGTTAATTTGAACGAGCGCTTAGTTTCCAGTTCAAATAACATGTATCCTTATAGTTCCTATATAGAAACTTTACTAAATCACGGATCTGACAGCAAAAACTCGCAACTAACCTGCGAACTTTTTTACAAAGATACAGGCGAACACTTGGCCAACGAAACAAATAAGGGATTTACTAAAAGATGCAACTTCTGCAAGCTAAGTTCAACTATAGATATGATAGGTGCTATACACAGTGATTTATTTAATCAAGATAGACTTTTACTAAATCTAGTGGATTTAAAAATTAAACTCATACGTAGCAAACCGGAATTTTGTCTGATGGGTACAGGAGATTATAAAGTAGTGCTTGAACATGTCTCTTTATTTGTGCGTAAAGTACGTGTTAGTGTAGGTGTTACTTTAGGTCATAGTAAGGCTCTGGAGAAGCAAACAGCCAAATATCCTATTAATAGAGTTTTAAGTAAAAGTTATTCGATTCCTAAAGGGAATATGTCCATTACCCAAGATAATATTTTTGTGGGTCAAATGCCGAAGAGAGTCGTTGTTGGATGCGTAGATAACGATGCATTTCACGGAACATATGCAAAATCTCCCTTTCAATTTAAACACTACAATTTGAATTTCATAGCACTTTATGTGGATGGCCAACCTACACCCTATAATGCACTTCAGCCTAATTTTGCGCAGAACAATTACATTCGAGCTTATCAGAGCTTGTTTTTAGGGACAGATAAAATAGGTGACAATTACGGAAACAACATTTCGAGAGAAGAATACCCCAAAGGTTACACGTTGCTTGCTTTTGACTTGTCTCCTGATCTTTGCGATGGTGAGCACCTCAATCTTATAAAACATAGCAACATGAGATTAGAAATGAAATTTCAAGAGCCTTTAGAACACACTATAAACGTTATTGTGTATGCAGAGTTTGAAAACGTGATTGAAATCAACAAATCTAGAAACATCATATACGACTTCAGCAATTAAAAAAGAAAATGTATGCACAACATATTATGCGTATATTATCCCAAGACCCTCAAGCTGCTCCATTCTTTAGAGGTGTATATCCAGCAGACAAGATCCCTCGTGTACGTGGAAAATGTGCTATGGTTATTAACGTAGAACCACACTCTAAACCCGGATCGCATTGGATCGCCATGTTCATTGAAGGCGAATCTCTAGAATTATTTGACTCATATGGTCGCTCCCCAGAACATTTTGAAGGACCCATTTTACGATTTATTTCTAAATTTCCTATTGTGAACTGGAACCCCTTCCCTTTTCAAAGTATCACTTCCAATGTATGTGGACCTTATTGTATTTATTATTTACTGAAACGATGCCAAGGAAAATCTATGTATTCTATTTTAAAATATTTACAACATTGCAAAAGAAATGATTTTAGAATTTATCAGTTTGTGAAAAAAAGATATGGTGTAAGATTTATCTATAAAAAATAAAAAAATTATTACATTTAATTTTGTGTTTGTGTAACTTTTTTTAATAATAATAAATAATCTCAGGACACATAAGTATACAAACTAAATATATTTTTATTTATAACGAATCCATTCATTCTTTTTAGCATACATTTGTTTCTTAACAAGTATTTTGGGTACAAGTTTCTTTAACATATATTCATTTGCAATGAATTTAACAGGTAAATGCATTTCTTTTACTGCATTCTGAAACACATTAGTTCCATAGGGAGCTCTCTTTTTATTTCTTAAGATGTAGTCAATTAAGAGAACTATATTCGAACGGGGTATAATTTTATTATTATAAATAATTTCCCCCTGTTCTGACCACTTTAAAGTATTTTGCGCATTCTTTAAAAAATCGTACATTTCTACAGCAACCTGCTTTTGTCTAACGGGTACAGTTTTCAGAACACTTTCTAAAATAGTGTCTTTTTCCTCACTTTTAAATGGTATATCGCTTGAATTGTTGGTAGGAATTTCTGCCTGCTGAATCTTTTGGTCCTGAACTGGGGTTTTTTCTGTCTGCATTGGAAACTTTACGTAATGTTGTAAAATTTGCACGTAGAGAAGGGCCTTTTCACTATCACTCAGAGATTTCTGTCTTAATATGTCGTGCATTTTTTTGTCCATTTCGGATAAATGTTCATTCACTAAAGCAGGAAGTCTGTCCTCAGGCACTAACATTAATTTCTTACTGTACTCCATGGATAAGTGATCCTATCACCGAAATGGCTGCTGGCAATAATATACTTAAAATGCCTTCTCCTTTTTGGGAAATGAGAATTTTGCGCTTTTTGTACAAAGGCACTGATTTATCAGCTAGTTTTCTGATATTTTGCTTATACAGAGCAAGCTTATGTTTTCTATACTTTGAAACAGGAACGTTACCCTTTAATAAATTTAATGCGCATTCGCACACAGATTTTATCGTACTATTTGAACACTTTCGCAAAAGATCGGATTTTGTTTTACTCTTTGCCACTTGTTTCAGCTGTTCTAATTGCAGTCGTGTGCACTTAGTCATATTGATAACAAATGAGAGTTAATCAAACTAAACAAGGGTATTTATATGATAACTTTGCCAAGTCATGCATCAGCGAGGCTGATAAAGATAGTAAGTATCTTGGGCAAACATGCCTGTGCGTAAACGCCATGTGTCATCCGTATCAGGCTTCAAATCAACTAACAGATATCCATAAGGTTTACTTGTGGCGTCCTGGAACACTTCTTGGAAGAATTTGCTGTTGGAGGGGTACAGCTGTCGGCCTAAATGGGTTATCTGAGATCTATCCCTAGGGTTTTTAAATAAAACCAAGTAATGACTGTTTAAGGAAATATCCCTCATCTGAGAAGATTTATGGAACACATTTTGCACAATAAATACAATGCTTAAATTCCTATGGTGACTGCCCTTTGTGAACAATTTTGTAAGTTTTGTGTCGTTTCCTAACTCTGTCATTAAATCGTCAATGACTATTAGAGCGTCTGAAACTGTGTTTAAGACAGCAGGCAATCCTTCGTGAAACTGCACTGTGGGCATTTTGGTGTACAAGTGTTGATAAGCACCATAGCACCAAAGTACTTTAGTTGGAAAATTAGCTATAGTTTTCTGCTCAATAATGTTTTTGACAAAATACGTTTTGCCGCAACCTGTTGGGCCTGCTACTAGCATAGTAAAAGGGTGCTTTAACTTTAAGAGTTCCATGTTAACTGATATATTTTAAAGATAGCTCACCATTTTATACTTTGTAGAATACGTCAGCCTTTGATTGTGTATGCTATAAGATCACACGTACTGAACCAATCAGCAATGTTTTGAGTATATTATAAACAGTGGTTTTTAAAGACATTTACAGAATTGTGAATGCAACTACATATTGTTGAACCACAGAGCGAATGCCACAGTAAAACCCTTTTTACATTAAGTACTATTCAATACACAAGTAAATACAGTTAAATACAATATTTACATTAAAACCAAGGGTATATAAAGTTAAAAAACAAAATATGTACACTATATGTACAAGATTTAGACATGACAAGCGTCCTTAAAAACCATAGGGAAGAGTTTTAAAATTGTCTTTAATGACTCGTTTGTCATACACGAGTCTATATTTTTTTTCTTCTAAGACATTAATAACTTTACGTCTTTTAACGTCCCTAGTAATTTTGTGTTTATTGCAAACTGTAAGTGTGCTTGTCATGTCCAAATCCTGTACTAACTCTTTCATAGAGGAAAAATTTAATATTTGAGAGTTCTTAAAGTTTAAACTGAATCCTCGGATTTTGCAGCTTTGGACACCGTCTTCGGTTTGGTAGGCATAGTTTTTTGCTCCACCTAAGGGAGAAGAAATAATCTAAGAATCTTTTTTTTTATGATTATTAAACATGCTAAGTATGTGTTTGGGTGTACATTAAATAAAAACACAAGCTAAATATCAAGTGTAATTGAAAAAAAAATCTTACCAGAGACAAAAACTTGAATGGTCTTGCCGTCCAACTCATCTGTAAAATTCCCCAAAAAGGATCCTAATGCTGGGTCATTCGAGCCATTTGAGGCGTATATGATACTAAAAAATAAATAAATATATATAATATACTGAAAATACCAATTGTTATAAAACACTTTATACAATTTTTAGTAGAAACATAGTGCTAACATAATTTCAAAGTGATAATTACCTATCAGTGTCGAAATATAAAACGTCTTCACCCAATTTTTCCAACTCCTCATACAGCTTCAGTCGGGCCCATGCAGTGGTGAAGGTGGCAAGAAAAATGTTCGTTTGGTTGGATGGTACTGCATATTCCTCTTTGGTCTTGTACTGTACGGCCGCTACAGTTTCAGTGGGTAGATAGAGATCACTAACCTGTAACAATAAAAAACGCATGTTAGAAACTTTAATATTAACAGTTTATTTTTACTCCTGCATCTGTTACAAACATTCTACAACCGTACACATCTTTTGATACATTTTTAAAAGTAAATTACCTCTATTGTAGAGTCCGTTATCATTTTATTCAAATCCCATAGTTTTGTCAGGTATTTCATCTGTGTCTTATTTTCACACATGCCCCAACGCCCCCAGAAACTATAAAAAATAAATATAATTAATATTTTAGTATTATCATGCACGCTTTTATATTTTAGTATTATCAGAGCTCGCATAAAAAATGCGTTATTTACCTATTAAGACATAGTTTGGCAACTTGCCGCTTCCCAGGATTAACACCAATTTTAGAAGGGTCAAGGTCAACTCCCTCTTTTTCTTTGTAATTTTGAATGTACAAATGCTTTTCTTCATCAGAAGTGCACCCTGCAGGCCATCCAGAGGACTCTTGCTTCAATTTCAGAAACGTGTCTATGTATTCAGAAAAGAGCCCAACACGGGTTTCCTTGAAGTGATAGATCTGTTAAGATGAAAAAACATTGCTTTAAGAGCTGTCTTAAACATATTAACATAAATTGTTAGTTTTAACTAAGTAATTAATCACCTCATAAATTTTAAGAATTTCATAGCCTTTTTCCAGTGCCTTTTTCACCTCTTCTGTCACCCATGTACCCACAAAGCTTCTCTCATTATCACTATGCTGACACTCTTGTTGCTGATAGGTTTCCACGCATACTTTACACAGCGGAAATGTCAATTTGTTATTTGATCTGCAAAAACAAGTTTAATTTAATCTTCTGCTTTCAAAAAAATAAAAATAAAAATAAAAATTACACAGTATATAGGTTCCAGTGGTTTTTTTTTTAACAAAAAATATGCAACATAATTACCTATAGGGTAAAACAGGGAAATATAACTTTCTTGGTGGTAATACGCGGCATTTTAGGATTCCAAAGTATTCGTTGAGATTGCCAAAGTCAGAGGTTATAATTTCCGGATGTTTGATAGGATAACTATAAAAATATATATAAAACACATTTTAGTCATACGCACATCTAAAAAAACTATGTATTTAAAAAAATTATAATATATCTCACCGACTGTACTTGTTTACGTAGGGATAAAGGCTCGTGAAATCAATGTACTTAGCCTCCCCTTCGTAGAAAAGACGCACAGCGTTTGTTCGGCCTCCAAAAAATGAATCTCTGGGGTTCAGCCGTTCCACCACATCGTGCGTGCACAGAAAGAGCTGCAAATCTGTACATGTTTTCTTCAATGTATTAAAACTGTGCTCCCACATTTCTATGTAGTTATACCCCATGAACTCCAGTTTGGCTTGGGTTGTAATCGTTCGTTTGTGCAACTCCCACATAAAACAGCCGTTCACCGGATTGATTACGTCCTGATCAGGGTAGCACTCAGGGCATCCATGAAAAAAACAACCTAGAATGTTAAAAAGTTATGAGCAACTTTTCTTTGAAAAGTAATAGTGTTAGACTCTTTTAGAAAAAAATCTTTACCTTGAAATTGATAGATTGTATTAGTCTCTTCACAGAAACCGTCAACGGATATGCCACCCACCTTTCTTTCACCAAGTCCATTACCTGCATGTAAAATGGCTATTCCATTTTTATGACTTAAAAAGTCTAACCATTGTATAGACCCCAAACTGTATCGTGTTCTGTTAATATACATATTTTTGGGCATGTGTCCTATCGTATCGTTGCAAATAAATTTAGAGCGATATGTAGCCATACAGGCACTAGAAATGGTGACATATTGAAAGGGGTCGACACCCGTCACGTTTAAAAATTCATCTCTAAATTGCAAGCAGCACCTTCGCAAAATATCAACATCCGACCTAAAAATATATTTAAAAAATTAGAAAACCCATTCCAATAATATTTTAAAAAATATATTGAAGACGTAAAAAAAAAAAATACTTGCCTACAGTATTTCAACATTTCTTCCTCAAAGTTAAAAATCTCTTTCTTCCTTTCCTCATACCAAACAAAAAACCTCTCACGTTCCGCTGTATGCATTGTATCGGGTGTATAAAAGGAGGCATTCGGTAACTCGCCTATGTAGGTTTGATGGTCTGGGGTGTTAAACATATGGGGAAAGTAACCTTTAGCTAATTCAGCTATACCAAACGTTTTGGGGAATTTGGAAAGAGCCATGGGCAAAAAGTTAAATGAGTCAATCACTCTTATTTTATGAGAGGTTAACTCTAAATGCATGATTTTGGTTCCGTTTGGTATAACAGAGGGAGTGAGACCTTGGTTTAGCAAATAAGCTAGAACAAATTGGCCATCGAAACCTCGCATATTATGGGCAATTGCCGTATACCCTTTATGCAGGGGGGAAAACAGAAATGCGCAAAACTGGTCGCAGGCCTCATATCCCTTAAACACAAATTCGGTACCATCCGCATACATGGCAACAGCAAAGTTTACCTTATGCTCTGAATCACTCTGATCGGTCTCAAAATCAAAAAATATAAATTTTTCACTCTTAGTTTTAGGGGTAGTTTTCTTTAAATAACATATATGCTCTGTTAACAAATATTTATTACAGTTATTGCAAAGTGTTTCACCACATTTATGAAGGTGACGGGGTCGCTGTTTGGAATTTAAAAATTTATTGCAGTGGAGGCAAATATAAAATTGTTGGCAAAAACTATCCTTTTTACCTACAACCGATTTATGACGGGCATAACAGTCATCAGACCTACATGTACGGTTACAGTCCGCGCATACCTTCAAAACACCCTCTACACACTCCCGAGAGTAACATACATTACAAATAACAACACATCTGTGAACGTGGATGTTGTTGTAAGCCTTATCACAGTCAGAGCAGTAGTAACAAAGACCGTGGAAACCTGTCATTGAGTTGATGGTATCGTAGTGGTTATCGTTGAAATACAGGAATATTCGAGGACTAGTAGGTCCGCGGTTAGGTCCTTTATAAGCAACCTAAAAAATATTAATTAAAACATGATTTAGTTTTAAATTTCCTAAGTATGTGCCTCATATTTTAGAAGAATATAAAGGTTACTTACTTTGTTCAAGCTGTCCGCTGATACAACATGAATCTGTGCCTTTAAGTAGTCCTCAAATTTCCTGATTTTTGCATAACCGCAAGGTCCCAGGGGTACTCCAGCTTTCCTATGCAAATCTAGTGCCATACGTTTTTGCAGAGGATTCCTAGCGTCAGCTATGGATTTGTAGTTCGACTGTTTCTCTTGGTAGGCCATTCCCACTACTATAGCCCGTGCACAGCAGAGTTCATCGTCCTCTCGGGGTATGCAGACAATACTACGCTTGTTGAGACGATTAGATGCAATATCCAACAGCTTACGTTTACCGCCTCCTTGAGGATTGCGTACGGTGATCACGTCAATCCTTAGAGACTTGTCATCCAGTGGAATGCTGTCTTTGCTCTGAAAGAAATAAAACGAAACGTAAGAAAATCATATTTTCACAGTTCACGCAGTTTTATAAAAAATCTCTAGGAGAAAAATAGTTACCTGCAACACTTTCATAATCGTTGCAAGAATAAACTCCACCGAAATGTCCCGAACCATCCTCAAGTTTGTGGAAATGGGACGGTCCAAATGATCCGAAAAAAAACAGAATCTGTAAAATAAATAAAATAAATTAGAAAACCATTCAATAGCAAGCGTATACGTTCTCCTGAAATAAAATACATAAAAGGATATTAACAGTTTAACATTTCTTTTAACCATACCTTATGAAATCGTTTTCCAACATATTGAGAGTGGTTTCTGCAAGTAGAGCCGTCAACAGCATTGTCATGAAGGTGAGTGCCGTGTTGATCACACTTCCTCGTAATTGTTGGGGAATTTGGTCAACATTAATGAGAGCCGTGTAGGTTCGTTCTTCCGTTTGGAAACGAGCGTTAACCCTTCGCCTGGTCTGTGTTAAGGTGTACGGCAAATCCACTCCATTCCCAATTTGATTTTCAAAGTCATATACCTACATTAAAAGACAAAAAAATATATATAATACTTTACCTTTTCTATAGAACATTTTCATATAACGTACTAAGTGTTGAGAATACACTTACAAGTTCGTCGCTTTCAATTTCCTTACACCACTCAAGATCGTCTTCACACATGGGATTTTCCTCAAAAAGTCGGTCCAGCTCGTCCTTTTCCTGTATGAATTAAATTGGGGTTTTAATAAACAATTTAAATCTAAAACATTTCACATTCTAAAATATTATTTGAGGTAAAATTATACTTACATAAAAATCCTTTTCCAATACGTCTATTTCACGCAAGGCGTCATCGGCAATGGGGGGTGTTCAGCAAAGACTCTAGAAACATCATCTTGATCATTCAAATCCATTTTGCACAAAATCCGTGGAGAAAGCAGTCACTGGTCAGCTAACTTCACATGACAAGGTATCTGTACTGCCAAATTCCATGTCCTCAAGTATTTATAGTTTAACACTTATCGCTTTTGAGTCACGTGTATCGATAGTTGTGTACCCTCCCTTCTGTAGTTAATTAATCCATTGGTGCATTTTCAAATGTAAATCACCACTCCCCCTTCCCTTTCCTCAAGATCCGTGAACGTCTGCTTTAAACTGTTATCTGTAAATTCCGTATTGACCCCTCTCGTCTCATTTTCAAAGATAGTACCTCTCCAGTTCGGGCATGTCATACCTGATTCATTGGGGGATGTAGTTGTAGCATGTCATTCATTTGCACTCTCACAATCATAAAACAACATTATCCTAAATAGCAAAGCTTCTCATTTACTTAAGATTGTATCCTATCAGTGTCTCCGGGTTAGTGTCCTTCTGTTATCTTAATTAACACAGGCTTAAGAATCCTTAGTCACAAATTCCAGAAACTTCTAGACTTTTCAATCTTTTATAGTATACGCATTCACAAAATGATAGACTATTTTAAATACAACACGATCATATAGGTGTTCATGGTCGAACGGATAAAGTACTTGTGTAAAATTGGTTGGCCGTGATTACCTTTTGCTGGGTTCGAATCCACGTATTATTATTTTTCTTTCAAATAATTATCCATTTAATTCTAAAATATAGCTGGGAAATAAATCCTTTTAATACTATGTGTTACTTTCTCCACCCCTAGATGGCGGTACCTGTCATTTTCACACCATTAGAAATTATATACGAGAATATCAAATCTTATATTTAATTAGTTACTTAAAATATCCCTAGATGGCGCTACCAGTCGTTTCCCAACTCAATTCCATTAGAAGATTAATTATTCAAAATTAAAACCCCACCACTCCCAATATTTTCACAAGTCCCGAACAAAGAAAAAGCAAACACTACATTTAAACACCCCTTCTTCACAAGTGCTCGATAGCTTAACGGTTAGCATGCCTGCTTTCGGAACCCGTGGTCCTCGGTTCGAATCCGAGAAAATCCTTTTTAAATTCCAAAAATAGAATTACTCATCACACCACCAGATGGCGCTACCAGTCCTTCATCACCATGGAAACTCACCATCAACAACATGACGTCATCTCGTCCACCGAAAAATGAAAACAAAATGTCAAGTTCTTATCAGTAACCACCACAAATCCTTATCTCCCCCAACAACGAATCCTTATCTCCCCCAACAACGTTATCCTCCTCCTAAATATAAACAAACGGCGGCCATCTTGTTTTACACGCTCAAGGGACCCACATACTACTAATACACCTAGGAAGAATGTACCTGACAGCCCGGGAGCAGAAAGTGCTTCAAACTGCGACGTGCGTTGCAGAACAATTGTGTTCCTAAATTTTATCAAAATGTAAGCCAATTTTTTTGTGATCATAAGTTTCGATGTTCTGCAGTGCAAAGCGCGTTCCTTGTCACAACTTTTTGTTCTTCTCTAGATTAGGAACAACCTCCCTACACCACCCCAATGTACCACAAACATTTTATAAATAATACGTCTATGTCAATGACGAACTACTCATGTCCATAAATTAAGAATAATGCCAGCTCGAGCAAATAAAGGTTCAGAAACAAAAGAAACGTGACCTATTCATAAAACCCATTTATTAAACAAAAGATAAAGAACAAAAAAGATGGTGTATGTATGATACCATTCATAAAAACTACAATTTTTGCTCACTGGAGCAATTACAAAAAATATCGACCTTACAAAAACTTAACATGACATAATTGGTATGATGATTAATACATTGTATGTCTTCCAGACGATGGAATACAGTCCGTACAACGCCTAGGCATGCTGAGGATCAAATTATAGAGCTGATCTTGGGGAAGATCACTCCACTCAGCAAGCAATGCTCTCCGAAGTTCCGGTACACATGTCGGAGGTGGTTGACGGGCTGCAACTCGTCGGCCAAACATGTCCCACACATGCTCTATCGGATTCAAGTCAGGTGAGAATGCTGGCCATTCCATACGGGTGATATCCTCAGATTCAAGGCATTCGTTTACAATGTTTGCACAGTGAGGACGGGCGTTGTCATCCATAAACACAAATTCTGTGCCCATGGCACCCCTAAACAAACGTACATGTTGTTCCAGAATGATGTCCC
Organism: Metellina segmentata; assembly: GCA_947359465.1. Classification (NCBI taxonomy): domain Eukaryota; kingdom Metazoa; phylum Arthropoda; class Arachnida; order Araneae; family Tetragnathidae; genus Metellina; species Metellina segmentata. Next base: position 13,706,678 of record OX375874.1, on the reverse strand, counting down.
GATAAATTTGGTCTCTCTTGGTTCCGATTTGAACATGTAGATCTGTTATTTGGTCCAGTATAATTCCTCCCCAAACGAGCAATCTTGCACCATCGTAACGGTGTCGTTCAATGATGTTGTGTTGGTGGTAGCGGGTACCTGGCGTTCTCCATATGAACGTCCGCCGTGAATCAGACTGCAAGATAAACCTGGACTCGTCAGAAAATGTGTGATGTCCTCACTCAGTGATGATGTCCACATTGCATGTTCTCTACTCCAGGCTAACCGCTGGCGACAGTGAGTTGTCGTGAGCGTAACACATCTGACAGGCCTGCGAGCATATAGACCAACATGTCCCAAACGTTTATAAACGATCTGCCTTGAAACTGTCGTACCCGAGGCTGAAGATAGTTGACGAGAAAGGTCGGATGCTGTGCTCAGTCCGCTTCGTTTTGCCAAATTTGCTTCTTTTTGCCTCCGTTTGCTTCTTCTGCTAAATACCGGTTGTCATTCGGCATTGTAACTCGGAGGAGATCTGTACTGTAACGTCTACTGACATTTCCATCATTTTGGAATCGTAGCCAAAGCCTAGAGATGACACTTTGGGCGATTCCAAGTTCCACTGAAACTTCCGTCTGAGTACGCCCACATTCCAGGCGACCGATAATTCTACCACGTTAAAAATCATCGACATGCGTCCTCTGTGCCATAACTATTCGGTTGTGTCGCTGAGCTACTTACAGAACACTTGTGAACAATTTTACTTTTTTGCTACCATTCCTTATATACACCTCTCTTACACTCTCGTCATTGTGACGTACTATCAGCGTCATCTGATGGCTTCCTGAAATTTGGATATTATTCTTAAAGATGTGTGCGATAATTCTACAGGTGAGATTTTTACTTTAGAGTTCGATTTCCGTGTGATTCTGAATTATCCTTAATTTATGGTAATGGTAATGGTAATTTTTAGTTTTACGTCGTACTAGAGCAACACAACGGGCTATTGACGACGGTCCGGGATCAGTCCCTTAAGGGAAAGATCCGGGAGGACAACACCTCGTAATTTTGAACCACGGTCAGATGACGAAGCAACACCTGAGCTGGCACCCCACTCTCCAAACTTCCACGCCAACCCAACGTGAGGACTTTCGGGCACGACAGATTTAAGGTGCACCAGCCGCCTCTACACCATACATTTACAAACATCCATGCCCGGACCCGGATTCGAACCAGGAACCTTCCGATCTAGAGGCTAACACCTTAACCACTATACCGGTTGGTCGGCTCTTAATTTATGGACATGAGTCTGAAGTATACCTTGGTTTTAAATAAAGTAAGTTAATTAATTTTGATGTGTTTTATTATTCATACGTAATCGTAAATGGTAATTGGTAATTTTTAGTTAACGTCGTACTAGAGCAACACAGCGGGCTATTGACGACGGTCCGGGATCAGTCCCTTAAGGGAAATCATACGTAATCGTATTTAGCCGATAGTCGTGTTTTACGTCTGTTTTTGATTTGACTGTAGTTTTCAAAATTCAGACAAAAGTCATGCAGAACAATTGTAATTGCTTGGAGTTGTGTTGCAGAGCACTGGATAATAATTCTGCACCTGGGACTGACAGGTACCGAATCATCACCAGCCTACAACTCACAGGTTGCTAGCGCAGTGGGCATTCCCACAAGCCACGATGAGTTGAAAGCTGGAATTATGCTTGTGAACCCCTTTAGAGGTTAATGCGCCAATCAGCATCGGTGTCTGTAACCAAAGGACCCAATCCCTCCACAAAAGATAAATATTTCCGGGCACTTTTTCTCTTTTCACCCCGAGTACCCGCATTGTACCCCGACCGGCATGGAAGATTGATGGCGATTTCGGGGATTAAGTGCGCAGATCTTTTTCCAAATCCCCGCCTGCTTTAATTAGATACAATGCCGAGGACTTCTTGTAGGCAAGGAAAGACTTTTTCCCCCGACCGGAGCTCAAAATGATGAATGAGGGCCAACAAACAAAAGCGGGCACATATGGACCATCTATTATCATAAGATAAGATTTTTGATCATTTATTTCTAAGTGCTCTGCTTTTTCAAGGGACAGGTATAAACCTCATTGTTCTCTGAAGCCTCCCGTTGTGAGGACCCATTTTTCAGATCCCGAGGGGTTTTGTCGTTTTGCATGCGTAATTAAACGTGGGATTGGAGAGCTTTGGCGGCTGTTAAAATTGAAATTGCTGATTCGATCCTTTATGAGGGGAATATCGTCCGTGTTTTGTGAAAAATGAAAATTTTATAAATAAAATAACGTTTGTTGTTTGTTGAGATAAATGACGGGATCGGGTTTGATTCATGAAAAAGGCTCTTCATCTGACCACGAGGTTCAAAATAAGATGTCCCCTGATGATTCGATTCAGGATGGATCTCGGGCCATAGACAATAGCCCGTTGTATACTACAAGTGCACGATAATTAACTACCAACTACAACCTAATGAACGAGAGGCCGACCGATCGGTCTGGTGGATACGGTTTTAGCCTCGAGATTGGAAGGTTCCTGGTTCGAATCCGGGTCAGTGAGTGGATGTTTGTAAGCGTATGGTTTTTTTTTCTGAAGACAATGTTTCTTAGGTAATGGTACTTTTAGTTAACGTCGTACTAGAGCAACACAACGGGCTATTGACGACGGTCCGGAATCAGTCCCTTGAGGGAAATATTCGAGGACAACACCTCGTAATTTTGAACCACGGTCAGATAACGAAGCAACACCTGAGCTGGCACCCCACTCTCCAAACTTCCACGCCAACCCAACGTGAGGACCTTTGAAGCTTATACAGATTTAACGTTAACCAACTTCCATGTACACGACTGTGTTTTGTAGGATCGAATTTCGAACTCTCAAACTTTCGGCTGCTTATCCGTTCTCTGCCAGCTCAGGTGTTACCTCATCATCTGACCGTGGTTCAAAATTACGTGTTGTCCTCCTCGGATCCTGTGTTGCTCTAGTACAACGTTAATAAAAATTTACAAATTACCAATTACCGCTCTCTACCATCCGGGCTTCCACTATCCTATTCAGTCACCAACCGGTATAGTGGTTAAGGTGTTAGCCTCTAGATCGGAAGGTTCCTGGTTCGAATCCGGGTCAGTGCATGGATGTTTGTAAGCGGATGGTGTAGCAGCGGCTGATGCACCTTAAATCTGTCGTGGCCGAATGTTCTCACGTTGGGTTGGAGTGGAAGTTTGGAGAGTGAGGTGCCAGCTCAGGTGTTGCCTCGTCATCTGATCGTGGTTCAAAATTACGTGTTGTTGTCCTTGGATCTTTCCCTTGTGGGATTGATCCCGGATCGTCGTCAATAGCCAGTTATGTTGCTCTAGTACGACGTTAATTTCGGACCTTTTCTAAGGGATTGATCCCGGACCGTCGTCAATAGCCCGTTGTGTTGCTCTAGTACGACGTTAACTAATAAAAAAAAATCTGTCAGTTTGCTTGACTGACACGTGCATCGAGATTGAAAGTAGATCTACTCTTGTCTATTTATACAAAACGGACACGTCTCCAGATTGAAGTAACGCGATTCATTCGCAGTAAAATACCGATTGATTGTATCCGAATGCTCGTTTTTGAAAAGGACTATGAACTTCGATAACTGATCAGCTAGAATTGCATGACCTGGTGACGGTGTACAACACCCAGGTGTCCATTCCATTGTTGAATCATGTATGCAGACCCCGATATCCCAGAGGATCCTTTCGAATGCACGTGGCGAATCCAAAACTTCAGTCTCTGTCCTCACCAACAGGACGAGTACTTCAACAGTCCGATCTTCTCCGTGAATGGGACGGAATGGCAACTGAGTTTCTACCCTAGGGGAGACATGGACGAGGAGTACATGTCCTACTACCTCTACAGAACCTCCACGGACGGGGGACCGGACAAGGTCCAAGTGCAGTACGAAATCTCGATTTTGTCGGCAAATGTTCACGATCCGCCATTTTCGAAGAGTGTGAAAAGCAGGGTCTTCGGAAAAGGTACCGGATTTGGTTCGAAGAAATTTGCAGAACGCGAAAGAATCCTGAGGCAGAGGGATCTCTTCCTGCCAGGCGACATTCTGACAATTCGGTGCCGGCTGAGGATGGATGAAACCAACGAGTTGGCGAGAACCATCGTCTCTTATTTGTGTGGTCAGACTTCTGGCGATTGGACTAAAGAGACCGACACGAAGCTGAAGCTCGGCTTGCGTGCGAACCGGTGTTCAGTCCGCACCCATATAGGAGTGGAATACAGGCGTTTCACGTGGCACGTGGGTAAGTGTTCTTCGTGTAAGCCGAATCGGAAGCTCTCCGTGCCCCTCGCTTCGTCTTCCCAGGGGTCGCTGCCTTTACTGCTGAGCTTCTACATCGACGACTACGATGCAATCCAGGTCGAAGTCGGCATTGCGAGCGTGATACCCGAAGACCTATGAATCGCCATGAGGTGTAAACTGTCGATTCTGGATCAAAACGAGCACGCCTTCCGGTGTGTTCGCGACGAGCATCTGTTCGAGAACAGTGCCGCAGACCACGTTTGGCGTCTTCCGATTCTCGGCAACAGTAGCGAGTTGGACAACAAAGATCTAGACCTGCACAAAGATGTTCTGTCCTTCAGATTCCACTTCACCATGTCCAATGGCATTAACACGTCTTGGTTCGAAGGTTCCAGCTTCGATTCCCCAACCCTTCCATCGGAGGAGCGACTTTCTACAAGTTCCCTGCGAGACGATCTACGCAGCATCTACATGGATCGGAAGTTCTGCGACTTGACCCTACAAGTACTCGGTCGGACGTTCAATGCCCACAGAGCTGTGGTCTGTGCCAGATCGCCATACCTCCACGCCATGCTGGAGACAGACATGAAAGAAAAGGCGAGCGTAGTGGTGGATCTTCATGATGTCGACCCCTGCACCGTAGATAGGATGCTAACGTACTTCTACACGGATGTTGTGGAAGACCAACTTACCTGGGAGGATGCAACCAGGCTCTTCTCTTGCGCAGTCAAGTGGCAGATCGAGCCCTTGAAGAGGATCTGCGCCTCCCTCCTGAGGCACGGACTGTCCGTAGACAATGTCCTGGTGGTACTACAGCTCGCTAGTCTGCACGACCACAGCGGTTTGAAAAATGCGGCTATAAACTATATCTATGCGAGAGCTCGAGTTATCCTGCAATCTGATACATGGAAAGATTTCGTAGAACAATATCCGCAGCTTGCGATAGAAACGTTTTCTTTCATTACAAACGCCATGTTTGAATCTTGGATTTGCGAATGTAATTGTATCTAGGAAACTGTAAAAACAGCTAATCGTTCTAAATAATATATTTTAAAGACATGTAATCCTGAGAATGGGAAAAATCTCACTCTTATGAAAGTGTTAAAAGCCTACTAGCCATGCTTTTATCAAATGAAGTGAATGTGCCCTACTGGAATCTTAGATTATCAAGTGCAATTTTTTATTTGGGAAACTGGTTGTAAAACAGTTGTAATCATCCAAATATATTTTAAGGGAATATAATCGAAAAATTGGAAGAAATCTCACTTGTGAATGTGTTTGTTAAAAGGTCCAGTGGATGCTTTTATCAAATGAAGTAAATGTACCTTTTTATTGAAATTCAGTTTTTTTTTCATCGATTTCTTATGTAATGTATTTTTTATTTTAATATCTCTATCTCAATAAACAATTTTTAATGACCTGTAACCTTGAAGTGGAGTAACGAAAATAATATACAGTATCGACATTACAGTATACTATACAGTATCGACATTACAGTATACTATACAGTATCGACATTACAGTATACTATACAGTATCGACATTACAGTATACTATACACTATCCGTTTTGTACTTTAAAATGTATTACGCCGGTTCAAAACTACACATTTTCAAAGTTCTTGAATATTATGTTTAGTACATCGACTTTCTATTGAAATATACTGATCATGTGAGTGTACTTTGTTATTTTGACGTAGAATACGTCTTACCTTTCCAAACCAGGGTACCACGCTTAATTTTTGAGTGTCACAAAAAAGGAATCGTTTAAAATTTAGTTACTTGAAAAATATAAAGGTAGTAAAAAATACTCATTGATCTTGTGCTCACGTCATCAGTTGATACAATCACAGCGCAAAGTTGCGTTACGAAAATGCGCAGTGCCGTTCACATTTATTTAGTCTAGCTCCGGCTCTTTTACGAGCATGACGTTTGAGGTGATACTTCTTTAGATATTGGACTTCAAAGTGGAATTTCGCAAAAATTTCAAAATGTCCATATCTATGCACATAATGAACATCAGAAGAATCACAGAAAGCGTCAATGTTGCGTCATGAAGGGGAGGGGTCCACTTCGAGATTTCCTGTCGCGTGGATTCGCAGTCGAAGGGAATCGGCTGGCGAATTTATGACCGGATGGGGGTAGATGATTGTCTTTGAACTGTCGCGCTTCGTAAGAAAGTGTGCGGTCCCCTCTCGAAGAAGAGAATCGTTGAACGTGCGAGCGTAAACTGACTCGGAACTCAACTGCTCCGATGAAGCCGCAGAACAGAAACTATATTTGTATTTACCATATGTTAGCCTCGAAATAGCCTTAAAAGTGTATATATGTTTAGTAACTAATTAAATGTGCTGTATTTCTAAAAGCTGTTTTAATTGCCTACAAGCCACTTGCCACTTAAATTCTTCTCACGATGTTAGTCAACGGGAAGAACGATCGAGAGATGGGGAATCCAAGAAGATCCGGACATCCGATGCTGAGCGTCAACGGTCTCCGCGGGAGGGCCTCAAAATTGAGGCTTCGTGCCGTCAAAGTGAACAAGTGCCTGATACGAATGCGCCACGTATTTCCACCGCTCAGTTTGACGCGAATAGCATATATGAAGACACACACATCATTATCGAGTGTAGTGCCGACCAACCGGTATAGTGGTTAAGGTGTTAGCCTCTGGATCAGAAGGTTCCTGGTTCGAATCCGAAAATATCGACCTTACAAAAACTTAACATGACATAATTGGTATGATGATTAATACATTGTATGTCTTCCAGACGATGGAATACAGTCCGTACAACGCCTAGGCATGCTGAGGATCAAATTATAGAGCTGATCTTGGGGAAGATCACTCCACTCAGCAAGCAATGCTCTCCGAAGTTCCGGTACACATGTCGGAGGTGGTTGACGGGCTGCAACTCGTCGGCCAAACATGTCCCACACATGCTCTATCGGATTCAAGTCAGGTGAGAATGCTGGCCATTCCATACGGGTGATATCCTCAGATTCAAGGCATTCGTTTACAATGTTTGCACAGTGAGGACGGGCGTTGTCATCCATAAACACAAATTCTGCGCCCATGGCACCCCTAAACAAACGTACATGTTGTTCCAGAATGATGTCCCGATAAATTTGGTCTCTCTTGGTTCCGATTTGAACATGTAGATCTGTTATTTGGTCCAGTATAATTCCTCCCCAAACGAGCTATCTTGCACCATCGTAACGGTGTCGTTCAATGATGTTGTGTTGGTGGTAGCGGGTACCTGGCGTTCTCCATATGAACGTCCGCCGTGAATCAGACTGCAAGATAAACCTGGACTCGTCAGAAAACGTCACACAAACCGACAGTGATGATGTCCACATTGCATGTTCTCTACTCCAGGCTAACCGCTGGCGACAGTGAGTTGTCGTGAGCGTAACACATCTGACAGGCTTGCGAGCATATAGACCAACATGTCCCAAACGTTTATAAACGATCTGCCTTGAAAGTGTCGTACCCGAGGGTGAAGATAGTTGACGAGAAAGGTCGAATGCTGTGCTCAGTCCGCTTCGTTTTGCCAAATTTGCTTCTTTTTGCCTCCGTTTGCTTCTACTGGTCGTCATTCGGCGTTGTAACTCGGGGAAAATCTGTAATGTAACGTCTACTGACATTTCCATCATTTTGGAATCGTAGCCAAAGCCTAGAGATGACACTTTGGGCGATTCCAAGTTCCACTGAAACTTCCGTCTGAGTACGCCCACATTCCAGGCGACCAATAATTCTACCACGTTAAAAATCATCGACATGCGTCCTCTGTGCCATAACTATTCGGTTGTGTCGCTGAGCGACTTACAGAACGCTTGTGAACAATTTTACTTCTTTGCTACCATTCCTGATATACACCTCTCTTACACTCTCGTCATTGTGACGTACTATCAGCAGCATCTGATGGTTTCCTATAATTTGGATATTATTCTTAAAGATGTGTGCGATAATTCTACAGGTGAGATTTGTACTTTAGAGTTCGATTTCCGTGTGATTCTGAATTATTCTTAATTTATGGTAATGGTAATGGTAATTTTTAGTTTTACGTCGTACTAGAGCAACACAACGGGCTATTGACTACGGTCCGGGATCAGTCCCTTAAGGGAAATCATACGTAATCGTATTTAGCCGATAGTCGTGTTTTACGTCTGTTTATGATTTGACTGTAGTTTTCAAAATTCAGACAAAAGTCATGCAGAACAATTGTAATTGCTTGGAGTTGTGTTGCAGAGCACTGGATAATAATTCTGCACCTGGGACTGACAGGTACCGAATCATCACCAGCCTACAACTCACAGGTTGCTAGCGCAGTGGGCATTCCCACAAGCCACGATGAGTTGAAAGCTGGAATTATGCGTGTGAACCCCTTTAGAGGTTAATGCGCCAATCAGCATCGGTGTCTGTAACCAAAGGACCCAATCCCTCCACAAAAGATAAATATTTCCGGGCACTTTTTCCCTTTTCACCCCGAGTACCCGCATTGTACCCCGACCGGCATGGAAGATTGATGGCGATTTCGGGGATTAAGTGCGCAGATCTTTTTCCAAATCCCCGCCTGCTTTAATTAGATACAATGCCGAGGACTTCTTGTAGGCAAGGAAAGACTTTTTCCCCCGACCGGAGCTCAAAATGATGAATGAGGGCCAACAAACAAAAGCGGGCACATATGGACCATCTATTATCATAAGATAAGATTTTTGATCATTTATTTCTAAGTGCTCTGCTTTTTCAAGGGACAGGTATAAACCTCATTGTTCTCTGAAGCCTCCCGTTGTGAGGACCCATTTTTCAGATCCCGAGGGGTTTTGTCGTTTTGCATGCGTAATTAAACGTGGGATTGGAGAGCTTTGGCGGCTGTTAAAATTGAAATTGCTGATTCGATCCTTTATGAGGGAAATATCGTCCGTGTTTTGTGAAAAATGAAAATTTTGTAATAAATAAAATAACGTTTGTTGTTTGTTGAGATAAATGACGGGATCGGGTTTGATTCATGAAAAAGGCTCTTCATCTGACCACGAGGTTCAAAATTAGATGTCCCCTGATGATTCGATTCAGGATGGATCTCGGGCCATAGACAATAGCCCGTTGTATTCCACAAGTGCACGATAATTAACTACCAACTACAACCTAATGAACGAGAGGCCGACCAATCGGTCTGGTGGATACGGTTTTAGCCTCGAGATTGGAAGGTTCCTGGTTCGAATCCGGGTCAGTGAGTGGATGTTTGTAAGCGTATGTTTTTTTTTTCTGAAGACAATGTTTCTTAGGTAATGGTAATTTTAGTTAACGTCGTACTAGAGCAGGGATGGGCAAACTCCGACCCGCGGGCCAACTCCGGCCCACCAGAAGGTTTTATCCGGCCCGCGGATAGAATTTTAATTTGCCGGTCCAACGGAATTTAAAAGAAAATATTATTTATATATTATACATCCATCTCCTTTTCTACTTTGTTTAAATATTATTTTTTTTATTCCTTTTTTTTCAAAGGACTGATGATCTTTTCAATTTCTCTATTTTTGTTCTACAAAACATAAATCGACGGAAATAGCAAGCACAGACAGCTTTCAATCGGTAAAGTGTTAAAAGCGGAAGTTCTTTGTTAGTTATAGCTGTAGACCGGAGCCAACAAGCGTTATTTCTTTCTCGGGGAGCAGACGTATGGGAATTCAATATAGGTGAATTAGACCTCACATGTGGCAGACTACGCATTTTAAGCACCAGCCAGCGGCTTTTTCTTTTGGCGCGAGTTTTAATATTATTGATTGCGTATGGAAAGATTGCGGACATATAGCATCATTGTGAATAGTGGAGAAAGTATTAAAAGTATAGCGTAGCCAGTGCTTGTTTGGGTTATTCGTAAAATATTTCAACCCCAAAAGGGCTACTAAAAACCGTAAAGTTGATTCAGAGTGCCGTGGTTTTAATGATGAATGGACCTGGAAATATTTTTTACAGGTGTTAAAGATAACCAGTGTGTCTCATCTGCAATGAAGCTGTAGCAGTCTTCAAAGAATCTAACGTTTTCCGTCATTTCACATCTAAGCATAAGAATTCCAATTACGAAGCAATGTCCGAATATGAAAGAAAACAAAATGTAGAAAGTCTTTGTAAAAAATTATGAGGCCGACACACACACACACAAAATTTTTTCAAGAAAGTAAACAGTATCCAAGAAGCAGCTACACATGCAAATTACACTGTAGCATACAATATTGCTCAAAATAATAAAGCTCGTAGTGATGGAGAGTTCGTTAAACAATGCATGCTCCAAGTTTGTGATGTTTTATGTCCAGACAAGAAAAATAATTTTGAGACTGTAAGCTTATCTCGAAAAACGGTGACTTCTAGAATCAAAGCCATTGATAAAAATTTGACATCACAATTAGAGTCAAAGATTGACCACTTTAAACTATGCTCTATAGCTATGGATGAAAGCACTGATATAAATGATACTGCTCAATTAGTATTATTTATAAGAGGTGTTGATAAGAACTTTGAAATTACCGAGGAACTGGCATGCATGCGTTCTTTAAAGGGAATTACAACGGGATGTGATATTTTTCGTGAATTTCAGGAAGGGCTTTTAACTTTGAAAGTGCCTATAACAAATATATGTAATATTACGACCGATGGAGCACCAAATATGACAGGAAAAAAATCTGGATTTCTTGGACTCTTTAATCAAAACTATCCCGGGAACAATGTTGTTTTTCTACATTGTGTTATACATCACGATGCTCTGTGTAAAACTGCATTGAATATGAAACCCGTGCTTGATGCAGTCGTTAAACTTGTAAATACTTTTCGATCTCGTGGGCTTACTCACAGGCAATTTCGAGATTTTCTTCAGTCCGTGCAATCTGAATACTCTGATGTACTGTATTACACGAAAATAAGGTGGCTTAGTCGTAACCATCGATATCTATGGTTACGATCGATATCTATGGTTATCTACTATCGATGGTTACGGCTTAGTGCAGGATGTGTTTTCGAGCGAGTTTGGCAGCTGAAAGACGACATTGTGTTATTCTTCCATGAGAAACAGTGTTCTGCGGAGTGCGAAATGTTTGAAGATACAGAATGACTTTCGGGCTAAGCATTTTCCCCAGATCTTCTTTGTCATATGAGCAACTTGAATGTCAAGATGCAAGGGAAAAATCAATTTATCGACGATATCTGGGCCCATCTCAAAGCTTTTAAACTAATACTTAATCTGTTTGCTGGGCAGCTAGCTAAGAACGACTTGTCTCATTTCTCGAGGTTAAATTCAATACCCTCAGTAAATGAAGAGAAGCTTAAGAATTATGAAGATGGCTTGAAAAAACTGCATTTTGAGTTCGAACGCAGATTTCAAGTTTTCAGTGCCATTCAAACAGAATTGGATATTTTTACCATGCCTTTCAACAAAAATTGTGAAGTAGTGATGTCAGATTTGCAGCTTGAATAAATTGAGTTGCAATCTAATAATCATCTCAAGCAGTTGCTTTTAAATATGCAAAAATTAGAGTTTTACAAAACATTATCGAAAGTAAGTTTCCAAAATTTAATATCTCACGCCCAGAAAATCAGTGCTATGTTTGCTTCATCTTATATATGTGTACAAGTGTTTTCAACTATGAACCTTAGAAAGAATTATTTCAGAAGTAGACTGACAGATGAGCATTTAGCCTCGTTCCTTAGAATCAGTACATCTCACTTTGAACCTCAATATACGGAACTTTTAAAAATTAAATCGCAATTTCATTCATCTCATTAACATATTTAAATTGTAATACTTGTATATTGTTTTTAAAATTTTAGAAAAATTTAACTTGGCCCGCCAAACTTTTTTTTTTTTTTTGATTTTTGGCCCGCGACCGAAAAAGTTTGGCCATCCCTGTACTAGAGCAACACAACGGGCTATTGACGACGGTCCGGGACAGCTAAAATCTGTCGTGGCCGAAAGTCCTCACGTTGGGTTGGTGTGGAAGTTTGGAGAGTGGGGTGCCATCTCAGGTGTTGCCTCGTCATCTGACCGTGGTTCAAAATTACGTGGTGTTGTCCTCGAATCTTTCCTTTATGGGATTGATCCCGAACCGTCGTCCCGTTGTGTTGCTCTTGTACGACATTATTTTATTTAAAAGTTACCGAAATTACCTATTACTGAGCCATCGCCAATAGCCCGTTGTATTTCACATGTGCGACGTTAATTAACTACCATCTAATAAATGAGGTAAATATGTAGGTATTGGAACAACGTAACGGATCGTTGCCGATCGAGTTTCTAAGGAAAAGATCCAAGGACATGGTAATTTTTTTAAACTTCACGTCGTACTAAAGCAACACAACGGGCTATTGACGACGGTCCGGGATCAGTCACTTAAGGGAAAGATAAGAGGACAACACCTCGTAATTTTGAACCACGGTCAGATGACGAAGCAACACCTGAGCTGGCACCCCACTCTCCAAACTTCCACGCCAACCCAACGTGAGGACCTTTGAGGCTTATACAGATTTAACGTTCACCAACTTCCATGCACACGAGCCGACCAACTGGTATAGTGGTTAAGGTGTTAGCCTCTAGATCGGAAGGTTCCTGGTTCGAATCCGGGTCCGGGCATGGATGTTTGTAAGCGTATGGTGTAGAGGCGGCTGGTGCACCTTAAATCTGTCGTGGCTGAAAGTCCTCATGTTGGGTTTGCGTGGAAGTTTGGAGAGTGGGGTGCCAGCTCAGGTGTTGCATCGTCATCTGATCGTGGTTCAAAATTACGAGGTGTTGTCCTCGAATCTTTCCCTTAAGGGACTGATTCCGGACCGTCGTCAATAGCCCGTTGTGTTGCTCTAGTACGACGTTAACTAAAATTACCATTACCATTACCATTACCATGCACACGACTGTGTTTTGTTGGATCGAATTTCGAACTCTCAACCTTTCGGCTGCTAATCCGCTCTCTACCAGCTCAGGTGTTACCTCATCATCTGACCGTGGTTCAAATTTACGTGTTGTTCTCCTCGGTTCTTTCCCTTAGGGGATTGATCCCGGACTGTCGTCAATAGCCTGCTGTGTTGCTCTAATACAACGTTAATTAAAATTTAAAAATTACCAATTACCGCTCTCTACCATCCAGGCTACCACTATCCTATTCAGTCACCAACCGGTATAGTGGTTAAGGTGTTAGCCTCTAGATCGGAAGGTTCCTGGTTCGAATCCGGGTCCGGGCATGGATGTTTGTAAGCGTATGGTGTAGAGGCGGCTGGTGCACCTTAAATCTGTCGTGGCTGAAAGTCCTCATGTTGGGTTTGCGTGGAAGTTTGGAGAGTGGGGTGCCAGCTCAGGTGTTGCATCGTCATCTGATCGTGGTTCAAAATTACGAGGTGTTGTCCTCGAATCTTTCCCTTAAGGGACTGATTCCGGACCGTCGTCAATAGCCCGTTGTGTTGCTCTAGTACGACGTTAACTAAAATTACCATTACCATTACCATTACCATGCACACGACTGTGTTTTGTTGGATCGAATTTCGAACTCTCAACCTTTCGGCTGCTAATCCGCTCTCTACCAGCTCAGGTGTTACCTCATCATCTGACCGTGGTTCAAATTTACGTGTTGTTCTCCTCGGTTCTTTCCCTTAGGGGATTGATCCCGGACTGTCGTCAATAGCCTGCTGTGTTGCTCTAATACAACGTTAATTAAAATTTAAAAATTACCAATTACCGCTCTCTACCATCCAGGCTACCACTATCCTATTCAGTCACCAACCGGTATAGTGGTTAAGGTGTTAGCCTCTAGATCGGAAGGTTCCTGGTTCGAATCCGGGTCCGGGCATGGATGTTTGTAAGCGTATGGTGTAGAGGCGGCTGGTGCACCTTAAATCTGTCGCGGCCGAAAGTCCTCACGTTGTGTTGGTTTGGAAGTTTGGAGAGTGAGGTGCGAGATCAGGTGTTGCTTCGTCATCTGACCGTGGTTCCAAATTACGAGGTGTTGTCCTCAAATATTTCCCTTAAGGGACTGATCCCGGACCGTCGTCAATAGCCCGTTGTGTTGCTCTAGTACGACGTTAACTAAAATTACCAATTACCTATTCAGTCAAGGGTAGGTAGCATTTGGTATTTTTTAATTAACGTCTCAATGGAGCAACACAACGGGCTATTGGTGACGGTTCCGGATCAATCCCGATGGGAAAGATTCGAGGACAACACGGTTTTTTGTACCACGGTCAGATGACGACGATACTCCTGAGCTCGCACCCAACTCTTCATACTTCTACACCAAACCATTGGGACAAGGGTGTAGGTGTTTAATTAACATCGCACTGGAGCAATACAACAGGCATTTGTGACGGTTCGGGATCAACCCCAAAGTGAAAGTTTCGAGGACAACACCAAGGTTTTTTTTTTACCATGGTCAGATGACGAGGCCACCACACATATGATGACACCCCATTCTTCAAACTTCCACAGTCAACGTGACAAGGGTGAGTAGGTATTTAATTAACGTCGCACTGGAGCAACACATCGGGCTATTGGCGACAGTCTGGGATCAACCTCCGAAGTGAAAGATCCGAATTCATCAAGGGAGTCAACATATATCAGAATTAGTTTTGTTTAAATTATGGTGACAGTATATTAATGTTTGAAAGGAACTAATAAATATATTAACAGAGTTCTTAAATTTCTGAGGGACTGATCCCGGACCGTCGTCAATAGCCCGTTGTGTTGCTCTAGTACGACGTTAAATAAAATTACCATTACCATCTTAAATTTCTGAATTGCTTGGGTAATGGTAATTTTTAGCTAACGTCGTACTACAGCAACACAACGGGCTATTGACGACGATCAGGGATCAGTCCCTAAGGGAAAGATCTGAGGACAGCACCTCGTAATTTTGAACCACGGTCAGATGACGAAGGAACACCTGAGCTGGCACCCCACTGAATTGCTTGGGAAGGATATTTATTCAGAGAAAAAGGCGATCCAATTCTAGAATTATACAATACTAGGGGGCCCGCCCCCTGCTCGCTGACGCTCCCCAACCCCCGGAGGATTATTTCGCAATCCTCATTGTTTCGCTGCGCTAACCTATGCTCGCTTCACTCGCATCAATGAAGACATGTGTCCTAGCAGAAGGGATTGTTTACAAAATATGATATTCCAAAAAAATGTTTTTCAAATTTAAAATTGCTGTATTACAGAATATATATATACAGTACCTCTAAAATCAAAATTCAAATGAAAACTTTGAGCAAATTTTGACTTGAAATGTGATCGCTGCTTTGGAATTTGAATACCCAGCATGTTGTTTGTGTACATTTCACCAACACTCGAACCACCCATAATTTTTCATTGACTTTGTTGCCGAAAGTTGTATTGCAAGCGTCTTGTTGAACTAAAATTGCTGGCCCTGAAAAGGACAGTTTTAAAATGGCCCTTAAAAGATCCTCCGCTTTCTTTGATTTCTACTATAAACTGCAACAGCTCAACTGAAATTCATTTTTTTTTCAATAAAATTTCATCCGATAACGTGTATAAATTCAATTGATGCGCGAGGCCTTGTGGTAAACAAACAATCGTACAATGTTGCCAAACGCGTTAACAAATAACGTCTTTTTTTGCGTGCCACGTAAGAGAATTATATATATAGATACAGTGCTAATAAATCCCTGTTTAAAGAGAACGTTTTTTCAAAACTTGGATTATTTTATTATTACTGTTATGTGAAGAATTATACTGATTATAAAATTCCTAATGGATTGATTAAACAACTACGTTCAAGTATTTAAATTTTTTAAAAACTAAAGACTTTTAAAATGCTATTAAATACTTTATATATATAAGTAGTTGGAAAAATCTTTAAAACTTCGTAATCATATTCAAACCTATAAAGGTTTGTGTTGAATTAATTTTAAAACTTTTAGTTCTTAAACAAATAAATTTAATGTGAAAACTTACATGCGGAGGTGGGAAGTAAAGCATGAATGAATTTAATTTTTAATAGTCCGGGATGCAGCGGGATTTGGAAGGTGATTATTTTACACCGTCAGATTTTCTTACCAGTAATTGGTCTTGAATAGATGATTTATGAAACGTAATTCAGCTGGTCCAGTTCGGGTAGGTGTAGGCGGGGTGGGAGAGTACGGAACATGTAAGCATTTTTAAAAATATATTACACCGGCTGAAAATTTGACATTAGATAGTCATTTAGGTTTTTATAAAGAAAGTAATATTCAGCTGGCTCGGTAGTGGTGGAAAGACCTTCAGCTGAGGCTATGAAGTGGTTGCGCTCTAAATTATATTTGAGCCTGAAGGTTTTTTCCACCACTACCGAGCCAGCGGAATGGGATTTTTTTAAACCTTACATTTCATACTATAACGTACTCGAGTCTTGTGTGGTGTAAAATTGATTACATTGGGAAAGCATTAACAAACATCGGGGAAATATTCAAAATGTAACTCTTTTTTGTGTGTTTTAGTTCGTTATTTCTCAAAAGCGGAAAATATGGTTTAGTAGAGGAGAAGGGGGGCTAGTGTGGACATGGGGCAAGTGTGGACAACTTGAATAATTCTGTTATTTGTCAGTCAAATCTCTCTGCAAGTTTTTGCAGAATAGCAACACTGATATAAACTTCCATGTGTAGTTGTATGACCACACACTTGATAGTTCAGTAGCAATTTATGAAACTAGGTTTTCATGGTGGAAAAAATAAGTTCTTGATTTGTCTTTCAATTACAAACTTAGACTATTTTAATTCAATATATTTAAAAAAGGCCACAGTATGTTATAAATGAATATATTCAATAGCTATTTTGATATTCACTTATTCTCTACGTGGTTTAAATAAACCAGAAGTAGACCTAAATAAACAAATGCCTTCATGGAGCTAGTGTGGACACATGGTGGTGGGGCTACTAGATTTTAGGCTATTTATTTATTAAATAAGATTGTTTATGTGAAAAATTCATTACAAATAATTCTATTTTTTAATTTTAAGGCTTTTTGGTATTAAATTAAATTGATTATTGTGAAACGGTAAATTAAGTTACAAGGAATTGTATCGTTTTTCACACAAAGCAGCTGTTCTAATATGCAAAGTGAAGATTTCTTTTTCCCAGATGTGAAGGACATATCACAAATGTCAAGAAATGAAATTGTAGCTAAATTACCATCACCAGATGTTATCGGTAGCACAATCCGCACTGCACCTCAGTTGACATGTAATGTTAATTAATCTAACTACATTGCAAAATAGAAGCATAGTTCCATTTTTACATTAAAATCATTTTCCCACTCAATAAAACTTAAAAATAGCTTTCTTATTGTGTTGTGTGATTTGTCCTTTGAAGTACATCGATAATATAGTGCAGTTCCTAATTACAAATATATTAGGCTTAACATCAATTAAATATGCTTTATTGAGATTAACATTTATAAGGATTTATACTGTTTACGTTAAAATTGATTTCATTATGGTTTTACACACTTTCATGAATTGTATTACATTGTATAATCAGTATTCTAACTTGTCCACACTAGCCCCATGACATATGGCTAGTGTGGACAAAAACTACTTTTGTTAAAAAAACGATTATTAAAAAACTATATTGCTAACTATATTTAATATATCAACCAAAATAAAGGTAAAGGAGTACATTATTGTAAAAAAAATATTTGATGAGTTAAAAATGATATTTAGTACTCTTTTTTGCCAAATTTATAAAAAGTGTTCACACTAGCCTCTTTTTCCCCCTATGACATACATGAATATTAATAAGATTAATAATTTGTTCAGAATATTCATCAATATCAATTTCCTGTGATATGTCTCCATCAGGTCCATCTGATAAAATGAAATGCGTTTAGTTTTTTTTTTTTTTTAATGTTTTAGGGTACAGTTAGACTCAAAATTCTAAAATCTTCAATTTTAAAGTTTTTGTTCTGAATTTTTTTTTGTAGGTATACACACATTGTATTTTGCAATTTTAATAACTATTTTATATTTTTAAAACATAATTTTTATTTATTAAAATTAAAAAATAACAAAATTTTGACGTTGGGCAAAATTGATGTCTTAAAATATTTTATAACAAATAATTTCATTTTTGTATTAATTAACTTCTAAAAGTTTATACTATAAATTGTCTTCGTGATTTTTGGTTGATGAAATATGAACAATTAGAAAAAAATATTTCATTCAAAAACTACATAAAACATACTATACGAAATTCGAAAAAAAAAAAAAAAAAACTATATATATATATATATATATATATATATATATATATGACAAATTAAAGAAATATATTTTGAAAAGTAAATGTAGAAAATGTCATTCATTTTTGACCAGTAGATTGATGTTGTAAACACGCCAAATCGACACCCCAACACGAGATCTTGACGATAAAATTAGAGCCGTTTCTTAGAATGTCTTCGATGTTTGGAGGTAGGGGGCGTGTTGGCAATTCCGGTGTAAACACGGCTTAAGCTTTCGGCGTGGGTTGATGACAAAGTAACGTGAATATTGTAGGAAAGCAACTCATCGCGCTCGCGAAAGTAAATCAATATTAACGAACAGAAAAAATGTATATGTAATTTTCTCTAGTTTAATATATAATGAATTTACTTAGGCAGAGAGAAGAAGCAGCAGATGATGTTCGATATTTAGGCGCTGTAAATCGCTGTTTACACTTGGAGTGATTTCGTTCAAAATCATTCACTCGTGTTGGTAGTATCACATCTTTTAAGGCTAAATTGTTATCCGTGATGATTTTAAATGTTTCCAAACATTTTTGCCAAACTTTCTTCTGTAAAAAAAAAATTAAAGGCTGTTTTTTTTTCCCCCCACAGAATGCACAGTAAGGGTTTGACTGGCGACATATTCAATGCGAGACGGTCCGATCATTTCGCTTCGCAACAGCGTACTGGGACGCTAAGAGCAGATGCTCAAATTAGGACAGCTGTCCCAAAATTTCGGAGAGTGGGGCATGTAGGCAAGCGAGGAGTTTGTATTAGCCTGATATGGAGTGGGTGCGCGGTATCTTCACTCGTGCAGTTGAAGGTTTTTCCACCACTACCGAGCCAGCTGAATATTATTTTCTTGATTAATATCTTAATAATTATCTCGTGTTAAATTTTCAGCTGGTGTTAAATATTAAAAAAAAAAAAACGAACTTTTTTACATGTTTCTAACGTCTCCCCCCCCCTACACCCACCGCAGTCGTGGCAACTGAATTTGATTTTTGACATTACCTATAAATGAGCTAACTATTGTTAAACAAATCAGTCGGTGTAAAATGACTGACCCAAAAGTGTCGCTGCCTCCTGGACTATAAGTGCAGTAAAATAAATATAAGTGCAGTAAAATGAATAGTAAACTCATAATTCTGAAACTAAACAAGTTAGATATTGAGAAAAACAGTAATCTTAACAAGGAAAGTTTTTGAGAAAGTGAACTGATTTTGATTCTACATTAGACTCAAAAATTTTACAAGGGTTAGGAAATACCGGAAGAGAAAAGGAAATTAAAAATCTTTGATTTATGGCAATTACAATTAAAAAAATTGTCTGGGAAAGATTAAGATAAATATATCTGTGCTAAACAAAAAAGTTAAATCGAATTGAAAATTTATGTGCTGACATAAAGGCACCAAACATAAAAATAGGCAGCTCAACAAATAATCCATCTCAGAATGATCGGTTTAATTTTAAAATCGAATTAAAAAGCGCAAACGAAATAACGACATTTCCAATCTATTTTTCATTTCCCGTCTATTCTAAAGATCCCATCGTTTGCTTTCGAATAATCACGGGCTCAAGGAAAAGTGATATTTCACGAATCGCGAAAATGATAAATCTTCTTTCCCCTGATCCAGTAAAGCTGCCTTTAAAAATTTCGATTTGAAAAATCGCGAGGTATCTCATCGTTCTCGTAGGTAGTCTGAATTGGAATACTCGCCGATTCCGAAATCGCGTCATTGCTCGGATTACGCAGCTTGTTTCCGCCATTTGATTTATTGAGGAAATTCTTATTGAGACAACATAGTCCAATAGGCTTCGGAAGATTAGGAAGTTTTTGCAGACAGAGAAGTATGCCGGAATGATGTAGGATTTTCCAACTGTTTAAGTCCTCGCTGCCGGGATTTACGGAATCATTCAATACGACGGGAATCTGCAAAACTTCTTAGGTTTATGTTAGGTTATTTGTGTATAAAAGATCCATTGTGAAGTACAGTTTTTATCTGCAGTTCTCAAGTTGTGTGGAGGAACTTGAAGTTTAGCTTCATACACATTACTTCACATATTAACCCTCTATGTATCGTGTTTTTACCCTCCAACGCACTAAATGACTAATCACATCAATAAACGATTTCATGGTGTCTATCAACCTTTACAGATTCTGTCAGTCCTATCCATAGAATAGAATCTGGAAAAATCCGATTTGTCCATTTCTTGAAGTAGAATCTGTCTTTGGAGCACTTCTATTACGTTTTTAATTCAAATAGAAATCCAAAGGTAATGGTAATTTTAGTTAACGTCGTACTAGAGCAACACAACGGGCTATTGACGACGGTCCGGGATCAGTCCCTTGGGGGAAAGATCCGAGGACAACACCTCGTAATTTTGAACCACGGTCAGATGACGAAGCAACACCTGAGCTGGCACCCCACTCTCCAAACGTCCACGCCAACCCAACGTGAGGACTTTCGGCCACGACAGATTTAAGGTGCACCAGCCGCCTCTACACCATACGCTTACAAACATCCATGCCCGGACCCGGATTCGAACCAGGAACCATCCGATCTAGAGGCTAACACCTTAACCACTATACCGGTTGGTCGGCGAAATCCAAAGGAAAAAATTCTATTGTGGCTTCTTTATAATAGCATTTTTTTTTGGAAATATAATGAGAATATTCGTATTTTTAGAATAGAAGGAAGGAATTTTGTAAAGATTTTATAGCTAATTTCTTTCAATAGAATAATTTGTAAAGATTTTATTGGCTCTTCCTTCAGAATAGAATCTTTTGGGAATTTTTTTATCATTTCCAAAAATGTAATTCTTTAGAATAGGATCTTTTAATGTAAAATATAAATTATTGAGAACAGAATCGTTTAATGTAAAATATAAATTATTAAGAATAGAATCATTTGGAAATATTCTATTGCTTATTTCCTGAGAATAGAAATCATTTGGAAAAATTTCATTGATCTTTTCTTTAGAATATAATCATTTCAAAAGATAAAATTTATATTTTCCTTGGAATAGAATCATTTGGATATATTTTCTCCGTCAGTTCTTTAGAATAGAGGGCCGTGGCAATCCAATTGGAAGAGCAACACAAAGCCAATCGGAGGATGGCGGGTTCGATACTAGGTCCAGCCAAAGATCGTAGTATACACGGGATTGTGTGTGTGGTCACGTTAAATCTATCCGTATAATCCACGTATAATCTACTCCGTCGTGTTCGTCCAGTGCGACTTCAACTAGCATACAACATACCATATAATAGAAACGTTTGGAAAGATTCTATAGATCCTTTCTTTAGAATAGAATCCTCTAAAAAGGTTCTATTGGTTAAGAAGGCCAAAAATTGTTAGAAATCATACAAGAAAGACTGCAGGTTGTAAGGTATAATTGGCGTGCGAATTCTTCTGAGTTAAAATTAGTTATACTTGATACACCTTTCATCGAAATCTATTTATTAGAGGCACTACATTTTTCACCATAGATTCATTGGACAATTGTCGTAATTCAAGCCGGTATTTTGCCGAAAATAATTTTCCTGTTGATAAAATTAAAATACGTGATGCACTCACTACGTAATTTTTCAACTCGTTTCTTTATATTTTAAACACATGTATATTTAAATACCGATAAAAGTTCACTTTAAAAGGGCATCCCTTCACGTCCTGAGACTACTTAATAAAAAACAATTATTGTTACAAGTAAATAAAAAAGAATATTGAAAATGACTTTATCAAAATTGACAGGTAAATTATAAGGAAATAAAAAGTATAGTTAATGGCTTTATTAAAATTAATTTTTGGGCAGTTAAAGGACTTATATTTTTTTTTTAGAAAGAGAGAAGAAATTGTTTCAAAAACTTTTCTGTCTGCATTCAATTTATTCAAACTGTGCTACGCAGGTATAATGTTTAGTGATCAATTATTCCTAAACACACATATCTAACATTGAGTAAGGAAATTACTGTTTGTCTGTGGCGCCATCTCTCGTCTAAAGAAGAAATTACAATCTTGCATGTTTCAAGAACGACTATTTGTTGGAACCAAAAAAAGACCGAATGGTGTCATTAATTTCTTCTAAATCGGAGTATTTGACCAACGGAAGATCCTCTTTACGCAGAGATATTTTTAGAATTTCACCATCTGTTGTTGTTGTTGCACATCCCCCTGGTGTAGGAAAGCCTACACCAGGTCCAGAAGGCCCCGTCGTGCCAGATCCCCATAAATAATAAAAAACATATAATAATTTACTGGCGCCCTACGTACATGGTATATTGTCCGCCTCTCGCACGTATAGGTAGGTAGGTACAATAACTAACGTCGTACTGAATCAACACACGGGCTATTGACGAGGGTTTGGGATCCGTCCTGAAGGGAAAGATGCAAGGACAAGCCTAGTCATTTTAAGACACGGTTAGATTGCGAGGACAACAACCGAATTGGCACCCCACTCTTCAAACTTTCGCACTACGCCAACATGAGTAGATTTGGGAGGTTCGACAGATTTAGCGTGTAGCAGCCCCCTTGCACCCACGGTCTTTGATTGGACCTAGTTTCGAACTCGCAACCCTCTGTTCGAGACGTCTTCACGTAAAACCTTGCGACCGTGCTCCTACATAAAAAACAGGCGTTGCCTCGTCAGCTGACCGTGGTTCAAAAATTACGTGGTGTTGTCCTCAGATCTTTTCCGCTTGGATCAATCACGGACCGTTGTCAATATTCCGTTGTGTAGATCCCGTACGACGTTAATTAAAATACCTACCTACACAACCAAGCAGTTTTTTTTTACTGCCAATGAATAGGTAATTGGTAACTAACGTCGTACTAGAGCAACACAACTGGCTATTGACGACGGTCCGGGATCAATCCCTTAAGGGAAGGATCCGAGGACAACGCCTCGTAATTTTGAACCACGGTCAGATGACAAAACAACACCCGAGCTGGCACCCCACTCCAATGAATAGGAAGGTGTTGGTTAACGTCTCACTGAAGCAACACATGTCTTTTGACAACGGTACGGGTAGTGGTAATTTTTTTTACTAACGTCGTACCAGAGCAACACAACGGGCTATTTACGACCGTCCGGGATTAATACCCTTGGGGAAAGATCCGAGGACAACGCCTCATTATTTTGAACCACGGGCAGATGACGAGATAACATCTGAGCTGGAACTTCACTCTCCAAACGTCCACCTACATGAGGACATTTGAGGCCACGATAAATTTAATGAGAATAAGATTGTGAAGTTCCCTGTAACCTCACCAGGTTTGGGGACGGGTCGATGGACATAGAATCGAACTCCACGGGGGTCCCCCTCGGGTTTTTGGAAAAGGAACCCGTTTGGGGAGGGTTGAAAAGAGAAGGGACTTGCACGAAGACCAGCGAGGAAGCAGGACGCGTTGTTTTGCGCTGGAGATCGAAGGGGATTATTCCCGACTATGTATTATAGACGGAACCTGTAAATACTATAATCAAGAAATTTGTAAATAAATAAGTGAAATATGCTCATGGACTAGTGTTACTGTTTGGAGGACGACAAGGCAGAGGATTAGGGAATCAGCCTAAGGAAGAACCGTCACAAAGATCTTTGGCTGGTTCTCCAGTTGCTAATCTTTTGATCTTTCAGGGATTGATCCCGGACCGTCGTCAATAGCCTGTTGTGTTGCTCTAGTAGGACGTTAATTAAAACCTTACATTACCTTTGCTCTTTCTACTGTTCGGGTTGTCCTTGGGTTTTTCCTTTTGGGATTAATCCCGGACCATCTCCAATAGCACGTTGTGTTGTTACAGTAAAGGATGCCCAAAGATATCGTCATTGGTAATTATTAATTAGCGTCGTGTTAGAGTTACACAACGGGCTATTGACGACGGTCCGGGATCAATCCCCAAAGTGAAAGATTCGAGGACAACACCACGTAGTTTTGAATCACGGTCAGATGACGATCCAAAAGATATGAAATAAATACAAAGGAACTCTGCTAAGGAGTTTCTGCATATGGGTTACAGGAACAGTGGAGCCGAGTACTGTCTGCAGGGAGTAAAGGTAAAGGAGGGAGAAACAGTCAAGGATCTTGGGGTGATAATTCACAGGGATTTTAAAATGGGTCACCAATGTTCAGCTGCGGGTAAAAAGGCTAATAGGTTATTGGGGTATATTAAAAAGACTGTAACTTCAAGGGATAAGAATATAATCTTGTCATTGTATAAGGGTTTAGTAAGACCACATCTAGAATATGCTGTACAATTCTGGGCTCCATATATGAGAAAGGACATAGAATCAATTGAAAGGGTTCAGCACAGAGCTACAAAAATAATAAAGGGGCTAGCAAATTTCGACTATAATGAACGTTTAAGTAAGCTAAACATGTATACACTGGAAAGAAGAAGAAGGAGGGGGGATTTGATTCAGCTTTTCAAGTTTGTAAAACAAGGGGACACAGAGGGCTTAAATTTCAATAGGGATAACAGAACAAGGGGCTATGGGTATAAATTGAATAAGACACATTTTAATCGGGATTAAGGAAAAACTACTACTTTAATAGGGTAATAGACAGTTGGAACGCGTTGCCAGAAAATATAGTTAATTCAAAGGGAGTGTACAAATTTAAGACACAATTGGATAGTCAGTGGGAATTGGAGAATTCATAAACAAAGGACCAGCCTTGTTGGGCTTGAGCCTGTAGCTGGTCGTCAATATTTGTATTTGTATTTGTATTGAATTTATATTCTCAGTGAATTCTAATCAATTTGAATCAAAATCTTTTAGATAAATATTTTCTTCAAAATCTTTTGGTAATGTCTCTAAATTTGGTAATATGCTGAAGAAAAATTGTTTTCAAAAACCCATGAACTGAAAACTATTGGTAAGTCAGAAACAAACATAAAAATCAAACAATTCTATTTTCGTCGTTCCGTGTTCGGTTGTTCCAGACCCGAATAGAATGAATGGATCAGAATGAAGTATGATAAATGTGAATGTGCAGAAACTTCTAACAATGCATAACTCACCTGTCACTTTCCGTTGAGTTGAGATGCCTTCCTCCTGCTGCCTCTAAGAGCCAGCCTGGCGGAGAAAAATTCGAATTAGATTTCACCACAGGAAATTAACTTTTCCAAAAGACGTCATGACATCCGGTACACCGTACAACTCAACCCTCCCGGATCGCCATGAAAGGGGCGTTTTCCTTTTCCCGCCCCTTTCCTCCCCATTATTTTTCCGGGCCTTTTATTCTATTTTGTCCGGGAAAATTTATTAGGAAATAGATTTTAACTGTAGCCTGTTTATACGAACATCTCTCGGAAGGCAATCGTTCTCGGAAGCTCTTCTAAACGCGAGACGATTAAAACAAAGTGGCGCTGGAAAGTTCTTTTTCTGGGAATTGTTAGTTCTGGATTGGAATACGGTGGGAAAACGATTCCCGCGCGCGTCGAGTTTTCTTTCTTTCGAGAAATCGAAATGAAGATGGAAATGGCTGGCGTTTTAAAAGTTAATTTCCTGCATTATTGCGAATGTGGAAGAAGTCCAGCGACACTTCTCCGCCGAAGTTCTTCCTGGGAAGCTTTTCAATTTTGAAGACTCGTTTCTTTTCTGTTCTTACCCCGTCTTAAATTATAAGAAGGTTTAGTTATTCGGGCACTTGTATATAAATGAACGTGGCCACCAGAACTCTTGGAATTAGAATAGCTTAATGGGATTTCAGGGACGAACACGTCACTCATGAGACAAGATTCAGTTTTCTGGTTAAGG
Source organism: Metellina segmentata (assembly GCA_947359465.1). Lineage (NCBI taxonomy): Eukaryota > Metazoa > Arthropoda > Arachnida > Araneae > Tetragnathidae > Metellina > Metellina segmentata. The sequence goes on along the minus strand of OX375874.1, from coordinate 13,680,417 downwards.
AATTGCGATTCATGGTAATAAAAAGAAAGTGAAATGAATTTTTTTAGAATTACATATTTGCTTCAAAAGAAACGATTCCTAGCGCCAATAACCCTTTTGGTTTTTACTTTCTCTTCATCCCTCATTGTGTTGTCTGTCTGGTGATTGCTGCAGCTTGGTCTAATATAGCCCTTGCGCCATAAAACACTTAAAACAACCACCCAAACGCCAAGAAAATGTTGCATTAAACTTGCTGAAAAACAGACGAAGTCATACATTCTCGTCTCACTAGATCATGTTCTTCCTGAGAAGCTTCGCGATTTTGGAGACTCGTTACTTTTCCGTTCTTTCCCTTCAATTGAAAGAAGGCTTAGTAATTCGGCCGTTTATATAAATGAGCGTGTTCACCAGAACACTCTTGAAATTATAGTAACTTAATGGGATTTCAGGTACGAACGCGTCACTCTTGAGACAGGACCCGATTTATAAGTTAAAGAATTGCTATCCATGGTAATAAAAAGAAACGGTGAAATGGAGTTTTCAGAATTACACATTACCTCCAAAGAAACGTTTCCAAGCGTCAGTAAAATATTCTATGAAACTTGTCAAACATACATAGATGAAATCATACTCAGTTGTTTGTTATCTCACTTGGTCTACTTTGTCTTCTGAGTTTCATACGATTTTAAGAAGTTAAAGAGGATTATAGGATTAAAAAAAACTTCCCTGGAGTGTAACACTTATAAAAATATTTAAAGTTCCATAGAACTGAAGATAATTCTAGAGATTTCTACACATATATGAAATTTCGTTATTGCAGAAAAAATTCTAAAGAATTCTAGAGAAAACGAGCTCTGATTATATAGAAATGTATTTCTCTCTATATATACGATTCCATAGACTTTAGAGAAAAGTAAAGCGAAACAAAAGACACGAGCTTGTCTAGAGAATTCTATAGAAATTTATACAGACTTTCACTATACAAGTTGCTTTATAGAGCTAATCCTCTTAGCTACCTAGATCTACATACGTGGATCTCGATTCTTCTCTTAGCCTCGAAATCTACCTTTGTTTGATCACTAAATTTAAGCAAATTAAATGTACGGTTTCTTTCAAAGCTATTTCTGTGCCTAAATCCTTTCGCCACACTCAAAAATTCATTTCAATTCACGACGTTATAGAGGGAGGAGCTTTCCAAGATATCCTGTTCTGAAATTTCTGTTTTTCAAAACTTTAGTGGGGTAAGTAGGAGAAATAATTTATTGCAATGACTCTGAAATCCCTTTTAAGGCAGCGATCAGTATAATAGTTTTTAACACTACAATCTATTTTTTTGAGATTTGATCCAGAAAGGAAGATTTACTTGACGTTTTTGACGCAGCTTCACCAAATATTGTAGTCCTTGTCCATTATTTTTCCAAGTGCTTTCAACGATATATCTCGTAGAAAATCTGGTCAATTTTGCAAATGACGAGATACATCGTCAGGATAAACTTTCCTTTTACTTCAAGGGGAATAAAGATCCAAGTAGAAAAAAAAATGTTTCTTGGCAAGCGTTGCTCATGAAATCATTATTTTAGAGCCTCGCCCTCTTAATGTAAATAGGATCTCGCAGATAAATAAGCTTTAGTTATACAGTCCACTCCGTTTTTTTAATCTACTGCATTGCATGGGACAGTTGAATAAAGAAAAGTACAAAATTATTGATTAAATTCTGTTAGAGACGTTAGAATCGCATTCGAAAAACAAACCTAGTGACGTCCTGTCTGGAATACCCTTACATGGAACGCCGTTCCACCACAAAAACACCACCACCATTGGAGTTTACCAGAAAAAACCACCCATAGAACGCCTTACATATTCATTTTGAACAACAATTCCCAAACAGAACATTCACTTAGCCCGGCAAACCAATAATGAACCGAGCCAAGATCCTGTAATGAATTTGAGTTTGAAAGAAAAAATAGCCTCCCATAGAACGCTTTACATATTCATTTCGAACAAAACTTAGTTCCCAAACAGAACATTCGCTTGGATCTGCAGTCCAAGAAACAGTAATGAAATTCCGAACACAAAAGCTCGCCCAAACAAACCGAGTTTCTGCTGTTCCATTTCCAATCCGATGTACAAGCAGATTACAAGAAAATGAATAAAACGCGAGGAGTACGAAGCGGTTGAGGGGAGGGTAAAAAAACGCTCACACTTTTGTTTTCGCCCAAAACTATTTGTTTTCTTACTCCCCCCCCCAACCCCGAGTTACCGTCCCGTGACAGTTTGATTAATTACACCGGCTACGAAGCGGATTATTGATTATAAATTATTATCTCTCCAAAGGGATTCCAAATTACCCAGATTACCCTCCCCCCATTGTTTTCTTCCTCTATTCCGGTTTATCTCTGGGCCTAAATTGCGAGATAATTCGTTTGCTACGCGCCCCCCTCCGTATCCCTTTACCCCTCTCGTTCCGGGGGTATGTATTTTCATATCTGCCCGGGACTGTAAGATTCCAGATTAGGTATTTGTGTGTGCGGTCTCCCTCTTTCTAACACAAAGGGAGCTTGTATTTAAAATTCCGTTAATTAAGTTCTGGAATGGGGTGGTGGAAGGGTTGAGGGAGGGGGGAGATCTCGTTTGAGATCTTTCTGACGGGGGTGCGAGATCGGACGTTCTCCCTGCCGCCGTCAGACGATTATTTTATGTCGCAGGAAAGAAGCCCTCGAAATTAATTGCCTAATGATGTGGAAAAGTTGTTTCTTTTTGCAGACGAAAAATTAATTAAATCGTTTGCGCGTTTTGGGGGTTTTGTGTGCTGACGGGATGGGAAGCCCTTCTCCTTTTATCGTTCGAATACGTGTAGGGGATGCGGAGAATTGGAATGTATTGTATTTTTGTCCTCGGTCCATGTCGACTTTTTTTTTCTGTAGTTGTCCGACTGGGATACTGCGAAATTGTGTTTCTCGGTAAAATAAGAAATTCAGATCATCAGAAATTAATGAAATGTATTCCACGTGGTTGTTATTGTGGTTTAAATAAACGATCACATTTACAGAGCAATAAAACAAAAATTGTGCCGAAAATCAATATCTTGTGCAGCTAGCTCGTGCAGCGATGAGAGCCTGTACACGTCCTGGCATCGAATCGTACAGATTATGAATGTCATTCCGAGGAATAGCATTCCAGGACGCTTCTATCTGATGCTAAAGTTCAGCCGTACTCTATGCCCGAAGAGCGGTACGAGCGAGTCGCCGACCGATGTAATCTCAAATAGGCTTAAAGGAGACACGTAAGGAAAACCCAAAATTCTTATTATTGATTTTACATAACCTATTTTTTTAGTGACTAGGTGGCTCCGCACCATGCTCACTTTCGCTCACCAACTTTTTGAAAATACTATTTTTTTAGTAATTTCTACTACATTAAGACTTTTATCAAAACAAAAGTTTTTACCACAAACTCGTATATATTTTTTTAAAGCCAGTTTTATATCTGATGACAATTGAGTGAATTGTGATAATTCACTGAAAAATTATACATTTCTTGTTTGATAAACTGAAATAAAATATTTTATTGGATCAGTACTATTTTAAAATAAACCACCACGGTATAGTCCACACCTTTTTTCTATAGCTATTTTTTTCTGTAAACGAGTCTTTTTAATAGTGATACGCATGCGACGAAATTTAGCGATATTTTTTCTATGTGTTTCCTTCCAAGGTGTCACCACATGTTTTACATGAGGACCTGGATTTTGTCCTTTAGCTTTTGACAATTGGTAGAAAAACGAGGAGTCTAAACTTTAAGGGTATTTAAAAAGTTTGGGATAATCCTCGGTAGATACACTATGATATAATGTTGCATAAACGGAAGTTTTTATGGAAACCGAAACCAATGGCTGGCAGTCTATTTTGTAGTTGGTAGGTCAAATAAAAGTTAAAAAGCAGCTGTTAGCAATTTTCTTCTACTCTAAAAATTTGTCCACTTGTTCTTGAATATCTGATGCATCGTTTTATCCAATAAACCAAAAAAACATTAAAACATTTTTTTTCCCGAAATATTTGAGGTTCGGGTCTCCCTTAATGGACGACACATCCAGGGAACGTGCAGGTCATGGAATAATTGGAATCGATCGTGCCCCGAAGAAGGGTTGAACATTCCGAGCAACTTGTGGACGGGCATAGTCTTGCTGAAATACAGCTCCGGGAATACGTTGCAGGAGGGGTAAAACCTCCGGCTCTACAACTTCCCTGATGTAGCAGCCGGTGTTCAGGATCCCCACAGTTTGGAGTCGGTGAGATCGCCCATGGTATCCATAGCGCGCAATAACCATAAAGACAGTATGTTCGTACAGTATGACGCTAAATAAGACACTCCGGGAGAAGGCGTTCACACCTGTAGCGTCTGACGAGTACGCGTCCATCGTTATAGTCCAGATTGTAGCGGGACTCTTCTGAGAAAACGATTTGTTGCCAATCGGTACGCCATTGACTGTGTTGGAGAGCCCATTGTAACCGGAGGCATCGGTGGTTCAGAGTGAAGGAAAAACCTGCGCATAGGAATCCTTGAACGTAGCCCATGGCGCAGAAGACGTTGATGAACAGTAGAAGCAGACAATGACACACCTGTAGACGTGCTCCAATGGTTTACTAACACACGAGAGGACGCTGTACGGTCCGTCACCGCCATGCAGATGATGTGCTTGTCGTCCGGTGGTGACGCCATATCGCGTGGACCTCTGCCAGGGTTTTAATTTGTCCGGTTCTCCTAGGTATATATCTTCCACACACGCATCACTGTTGTGGCATTACGCCCGTGTTAGTGGCGATTTCCCAATACGAAAGTCCACCCTCATGGAGGTCGATCATGCGGGCCCGTTCGAACTCCGTTAGTTGCTCGTTGGCACTCTGCGTTTTCGGCGAGGCAAATTGACTTCTAATCATTCGTTTACAGCTGTCAAACGACGATCGCAAATTTCAACGCACCTTTACAGTGTTTTTTAAACACGGCTCACTTGGAAATTTAGAGAGTGTTTCTCGGCCCACACATGCGTGATCACTTCGTAATTATAATCATTTCCATATCCAAACCTGTTTTGCATTTCCTTCATGTTTCGCTTAACTTGCATGATTCCTTCATGGTGTTGCAATTTTCACAAACAGTAGTGTAATTTATGCAAGGAAGACTGCAGGTTTCCGAACGGATACATGTGTGTTAACTTCTCTGATGGTAAACAAAGCGTCTGGAATATCACGAAAATTTAAAAATTGAGGAAAAAAAACCACACAATTAACAAAAATCATACATAAAAAAAACAAGAAATCGTATTCAGAAGAAAAGAAAAATAAAAATTCTAAAATCACGCACACAAAACGTTTAATGCCAGCCAAAAAAATATACAAGCTTCGAAAGAAAAGCAAAGTTATTTTGAGATCTTTCGACTTTTCAGCTCTCACAGATGAATCGATGTTGGAACTGAGAAATTGCATCCCTTAAAGGATTTTGTGGTGGCAGTGTCTAGTCTTGGCAGTACTTGGGCACCAATGAAAGTTGTCTTGAAGAGATGGTTTTTCAACAAATGCCATACTTGTGAGCTCACAGCAAGAAGGTAGTGGATGGGATCACCTTCTCGTTCGCAGATGCACAGCGCATTTGTTCTAAGATGGAAACGTACTAGATATGCCAGGAATGGACCATGACTACTTACAAAAAATTGTGCTAACTTTGAGTTCTGGTTAACTAGGTCGGTTGAAATCCTTGGAAAGAATTGATGAGTGTATCTCCCTTTGTGGTAGAATCATACCATTCTGCTTGCCATTGGTTCATTACCAATATATCAATATAACTATAATTATCACCCAGGCCTCTTTAAACTGGATGTTAGGTGAGAAATCCCATTTGTTGAAGATTTCGCGAGTAAGTCTGCTTATTTCCTTCAATGTCAGTGTGTGATTTAACCCACAGTTGCATCAAGAAAATTTTCCTTGATCTCATTCACAATCTGGTTGTGTGAGAAGAGATTACCAAGAGCGGTAATACTTGATGCTCAACATATTTATGTCAAAGACAAACTATTTAACTTCAAAAGTTATCGACAGTATTGCAAATTCTGAAAGTATGTCTTGGTTTTAAATAAAGTAAGTGGATTAATTTTGATGTTTTATTTTGAATATGTAATACGTATTTAACCGATAATTGTATTTTACGTCTGTTTTTGATTTTACTGCAGTGTTCAAAATTCGGACAAAATGCCTGCAGAACAATTACAATTGCTTGGAGTTGTGTTGCAGAACAGTGAATATAATTCTGCACCTGGGAGACCGCGTAACTTCTCTGACGAAATTCGAAGTACACCTACGGCCATATTCACAAGTCTCGAGTTAACTCGAGGATCAGTTGATCCGCGAGTAAGAGTTAACTCGAGGATTATCAAAAACGGTATTCTCAAACGGCGTGTTAAGTGATCCGGGGATTAAAATGAGACGCTAGCTGTGATTGGCTCCCTCACGATCACGTGGTATTGTTTACATTGGTTACGACGCCCCAATATGCATTCGTACTGATCAAGCACGTACTTCACCGTATAATTGATTCCAAATTGTGAATAAATAGGACTCGCACAGCATTTTAATATGAGTTTGGGAAAAGAAATGCAAAGGTATTTATTTTCAAATTAAATTTTTATGCAAACCTAAATTTGGCAAGAAAGAATTGTACACAATGTCTTGACAGATGTATGTAATCTGATTATCTTTATACTTGTCAGTATGGGTGTGTGTTGGTGTCGTGAAAAGTAACTTGCATTGTCAATTTTCTTTCATTCGTAGTAAATCAACAGAATAATTTTTATTCTACGACGAATTTGTATCTGCCATGGTCGTTTTCTACCGTTCGCTCTCTCCGGCTTATAGGACAGAGGTGGCGCCATCTATCTTTTCGCTAAGCTGCTTGTTTAAGATTTACGCAGCTACCTTTATTTTCATTTTTCTTTTGAATTTCAATAAAAATATGTTTAAATTTTTCCATTTAAGCAATATTATGATGATGAGATGAGCTGCTATGTAGAAGTTGCTCCGTAATGACAGATCCAGTCCAGTCGTCGAAAGAATACTGCAATTGAGAATAGAATGAAATGTGTCCTCCATTTTGCTTTTCCAAAAAGATGGTACTGCGCATGCGTTAAATGTAACCCGCGAGTTAACTCGCCGATTTCGGAGGATCAAAATGTAACACCGAAACGGCAGTTTAAACCACGGATCAGGACTTGTGAATACGGTTTTTTCGATAACTCGCGGATTATCGTTGATCCTCGAGTTAACTCGGACTTGTGAATACGGCCGCTAAAGTCGAAACTTGTCTATTGGACTCCTTTAACCATTGCCATCCAGGGCACATTTTCTTTTGGTGTGTAAGGGCATCGTTACCACAAGGTACCCCAAGGGATATTTTCTCCGTTTGATTTTTACCCTCATCTACCCTTCAGCCTTTTCTATACCGCTCATTGTGTTTTTTGTCTTGTGTTTGGCGCCGCTTGACCACATATAGCCCTGTACCGTATCGACGAAAAAGTAAAACCACTTTCTGGGTTAAAATACTTATATTAAGAATTAAAGTTTTTACAGAATATGTACAGCTACAGTTTTATAATTAAAGACGATATCCATCCCCCTTACAATACAGCCTCCTAAAGATTAAAGTTCCCCAAATCGTCTGCGGCTAGCAACAGCCTCTCTCCAAAAATTGTCTCTTCCCAGCCCGCCTCCTCCAGTCGTCACTTCCGCAGTCGGACCAGGGGGTGGACTTCGGGAACGATTCCCGTTGTGAGCTCCCACGATTCTCGATAATGATTCTATATCTTTAAGACGTTACAGCCCCTAACACTATAAAACCCGAAAACAACCAACCTTTACCCTTTGTTCATCCTGATATGTTTTGTTTGGCTTTAAATGGCGTAAGGGCCATGTTTGGCAATGCTAAGCCAAACACAACACAGGCAACATCACGTAACGGACACGAACACACACCGATTCGGAATTTTTACTGGCGAAGCGCTTGAATCCTCTCAGAAAAACAAGTCAGGTCGGTAGTGGTAATTTAGTTAACGTCGTACTAGAGCAACACAACGGGCTATTGACGACGGTCCGGAATCAGTCCCTTAAGGGAAAGATTCGAGGACAACACCTCGTAATTTTGAACCACGGTCAGATGACGAAGCAACACCTGAGCTGGCACCCCACTCTCCAAACTTCCACGCCAACCCAACGTGAGGACTTTCGGCCACGACAGATTTAAGGTGCACCAGCCGCCTCTACACCATACGTTTACAAACATCCATGCCCGGACCCGGATTCGAACCAGGAACCTTCCGATCTAGAGGCTAACACCTTAACCATTATACCGGTTGGTCGGCACAAGTCAGGTCGGAATGAGTGCAGGAAAAACTCCCGTTCTGTTGTTGAAACACTACAGCCATCTACATTTACCTTGGTAGAAAGTTCCCTCAGAAAAAAACTGTATGAATTGTGACTCGGAAATCGAAAAAAACCGCACTATCACTAGCAGTTTGTCGTTCTTCTTCAGGATTACCCAAGAAATGTTCATTATCATCTTTTCTGATCTCACTTTTTCGGATTCGTACATCATCTTCCAACTGCGGATGTACGAAGGTTAAGTCAAAAATAATCCATACTTTCGCTAATAACACATCTTTAGGTTTGTCACACTGCCTTCTGCGTAAATATGGTTAGAGTTGGTGCAACCATGCTCACGCTACAGAAGTTTGATCGTGATTGAGTCAGTTTTCTTGCTTCGGCTTCAGTGTAAACATCGCCTCTCCGCTAGCAGTATACACCAAGGATGAATAAAGATCCGTCATCCGATTTCCAGGGTAGGAAGATGCGCCAGGGGCTGAAATTCATCGACTTCAACACAATACAAGGACAGTGCTCTACCTTATAGATGTGTGTATGGGTGGATCGAGAAGTTTAAAAGAAGCCGGACAAGGGTAGAGCACGAAGGTGCAGAACGCCCGTCAACCTCCATCACTGACGAGAAAAGAAGATTCAGCAAGCTCGAGAAATGGTTCTGATAAACCGACGTATTACCACCGACAATGTAGTGTGTTCTCTGCAGATTAGATGGACAAAATAGGGGAGGGGAAGCTGAGCATAAATGGTTGGATGACCAACCTTAAACTTGTTGAGTGGAATGTTAAGCGTGTAGGCCGCTGGACCAAGTGCATTGAAAAGGAAGGAGACGATGTAAAAAAATGACAAACTTGTTCAAATCCTATATTTGTGTAAAAAGATCGAATTAATAAAGTGCGTACAGTCTTTAACTTTCTCTCGTTTTCGCCGTCGTATCTGACTCGATGTGTTTGAGTATTGTGATAGAGTCATCAGGTCATGTTCGATATGCACGTTCGTCTGTGAGAATCGTTATTAGTGTTGTGTGATGTGTTGTACTTAAAAAGATAGAGCAAGTGTTCGAAATATCACCTACCTTAACTATTTCTCTGTATCTCAGACTCCTTGGTTGGGAAATCAAACTGGAAACTAAATGAATACCACCAGAAACTATTCACCTTTGGTTTCCAGAGGTCATATACTTTCTGTACTTATGTCCGTTTAAGTTAACTAGTAAAATTTCCAAACGTTTCCCAAAAGAATTTTCAAGAGTGGGTTCCTAATATCGCCTACCCCTGTTCCTATTACCACTCACCAAGATAAATGAGGAGCTACTATTAGAAACGATTTGCTAGTAGAGCATGCATACATACCTTTAGTATTTAATGTACTTTCAAGTCATATAAACGAAATTATGATGTGGAAACATTTACCTGGATATTCCCTGAATGGATTGGAAACAAAAAATATGTTGGTCACAGCCTCAAATACTTTAGATGCAATAGTGCTGTTGATATAATTGATAGGAAACTTGAAGATGGCGTTTCGTGTGGCAAAACCCTAGACCATCAAGGTAACCAAATAAACTCATAGATGTCGCGCATAGTAGCTTGCACACACGAGTAGGCGATATTAAGCACAGGGGAGATATTTGGTGCACCTACTCTATGTGAACGAAATTGTGCTTTGCAATTTTTACTAAGTCTAATAAATTACGTTTAATAACAATAATGAACATTTTGAAGATAGAAAAAATTGCGCCATAAAAAGCAATAACAACCAACCAGCCAATATTTAACATTTTAAAGATAGAATGAATGTAATATTGAATATTTTAAAGATAGAATGAAAGCAATAATGAATATTTTAAAGATAAAATGAACCCACTATTGAATATTTGAAAGATAGAATGAATGCAATATTGAATATTTTGAAGATAAAAAATAGGCAATAGGTAAATATGGCATGACACGTTAAATGACTTTAGTAATGCTTAAAAATTTCAAAGCCCTCTTAAAAATCATTTAATGGTTCAAGATAAAAACATTGTTTAGTTGAAGAAAAAAGTCGTAATCATGTAAGCTAAGAAATTTGCGTGTATTTTGATCACATTCTTGGGTCATTGTTCTTTTTAAAGAGTAAAATTTTAGAGAAGTATATTAATGCATAATAATATTTACAGTTCTGCATTTCATCAGAGTAGCCAATTGCATACAAGTAGTTTCTACCCACCATATAATGCAACATTACGTTTCCAAATTATTCAATCTTCCGAAAATTACTTTTATTCTTTTTGACATACCTTCCACGCACTTCAAATTTTCAATCGAACACAAAAATGAACAATCACCGCTGAAAAGCAAAAAGGGCCCCGCAATTGATCGAAAGGCTTGTCAAAAGTTTGATATATTCCGAAGACATAGTCGGGGCTTTCTAAGTTCTTGTTCTCAAGTCCACCGCTCAATCATGGCGTCATAATGCTTTCCGATATCTTGGCTTGTTTAGATTGTCTACCTGCAACAAGGGGAAACATGTTGCCATTCGCTGCCACCAAAAGAGTGATGTATGAAGATCGTTTTTTCCAATCATTTTTCCCGGACGAAGTTTTGCCGAGAATTATTCCATCGTCTGTTGTTGCTTGATAATTGGAGTGCGCTGGGCATGAAAAATCATCTGATTTGGGGGTAGCAAGCGCCATCGGACTACTTTTCATCAGATGTAAAAATAAAAAGACGCATTATTTTTTGTCAAGACAGCTTTGCAACATTCGTCATTCTGCTAAGCAAAAAGAAATGAAACTGGTTGAATATTTAAAGAAGACGAATGCTGTTTCGGCGATAAAAGACTTCCAGTTCGATTTGGAATCTTTCATTCTTTGGCTGTAAAGAAGAATGCAATCGAATTGCAATTTTTTTTCTTTCTCGCTGTGATGATGTTGGTATCTTTTGTTTCCTTTTCAGCTTAACGTGTCTCCTAATTTTATTTAAAACATCTTTTCTAGATTACATTTTGGTGTAACATTTTCGTGACCACATTGTGATTAATGTTGCGGATAATAAAAAATGAGGATTCGCAAGGACTAAGTTTGAATTTTGAGGAAAGTTTATTGCAATTTTTTATAGGTTACCAGTGTTTTTAAGGGAATACGACGCCACTGGTCAGTAAATATTATTGAAATAGAGTACTTACCTAATATAGGACACACGTTTACTTTTCCCCGAGAAACTATTTGATAGAACGGTACAATTTACACAGAAATAAAATTACAAAACAGAATGTTTGTGGTGCTTTGGTGTGGTCTATTTGCAGTACTTTTTTGTTACGATCGAACGAATGTCATACATTACCATCAAAAAACCAACTTTTACAGTGAAAAAGAAACTATAAAAAATGCAATGTCGGTCTATCTTTGTTGATGGTCAATAATTCAAAAGCTACTCAGTAAATTAAACAATTTTACTAACAAAATCTGACACTTTTTAGGAAGAGGTTTTGACTTAAAATAGGACAGGACTATGATACTATAGAGATTTATTTATCTTAACGAAAAATATGTCTGTTTATAAATTCCTTTCTTCTAAGTTCACCCATTTCACTGAAATCATTTCATTATTTGATTTTTTAGAAGCATACAGTATGTCGATTATATATGTTTTGTTTATCAAAATGTTAGATCCACTAGAAGATATTGTAATTTTAACATCACGCCAAAGGCCAATTGAAGGTATAAATTTTTATAATTTTAACACACGATTGAAATAACGCGGTAAAAATATTGTTAAACATTGTTATGCAAATTTGAAAAATACACTTTGACATACCGATAATAATTCACAACTAAACTTAAATTATCAATGTTATACAAAGAAGTGAAATTCTTTGTATCTGGCAACACTAGAACAAGTGTATTTAATTTTTAGATAGAATTTGAAATGTTCCGATGTTTACGAGATATGAATTATAAGACGTCGAAATATTGTTGTTAATTTTTGAGCATTACCAGTATGCGTTCCTCTTTGTAAATGAATTTTATTAGTATATATTTATAATCTTATCTTTAATAATTCCATTCAGAGTAGGGCCACAGTAGCCCGGTTGGAAGAATAATGGGTTGGCTACCTGAGAGAGTTGCGAGTTTGAATCCAACCAAAGTGTCGTGTATAAAGGAGGCTTGTGCACGATAAATTTGTCGTGGCCTCAAATATCCATATATTGACTCGGTGTTGAAGTTTGGAAAGTGGAGGTGTCATCTCATAGTGATTAAAATTATGGGTGTCCTCGGGATTGATCTCAGCCCGTCGCCAATAGACCGCTGTGCGACGTTAATTAAGTTGCCTACCTACTTTCATTCAGAGTAGTTGTGGAATTACTGTCTCCATCAGTAGACTTCCACTGTCGAGATCCTACGTATCGAGATAAATTGCTTGGAGCAAGTAGATGAAAATCTGCTAAACTTTGCTTCAAAATGTGAAAGAATAAAGATGTAATGCAAAAGAGATGGGTTACTTACCTCAGTCTAGAAAGACAGAAATTTAGAAATAAAATGTCATTCAAAGAGTACGAAGTTATTCAATAAACTGAGTAAATGGGAGAAAAAAAAAACCCTTATAAAAGGAAGAATGTTATTTCAAAATAATTTTTTACTCAATAAGTCTCAAGATGACACCAAATTAATCTTTTAAAAAATAATATTTTTACTAAAAATTTCCATTACCTATATTTCTAGAAAAATTTCAAAACACTTCTTCGCGTGGGACATAACTGGGATAACTTTGTGCGTGATGTAAGGAACAGAAATAAATCTTAACACTGAATTTTTATTGAACTTCAATAATGGCGCTACATCTTATGCCATTATATGTTTCATCTGTAAATGCTTACAACCACTGCATTTTATGAACACTAGAAATCTAGATATCTAGATTAGGCAGATTTCTAGTGCCTAATCTAGATCTCTAGATTAGATACTAGAAAAAGGCGACTCTGGTTCGATTCATTCCTGGGTGAATTCCGTTCTTCTGTGTCAGTAAAACATTCCTTGTGCGTGAGTTTCCATTTACTTGAAGTTGTACTAGTATGTCTTGTTCGGCGCAGCTTTGCTCGATAAGACGTTTGCGCCATAAACCCCAACCATGGTTGTTCAAAATGATGGATTTTCAGTATAAAACAAACCACCGGATAGGTAGTGTACCACTCTAAACGCGGCTTCTCTGATCAAGCCGACTTGAAGAATTCTTTAATTGGATTCAAGAATTTTGTAATTGGATTCAAGAATTCTTTAGTTGGATTCAAAAATTATTTAATTGGATTCAAGAATTCTTTAATTGGATTTAAGAATTCCTTAATTGGATTCAAGAATTTTGTAATTGGATTCAAGAATTCTTTAGTTGGATTCAAAAATTATTTAATTGGATTCAAGAATTCTTTAATTGGATTTAAGAATTCCTTAATTGGATTCAAGAATTTTGTAATTGGATTCAAGAATTCTTTAGTTGAATTCAAAAATTATTTAATTGTATTCAAGAATTCTTTAATTGGATTTAAGAATTCCTTAATTGGATTCAAGAATTTTGTAATTGGATTCAAGAATTCTTTAGTTGAATTCAAAAATTATTTAATTGGATTCAAGAATTCTTTAATTGGATTTAAGAATTCCTTAATTGGATTCAAGAATTTTGTAATTGGATTCAAGAATTCTTTAGTTGGATTCAAAAATTCTTTAATTGGATTCAAGAATTCTTTAATTGGATTCAAGAAATCTTTAATTTGATTCAAGAATTCTTTAATTGGAGACCATAAAACTCTTTTCAAGTGATCAAACTGTCCATAACTAACCCTAGAAGTACTATTACAGCACTTCATTTGACATCGGTCATAAAGTTATGGGCACTTGAAATAAACCCTTTTAATCTGACGATCGATCTAATAAATCTCAAGTCCCTTGAGAACACTCAAGATTCCATCGACAGGTGGTTTTCAGCTGAAGGCGGCCTGACTGGAAGGGGCCAGAGACCCTTGAGAACTGAGAGTGAGAGGACACGCTCGCTATTCTGCCGAATCTTTCTTGTCTCAAAATATCTGTAAAATTGCTGTAAATATCTGCTAAGCTGTAGGATGTTAGAATAAATGTTCTAGTGGTGAAACCCAAAGATCTTGTTCTTTTACGCTACCAATTCATTTCTGTCACCACACCATTTCATCGGGTATAGTAGTTAGGAAAGTAGTTGAATTAACTTCGAAAGTAGTCGAAACACAACGCGCTATTGACGACAGTTCAGGATCCATACCACAGGGAAAGATATCAACATCTCGTCCTTATGACCCAACCTACCCCTCTTTGATTATTAAGTCCACTTTAACCTCTTAAGGTCATACACGCATTATTCCATCACGTAACCTGTAGTTTCTTCAACTACTTCTATCTAGATCTAGACTTCTTGAACGATTGATTCCATACTAGGATTTTTTAAGTTAATAGATGTGATCTTTAGACATTATGTGTGTTGAAGGTTGTAAACAATAGGCACTACTCAGAAATCTCGTGACGTTTAGAGAGGCAAGTCATTTTCTGAAATTTTCCGCAAATGTTACATTCTTCAATCCGGAATTTGCAAAATAATCACACTATACGTTACATATGACGCAAAAGCTGTCAACAGTAAACTTCGGTTCAATATGAACATGTTCCACGCCGTCAATCGGCTGCTCTCTTTCATTTGTAAATAAACAAAATGGTTCAGACGCATGCCGTTTTCTTGGAACTTCTCCACGTTACAAAACACAATGTTTACGTTTCTCGAACACCGAGTCTGAATCAAATCGGCCATTAGCACTATGACCAAGAACCAAATCACTGATTGAAAGTACGCGGCGAAAACTGCTTCTGAGTTCGAGTTGTTTTTGAATTCGTCTTTCAAGAACATAACAGATGTAAACACGCGCACTGTCAACTTGAAAATAACTATAAAAATCGGAAACGACATGAATTTTTCCAAAATCCTCACCGACGACACTTGTTTCCTGCAGTTCTTCCAAGTCACCAACAGTTTTGAAGACGATATATGGCTGCTGACTCGATCACTGTCTTTGTGAATGAGGAAGCAGTTCAAAGAATACAAAACCATGATGGTAAAACTTGCTCCTTTCTCACAGCTATCGGTAATTATTTTCAGAGTTGCGTACACCGTTCGAGCAAAGCTATCATCCAAAGAAAACTTATAGGATCTGCAGAATGATGCTCCACTAAATGCCGTAACGATATCTACGACTACAAATGGTAAACTTGGCCACATAATTATACTCCAAAATACAGCAAAAGAAACATAAATACGATTGATTTTGTAACATTGATCACGCAACAAGGATTCCGTAAGCTTACAGAATTGCCTTCTGTTTCTGAAGGTATACCACCAGAGGATCAATTCTAAAGTTTGGTTAATAAAATGGACCATGGAATTTCGAGAAACAGCATTGCAGAGTGTCCTTATGACCAATGACTTAACCATCACAATATGATAGAAAACAGACATGGTATACCAAATCCAGTTCATGTTTGGGTGTATGCCAATCGTCATTAGCAAGTTGACAGGAAACTTGATTAAGAATCTTCTGAGAGAGTTACTTGCTTTATTCCTATAACATCCACTCTTTTCATACATGACTTAGCAGAAACTGCAAACATGGTTTTGAGCCATTAATTATATTTGTTCAAACTGTATAAGAATCCAAATAGTCATGCTTCAAAAATCAGTCATTCATGCTTCTTTATTTGTGTTCAAAACTGTTTTTTTGAAACGATCGTTGACCAGATTTAAATACGATCTTCACTTTGACAGCCGTTTTACGACCCTAATTAACGTTACGACTGAGGAATATTCAATTATGTTCAATTGAATAATCTTTCTGTCAGAATGAACTTCAGAAGTATAAAAGTTTAACGATCTTCATTTATGCCATGGTACGCATAACAGGCTTCCCATGTCACGAATAATCTTCATTAAATTATTTCATAGGTTGCCATGGAAATTTGTAATTAATGTTAAGATTAAGAGTATTCATTTACATCACATTTGAATTATTTTCGTTTTCTGTTCGTTGACAAAATATTGCTTATCTTCAGTCGCGTGAAAGTTTTACGATATTAATTTATGCCACGGTAGAACAGTTTTCTGATGTCACGAAGAAACTTCAGACCCTTGCTTTCATTTCAACTATCCGAACTTGCAAGGATGGAAACTCTACAGTTTTGCCATAATGAATAACCACCTGAGATCGAATTTAGTTCATTAGGTAGCTCAATGGTCTTCCGCCGCTATTTTAATTGGAAAATGTAATGCATAAAGTCAATTTTTTTTATAACTATCCAGGTACAAAATAGAATACTTCTTTAACGGAACACTTTTAAGAAGTCCTTTCATAGAAACGAAATGTGATGGTAATGTGTTAGAAAGATAAATATTTTACCATTACCAACTAATTTTAAGTACATAATTTTATTAGGTGCTACATATTTGATTCACACACTTGGCAGATTTCCTATTATACAACGGATGATATTCTGAGTAGATATTGAAATACATTAGAAAATACTTTTCAATTTCTGTTCATTCAGAAGCCTTCTATTGAAAAAGCTATACAAAGAAAAACAGATGCGAGATTTTAAGGATATGGCGCTATTCTTATTCGGTAAGACTCGTACCATAAAATATTGACAACTAAGAATTCGAAGACACAAAAGAACATCGATTTATATTTTTGTTTTGACAAAGTTTTATCGAGCGATATCAATGATCTTTTTATATTAAGAATAGGCATTCCATTATCTGAAACATTATTTTAGCCTTTTAAACTGTTTTAAGAGTACCGTTATTGTTAAAACGTCTTTTCAACACGACCTCAACCGAACGATATTTTGCAAAACCATTTAAAAAAATGGTTTGTTCCTTTTACTTCCATTCTATTTCACTGTTTATGGAAAACGTTAAAATCGACAAAGGAATTGTAACAACATTAAGAAGCGTTCTACCGTTATCAAGTCCCTTCAGAATTATATCTCAAAGAAACGCAAAAATGGCTTTGAGAACGAATTTTTCTTGTCTCGAAATTCTGTAAGAATATTTCATGGCTATACGAAACAGGCGATAGGAGTCGGAATTCATTACTCTAATGCGTTAATCTTTCATACGAAAGGAAACAGTTTGGCATTGTAAATTTTTGGTATGAATTGTTCATTAAAGTTGCACACCAACGGTAAAACATTTCTCATTCCAGAACAAGGTCTTCAACAGTATTTTATGAGCAAAAAATGGTCGGTTGTGTCGAGGACACAAACCATAGTTTTGACGTGAATGATAATGACTGGCCTGATGTTGGTTTGCGGACTGAATGAGTCAGAAGTTTGCACGAGATAGTTTAGTGTGAATATACAACAGTCATTTTATACTTTTAACTATTGAAAGTGCAGTTTGATATCATTTGTTGAGATATTGCTGCTGTCCAATTTAAATTGTTGCGCAGTTTGGTAGCTTTCGAATTGCACCACCTACACCGTCCTCACTCCACGCAATCCAAAGTTACACGAGCCGAAAGGTCACCCAGCCCTGTAGAATTTCGACATATTGCGACTCCTCTCCGCGCATAGTGCGCATGCGCACTCAGTCCAGATATCATGTATAGGCGTATACATTTGCGAGCCGAAGCGTTGACGAGCCGCTCGTGAACTGTTCGTTGAAATTATTTTCACCACGAACTTCTAGCGATCCATGGGAAAGGAAGGAACCAACAACGAACCACCAAGGTCACGCCTCGTCAGCCTCCGGTGATGACGATGGAGCCTGGAGGTTCGCGAGCAGAAAGAAAAACTCAAAATCCAAATCTGAACCAAGGATGCCTTTGTGTTCGTCGAAAAACCGCCATGAAGCGTATAGACACGAGCGGCTCACGAACAGCCCAAAACCCCGTCCAAATCATGAGAACTAGAGGCTCGATAACGGTTCGGTTAGCACGAGGTTCGCAGATGTATCAGCGGCTTATTGTTTCATTGCAACGCTGGAGTTTTAACGAATGCCCCTCGGAGCCCGAAATTTAAAATTAAATCTAGAATATTTTTCAATAATTTTATTTCTTGTCATGTCGGATTGAGGTGGGAATCGTTCTTAAAATGATCGTTTTTACTTTATGTTTCAGTATCTTTTCTTAAGTTTTCAGTACAGTAAGGATACGAAAAGAACTGTCAAGGGATACGCCGTGCTGGCCTGTCTAGTTAAACATCTTTTCACCGGAATATGTTGCTGAACTATTTTATTTACATATGTTTAACTTTCAATAGCGTCAAATAAGACGAAATAATTATTTTACAAAGGACACTGAAAACGTAACGAGACTAGCCATTCATAGAAGTGAGTTCCGATTAGGATTTGTCACATCTGATTAGTTTTAAAGCGCTCGTGTTCACCATCACTTGTCACCAATGAGTCAGAACGTGATACGAAAATATAGCTTCCATTTGGTCGTATAAAGCACAAAGAGTACTTCATGGTTAAGATTCGTTGCAGTGCTATGAGAACTATTTTCAGTGTAAACAAATAAACCAAACGGAAGTTGGGGATTTTACAAACTGTTTTATTTTATTTGCTCTCGCAGGTTACGTAACGGGGTTATCTTAAAATGTGGCTTATCGACATTGTTTTTGATAATGTAATTGGCGCTAACTGATAAACTATTATTGAATTCGAAACTCATATTTTGGAATTTCTGCTGAAAGTACAGGGTGATCACAAATTAAAGTGAGGTAAAGCCCTCTAGCGAGTAATGTATTGAACGAAATGTAACAAAATTTGGTGGGGCGTACACAATAGAACATGAGATTTCGATTTCTAAAAAAAATTAGTTCCAAATTTCGCCTCCAGGGAATATTTTGGCGCTGCAAAGTATAGTAGTGTGAATGATGAATGAGTAAATGCCAAATGCGACAGTACACATATTTCCACGGCGACTCTCAACATGTCAGAAGTGATTTGTCTCACGTGTAACGTTATTCGATCTTTCAAAGTTGCAGTATAGGGGACATGTCCTTGACACACAACGCTTTTAAGAAACCTCACAGTAAAAAGTCTCAAGGATTGAGAATGGGTGACCTCGGTGGCCATGTTGTGGGAAACGCACGACTACTGATTCTGCAACACGGAACGCGATTATGCAAATTAGTGCATTTTACTCGGTAAACAATGCCAAACTTGCTCATGGAGGCGACATTTGGAACACATTTTTTTTAGAAATCTAAATCCCATGTTCCTCTGTGTACGTCCACCAAATTTTGTTACGTTTCGTCCAATACATTACTCGCTAGAGGGCTCTGAACAACACAGCCAAAAGTCACAAGGATTGAGAATATGTGACCTCGGTGGCTATGTAGTGGGAAACGCACGACTACTGATTCTGCAACACGGAAAGCGATTATGCAAATTAGTGCATTTTACTCGGTAAACAATGCCAAACTTGCTCATGGAGGCGACATTTGGAACACATTTTTTTTTTAGAAATCTAAATCCCATGTTCCTCTGTGTACGTCCACCAAATTTTGTTACGTTTCGTCCAATACATTACTCGCTAGAGGGCTCTGAACAACACAGCCAAAAGTCACAAGGATTGAGAATATGTGACCTCGGTGGCTATGTAGTGGGAAACGCACGACTACTGATTCTGCAACACGGAAAGCGATTATGCAAATTAGTGCATTTTACTCGGTAAACAATGCCAAACTTGCTCATGGAGGCGACATTTGGAACACATTTTTTTTTTAGAAATCTAAATCCCATGTTCCTCTGTGTACGTCCACCAAATTTTGTTACGTTTCGTCCAATACATTACTCGCTAGAGGGCTCTGAACAACACAGCCAAAAGTCACAAGGATTGAGAATATGTGACCTCGGTGGCTATGTAGTGGGAAACGCACGACTACTGATTCTGCAACACGGAAAGCGATTATGCAAATTAGTGCATTTTACTCGGTAAACAATGCCAAACTTGCTCATGGAGGCGACATTTGGAACACATTTTTTTTTTAGAAATCTAAATCCCATGTTCCTCTGTGTACGTCCACCAAATTTTGTTACGTTTCGTCCAATACATTACTCGCTAGAGGGCTCTGAACAACACAGCCAAAAGTCACAAGGATTGAGAATATGTGACCTCGGTGGCTATGTAGTGGGAAACGCACGACTACTGATTCTGCAACACGGAAAGCGATTATGCAAATTAGTGCATTTTACTCGGTAAACAATGCCAAACTTGCTCATGGAGGCGACATTTGGAACACATTTTTTTTTTAGAAATCTAAATCCCATGTTCCTCTGTGTACGTCCACCAAATTTTGTTACGTTTCGTCCAATACATTACTCGCTAGAGGGCTCTGAACAACACAGCCAAAAGTCACAAGGATTGAGAATATGTGACCTCGGTGGCTATGTAGTGGGAAACGCACGACTACTGATTCTGCAACACGGAAAGCGATTATGCAAATTAGTGCATTTTACTCGGTAAACAATGCCAAACTTGCTCATGGAGGCGACATTTGGAACACATTTTTTTTTAGAAATCTAAATCCCATGTTCCTCTGTGTACGTCCACCAAATTTTGTTACGTTTCGTCCAATACATTACTCGCTAGAGGGCTCTGAACAACACAGCCAAAAGTCACAAGGATTGAGAATATGTGACCTCGGTGGCTATGTAGTGGGAAACGCACGACTACTGATTCTGCAACACGGAAAGCGATTATGCAAATTAGTGCATTTTACTCGGTAAACAATGCCAAACTTGCTCATGGAGGCGACATTTGGAACACATTTTTTTTTTAGAAATCTAAATCCCATGTTCCTCTGTGTACGTCCACCAAATTTTGTTACGTTTCGTCCAATACATTACTCGCTAGAGGGCTCTGAACAACACAGCCAAAAGTCACAAGGATTGAGAATATGTGACCTCGGTGGCTATGTAGTGGGAAACGCACGACTACTGATTCTGCAACACGGAAAGCGATTATGCAAATTAGTGCATTTTACTCGGTAAACAATGCCAAACTTGCTCATGGAGGCGACATTTGGAACACATTTTTTTTTTAGAAATCTAAATCCCATGTTCCTCTGTGTACGTCCACCAAATTTTGTTACGTTTCGTCCAATACATTACTCGCTAGAGGGCTCTGAACAACACAGCCAAAAGTCACAAGGATTGAGAATATGTGACCTCGGTGGCTATGTAGTGGGAAACGCACGACTACTGATTCTGCAACACGGAAAGCGATTATGCAAATTAGTGCATTTTACTCGGTAAACAATGCCAAACTTGCTCATGGAGGCGACATTTGGAACACATTTTTTTTAGAAATCGAAATACCATGTTCCTCTGTGTACGTCCACCAAATTTTGTTACTTTTCGTCGAATACATTACTCGCTAGAGGGCTCTGAAGACCTCACGTTAATTTATGATCACCCAGTATTCGGTAAACTATCCAAATGAAAATAAAGTCCACAAAGAAATACTTTTGAACAATAAAATTAAATCCAAAATGGTTATCTGGACGACGTAGCTTAGTTGGAAGAATAACTGTTTAGCAACTGGAGGGATGCGAGTTCGATACTACATTCAGCCAAATACCGCAGTGTGGACGAGGGCTGGTGAACGTTAAATCTGTAGAGACCTCAAAAGTCTTAACGTTGTCGTAGTGTAGAAGTTTGGAGAGTGGGTTGGACGTTAAGGCGTTGTTCTCTGAATTTGATAGCATTTCAAAATTATGAGTTGTTGCCCTTGGACCTTTCCCTTCGGGTTGTATCCTTTACCATCGTCAATAACCCGGTGTTGCTTTAGTGCGACGTTAATTAAATACCTACTTCCCAACCAAAATGGTTGTCGCGATTGAGTGTACAAGTAAGCGAAATGGTTTGCAGCCGAGATCATTTCAAGTTCCTATAGTGCTTGTGAACGATCAAAACGCCAAATACCGTTTCTGTTTGTACCTGTGCGCATTGATATTTCGTGGGAATCAATTTGTTTTTATTCTTTGAACGTCCGGTGTGGCAACAATTTGTAAAAGTCTTTAGTTTTTTTTATTTTTAATTGAGATGAACGATTTCTACAAGTTTATCGTCGAACTTTAACAAACGTTGATTTATTTGTGAAAGCATTTTCTAAAGTTGTCATGGTTTGCTACGACAGTCACTTTTTTGTTTCCAAGCTACATTACACGAACAAATACAACTGAAAACTCGGAAAAATTAAAAAATAACGATACCCTTAAAATAGTTGTAAACCACGGGTTGAAACACTTTGACACCTCAATTTTACTACCAATAAATATCAAAATGGAGTAAAAAAAATTCATGAAGATTTGTTGATCTCATTGATCTAAGATCTTAGAAATAAATCTGGCAACAATGTTCTTACTGTGCTCGTAATCAGCATAGATCTGGTTAAATATTCCATTTATTATTCCGTTTTTCTTATTGCTCTTAGAATTACAACAACGGAAAAAGACAAAAAAACATCCAAGATATAATTCCAATTAAAAGATCATTTTTAAGAACTGCAGGAACAAGTTTAAAAGTGAACTCATTTGCATGCTTTGCCGCAGGAGACGAGTAAAATAACATTCGCCGAGGAAAAAAAGTTAAAATCTAATGAAACATTATTTAAAATTTGTACTTTAATTAAAACTACAAGAATGTGTAAGTACTTTTTTTCTGCGTTTTTTGTCTTAGTAGAAGGGAAGAAACTGCATATTAAAAGTATTTCTTACATAAGGTTTCGGCTTGGTAATTAGGTGAGATTTTTTTTCCGTTTTCAAATTCTCGTTAGGAAATACTTCGTTAGTTTATGATTACTCATTGAATAATGTTATTTCGCTATGGAATCATGATCGCAAATGACAGAAGTTTTTTTAAGCTTTATAAATAAACCCGCTGCTTCTTTTTTTATGAGGAAGAACTTTTAAATTTATTTCCTGGGAACATTCCACGAATTTTCTTTTGGAATTAATAAGTGTTGCATTTTAAAATCTATTCAATCATATTTATAGCGATGTGCTTTTTCTGTGACCTTAATGTTAATTAAATTAGATTTTATTTTTTAAGATTACTTTTTTTTTTTGCACTTTCTCTTTTGCAAATTGCATCGATCATTTTAAGTTTGGAACTAACATGGAGTGTATAAGCGTTTCAAACTGATGTCTTCTGTCTTTGAATGATGCTGTTTCCTGGAAAGCATATTGACTCGCAATAGGCGAGTTCATCTGCGTATTCTCTGGTTGTTTACATCTGGAAATTGTCTTCGTAATTTATTGTCTCTAACATCGCGATTCTTGTAAATTTTGTCAATTCGCAAGTGTGATTTCAGTCTAAAAATTCGATTAACGGAGGAGACAAGAGAACGACTAGCCTAGAAAGAATTATTTCAATCGATTTCAAAGCAAATTAAATTTTCTGAACAGCATATATAATGAATGTTGGTGAACTTAGAATGGAAATTTTTGTGTTGAGTTCTACGAAGGATTAACTTCTGACATTGGTATTTAATAAATTATTCTCCCCCAAAAACGGATTACTACTGTCAGCTCCATCCTCGCATTAACACCTTCTCTCCTTGGAGCCAGGGTAGCCCCGGTAGAGTCACGACTTAGCAACTGAATGATTACAAGTTCAGAACTGTCAGAAATTCTGTCAATAGCATCCCTTCTGATGCCTTGGTCATCTATACGGACGGTAGCAAACTTGAAGACGGTAGAACCGGGAGTGGTGTTTTCATCAACAGCGCTGAGGACAAGGTCAAATGCAGCATCCGAAACCCTGACCATTGTTCAGTCTTTAGATCGGAGATTATAGCAATTGGTGCAGCCCTTAATTATGCACAGTCCACTGATAAAAATTGTATTTGGATTTTGACTGATAGTAGGAGTGCTATACAGTATTTCAAAAATTGGCCAAAAATATTTAATATCCCAGACCAGAATATTCTGAAGCTTCTCTGCGAGAATGGCCTGAAAACACCAATAAGCCTTCAATGGATTCCATCGCATATCGGGGTGTATGGCAACGAGACAGCCGATGTACTCACCAAGAATGGTTGTGATCTCCCTATGGACTGTTTGAATCGTCTCACTCCCACTGAGGTCCACTCCCTGGGAAAACAGCGTTTGCTTTTCGTGTGGCGCCGTACGCCATCCCACCATTGGTATGCTGGCAATCGTCCTGGACTATCAATCTCATGCTGTGGACCTCGGCCTTTCCAATCCATGGCCAGATTTCGAAGTGGCCATCTTAAAAGTATAAAATTTCAGAACGGGGAGAAAATTTCCCCTCCTTGTTCCTGTTCCCTACCTGCCAGTCCTGATCACCTTCTTCTCTGTCTTGGCGCTCCGTATAAGCAGCTGTTGGTTGATCAGGACTTTTTGCAAGTATATGGGGATCTGGCACGACGGGGCCTTCTTGACCTGGTGTAGGCTTTCCTACACCAGGGGGATGTGCAACAACAGAACTAAATTCAACCAAAGACATTGTGTACCTGGGTGGGGGGCTGGTGTACGTTTTATCCGTCGTGGTCTCAAATTCCTCACGTTGGCATGGTATGGAAGTTTGGAGAGTGGGATGCCAATGCAGGTGTCAACTTCTGATCGTGGTTCAAAATGACGTGCGTTGTCCTCGGATTTTTCCCCTTGTGGATCCTGGATCTTCGCATCCGTTGAGTTGCTCCAATGCGATGTAACTTCATTGACGTACCTTTCCTCTTACTTATTTCCGAATACATGCGATTCGCTTTCTTACAATCTGGTCGGCAATACTCATGAAGTTGTACACTGTTACTGTTATTTATTCTATGACAGTTTCTTATCCATCGAATTTTTTTTAACGTGTTAACAATTAATACTGAAATTGTCAAAAACTGAATTCATTTTGCTTTTTTAAACTGCACCACGGCAGTATATTTTATTTTATATCTATTGATTAAATTATTGATAAATCGATCAAAAGCTTTCCTCTGCAATTATTTATTTTAAATTTAATTTGAACGAATTTGAACTCAGCAAGAAAGAAATGCAAAGGATATGTTGCTATTTTCTCTCATTTACAAGTTGCAATTTTTCAAGTTTACAATTATCAATACTTTTCTATAAGTTTGGCTTTTATTCTTTTAGCTTAGTCGAAGCATAAAACTCGTGGTATAGAGCTGTCTATCGACGAAATTTTGAACAAATTTTTTTCTACAGCCTAATTTAATAATCCCTTGCCATGCTATCAGGGACTCAGACGAAGAGCAAAGGGATACAGAAAATGAAACAATGAAAATGATCAAACACAATGTCTTTAACTTTTATGGCCATATTTTATAAAGCGCTATCTATGCAAGATAAACTGCGAACCAAATGGATTATCACGTCATTGCATAAATTCAATTGACAATTCAAGGTTATAAATTCAATCAAATGAACGATTTTTCTGAAATGAAAGTCATAAAAGGGCAATTAGAATATCCTTCTTTATCAAAAATACGTGCGTATTTCCGTTTTTTGTAGTCACATTAATATGGTGTTTGTACCAAATGGATTATCGCGTCATTGCATAAATTCAATTGACAATTCAAGGTTATAAATTCGATCGAATGAACGATTTTTCTGAAATGAAAGTCATATAAGGGCAATTAGAATATCCTTCTTTATCAAAAATATGTGCGTATTTCTATTTCTTGTAGTCACATTAATATGATGTTTCATTGCATCCCAAAATTTCTTTCTTGCAACCCATTAGGTCTTATGCTCCCCTCTCCCAAAAATAAAAATTGAAGAACCTATCAAAACCTAAATTTTTATCAGAAGATTCAAAAATAAAACATCGTCAGAATGTTTCGAAAACCATGTTTTTCGGAAGATGTGGCATATAATTTTAGATTAGGCGTTTATGGGTCCTAGTTTTGGAAACCTAACGAGCAATAAAAGCCCACCCGAATGGCACTCCTACACAAAATATCACATTTTCAAGGTTAGTTTTATAAGAATGCAATAGATGGCGCTTACTGCCTGTCAGCGAAATTCTGACTACCAACAGCTTTTTAGAAAGTGCACTCTCGGTTCTTTTTACGTTTGATTAATTAGATTGAAAACAAACGAGCGAGAAAAGTTGTGAAGAGAGAATTATGGTAATTTGAATCCTTCAAAGTAATTAAAAAAAATTTTGTTGAGAAAAGGAAAATTTTAATTAGTCTCATACAGAAAAAGCAACGATTAATGTTTGGATCACTACAGATAAATTCAAAATAATAATTGAGAAAAATTTCATTTAAACATGTTTAAAAACTTATAATTAAAAAATTTTATCGATCAACAAAACAAAAAACTGCGATTTGATTTAGTATATATATATATATTTATATATATATATAAAATTTTAACACAAAATTATAAATATATATATATATATATATATATATATATAGTACTTTAGTTTTGTATGTATTATAAATTTCCTGCACTTTTCTTTTATTGCAACTTCAATGGAACGATAAATACTGAACATTTTAAATACAGAAATAATCGTTTGCTACTGTGTTACTCGTTCCTATGTTTTCCTATTGAATCACTCGTTTGTTTATATTTCTTTGTGATCCGTCTAGAACATTCCATGTAGAATATTTTAACGTAGAAAGTAGTTCCATGAAGAATTTTACCTATTCCATGTAATATCAATTACGTAATTGCACTTATACTTTCTACTAACTATAGGCGACGAATACTTAACAGTTTTAATGCAGAGAAAATCATTTGCTACTGCATAACTCGTTTAAACAGTGGCTCCCAAAAGTGTTCGTACACTGACGAATTTCAATGAAATGCAGCTCTATTAATTAATAAAAACTAATATTTCACAATGTGGAAATTAAAAAAAAAACTAAAACTACATAAAGTATTTTAAAAACATAGTACAACTTTTTTTTTGAAAAATCAATAATTAAAAATTAACAGAAAAGTTGCGTAACAAAAATCTTGGTACACTTAAAAAAAAATTCTAAAAAATAGTAAATGTTGTAACATTATGGTAAATTAGTACTCAAAGCTTTTAAAAAACGTTATTGAACCCACCATCGGTGACTAGATATGCCGCAAGTTAAAACATATTCATTCCTATAATACCAATCATCACTTCTCATATCCTCCCCCCCACTTTCCAATTTAAAAAACTTCAGTTCCCAGTTCGTTTCAGTTTCACTGTTAGCATCAAGAAGGCACAATCACTCAAAGTCATAGGACTCGGTCTCATTAAACCGCATTTCTCCCCTGGTCAAGTGTTCGATTGGATACCTTTTTACTTTTTATAAATAGATATCACTTAAATTTCTTGCTGGATGTGGTTATTGTAATAAGTGTAGAGGTATACTCTCTCGGAAAAAAATAATCAAGTATAAAATGCTAATTTTTTTTTTCTTTTCCTCTCACACATGGGACAGACTTATTTCATTCAATTTAATTGTTTCTAAAGTTACATTTCACTTCTACAAACATTGGTAATATAAAAAATTCACATAAGCAGTAAAATAATTTACTTTGTGCTCAACAAAATTATAAAAAATACCTTTTTGGTGTTTTCATCTATTTTATTTAAAATTCAAAATTACCTCAACTTACAAAAATATTTCTAATTTTTCTGTCTCCATATTATCACAGTAATTTGGGGTTAAAAGATACAGCGTTGGCCAAACCAACACATTTCATTGTTGTGTTAAAAAAATACCATTTAAGTTGTAACATTTAAAAAATAACACTCATTTTTTTTCTGTTTTTAGTAAAATAAGCATTTTTTCTCACTCCTTTCACTATTCAATTTTCTTAACTGCCTTTTTCAAAAACTTAAAACTTTTAATTCTTAGAAAATACAATTGTTTGGCATTGCAGTAAAATCTATATATATAATCCTCTTACGTGGCACGCAAAAAAGACGTTATTTGTAATCGCGTTTGGCAACACTGTACGATTGTTTGTTTATCGCGAAGTCTCGCGCATCGATTGAATTTATAGCGTTATCGGATGAAATTTTATTGAAAAAAAAAAGGAAATTTTAATGAGCTGTTGCAGTTAGTTTATAATAGAAATCAAGGAAAGCGGAGGATCTTTTCAGGGCCATTTAAAAAACGGTCCTTTTCAGGGCCAACAATTATAGTTCAACAAGACGCTTGCACTACAACTTTCGGCAACAAACTCAATGAAAAAGTGTGGGTCGTTTGAGTGCTGGGAAAATGTACACACAAAGAACATGCTGGGTATTCAATTTCCAAAGCAACGCTCACATTTCGAGTCAAAATTTGCACAAAGTTTTCATTTGAATTCTGATTTTAGAGATACTGTATATATTTTTTCTGTAAAACAGCAAATTTAGATTTGAAAAACATTTTTTTGGTAACATATTTTGTAAACAATCCCTTCTGCTAGGACACATGTCTTCATTGAGGCGAGCGAAGCGAGCATAGGTTCGCGCAGCGAAACAATGAGGATTGCGAAGCAATCCTCCGGGGGTTAGCGAGCAGGGGGCAGGCCCCCTAGTGTGTATAAAATGGATTATAAAAATAATACAACAGTCAAGAGAAATTCTACAAGTTTTTATTAAAAATTTCAACGAATTTTAAATCTGAGGAAATTTGTAATTTTAATTAACATTACACAATGGGCTATTGACGAGGGTCTGGGATAAATTCCCTAATTGAGAGATCATAGGTCATTTTTAATTTTCGTACTGTAGCAACTCAACGTGCTATTCACAACGATCCCAAATCAATTCCCTAAGCAAAATATCCAAGGTAATTTTTAACGTCGTACTATAGCAACTCAACGGGCTATTTACTACAGTTCAGGATCAATCCCCTAAGGAAAGTATCCGAGAAAATCGGGTAATTTTTAATTAACGTTCTCAAGCAACACAACTACCTAATAACTAGGGTCGGAGTTAAATCCAATAAGTAAAATATACGTTTACAATATCGTGTAATTTTCAACCACGGTCAAATAATAACAACACCTTAGATGGCACCCCACCCTCTAATAGATTGTGACGTCACACCGATTGGATCTTTTTGCAATTCCAATTTCGTCGCATTTCACAATGACTAGGGCATCACGGCGTTGTCCGTCGTGTTGGTTTGCGAAGCAAACCAAATGGGTATGCGTAGCAAACACCGGTGGTTGGCAAACGTTCATAATTAACACACCTAACCCCACAAAGTACAGCACGGGCAACGCCGTGCTAGTCATTACTGATTTTAATTCGCTTTTCGTTTTAACGTCGTGTTTTAGCACTCTAACCTCCAGTTCTCTCCAAATGTGCTCTATTGGGTTTAAATCTGGCGAGCGATGTGGTGTTTTCAGAACTTGTGGGCAATTATAGAGACAACAAAGGCGAACGTTAAGAGACGTGTGCTTAGGATTGTTATCTTAATAAAATACAAAGTTGTTTTCAATACCTAAATTTTGGGCTGATAATTTAAAATTGCCTTTTAAAATATTTAAATAAAAACCATGATTCATTATGCCATCCATAAATACTAAATTACCTAGCCCTGATGCTGACATGCACCCCCACACAAGGACATCTCCACCGTCATGTTTTACTGTTTCAACTAAGTTCTTGGGATTAAGTTCCTCTTTTTTAGTTCTCCATCAGAACCAAAAACGTTAAATAAACTTTCATCATGATTCCAATACGTTTCGGGCTTATCTATATATATATTTCTCTTACGTGGCACGCAAAAAAGATGTTATTTGTTACCGCGTTTTGGCAACATTGTGCGATTGTTTGTTTACTAGGAGCCTCGCGAGTCATTTGAATCTATAGCGTTATCGGATCAAATTTTATTGAAAAAAAAAATGAATTTTAGACGAGCTGTTGCGGTTTGTAATAGAAATCTAAGAAAGCGGAGGATCTTTTCAGGGCTATTTAAAAAACGGTCCTTTTCAAGGCTAACAATTATAGTACAACAAGACGCGTGCACTACAAATTTCGACAACAAACTCAGTCAAAAAGTGTATGGGTGGCTCGAGTTCTGGGGAAATGTACACACAAACAACATGCTGGGTATTCAATTTCCAAAGCAGCGCTTACATTGCGAGTAAAAATTTGCTCAAAGTTTTCATTTAAATTCTGAATCCAGAGGTACTGTATATATCTTTTATGTAATACAACAAATTTAGATTTGAAAAATATTTCTTTGGAATATATTTTGTAATCAATCCCTTCTGCTAGGACACGTGTCTTCATTGATGCGAGCGAAGCGAGCATAGGTTCGCGCAGCGAACCAATGAGAATTGCGAAGCAATCCTCCGGGGGTTGGCGAGCGTTAGCGAGCAGGGGGCAGGCCCCCTAGTTTATCATTGATTTTGCGAAGGAAAGCCTAAGCTTTCTCTTTTTCACACTTACAAAAAATTTTCTTCGGGCAGAACGCCCATTTAATTCAGTTAATCTGATCACTCGACGAACAGTTTCAGAAGAAATTGAAGTAGAAAATGTTTCTATAAATTATGTAGAAAGTTTTACAACACTTAAACACGGATTTTTCACAAATTTTCTAACTATAAATCTCTGATCACGTAGAGTTAACTTTGCCGGAAGACCTTTTCTTACCTTATTTTCGATCGGATATTCGTCTTTAAAGCGTTTTATCACATACTGCACCGTAGAATGGGATAAATTTGCTAATTTAGCGTATTCCGATCTGATTTACTACTACTATCATGAAAAATAATCAACTTTCGAATGCTGTTCGTTGTTTCCTTACAACTAGGAGCCATTTTTAAATAATAAATAGAATATTACGAAGTAAGCAAGCAATGATTAAGGCCATACGATATTTAAAATGTCACCACGATGCAAAATTGAAAAGAAAGCGATTGACGATAGTTTTATTTATGAACTAGCAAAATACCCGACCTTACTCGGTTTGAATTGGTTTACTCTAGATTGAAGAGATAATCAAAATATATAATGACTTACGTTTTTTGTAAAATAAAAATTTATTTTAACATCTTTCGCAATCTTTATATTTTCTACAACTTACTTTGGACACAAATCCTACACATGCATGTCCATTCATGTAATACATTTCACATACATCGCACAATTGCTGTATGACGAAGCTACAAAATGACGAAAGGTGATACTAAGGTTACTACTATAAAAGACGATTTATAGGAAGATTTGGAATTCCCTTTCTTAAGTTATTTTAATGTTCAACTCAATTAATAAAAATTACGATTTATGGCGAGTGCTCTCGCACTCATAGTCAACAAAACAATATTTTTTTACTTGTGGCACTCTTGCCTCCGGTATGCGACATTGTGAAATTTTGCAATCTTCTAATGTCATTATTACAACGAATTTTTTAATGTTTGAAAAAGTTCCAGTTTGGATTAATAAACATTATTATTCTTTCAATAAAGGCATTATTCTTTAAATAACGGCATTATTCTTTAAATAACGGCATTATTCTATAAATAACGGCATTATTCTTTCAATGACGGCATTATTCTTTAAATAACGGCATTATTCTTTCAATAATGGTATTACACTTAAAATTTACTGAAAATTTATACTGACTTACCTAACATTTTTAAGTCTAATACTTTGTGGTGCTGTTGCGTGTGATGAGAAGGAAAACACATTTATTAAAATAATAAATATTTAAAACAGGAAACAGCGAAGTAAAACAAAATAAAAGATGTCGCAAAAAATTGTTCTAAAGATATTAATTTGTGATTCAATTTTATCTCTTGATCTCGCACAGTTGCCACAACTTACAACTAAAAGTGTACAAAATTTAGAAATGTGAAATTAATTCAGAGCGAAAGAACCAGAAAAAATATCACTGCTCGCGCGATCTTGTTCATTCTCGTTTCATTGAAAAATATCGTCTGTCCCAAATATTCTTAAATCGTTTTCATTGCGCAAAGAATAAAAATAAGACTTGAAATAAATGAAATATCAGAGATAAAATTCCATAAAAAAAATTTTTTTTTGAAGAATAATTACTTTTTTAGCAGTACTGGTAAAGCAATCGAAGTAATCGTAATATTCAATAGACATTCCAATTTTTCCCAAACTACCAAATTATAGTTGATTTAAGTATACTTACTCAGGTGTTTTAGCATGAAACTCAACTAAATATAACAATAAAGAAATGTTTAATATTGCATTCACTAAACTAATAGATAATGTATAAAATAAAATACAATGAAATCAAATATCTGGAATACAATTCATGTGATGTGTACACAAACACACTATCACAAAATCGAGCATAGAACAGAAAGACGGACAGACAGACTTTCGCAACCAATGCCACTCACTAAATGAAGATAAGTACTCACTGTATGCAAATTTTCATGAAAATATCTTAAACCGCGTGGACGTGTATAGGGCACAACATACAGACAGACAGACAGACAGACAGACAGACAGACAGACAGACAGACAGACAGACAGACAGACAGACAGACAGACAGACAGACAGACGGACAGACAGACAGACAGACAGACAGACACCAAACGAGAAAAAGACGGATTCGGCATCAGAAGGGTCCAAAACGGATAGAAAACTAACTTGAAATGGGTCGAAAATATTGAATGTACAAACAAACACTCCATTCTTATTTATATAGATTTATCTGAAAATGTTTCGTTGTACGATTTTGTGACTTGGTCCTTGTGACGTGTTTCTATGCTTCCTTGTATTTTAATTTTTATAAAAAGTAATTGAGTTAATATTTTTTTTTTAATGTTAGGTTTAATTCAGAATTACATGGAGCTGACATGAAAAAATATTGGACTAAACATTCAAATTCAATTTCGGGCTACAGCGCTTTTTCTACAAATTTTTAAAGTGTACGAAACTATTTCATATAAACTTAATTGATTACTTGTTAAATAAACCTACTGCTACAATAATTGAAAACATCTGTAATTTATATAGCGTTTTAAATCTGTTATTTAACATCTATCATAAAGTAGGTAATCACATCACACACAAGGATCAGCTGTATCACCTATAAAACATTATCAACCTGTAATCTCGTGTCATCTTCTATAGATGTTCTTTTTTATCTAGCAAAAATTATTAACACCTTCATTGCCCAGAGCTCGGTCTTCTATTAAACCTGCCGACATCCCACAATTTGTGCCCCATCTGATCCTAATGGATAGACGAGAAAGAATAGCTGGATTCTTCCATGTAGCAAAGTGAGATAAAACTGTTAAGGATGATATACAAGGTCGGTAAATAAACGGGAGTCATTTTAAACGTCGTTACACTTCTGTAACATGTCAAAACAATGCTTAACTCTATAAATTTCGTTTCTTGTAAAACAGCTTAACAACACCAAAAGAATGACGCTTCTGACGTCTAATTTTTTAATGCTTGAAACTGATAGGACGTTTTCACGTAAATAATTCTTCTGCTTGTTCTGAATAGGTTTAAGAATTTATGGAAAAGGGTGTTTTGTTGCATGGCATTATTACTAAATGCTGTGTGTTTTAGTAAGCGAAAATAAAATATGGTGTTCTTTAATTATTCTTAGTTTTTATCTGAATTCTTGCATTTTAAACGTCGTTTCACAGTTCTGTAACACGTTAAAGTTATGCTCAACTCTTTAAACGTTTCTTGTAAAACCGCTTAACTACACTAAAATAATGACGCTTTTGACTTCTAATGTTTTAATTTTAGAAACCGAAAGAACACTTTCAAGTAAATAGCTCTGCTTGTTCTGAATGAGTTTAGAAATTCATGGAAAAGTGTATTTTCGTTGCACAGTGTTTTCACTAAATGCTGCATATTTTAGGTAACGAAATTAAAATATGGTGTTCTTTTATCCTACTTTTTATCTGCATTTTTTTTAAAAGGTCGTTTCACAGCTGTTACATTTTGAGCCTCATTTTAACTCTGTACGGATGTCCTTAGTTTCACGGTGAATTTCGTGATACTAGATGTTTTGTTTAACAATCAGAGGTTTCACACACATTTATTCGTTACAAACCTGCAGCCTTCACTGGATGAAATGCACTGCTATTTGTAAAAATTACAACATCATGAATTATTAA
Source organism: Metellina segmentata (assembly GCA_947359465.1). Taxonomy (NCBI): domain Eukaryota; kingdom Metazoa; phylum Arthropoda; class Arachnida; order Araneae; family Tetragnathidae; genus Metellina; species Metellina segmentata. The sequence continues at coordinate 13,645,922 of OX375874.1, read as the reverse complement.
TGCAAATTAAACGAAACTTGTCAGAAATGCAAAACAGGTTAGGATATGCAAATGATTAGAATTACAAGGCTTTCTAGTATGTGTGGGTCGATAAACTCCAAAGTGAGCCGTGTATAAAAAGCACTGTAAAGGTGCGTTGAAATGTGTGCATCGTCGTTTGACTGCTCTAAATTATTGATTAGAAATCAATAAACCTCGCCAAAAACGTAGAATGACATACATGAAACCAACAGAGTTCGAACGAGGTCGCATGATATGCCTCCGTGAGGGCAGACTTTCGTATCGTGAAATCGCCACTCGCATTGGTCGTAATGCCGCAACAGATATGCGTGTAGGGAAGATATGATCCACGGAGAACTTTAATAGTCGAAACCCCAAAAGTGGGCCACGCAATATGACAACACCACGGAAGGACAGACACTTCATCCTCATGGCGGTGACGGACCGTAGAGCGTCCTCGTGCATTAGCACAACTGTTGGATCAGTGGATATTTGTCACAATGTGCATTGGTAAATGTGCCGTATGGGGTGTGTTTTTCTCTAATTTGTATTTCTGATTTAGACAGTTTGATATATAACTGATATGTACTTCTGGTAAAAATCCCAGTCGGGTTGAGCCTTCTTGTAAATAAAGTGATACGTTTTTATCTAAAGGAGATTTTCTTACTATGCAAAAAACCTATGCCAAACAGGGTTATGGGCTTTAGCCCAACCCGACTACGTTTAGTCTAAAATGTTAAAACTAAATTAAGTTTGCTTCGAAATTTTATTAAGTTGGCTGCTCTAGTTACACGATGGCGGAATAGACGGCTGAATCGTTTAGTCTTTCGAAATTGACTTTAACTACACCACATGGAAGACAGACATTAAAGTTTTGCTGATGGATCGTGGATGCTGGGAATTTATAACTGGATATCCTGTTATTGAAATTTTGCTTGTTTCAACTTTGACGCTCAATGCACCCTAAACTTATAGCCGCATCGAAAAAAAAATCTTTTATGTCTTATTTCCTGTACAATTTTGAACAAACCATGTTAGTTTCGTAATTTTCTGATCCGTGCTTTCTCTTGAAACCGTCTAAGAATCGAGCTAAACAACACAGTTTTCAATCCTGCTGCTGCGGCGTCCGCGGCGGTAATTTTTTTTTAAGTATAGAGAGATGTGTACTATTTTAACTGAAACCTTTGGCACCAAATGTTTTGTATTTCAGAATGATAGTATTCAGAAAGTAGAAATATTTATATAAATTATAAAACAGTTTTTTATAAAAAAAATGAATCGTTGCAAAATATATTTGATGTAGAAAAGAGTTCAACCGACGTGTTTGAATTATCTTACCACACGCAGAGAAAACATTCTGAAAATAAACTTAGGAAAGCAGCAGGTCATCGATTCCCAAGATGGCGACGAACAAAGGAAATAAACTCTGTGTCCCAGATGTCGCATTGGCTATTAAATGCTCATCGCTGATTGGCTTTTAAATGTCCTTCACAGAAACCGCGAGGAAGGAACGATTTACATGTTGTACGGTCGAAAGAATGCCGTGAAAAATATGTCGTTCAAATATGTAACTTTTTTGGAATGTTTGGAAGACTAATGGTGATTTAAGGACTTAGAAGGATTTTTCGACTTCGACTATTCACTCAATTGTCACATGATTGCACGAAATGCATTCATCTTGCTTCGCTGGTTGCAGTTGATATATTTTTGATTCGAAAATGCATGTAGAACAAACATTTCAGGCAAGAAACACTACGTGTTACTGGAGCCTATTTACCATCGATTTTTTGATTCGGACGGTGATTTCTTTCAAAGAATGAAACACATTTGTCATCGATACGGTGACATCTGAGCGAAGCATTAAAAGGCATTGCGATATTTGGAACGGAATCTCTTTTATCAAAGTCATGCTGTTGGACGGGTTTAACGTACTTAATGTTCCCAATACCTTGTGCGTTGAAAATAAAAGAACAGTACTTCATTTCAAATATTTCTTCGATAAAATATTTGTTTTACTTAATGTTCCAGAGAATGTTTTCTGTTTACTTTTCTACCTATTGTTCAGATTCTATGGTAGTGGTGGCGTTGGATTCAGAGTGTTGTTGCTTATATCATTTGGCACAAAATAAATGACACCAATAAATGACATTAGACTTGAGGCCCTCAATAATCAACTCAGGAATGGTGAATAAGCTGATCTAAGGGAGAGTCGAGTACTCGGGCGAAGTCTGAGCTAAATTGCATTTAGTGGTGAGGAATGCACTTGCAATCCAATCTGATTTTCATTGGCCCTGGAGGGAGAGTAAAAGACAGAAACATAGAGGGAGGGTAAAAGACAGAGACATGGAAGGAGGGTAAAAGACAGAAACATAGAGGGAGGGTAAAAGACAGAAACATGGAAGGAGGGTAAAAGACAGAAACATAGAGGGAGGGTAAAAGACAGAAACATGGAAGGAGGGTAAAAGACAGAAAGAAACATAGAGGGAGGGTAAAAGACAGAAACATGGAAGGAGGGTAAAAGACAGAAACATAGAAGGAGGGGTAAAAGACAGAAACATAGAAGGAGGGTAAAAGACAGAAACAGATGGAGAGAGAGAGAGAGAGAGTGGGACATATAGAGAGACAGAGATATGAAGGGATAGAGACATGAAGGGATAGAAAGACATAGAAGGAAATGAACGGATAGAGACAGAGAATGAAGAGAAGGAGCGAGACAGAGTGTAAAAGATATTGAAGTATAGAGATACATATAGTGTTAGAGATAGGGAAGGGTAGAGAGACAGATTGATTGGGAGAGAGAAAGTAATATATGGATTGGGAGAGAGAAAGTCGTCATAGAAGGATTGGGAGAGAGAATGTCATAGAGGGAGAGCGAGTGAGACAGAGACAGAAAATAAATGAAGAGAACTTAGACACATAGGGAGAGATTGAGATAGGAAGGAATATAAAGATAGAGAGGGATGGAGAGACATAAATAGATGTAGAGGGAGAGAGAAGGAGAGACATAAATAGATGTAGAGGGAGAGAGAAGGAGAGACATATAGCGAAAGACAAGAAAGGTAAGGACAAAAAGGACATATAGTGAAAGACATAGAGGAAGAGAGAGAGAGAGAATGATAGAGCGTTAGAATGGAGAGAGAGATAGAAGAGTAGAGAGACAGATTGATTGGGAGAGAGAAAGTAATATATGGATTGGGAGAGAGAAAGTCGTCATAGAGGGATTGGGAGAGAGAATGTCATAGAGGGAGAGCGAGTGAGACAGAGACAGAAAATGAAGAGAACTTAGACAGATAGGGAGAGATTGAGATAGGAAGGAATATAAAGATAGAGAGGGATGGAGAGACATAAATAGATGTAGAGGGAGAGAGAAGGAGAGACATAAATAGATGTAGAGGGAGAGAGAAGGAGAGACATATAGCGAAAGACAAGAAAGGTAAGGACAAAAAGGACATATAGTGAAAGACATAGAGGAAGAGAGAGAGAATGATAGAGCGTTAGAATGTTGGGAGAGAGAAAGTCGTCATAGAGGGATTGGGAGAGAGAATGTCATAGAGGGAGAGCGAGTGAGACAGAGACAGAAAATGAAGAGAACTTAGACAGATAGGGAGAGATTGAGATAGGAAGGAATATAAAGATAGAGAGGGATGGAGAGACATAAATAGATGTAGAGGGAGAGAGAAGGAGAGACATAAATAGATGTAGAGGGAGAGAGAAGGAGAGACATATAGCGAAAGACAAGAAAGGTAAGGACAAAAAGGACATATAGTGAAAGACATAGAGGAAGAGAGAGAGAGAGAATGATAGAGCGTTAGAATGGAGAGAGAGATAGAAGAGTAGAGAGACAGATTGATTGGGAGAGAGAAAGTAATATATGGATTGAGAGAGAGAAAGTCGTCATAGAGGGATTGGGAGAGAGAATGTCATAGAGGGAGAGCGAGTGAGACAGAGACAGAAAATGAAGAGTACTTAGACAGATAGGGAGAGATTGAGATAGGAAGGAATATAAAGATAGAGAGGGATGGAGAGACATAAATAGATGTAGAGGGAGAGAGATTGAGAGACATAAATAGATGTAGAGGGAGAGAGAAGGAGAGACATATAGCGAAAGACAAGAAAGGTAAGGACAAAAAGGACATATAGTGAAAGACATAGAGAAAGAGAGAGAATGATAGAAGGTTAGAATGGAGAGAGAGATAGAAAGCGAAAGATAGGGAGAGTGAGGGTAGGAGAGCGAAAGACAGAGATATTGAGGGAGAGGATGGACAGGAGGATGATCCACAGGACGGAATAGATGTAGAGGGAGAGAGAAGGAGAGACATAAATAGATGTAGAGGGAGAGAGAAGGAGAGACATATAACGAAAGACAAGAAAGGTAAGGACAAAAAGAACATATAGTGAAAGACATAGAGAAAGAGAGAGAGAGAGAATGATAGAGCGGTAGAATGGAGAGAGAGAGATAGAAAGCGAAAGATAGGGAGAGTGAGGGTAGGAGAGCGAAAGACAGAGATATTGAGGGAGAGGATGGATAGGAGGATGATCCACAGGACGGAATAGATGTAGAGGGAGAGAGAAGGAGAGACATAAATAGATGTAGAGGGAGAGAGAAGGAGAGACATATAACGAAAGACAAGAAAGGTAAGGACAAAAAGAACATATAGTGAAAGACATAGAGAAAGAGAGAGAGAGAGAATGATAGAGCGGTAGAATGGAGAGAGAGATAGAAAGCGAAAGATAGGGAGAGTGAGGGTAGGAGAGCGAAAGACAGAGATATTGAGGGAGAGGATGGATAGGAGGATGATCCACAGGACGGAATAGATGTAGAGGGAGAGAGAAGGAGAGACATAAATAGATGTAGAGGGAGAGAGAAGGAGAGACATATAACGAAAGACAAGAAAGGTAAGGACAAAAAGAACATATAGTGAAAGACATAGAGAAAGAGAGAGAGAGAGAATGATAGAGCGGTAGAATGGAGAGAGAGATAGAAAGCGAAAGATAGGGAGAGTGAGGGTAGGAGAGCGAAAGACAGAGATATTGAGGGAGAGGATGGATAGGAGGATGATCCACAGGACGGAATAGATGTAGAGGGAGAGAGAAGGAGAGACATAAATAGATGTAGAGGGAGAGAGAAGGAGAGACATATAACGAAAGACAAGAAAGGTAAGGACAAAAAGAACATATAGTGAAAGACATAGAGAAAGAGAGAGAGAGAGAATGATAGAGCGGTAGAATGGAGAGAGAGAGATAGAAAGCGAAAGATAGGGAGAATGAGGGTAGGAGAGCGAAAGACAGAGATATTGAGGGAGAGGATGGATAGGAGGATGATCCACAGGACGGAATAGATGTAGAGGGAGAGAGAAGGAGAGACATAAATAGATGTAGAGGGAGAGAGAAGGAGAGACATAAATAGATGTAGAGGGAGAGAGAAGGAGAGACATAAATAGATGTAGAGGGAGAGAGAAGGAGAGACATATAACGAAAGACAAGAAAGGTAAGGACAAAAAGGACATATAGTGAAAGACATAGAGGAAGAGAGAGAGAGAGAATGATAGAGCGTTAGAATGGAGAGAGATAGATAGAAAGCGAAAGATAGGGAGAGTGAGGGTAGGAGAGCGAAAGACAGAGATATTGAGGGAGAGGATGGACAGGAGGATGATCCACAGTACGGAATAGACAGAGGGATGGAGAGAAACAGAGAGACAAATATATACACAGAGATAGGGAGAGAGCACTTTGGATTTTCCTGTTACCCATTTTAGCAAGTAGATTCATGGTAATTATAGAAAGTGAAAAATATTTGTATGATATCGAGTTATTAAACTACAGCTTGCCACTAATTCAACTACTGCCTTCATAACGTCCACAGGAAGAGCTTGGGGTCAGGAGTTCAAAACGGTAAGTCTTCCACTGACCGCCGCCGGTCGTAAATCTGCCAACCTATCTCACACCCGCCCCTATGGTTTCAGGGGCTGCTTGGCGGCCCCCTTTAATCACCTGCTCTTCGGTAGAACAGAATGACTTCGAAGCTCTCGAACGGAATGGAGGTTTAAAACCGGTCGTTTGAATTGATCTGTGAACTTGTTTTAAAGAGACCCCAGTCGAGGGACCCATAGACCGCAATTTAAAGCTTCATTATTTTTTAAAGGCCAAATAAATAGTGTAGCATACTTTTTTTGCTTAGAAAATAATTCCCTTAATTGTATTTATATATAGGCTGTGTCCTTAAATCATTTGCCGACCAACCGGTATAGTGGTTAAGGTGTTAGCCTCTAGATCGGAAGGTTCCTGGTTCGAATCCGGGTTCGGGCATGGATGTTTGTAAACGTATGGTGTAGAGGCGGCTGGTGCACCTTAAATCTGTCGTGGCCGAAAGTCCTCACGTTGGGTTGGCGTGGAAGTTTGGAGAGTGGGGTGCCAGCTCAGGTGTTGCTTCGTCATCTGACCGTGGTTCAAAATTACGAGGTGTTGTCCTCGAATCTTTCCCTTAAGGGACTGATTCCGGACCGTCGTCAATAGCCCGTTGTGTTGCTCTAGTACGACGTTAACTAAAATTACCATTACCATTACCTTAAATCATTCGACTCAGTACGGATCATTGACGTGCAATATAAGTAGACTGAGCCTTATTATTGACAGGAGCTGCAAATTGTGTAACCAACAACTCAACTAATAGCCAAGTGACTGTTCTAAAAATTTGACTTCGACCGATTTAGTACTTTATCACCATTTATGACAATCTGAATACGTGAGTGCGCATTTCTATAAAGTGACAACTAAAATGGGGAAATTGCCAGTTTTCTAAATGGTGATACGGACCAATCCGATGATGAATCATTGGATGGGCGTCTGCTCCCATCTCTCGTATCAATTTGATGATGCATGTTCTTTTTCTCCTGTAAACGAAAGTAGTCTGAGGGTCAAGTTACCATTAGTTTTGGTCATATAATCCTGGAAACATAAAATGTTACCATTGCTCATTAATTTTATATTTCATGTATTTTACAGATCTTTTCCTTCGCGATTGATCCAGGACCATCGCCAATAACTTGGTGAGTTGCTTTAACATATACGCTACCTACCTATCTAGCCAGCCAGCCCCTACGATGTACTATATCTAAACAGTACGAATGGTGCATCCTGAAATAGAAAATTATGAGGATTCCTCTTTTGTGGTGGATCATAAGGTTTGCCAACTGTCTTAAAACATACGGTTGTAGGCGGGGCAGGTATGATACTTCAGTATGCGCCCGGGAGGCGTATTTAGAAACCCTGGCGCTTCCAGCACAAACGGAAATACGTCATATACATAGATGCGCAGACGCGCCCGCGCAAGCAAACCCGCGTTCCGGCATACGACGCCACGCCGTTGACGAGTCATTTACTCATTTCACCGTGAACTGGTCTCGTGTACTTTTTATTTAATTCCAACTATTAGAATCTTTTCTTGGTGAAAAATACAATCTACTTAACAATTGCAACATGTCCATGCACACATGTTAAAGAAATTACCATTTTATAGGGGTTTTGTGTTTACTTACACTGCCGTGTCAACATTATTCAGGCAGATGATTTTGACATGCTTTCATGTAACTTTCATTTAATTCTTTGTAATAAACTCCAAGTTATACAAAAGAAAGAACACAATAAAAGAAAGTTATTAAAGCCAAAAAATTTTGGAAAAAAACAAAAAATAAAAGTTCTGGGTCTCATAAGTGTGTTCACCTTCATCAATGCATTTACACTGAGTACTTGTTTCATGTACTTTTTAATTAATTCTAACTTTATAAAATGTTTTCTGGGTGAAAAAGTGAAAGCATTTATGATTTCCAACCTGTCAATCCAAAGCGAATCAAGAAATGATCACTTTTTAGAGTTTTGTGTTTGATTCTAATATGCTCTGTTACCATTGTCAAGGCAGGTGATTTTGACATGTTTCCATGAAACTTTCATTTAATTATATTAATAATCTCTTTCCAAGACATAGAAAACAAAAAACATAATAAAACCAAGTTATTCATGCAAAAAATTGGGTAAAAAACAATAAATAAAAATTCTGGGTGTGAAAGTGTCTGTGCATCTTTGTCGAAGCATTTCACCGTGAACTTGTTTCATGCACTTTTTTAATAATTCAAAACATTAAATGTTTTTCTTGATCAAAAACACAAACTATTCGATAATTGCAAAGTATAAATATTAAAGGAATGAGGAAAGTAGTCGTTTTTAGAGGTTTTGTGTGTATTTTAAATTGGATGTGTTAACATTATGAAGTCACCTGCTTTTGACATGTTACCTTAAAACTTTATACTAATTCTATGTAATAAACTATTTACAAAATATATAGAAAAGAAAGAACATAATAAAATCAACTTATTGATGCAAAAATATATTGGAAAAAGCAATTAATAAAAATACTAGGTCTTAATGTGTGTGTTCAGCTTTGTCGATGCATTTCACCGTGAACTTGTTTCATGTACTTTTTACATAATTCCAACTTTCTAACAGTTTTGTTTGTGAAAAACAGAAAGTATTTATCATTTGCAACCTATCCAAGCAAAAGAAATCAAGAAATTGGCACTTTTTGAATATTTTGTGTGTCTTTCTAACATGCTGTGTTATAACATAATGAAGACAGCTCATTTTGAGATGTTTACATGAACCTTTGTGTTAATTCTAATTAATAAACTATTTCCAGGGTATATAAAACAAAGTATACAATAAAAGAGACTTACTGATGCAAAAATATTATGGATAAAAACATTTATAAAAATTTGGGGTATGAATGTGTCTGTTCAACTTTGTCGAAGCAGTTCACTGTGTAGTTTTTTCATGCAACTTTTGGTTATTTCCTACAATTAAACTTATTTCTTGGTACATAATTCAAAGTAAACACAGATACAAATTTATAACTGCTAAAAAAAACATGAATGAAGCTTTTTTTTTTAATTGGCTCTGAAAGTACTTTGTTGATCTAGCTCACCATGAACATTTTGACACTCATCCTTTAGTGAAATTCAAGTGTTAATGTTTTTTCTTTGTAAAAAGGTGAAACTATTAATAAAAACAAACTTTTCCATCCCAAAAGTAAAAAGTAGTAAGCATTTTTAGAGAAGTTGTGTGTGAAAATGAGTATGCAGCTTTGTGAAAGGGTTTCACCGTGAACTTTTCCCACTCCTCTTTTAGTAAATTTGAATTACTAATGGTTTTTCTTGGTGAAAAAGTGAAAGTATTAATTAATTCGAACTTCTTAATATCAAAATTAAAAAGAAGTAAGCATTTTTTAAAAAGATGTGTGAAAATGTGTGTGCAGCTTTTTCCAAGGATTTCACCGTGGACTTTTCATTCATCTTTTAGTAAATTAGAATTATTAATGTTTTTCTTGGTGAAAAAGTGAAAGCAATAAATAATACTAACTTTTTACTGCCAAAAGTAAAAAGAAATAAGTGATTTTAAACATTTTGGCTCTATAAGTACTTTGTCGACAGAACTCGCCCTGAACTTCTTCACACTCATCTTTAAGTTAATTCCAACTGAAAATGTTTTTTTTTTTGTGTGTGAAAAAGAGAAACGAATAATTTATTCATATTTTTTTAAATCTTAAGTTACGATGTTCTGCAGTGAAAAACGCGCTCCTCGCCACACCTTTTTTTCTTTTTTAGCTACGGAACAACACCTTATTACAGCACCCAAAATTACCACAAACACTTTATAAATAACACATCTATGTAAAAGACAAATTATTTAAATTAAAAAGTTATCGACAGAATTGCAAACTCTGAAAGTATGCATTGGTTTTAAATAAAGTTAATTAATTGTGATGCTTTCTTTTATAAATATGTAACACATATTTAGCCAATAATAGTGTTTTACGTTTGTTTTTGATTTGACAGCAGTGTTCAAAATTGGGGTAAAATGCCTACAGAACACTTGCAATTGCTTGGAGGTGTGTTGCAGAACACCGAATATAATTCTGCACCTGGGAGCATGGCCAAATATGACCTTTGCGCAATAAACTGTCCAACCAACAACGTGACGATTCCTTACCAGGTGTTTGCATTTTGGTTCAACAAAAGACCGTAGTACACGTGGGTGCACGTAAAATCTGCCGTTGTCTCAAATGTCTTCCATTTTGCGTCGTACGGAAGTGTGGAGAGTAGGGTGCCCCAGTTGAGGTGCTGACCTATTCATCTGATTATGGTTTAAATGACGAGGAGTTTCACGTATTTATCCCTCTAGAATTGATCTCTGAACGTCACCAATAGCCAGTTATGTTCCTCCAGTGTGGTGTTAATTAACTACTCACCTACTTAACAGCGAGGAGTTTAACCTTAGAAGCTATCCAATTTGGATGTTCGATACAATGGTACAAAGTGGTTGACTGAATCGTCCAATCTCTGGCCTGGAAACGAATTAAGATAGAACAATGACCATCCCCAACGGCTAGTTCCATGCGTGACTCACACTACAAGTGAGCTAAACTTGAATCTTAAAGCTACCATAAAAAAATTATTATTACAATAAAATGAGATTTGCAACTTGTTTTACTTTAATAAAGGTTTAATTTATACATATTAGCTACTAAATTTCATTTATCTTACTGGGTATTCTCTGTACATGGTGAAACCCGAGCTGTGACCCACACTACATGAAAGGGAAGTGATACTTTGATTAAGTACAAAAACTCTTGTTTCTTCCTCTGTTGATCATCAAAAAATTTTGTTTTAAAATTATTGTAACTTCCAATAATTGTACTTTAATAGCACATTATTAATAGATTAATTAAATATATAATTAGTTTATAACATGACATTTTGTTTGTGACTCACACTACATGGCAAATGTGACCCACGCTACACTTCACAAAAAATTTTTTATTGACAGTTGAAACAGTAAGAAAACATACATTAGAAACATTTTTATTGATAATTGAAACACTAAGAAAACATACATTAGAAACATTTTTCTTAATCTTGCATAGTAAAATATAGAAAACATATTATCCCATGTTTCATATATTATCACATATAATCACATATTATCCCAAGTCATTGAACTTAACATTTAAAAATGTATAGTGCATTCGTTTATCAAATGCTGGTTCAGGGAGTGTATTTACTGAAGGATCACTAAAATCAATTTCAGATATGTCCTCTGTTTTAGGCCAAGAAAATTGTAAAGTGTCTTTATCAAAGCGCAAAAAGTGAATTGTGAGTGTGATTGATATGAACGCAGTTTCTTCCATGTGGATATAAACTCTACTTTTTACTCTGGGTATTGCCAAATTCTAAAACATAAACTTTGTGTCCACTTTTGAATACAGAAGTTTGACCTATTAAATACATAATTTTTTAGAAAAAATGAATGAAAATCTAATTTTAAAATTCTGTGTTATGGTGTACTTTGGCATGGAATTAGCCTTACCTTTATAAGATTCTTTTTTTTTTGTCAATATAACTGAGGATGGCGTGTTTATGGGGGATAAACGTGCCTTCTGTACGTATTCCGGAAGTGACATCACCTCTTTCATTTGTAAAAGTTTCAGATTTTAAATTAATTTATATTTAGTGAATACTAGCTGAATAACCTGGCATTGCTCAGATTTCAAATATGACGGCGACATTTTCCAGTGTTAACTCAAATACACAAACCCTGTAGAACGTGTTTCCTTCCGCGACAGCTAAAATATGAACGCGACATTTTCCTGTGTTAAATCAAACACAGAAACGTTGTAGAACGCATTTCCTTGTCTATATCCATTTATTGCAGGAAAACAAACTTTAGATTTAGAAACTGGGGCTTCAAGGGAGCACTTTTAGGACTACCTGAGTGCCAATTTTTATGGCAACAGTTTGGTCGGAAATTAGTAATTATTAGTTAACGTCGTACTAGAGCAACACAACGGGCTATTGACGACGGTCCAGGATCAGAACGTTATGGGAAAGATCCGAGGACAGCACCTCGTAATTTTGAACAACTGTCAAATGACGAATCAACACCTGAGCTGGCACCCTATTCTCCAAACTTCCACACCAACCCAACTTAAAGACTTTCGGCCACGCCAGATTTTAGGTGCACCAGCCGCCTTGACACCATACGATTACAAACATCCATGCCCGGACCCGGATTCGAACCAGGAACTTTCCGATCTAGAGGCCAACACCTTAACCACTATATCGGTTGGTCAAAGAGTTTGGTCGGTAGACAGGAAATAAATAGCCTATGTTTTCCGCAGTATATTTATAGATAAATATACTAGTATTCTAGTATCTATATTTATAGTAAATATATATATATATATATATATATATATATATATATATATATATATATATATATATATATATATATATATATATATATATATATATATATATATATATATATATATATATATATATTGTATAATATTCCGTATATATTAGGTGTAGTAAGACGTTTTAAAGCATGTGTCAAAGAAATGAATATGTATTTTAGAGCTGATAATAATACTTTTATTCATCGAAATAACCTCCATCATTATCTAATACCTTCTGCCATCGGTCAATTACTTCACGGATGCCAGCAGTGTAGAAAGATTCCTCTGTTGACACAATGAAGTCGTCAACCTATTTTCGTACGTCGTCCACTGTCCAGAAGTTTACAGAAGACAAGGCATTCTGTATAGACCGAAACAAATGACAGTCCGAAGGGGCTATGTCGGGGCTATACGCCTGGTGTTCCAAAACTTCCCAGCCAAGTGTTACTAACGTGTCCTTCACCACTTTTGCAACATGCGGGCGTGCATTGTCATGGAGCAATTTGACGGGCCGCAAACCTTTGCCAATAAACGGACGTTTTCGATCGATTTTTTGTTGTAATCGCAGTAATTGTTGTTTATAGCGTTCAGCAGTTACACTTACACCCGACTTTAGCAATTTGTAATAGAATACTCCATTCATATCCCACCAAATGCATAGGAGAACTTTTTTGCAGTGAATGTCTCTTTTCGGCGTTGATGTTGTTGCTTCGCCGGGATTCACCCAATATTTTTTGCGTTTCGGACTGTCATAACAGATCCATTTTTCATCTCCTGTCACGATTTTCCACAAGAAAGATTTTCTGTGTTGCCTGTTTAGCAGATTCATGCACTTCAAGACACGGTCGTCCTCAATGCATGTGGCACCCGTTTTCCTGCCATCCGAATCTTTCCCATTGCATGTAAACGATTAGGTATCGTTTTTTTGTGATACTCCTAACTGTTCAGCAACTTCATTTTGCGTTTCAGATACATCTTTATGGAGAAGTGTTTGCAAATCGTCATGGATAGCCTTCAATGGAGCGCCGCTACAATGTCGATCGCTAACCTCAAAATCGCCATCTTTAAAACGTCGAAACCAATACTCACATGTGCTTTTCGATACGATATTCACCCCTAAATCAGAACAAATTGATTGACATGCTTTTACAGCACTTTTGTGCGGGTGAAATTCGAACGAATGCAGTGACGAATAAATGTCTTATCGCGTTTATGACATCTTATATCTTAAAAATTTCAACTTACGTTATCCTTTTCTCTAGCTTCTGCGTCGGTTTGATATCTCTGATCCGGTTTCTATCACATGACACAAACGTGGTGTACTGATTGGTATGCTATTTTGGCAGTAGACGTCATACAAAACTCGCTTTAAAACTTCTTACTACACCAAATATATAGATATATTAATTATTTATTTTTTTACCATTGGCAAATAGGGAAGAAAAATTAATTAATTACTCGATGCGTGAGTTCCCCATAAATGTTTGTATGATATAAATAAGGTATTAATTTAATGTGTATAAAAAAACATAAACATCACGGGCTTTCCTGTATTATTGTGAAAGAAGAGAATATACGAGAGGGCATGTCACGATACCCTGTCTGTCACCACGTTGTTTACAAACACAGCTAGGTTACAAGAACAATTGTTCTTGTTGCTACTTGTTCTAGTGGACGAACATCGATGGATGACAGTGCTTATGTTCTGATACGATCAAGAACATGAAATATTGGGTGCTATTTAAAAAAAAGAACTCGAATAAGGATAGATTTGTTGTACACCTCAGAGAAGTGAGGCGTGTTTTTACACTGGACGGTGTGACGTGTATATTTGAAACTTTATATTATATTGTAAATAAATGTCAACGTCCAATTTAGGTATGCAGTGTCCATCTGTTCTTGGCCACTACTACACACACTGTCTATCAAATCAGACATCGTTGGGTCACTCTGACAGCGCATTTTTTGTCAAGCTAAGAAATGTAGGTGGCGGAAGTGTTTGCAGTGATACGGGCGTTTGCTGGACGTATTTCGGGCGTGACGTCACTTGGATAGTTTTTCAAATACGATTTCATCTCACTTCGCCAATAAAAATTCCATAGAAAACGAATTTGGAATTGAAGTATGATAGTTGATTGATCAACGTAGATAACTATTGGTTTGTAAAATACAGTCTTTTGGACATGATTATACCGTGACCAAGGGGATTAATAACATAATTTATTTTTGCTTCTGTCTCTTACAAAGAAAGAATTATAAAGTTCGGTTTTGTAAATAACTAGTCACACACATATACACGGTGAAAGGAAAACTATTAAATAATTCACATGTCCATGGTTAGTATAACAGAAAATAGCCGTAGAGTAACAAACCTAGCCATGTATATGCATCATACATTTGGTACAGTGTTAAATTTATAGAGGAGGCATTTTTTGTCAAGCTAAATATTAGTGGCGGTAATGTTTCTGCGGAGATGCGTGTTTCCTGTACATATTCTGAACTTGATGACATGTTTTTCAAATATGATTTCGCACCTTTGCCAATAGAAATTCCAAAGATTAAATTCCTAATAAATTTATGATAATTGATTGGTCCACGTCAGTTATACTGAACGCCAAACGTTGCCAAATCTATAATTAACTTTTCGACTACGGTTATACAAGTAGTTATAACAAGTGCGATTCTTTCTTGGCGGCCGAAGTCTAAATTCGTTCTTGGCGTGTTTCTTATAACTTTTAAGGTACAACTAATATCAATTCTTTCTTGGCGCGATCTTGGTACAATTTCTGTACCTGATCTAATGGTTACTACATTTTAAGGCCACCACGATACGTATTACTTGAGAGCATTTGGGTTACAGAAGTAAAATTTTCGCATCTCGTCTGATTTGTTTCTTTGCACTGAAAATCCCCCTCGTGGTAATACTGCTGTCTAAATTGACTATCTATAAATATCTTGAAGTTAAGAACAAAGCATATCAGGTTCCGAGAACACCAGAACTCGGGGACTTGCGCCACTTTCAAACAGCCCCAGATAAAAATTGCTGAAAACTTTCTCGAAATTGATTTTCGACTCGTTTCCATTGGATTGAGTTTTATTATTTTTTTCGTTCCTCTCGAACTCTCTCTCTCTATTTGAAACAATGACTCTCCTTGCCGGGAAGCCTTCGCCTCCCGTTGTAAAATTTAAATATTCGTTCCGAGCCCTCTTTCAATTGCTCCGGCTTGTTCCCCTCTCTTACTTGAAAGAGGGCCCTTAAGTAGCTTCGCTTTAATTCGCGCGTTTTATTGTCTCGCAAAATGGCACCACTTAGCCAGTTGATTGCCGCCATTAAAGATTTCGAAGTGTTTCGTCGTTGCCAGATTCCTCTTTTTAATTCCTCGCTGTTTCCGAGGGTTTCTTTTTTTTGTGCATGTCTCTTTTGTCCTTCTTTTCTCACGCCTGCAATCGTACACGTTTTTTCCTCTTCTTTTAAACTGCAAGAGTGCCATATTTGGGACGATAGTTTTGCTCGATGAAAGGGAATTCGCACCATCAAAGTAGTTTATAGTGAATCTCGTTGAGAAGCAAAAGAAGGCTGATACTGAAGCTGGGTTCCGATGAAACGTTGCTTGCGCAACGCCCAAAAAACTGGTTCAATCGCTACAAATTTAGAATCAATTTCTTTTTCATTATTAAAATAAAAAAAATCTCAATAACCATTAAAATTTTCAATATAGTTGTAGCCTATCAATCGGTCGACCGAGGTAGACCAGTTAGCAGAATGGACGGTTAGTAACCGGAGTATTACGAGTTCGAGACTCGATCCAAACATAAAGATTGAATTATTCCATGGATGCTTTCAACCTTTAAAAATAGGATCTTCGATTCGATTTTTTCCTAAGAATAAAATCATCTGGAAAAAAACACTATTGCTACTTCCATTAGAATTGATTGATTTGGCATAATTCTGTTGGTCCTTTACAAAGAAGGTAATCTGTTTCAAAAGTTGTATTGGTAATTTCCCAAGTATAAAATCTTTTAGAAAGATTCTGTTGGTCTCTTTCCTAAGAATAGAATCCTTTGGAAAGATACTGTTGGTCAAGAAGGTTAAAACGGGTTAGAAGCCATGCAGGGAAGACTGCAGGTTGCAAAGCTGAATCATATGTGTGTACCCCTCAGAGAGTAAAACCCACTTCCAAATAATGAGTAAAACAAAATAAAATTCCCTGAATTTCGGCTTATGGCGCGAGGAGATCTCCAGTAATGATGTCGCGCCTGCGATATCCCATAAAGCGCTTTTCCCAAATCTAGTTCCCCGGAATTCCATTTTTCCCGTAACCCCCGATATTCGAATCCGGAATTCCCCCGGGATGGCCTACCTAACGGCGCCGTATCTGGGATTCTCGCAAACAAGTGTCGCAAGGGAGCCGAGAAACAATTCATTTTTCTCAGATTTCGTTTCCGAAAATAAATAAATAACATACGCGTATACATAAAAAAAAACAAAAAAAGATCGCGCGCGAAACAATTTGTTTCGCCGGGCATACGTGTCTCATAGAAGAGAACATGCCCGAAATTGCCTTTCAAATAGATGAGGCGAAGAACGACGCTGCCGTTTTGTGTTCGCCTTTTATTCATTTTTTTGTCGTGTTTTGGCATCAGTGGAAACTGGAAGAATAAACAAAAACGGAGCGATTCCTGTGGAGACTTTTCTAAACTATGATGAATTGGCGAGAGTTTGGGACAACGCAGAAATAAAACTTTTTTGCCCGGTACCTTTCCTGGAGGATCCTTCGGGGAGTAAATACATGTGTGTATTTTTTTATGGAATCATGTTTCTTAACTTGTATCTTTTCCACTTGATAAAGGAATAAAAGGGAAAGGGAAGCTAGGAGTCATTTATCAAAATTTGGAATCGGCACGTGGCGGGTCTTTTTGGGAAGTGCAGCCATTTTATTTTTGAGTTTGGATTCTTTTTTAATACAGACTCTCCGGGGACTGCTGCCGTGTTTCCTTATTATTCACATAACCATTACAAAGTGTTTTTCTTCGTGTTGCGTGTTAAAAGTAATTTTCCATGCATTGAAATATGTAACTTTTTGTCAAGAAATTAAGCAAATAGTTCTCACCCTCAAAGTACTTCGACGATATATCTTATCCACGATTTGGTCAATTTTGCTAAGGACGATATATCTGTTGTAGTCCGTTTATTTCACAATCGCATTTTAATTTTACATGGAATATTCTAGATCGAATGTTCTACATGGAATAGTCTAGATTAAATGTTCTACATGGAATATTCTACATCAGGGCTCGAAATACCCGGGTGCACAGGTGCATTGCACATGAAAATAAAATTGTGCACCTAATTTTTTCCCGCTAGGCGCACCTGTGCACCTAATTTAAAAACTTAGGTGCTCAAGGTGCACCTGTATTAAAAAATATATTTCGAGGCCTGTTCTACATGGAATATTTCTAGATGGAATGTTCTACATGGAATAGTCTAGATTAAATGTTCTACATGGAATGTTCTATATGGAATATTTCTAGATGGAATGTTTTACATGGAATATTCTAGATGGAATTCACCAGATGAAATGTCTAGATGAAATATTCTAGATGAAATATTCTAGATGGAATTCACCAGATGGAATGTCTAGATGGAATATTCTAGATGGAATACTCCAGATGGAATGTTCTACATGGAGTATTCTAGATTAAATGTTCTACATGTGGAATATTCTACTGGGAATATTTATAGATGAAATACTCCAGATGGAATGTCTACATGGAATATTCTGGATGGAATACTCCAGATGGAATGTTCTACATGGAATACTCCATATGCAATGTTTAGATGGAATATCTAGATGGAATGTTCTACATGGAATATTCTAGATGGCTCACACACACCTATATATAAACGAGTCCCTGTAGCAAAACATATAAGAAAGAGTAATGTAAATTATAAATTAAAATACATTTAGCAGATTATTAGAACACAAGAAGCTTCTTGTACGTGTACAATTAAACAAGTTAATCATAATAATATCTCATCAAGACAAAACTACTATTTTATTCTGATGGAAATGTAGATTCAAACAGGAAAGACAAATTGTGCCTAATCCAAAACTTTTGAAAATTTGAAACGGGTTTTTGAATCAGATGCTGGACACTACAGAGTGGTTTTTCGACGAGAAGATAAACCAACAATGGAGTTAATAAGTACCCATTTATGAACATTGTTTTGCAAATTTCTGTGACCATTAACCCCAAGTTATTTCGACGCTATACCTCGTCCTTTAAGATAAGATTAATTTTGCTAACAGCCAGATATCTCGTCATCAAGATATTGCCGATTTTTTTTCTATGTTGACCAGACCTAAACATAATCACTTTATTTCTTTCTGACGAGATATCTTGTCCATTAAGATCTGATAAAGTTTTGCTGACGAGATACCTCATAAAGAGGTATACTTCACATTATTCTCATACTTTTGACATTAACCCTCCTTGTGGCTAATCTTTGCATCCAAAACCACCAGAGTAGCCAGATTCTGATGCAAAAACCTGTTTCAAATTTTCACCACTTTCAGGCGACAATTTTGTTCTACTTGGATCTTCATTCCCTTGGAGTAAAAAAGTAGTTTTGTCTCGACGAGGTATCTAGAAATTATCAAAACCGCCCAGATCTTGATTGACGAGATAACTCGTCATTAAATAATATTATATAGATCTTGGACAAGATATATCTTCGAAACCACTAGGAGGTTTAAAATTCAATAGATCACGAAATATTTTTCATAATAGTGGATGCGAAACTGTAAAGGAGAATAATATGTTTAATGTGAAGGTTCACATTTAGGTATTGAAGGGGGTTATAAGTTTTGTGACGCTACGTCTATATTTGGCCAAGCTACACCAAACAAAAAACAAACAACGTCAAGTATTGCACATCCAAGCATGATAAAAGTTTTACTGACACAACAGAGAGACATACACACTGGGACGAATCAATCCGTGGTACATTATGAGGTTGATTGGGTTTTATGACGCAAAGACAGAAAATTAACTTCCCAAGTGGTTTCCACGAGACATCTCGTCTTTGACGAGATTAAGATCAATTCCGTTTCTTCTGATGACGAGATATCTCGTCCATCAAGATCTGGTCAGTTTTGCTGATGACGAAATCGCTACCGCCGAGGCAACGTTGGTTGAGAATGATCGACAAGAAGGGTGGTTCACTCCCCAACAGAAGGTGCCGGTGAGTTGAGCCAGCATGTCCCCTGCACAGGCAGGACAGCTTGATATCCGTCACAATCAGTCCAGATAAGCCGCAATCTACTATACCCCAGCATTCCAAAGCTCCCCTTTTAGATCTACACCCATTCATCACCTAAAATAATAATTTAAAAAAACCAGTCACTCTCAAGCGGGAAGCAAGTCAACACAAACAGACCGAATTTAATTTTACGCAGACATGACAGCTATCAATTTCTTCCCACTTAGAAAAAAAAAAAGCGTTTTTTGGTGTCATATATCCTTACATCCATTTCCGTGTTTTGGATGTCCCACACTTAATTAGACAAGCGTAGGGATCGCGCATTAATTAATATTACATCTAGTATCTTTGTTAATTAATTATTCTCGCCGTGTGTGCTCAGGGACTTGCCTCGCGTATTAATCTCCATTACGCAAGGTAGCCCGGCTGATAACGTCCGTTTTAGTCTCGTTGCCAGAACCCTTCTCCCTTTCAGTCATGCACTGGAGGTTTTTTTTTGCAGTTTCCCCTCTATAAATCAGGGTTGCATTTCTTTCATTTAAAAATATATGGCAAGGGTCCTAATTGGTCGACAAAAAATGGAGTTCTGTTTCTTTGACGCATTTATCAAGACGGCTTCTCAAATAATTCAACGAATAGGGAGACGTCCGGCTAACACGTGACGAAGCGATTCTAATTTGAGAAGTTAATTTTCATTCAAAAGAACGACCTCATGTTTGTTGTTGCTTTGAAGAGAAGCCTTCTTTCAGGCCAGGAATCGAATATTTTATTTTTGATAGTACTTGATTTTTTCACATTTTTGTAAATAATTTTAATTTTTGGAGAATAAAATTATTCTTGATTGTTTAATAACGTTCTGGGCATGTCCTTAGGTACAACACCCTGTCCCTAGGTATGGAGGAGGTGTCTTACCAAGGGATAATGGAAGAGGTTAACAATTTTCACTTTTCCTGTAGATAAAAACGAAAATAGCCACCACTGAAATAGGAAATAGATTGCAAAATGCCTTTAGTTTAATATAAGTGACAACACACGTATCATCTTCATAGAAAAAAATTAGAAAATAAAATTTTGTATCTCTGTACGACACCTTCCCCTAACAGCGATAATTTTGAATTTAAGAAAAATCTATCTAAAACACACTATGCACAGAAACAGTAAAGTAAAGACAAAAGTTATTGCTCTGAAAGTTCTCCCACTTCCCAACACCTAAACCCCTCAAACACAGATGGTTTTTTGTCCATTTCTTCTGAAGTACAGAGTGGGCAGTAAGACTCGGTTGAGATACCTAAGCTATGCGAATGAACGGTATGTTAGTCATTTCCAAGCAAAAACGATTGCTGTCTTTCGCTGCGATTTGTAGAGTACATTCTTGAAACATTCACCTTTCTTGTATTTGTACATTGTTCTGTCGTATTTTCATGTCATGGAGTGTTTTATACAGGGTATTTCGAAAATATACTTGGCAAAATTCTAGAGTTGTTGAGGTGCCCAAAATAAGCAATTGTACAGGGGGACGCAGTAATTCAAGACGAATAAACATCCATGCCTTACTCCGGATTCCAACTGTGAATCTGAATCCAGATGCAAGGTTTTGACTGCTCAAATTTTTGAGCAGCCCGTTCGTTTCCGTTAGCAGTCCCCATATATTAGATCAGATCTGATTCGACTAGCGAGGCATGCCGCTGAAAATCACATCTGGGAATGACTCCCTACGCCTCAGAAATGATGTTATCGACTGACCTAAACAGCGCCCTCTACCACATAAAGGCGGCATTTCCGGAAGTACATTCATTTGCAAAATTTTTTATTTTGAATCACTTTATCACATTTTACAATTTGGCCAAATATTTTGGAAGCACCCTGCACTTTCTAGTTTTATTTTTCTAAAAAAAGTCAGGGTTCAGTGTATGTCCAATGCACTAGCAACTTGCGAGTTGTAGTCGGCGTAAGTTCAATTCCTGTCAGGTGCATTCCTTCCTGGGTGTACTTCTCTCTTCTGTGTCAATATAAATTTTCATGTGTGATGTCTATTACTTGCTATTGTAGGTCTTGTGTCTCTGGAGTTGTTCGTTTCTGTAGAGATCTACAATGCCCTCATATATACATTGTAAAACGTTTTTCTCCAGGTGATTGTCTCGACGAGGTATATCTTCACTACCACAGCAGACAATATCTTGATGGATGATATACATATCTCGTCCTTGGGAAATAACCTGACAAGATCTTGATCTAGTCATCTTCCAAAACTAGGCGTCTTGATGAGGAGTCGTCAAGCGAGTCTTTAGCAAAATTGGACAGATATTGGTAGACTAGATATCTCCTAAAAAGCACTTGGAAAGTAAAGATGGAAACAGTTCTTGGCACCAGAGAATTGGATATGATAGCATGGATTCAGAAGAACTAATATATTCGAAAAGATATTCCTAATTCTATTTGTTGAAAAACCTCCTCTAAGACATTAGAATCCCCAAGAATAAAGCGGCTAAAAATAAGTTCGACTGAAGCAAATACAATTTTTATTCCATTATAAAAATATGAGCAAGTTCCTCAACAGATTTTATTATGGTTCAAAGAAATCAATACTGATCTGCTAGATCAACATAAAACCAGCGCCTTTTTCAATTTTGAAAAGCTGTGTGTGTGAACACCTTTTAATTAAAGGTTTAGAGTAAATAAAAAGACCTTTCCTGAGAAGCCTTAACAATGTAATTGCAGTATAAATAGAGTTGAACTTATTGAATTAAAAATTTTTTAAGACATGTTTCCGAGCTTGAAATTTTATTCAGAAAGTTCGTTCATTAAATGAAAGAGCTTAACAAATTGAATAAAGTGTGAAGCCTTATAGAGGCTTAAGATGTTTTAATTGATTTCAAAAGAGATTCCTTTCTCTTCTATTCAGTTTTCGATGCGTTTCATAAGTCTTCTACAATTAAAATGAGGTATTTTGTAGCCGTTTTAAATGTACTATCCAGGACACATGGTAATGGAAATTAATTAACCAACGGCACAAATTCGAGGATAACATCACGTAATTTTAAGCTACGGTCAGATGAAGACAACCAACTTGAGAACATTTGAGGCCTCGACAGATGTGACGTGCACCTGCCCCCGTGTACACGACGGTCTTCGGTTGAACCGAGTTCCGAACTAGCAACCTTTTGCTAATCCTTTACTCTTCCATCCGGGTTACTGCTGCCCTCCAGGCTTCACAGAGGGAAAAATATTAAAAATCGCCACGCATATATAGTTGTGTGAGAAAACAAAAGAATGAAAAGTAATTCATTGGAATGCGTTGGATGTTTCGTATTCAAAATGTAGAAAAACAAGCGCCGTGAATTTCAAAGAGCCATTTTTTTATTTTATGGGTTTAAATCGTTTGCATTCGTGACGAACGATCAAAAGCCGAAAAAATAAATAAATTAGCAACAGAACGTCGAACTTTTCCCCTTTCGCAGATGGCAAAGAAGAAATAATTCTTTATTACGTATGATATGCTTTAGAATCGTAAGAAACAACTGACATTTTATGATGCCTCTCTAAAAAAATTATTAAACGGAAAGAGTATGTAAAAAATGGCGGATTTACTTCTAACAAACTTCTCTCTAGTGACTTTCGCAAAAAAGACAAACAAAGGTCCGAAAAGTATAAAGTTTTGTATAAAATTAATCAAATATACAGATAATAAGCATTCAACAGGATAAGAATGACTTTTTTCCCTTTCTTGAAGCTCGCACTGACTTCCTGTTTGAATATTTATTGCACCTTTGGACACAAAGAGATCTGAGAGGTTGTTATATAAAGGGTTGACTGAGAAGCTCTTTTTGTTCTCTCATTATAAATTCCAAAAAAAGTTCTTTTTAGAGGGCAAGAAATGATTCCTATTGACAAAGTACTTCCGTATTCCAATAAACACAATAAATTTTGTTATGTAACAAAATCTATTAGCAATCGGCCCCTACAATTTTCGAACTACAGAATAAAAGGTATCAAGAACATAATCTATTTCAATGTAAAATAAACAAAATCCTTTAGCATTTCATCCGAATTCTTGTGCCGTGAACTGTAGAATAAAATGTAGTATATTTCTTCTTCAGAAGGCTTCTCTGCAATTAAAGAATATCAATATAAAACAGTTCTGCCTTTTAAATATCTTACAAATAAAAATTTTTCTATTGTATATCATTAACAGAATTGATGTTTATTTCTCGAGTTCTGAATGATTGCAGAATAAGGCAAATCGTTAAAGAATGCATTACAAACAACGTTCCGAAACAGAACTCGTTCGTAAACCATGTAACATGAAAATGGCTCTACCAATTTCTGATTAATACGTATTTCACTAGAGATGAGAATTTTTTTTTTTACGACAGCAGTGTTTAAGGTTATAGCTAATCTCCACAGCAGTGTTTAAGGTTATAGCTAACAGTTTTGTTATTCGTTACTAATTAAAACAAATTTAACAGTTATAATAAAATGTTAGAACTTGGCATTAACAGTTAGCTATAACAGTTGTGCTAGCTTTTAATTCACCACTAAGTAATTTATGAAAATTTAGTATTTTCGATTATTTATCCTTATGATTTTAATTTTTTAATAAGCATTTTTAATTTGATCTAAATTGCTACACTGTTAACGAGATATCCTTTATCGACAAATGTTAATATGTTTGATTACAGTTGCTAGCTGTTATTTTTAAATAACGCTGCGATCAAAATAACAGGCAAAATTTAGTACACTGTAACTAGAGAGAATTTCTGGCACATTGATCAGGAAAAATCAAGGTTTATGTACCCATTATGCCTCGCTTTAACACACGTTTTTCAAGAAACTCCATTTTTTAAAGCTTCAATTGTCAACACCGGAGATTAAGTCTCCTTCAGGTCATCACGGTCATGTACTCCATAACCCATCAACATATAATTACCATACGGTTTACATTGTTTGATGCCTTCTGACGTATTATATAAACTTAAGAATAAAACACCCGCTAAATATGTACTGAACAACCTTTAGAAAAGGAACTTGTTCGTAATCAGTGACTTGTCACACCTATGGCTGAGAGTAGACCTTTGGTGGGAGAACCAGGGTCGAATGTCCTCTATCTCCAGTGAACATAAAGGAACGGCATCGAGTTTTCAGAGCCCTTTTGTAGTCGTGCAGGACTTAAAAAAAATTGTGTTTGTCAACTGTTGATCAACTAAGAATAAACCGACTTCTGGCCATATGTTTTTAGAATTTTTTGCAGTTTCCACCTTTTAAAGACAGAAATACGGTTAAATCAAGGTTTTTATCGCGTTATATGCTTTATTCCTTTGTTCTATTTCATCCAGATAAATATTTCGAAATATTTTGAAACGGAATAGCCTGCATTTCGAAATTATTGCCATTTTCCATAATTAAATTTTTCAAGTACGAAGAGCGAAAACCGTTGCTTTGCCATCCACAACTAAATTCACGGAACTCGAAGATAATCTCATAAACAAAACTGGAATAAAAATTTTAATTTTTCCAGCCTAGCAGGAAATTAAAGTTCATTTTCTGCCTCCCGGAGAAAAACTTATCTCATCTTTCCGAAACTTGATGATCTTTTAAAATAATTTAATAATTTTTACATGAGTTTTCCTCGGAAAGCTTCTCTTGTTTTTTTTACCCTGCCTGTTTCTTAATGACCCCTAAAACTGGGGAAAATTAATCAACGTCAAAACGAACTGAACTATACTAATTACCTGAAGTTTGGGACAGAAAAATTTTTCGCTGGTTTTTCGGTAGAAGCCCTGAAATGAATAATTCATCACCTTCATTCGATTTTTGAGGTAGTAGAAAATTGCATTTTTCTTTCCAATTTTAGAATGAATTCTAATTTAATCGACTTTTTTCGAATTGCTTATTTTTCTGCGAACTCGTTTAGTTCACGGACAAAGAAATGAAATACGGATGATTGATTATGAATTTTCTGTCACCCAACACATTACGCTTGTTTATATTGAATCATATTTAATGCTGTGGTGAGCAAGTAGGTAAGTATTTTAATTAACGTCGCAACAAATCGCTTGTGGCGACGGTCAGGGATCGAACCCGAAGGGAAAGATGCGCAATTTTGTACCATAATCATATGACGAGGTCACCTGAGCTGGTACCCCACTCTTCAGTACGCCAACAAGAGGACATTTGAGACAGCGACAGATTTTACGTGCACCAACGTGCAATTTCTTTGGATGGATTCGAACTCGCAACCCTACGGTTACTAATCCGTTACCCGGGCAACCGCGGGCCACTGTGGTGAGCAGAGGTTTTAAACATTTAGCTTTTACAAAAGCCTTAAAAATTTGTCCAACTAAACCTTTTCCTGATCCACACCATATACACTCGGGAACATTGAAAATAGCGCACCAAGAAGGAAGAAAGATACAATCATGAAACTTTGCAAATAAATACAGCTACAGAGAGATCTGATCAGTAAATGATCCAAGTTTGGTGCCAATGCGCATGACCAAACACCTTCCAGTGGCGTTGCAATCAGGAAGTGGGACCGGCGCATTATGGAAGCTTCATAAACGTGACAATCACATTCAGATTCTAGGACATATATGGGAAACCCCCGGCCCGTGGGCCGGATGTGGCCCGCCACGGCATTTAATCCGGCCCGCGCGGATCAAAATATTTAAAAATCGCACTAAAAAAGTAATATTTTTGTTTATTGCCAACAATAGAGTGAGGAGGGGAGGAACAAAAGCCTGAACTACGTAGGTCAGTGTTTCTCAACCTTTTTTGGTTGACGGCACACTAAAAATATCTTGAATTATTTGCTGCACACCTGAATACAAAAATATAAAAGTAGGTATTTCCAATACCACCTTACATAGTAATTATTACTAATAAAATTAATATTGGATTTATGAGATGGCTAAGGCTGTTTTCTTGAACAAATTAAATAAAAAATAGGTTTCAAAGTCGCCAGACAAGTTATCTGCGACACATCACGCCACTCAATTCCACGGATAATCGAGAATAATAATTATAAATTTCGTTATTGATAGTATGTATTAGTGGGATTGATCCCAACATTGATTATCTTGTTTCTCAAGTTCAAGTTCATACTTCTCATTAATTTCTAGTGATTGTTAGTAAATACTTAATCAATACGAAATTATTCTGTTTATGTAACTTTACCATTCTACTTTATTATATATAAAATAAAATTAATCTTATCTCTCATTATTACTTTTTCACAACTACATATTACCTACGGCCCGCGACTTCATTAATGTCCTAAAGTTTAGCCCCCAACTTATCAAAGGTTGCCCATACCTGCTCTAGGAGGACTTCAGTAAGCCGAGAATGCCTGGTAGACGTGGAGAAGACATTTCTCACAGCTATGCGAGTTTGAAAGAGCCTCATCATCGGCATGATAACCGCAGGCTGGTTGACGCGCCGTGTTGCTCGCCAGGTCGATCGTTCGGAGTGTTCCGTCAGAACATGTTGGGAGCAGTGGACACGAGATGGTACCCACGTGCGGCGTACCGGGTGTGGAGCGACCGGGAAGACGACAATGCGAGAGGATCGAACGATCGTGCGGCAAGCTCTTGTGGATCCCACAGTGACTCGTTCCACGATACAATCAGATGTAGGGGTGCCAGTTATTCCACAAACCATTTCCAGACGCCTTGCGGAAGCGAATCTGTAATCCAAGCGCCCTTTTCGCGTACTGCCTTTAACACCGAAACATAGGCGATTCCGTCTAGTGCTGCCATGCCAGAGCGACATGGAATGCCACAGATTGGCAAAACGTGGTGTTTGGTGATGAATTCCGGATCGTTTTGGGGATAGATGATAACCGCGTATGGGTGTGGAGGTGCCCTGGTGAACGGTACAATTCCACCCAGGCTGTCGAGCGACACACTGCCCACACTGCAGACGTAATAGTCTGGGGACTGTGATATGACAATCACATCCGATATTGTTTTGCCCTAAAAGCGGGGAAACACAACCTACAAGCTATTTGTGTCAATGTACATTCCCCTAACAAATCCCTGAACTTGAGGAGACCCCCTCGATTCCGAGAAAATGGAACGTGTGCGCTTTCACCCTTCACGCAATGAGGTTGATATTTGAAATGGCGCAATGACTCGGCCAATGGAAGGATTGACCCTCTGGCAAGGTTCGGGCTTAGCACCCTGAATATTGAGGGAAGGTCAGAAGGGGAGAACGACAGGAAACGAAAACGCTAAAAAAAAGAGACGGAGCATCTTTCGGTTGTGGCCAACCATTTTCCCAGAAATATGGTAACTACTGTAAAAAGAATGTACCATCGACGAATTGAAAGAATAAATTAATAAACGAAGTTACCAAACAGAAAACGGCTGACTTTACTTTGTCATCACCAATATTAGAAATCTCTAGATATTAGATGGAAAGAACCACCTGACTCCAAAAGAAGGAACCTGTATACCCCATGCTTCACTTCAACCTGATGGTCACCATATATAAAGGCATGTTCATATTTTTATCCAATACCGATTGAGAACTCCATTTATTTCCGATCGAATCTGAGGTCAAAACTGGATATTGGTATCCAGAACAAAATTGGGTACAATAACCAGTACAGGGACCATAGTCTACGATAGCAGGTCCACTCTAATTGTGGTACGTGGAACCTTAACTGGACGACGTTATGTTGATGACATTCTTTGATCCCTCGTGAACCTTTCCTAAATGGTCTTGTAGGGGCAATTTTACAGCAAGATAATGCTCATCCGCATACAGCTCTAGTTGCTCAAGACTTCCTACGTCATGTTCAGACTAGCTTCTCGAACTTGTCCCCTATAGAGCATGTGTGGGACAAGCAGAAATGCCAGAATGGGCCAGCTGAAACGCCAGATGTCGCCGTGTCACTCTGTACATGATTTGGAGGTGGCTGTTCAAGATTTGTGAGCCCATCTGCCTCACCACAACATCAGACGTCTAATCTACTCAATGCCGGACCGTGTTGCGGCATGTATTGCAGCAAGAGGCGGTCCGACGCGCTATTGAAGTTGCACTGCATTTGTCTAATTGTACCTACTGTATTTATTTAATTGCCTTGATTTTGGGATCAAGTGAATCTCTTATCTATATCATTATATGTATTAAATTTCATTTCAATCCGACGCTGCCTTCTTGGTGCGCTATTTTCAATGTTCCTGAGTGTATTTAACACCATCAGTTGACACATTTTAACTGATTCCATTGCAAATGGTACTGTGTGTTAGCGTTTTCTCGACTTCTTTGAAGATATCTTTGCCTGTAGTTCTTCCATACAGAGTAGTCAAGAAGCTAATTCTTCAGTCACCTCAAACTCAGTATTAACCCCTCGAATAAACAGTAGCAATTGGACAGTATCAGTAATGTCTGCCGACTCATTACGAGTCAACGAAAACCACTCGAAATTTTTGCCGTGCCTTTTAATTGACTCTTGATGTGGCATCCGATATCTTCGACTCTTCTAACAGTTGCTCTCGCCAAAAAAAGACTGACAGATCGAAAGAAATCCATTTTCTCTGGGCACATTTTTTCGGCTGCTACAAGTAATAATGAAAAAATTAGTTCATTATCGCATGGCAACACTTGTTCTACAGCAACTACAGACGATGGAGTGCGAATATGCGACGTCAGTTGCACCACGTGCTATCATTATTCATCACTTATCAACTCGACTATCTGCCGTTGCGTTAAGGTACGTATATATTGGCAAGCCGAACTCTTCACGAGCCGCTCGTTGAAATTATTTTCAACATGAACATCTAGCGATCCATGGGTGTGGAAAGAACCAACCGCGAACCACCGAGGTCACGCCTCGTTAGCCTCCGGTAATGAAGATGGATCCTGGAGGTTCCCAAGCAGAAAGCAAATTCACTACCGCCGTCCAAATCTGAACTAAGGCTTGGTGCACATATCCGGTTTTTCAACGTGCGTCGCCGCTGCGGTACCGAAGCCCAACTATGCACACATAACCGTGAATTGACGCAAGTTCTCATTTCGCGACATTTGCGATAAATATTTTATCGAGGAAAACGTGTTTATTTCGCTTACTTGGTGTAAAAAAAGTATATTTTGAAGCACAAAATAGACGTTGCTGTGGATACAAGCATTTATTAATTATTATTTATATTCCATTTATTTATGAAAACAAGGTACTTCAGACCGGAGAACGTGTGCGGCGAGCTGCAGTGCCGTGGGGAACTGCGGTACAAATTGCACGCAAGTTGGACGTGCGTCGCCGCCACAGGCATGTGTGCACTACTCCATTGGATCTAATGTATCTCAGACCGCACTTGCGTTGCCGCAGCGGCGCCGCACGTTGAAAAACGGATGTATGCACCGGGCCTAAGAATGTCTTATTGCGGATCGACACGACGGTTCACGAACCGCTCTTGAATCGTCCAAAACCCCGTCCAAACCTAGAGAACTAGAGGCTTGCAGATGTATGTATACGCTGATTTACAGCGCGAAGTATGTGTGATTTATTTTTAACTTTTTCATATAAAAACAATATTAACAGGCGGTCCGGAATAAAAACAGGTGGCGGGCTGAATTTGGCCCACGGGCAATAGTTTGTCGACCTCTGGTATAAATAATGAATGAATTTAGCAACATACACCTACATCATGGCTGAAATACCTGTTAGATTAAGATGCGAAACAGCGTCACCTATTTCGCGTTTACATTTATTCGATGAGAATTAAGCTTTTTAAGATTGGCAACTATTTGTGAAATGTTCCGTTATTGTCGTTTCGTAATGTCTCTGGAAAATATTGTTAGAACTTCAAGTTTATATTTTGTTTAAATAAAGTTTACGGTTGTGTTTGTGGTTGGTTAGCTTAGGTTTAATGACGCAAGGAAATAAAGTTTATGAAGAGGCAAAAACGGGGTAGTTTTGTGTCATTAAACATCTCCCTCAACGTACGAGATCTGATGAAAAAAGTATTCGATCTTATTATACTCTGCTTCAATTACCCATATTTCAAACGAAGGACTGGTAAATGCACCATTGGCACCTAGTGCACATAAAAGACTATTTTCTTTTAGACCTCGCAGTTCTGTTGTCATTGTAAAGTAATGGCTTTGGAAAATATTGTTAGGACTTCAAGTATATATTTTGTTTAAAAAAAGTTTATGGTTCTATGTGTGGTTGGGGTTGGCCCATGTAATTGTACGTTTATACTGTGCTCTTGCAACATTTCCGTTTCCAGTTAAAAAGACTTCTGCTTAATACATGCTTGACTGCAATAATGGGATCCTGTTTACATGAAAATATCATGATCACAGAAGGATCCAATATGAATCACAGATAGATCAAATATGAATCCCTGATAGATCGAATCTGAATCACTGATGGATCCAATCTTTATCACAAATGGATTCAATCTGAATCACAGATGTATCCAATATGATTCATGGATGGAACCAATCTCAATCGTAGGCGGTTACAACTTAAATATCAAATGGACCCAATACCAATCGCGGGCGGATGGAATCTGAAATGCAGACGAATCCTACCTGAAACGCTGACGGATCGAATCTGAATCGCAGACGGATGGAATCGCAGATGGATCCAATATAAATCACAGACGTATTCAATCAATGATAGGCTCAATAATCTCATTTAATCTCTCTGAAACCCAACCAAACCTTCACTGGCAGCACGCATGGATATGGCCAGTTGACCTTCCCTCTGACGTTGGAAAAAGATTATTTTGGAACGGAAATTTAGTGTGAATTCCGTTATCAACACATACCAGGATGAAACAACGAAACATCCTTGGTCACACTTATATATCGCACACACAGTGTACAACACAGTCAAACAAGAACTATCTTTCCGCCAAGCCTTTAAATTCCCTCAGCATGGCTTCCCCACGAACACCTCGCCGTTGCGGTTAATGCCACACGGTGGATGGTGGCTTCTACCTGCATTGTTATTCATTGTATTTAACGCAACGGCCAATCCATCAAAATCCCAATACAAATGTTGCCTAACTGCGGGGTCAGGTGTCTGTGGAAGTGGCGCGATTTTCAACAAAGACGGACGGGTGGTCACTTTGATGGATGATGAAGGAATACGCTGGGGTCGGGCGATCCCCATTCTTTGGGAAAGGTGAGATCGTCGACCCTTGATACAAGAAAAGGATAATCGATTTGTGGATCGAATGGATTCTTTACATTCGACTGTCTTGACCCGGATGTGAATGGGGTTGGACAGGTGTATGCGACCGATGGATTGCTGTGATAATGTTTAAACACGTAATATGTAAAATGTTAAAATGGTTCTTGTGCAGAGTGGGCAAGAGGTTAGTTGGGTTTTAACACCTTGAGGGGTGTCAGGTTCCCCGGCCACACTGAAGAATGTTGGCTGGAAGGAACCATTTGATCCCCCCCCCCACCACCACCGAAGGCCGTTGGCGGGTGTGTCCTTGGACGATCATCCGGGCGAGGAGGAAAAAACAGAACGATGAGGGTGGGTGAGAAAAGACTCGAGTGATGGACACCGACCAGGAAGGACGTAACGAGGGTTCTTCAACATCAAATTTCAAAGGACTTGGAACGTTGTAAATATGAATCTATAATTGGCATGTATAATAAATAAATGCACAGAAAACATTCCGTATATAAGCTTCATTCATAGTAGCCTATCATAAAAGAAGGGAACTGTGTGTGACAGGGGTTCACACGTATATAACTGTTCTGCAACCTGTAGTCTTCCCTGGATAACTATGTACTTTATGACTTACCTGCGCATCGGCCATTCGAAAGACTCGCATCGACATTTGTTAACGGGGTGAACCGTGCCATCATTGCCAACAGATTTTTACCATACGTCCTATTTAAACCACTTGTCCTAATCCTAAACGAGATGCGGTTAGAAGAACTAGAGAGTTCAAATCCAACCACAGACCGTCGTGTAAAAAGGGGGGCTGGTGCACCCCCTCCGTTAAATTCAATATTCCATGGTTCAAAACTACGTGGCGTGTCTTCGGATCCTTACCTTCGGGGTTGATTCTGGACAATCTCCAAAAACCCATGGTGTTTCTCCAGATAACTTACGTTAATTAACTATCTACCTAATCTTGCACCTTTTTACCGTCGATTTGTTAATAATACCTCATCACCGGACCTGTTGAATCTATCCCCTCATTACTGCTTACCTTCCTTCATTATCGTCCTCAGGTGTATATATTTTGGAGTGCACAGGTATCCCAATCTCTATGTACCTGAGTGATAGTTGATCCCTTTCATTTTTACCGTCGCCTACCTTTCTGCTTATCACTTTTTCTTGTATTGTTCATTTTGTGTTTGGATCAGATCAACCAAATATGCCACCTTGCGTCATAAAAACCGAAAACAATCAATCAACTTTCATCATATTTTAAATAGAATATCATGAACGTTTATCATTTGAGATGAACATGCCCCTTCTAAGTTATCTATTTTTATTACAATCAAGTTTTCACATTTCTTACGAATATATATATACACTCTATAACAAAAATATTGACGCACCAAGAAGGAATTGTACGATTGCGATAAAAATTGGTGGATGTGAAGAACATACATAGAAAAACAAACGATTAGAATTTCAGAGCAATTGAATGATTTATTTCAGAGTATGACCGTTACAAATGGAGGAAGTCAATAAGGCGTTGGTCCACCTCTGGCCTGGATGCAAGCTGTCACCCGTCATGGCATAGAATGAAAAAATTCCCGGATGGTGTCCTGCGGAATTTCTAGCCAAATTGTCTCCAACTGTCGGATTAAATGGTCACCATTCCGGGTTGGTTGCAATCGACTTCCCATCAGTCTATGGGAGAGTGATCAGGATACCTAGCGGGCCAAGGAAGTGTTGGGAAAGCTTGAAGACAATTCATAGCAACACGTGTCGTGCGCGGCCGGGCATTATCTTGTTGCAAAGTAAGTCCGGGGTGTCGCAAAAGGAACGGTAACACAGCTGGTCGTAGAATGTCGTCTACTTACTAGTGATGCGACATCGACAGCAAAACATCGATGTTCAAAACTAAAACATCGATGTTGATAATCCATGGCCCCAAAACATCGATGTTTTTAAAATTCAGTGTATTTAGATTCCCCCCCCCATTTCTTAAAACTGGTTTAGCAACTAGTGATGCTACATCATTTGCTAAACATCGATGTTAAAATTAAAACATCGATGTTGATAATACATCGCACCAAAACCATCGATGTTTTTAAAATTCAGTGTATTTAAACTTTTTTCCCCATTTCTTAAAACTGGTTTAGCAACTTGTGATGCGACATCGGCTCCAATACATCGATGTGTTTTCATTGTTTTGAAGACATCGACATCGATGTCGCATCCCTACTTTTCAGACCCTTCACCCTTGGTCATTTTGGTCTAAAAGTATGTTCAATTTGCTAATTATGAAAATTATGCTACTTGGTTATTTTTCAAATTTTTTATAACGGTACTTTTTTCATTTAAAAATAAAACATCGACAAGTATAAACATCAATGTTACAAAAATATCGACTCCAATACATCGATGTTAAAAACATTGACATCGATGGCGCATTCCTACTAGGGATGCGACATCGATAGCAAAACATCGATGTTTTGAAACATCGATGTTCCAAATTAAAACATCGATGTTGATGATACATCGACCCAAAAACATCGATGTCTTTAAACATCGATGTTTTTAAAATTCAGTGTATTTAAACTTTTTCCTCATTTCTAAAAACTGGTTTAGCAACTTGTGATGCAACATCGACAGCAAAACATCGATGTTGATAATACATCGCCCCCAAACCATCAATGTTTTTAAAATTCAGTGTATTTAAGCTTTTTTTCCCCATTTCTTAAAACTGGTTTAGCAACTAGTGATGCTACATCATTTGGAAAACATCGATGTTGATAATACATCGCCCCCAAACCATCGATGTTTTTAAAATTCAGTGTATTTAAACTTGTTTCCCCATTTCTTAAAACTGGTTTAGCAACTAGTGATGCGACATCGACAGCAAAACATCGATGTTGATAATACATCGCCCCCAAACCGGTCGATGTTCTTAAAATTCAGTGTATTTAAACTTGTTTCCCCATTTCTTAAAACTGGTTTAGCAACTAGTGATGCGACATCGACTCCAATATATCGATGTTTTTTTTCTAAAACATCAATGTTTAGAAAACATCGACATCGATGTCGCATCCCTACTTTTTAGACCCTTCATCCTTGGTCACTTTGGTCTAAAAGTATGTTCAATTTGCTGATTATGAAAATTATGCTACCTGGTTATTTTTTAAATTTGTATAACGATACTTTTTTCATTCAAAAATAAAACATCGACAACGTAAAAACATCGACACGTATAAACATCGATGTTACCAAAACAACGACCCCCAATACATCGATGTTTTGAAAACATCGACATCGATGTCGCATCCCTAATTCCTACTACGTACCGCTGTGCTGTAAGTATGCCTGAAATGACTACCAAAGGGGTCCAGCTATCAAAGGAGATGGCACCCTAGACCATAATGCCCTGTTATGGGCATGTGTGGCATGCGATGGTAAGGGTAGGATCCACACGCTGCCCTGGACTTTCATGAAAATATATTAAGGG
The DNA here is from genome assembly GCA_947359465.1 of Metellina segmentata. Lineage (NCBI taxonomy): Eukaryota > Metazoa > Arthropoda > Arachnida > Araneae > Tetragnathidae > Metellina > Metellina segmentata. The sequence goes on along the minus strand of OX375874.1, from coordinate 13,610,734 downwards.
GGTCCGGGACACATTAAAATTTTTTTTTTATTAATTAATTTAGAATTTTGAATTTTTTTGTACTGATTACCCATCTTACTAATAAGCCAAATCACAATACAAATTTTTTTCAAAAGTTCTTTAAAAATTTTAAATTAAAATTTTTTGAAAAAAAGAGGGGTCGTTTTAAATCGCTAAGGCTCAAAATATTCTTGATCCATTTTCAAAATTCTTGCGGTAAATTATTCACAAATTTATTAACTTTAATTTTGATTTAGCAATTTAAAAAATATTAATTTAATAAAAAATAAAAAATATTTGAATGAAAATTTTTGAAAATTTTAAGGTACTTTTTTTTTAAAAAGTCATATTTTTAAAAGTAAATATTTGTTTTAAATTTGCTGAATCAAAATTAAAGTATAATGTTTGAAAAAGATATATTCCAAATTTCAACCCTTAAACTTTATCGGTTTTCGACTTATAGCAATTTGAATACTGGAAATCTTGAAAAAATGTATCACGGAGAAAAACGCATTTAAAGTTTTAAGGACAGATGTTGTTGCCATGACAACAACTGTCAAGAGTGTTAGATTTTCAAAACAACGCACCACAAGAATTATTATATCTCTAGTTCTAATTAAGATAGAATCATGATTTAGACGTCATTTTAGACAAAAAAATACAGAGAATTTGTTAAAATAATAAAAAAAAATTCGAAAATTGGACGATTTTTGTGTCCCGGACCCCCTTAAACCATGTGGACGTGTATACGGCACACACAATACAACAGACACCTAACGCGCAAGAGACGGATTTGGAATCAGAAGGGTCCAAAACGGACAGAAAACTTGAAATGGGTTGAAAATATTCAATGTACAAATAAACACTCCATTCTTATTTATATAGATGTTTCATATTTAGATAATTCATTTGATTCTATTTATTGAATTTTCCATTTAATGTCGGTTTGGTTGTTTTCCTGGTATCCCATAAACCTATTTTTATTGAATTCTATAATCTTGTGTTTTGCTCAGCTAACCATAGTTGGATCACCTGTGCCATAAAATCCAGATGAACCAATGAACTACCCCTAGAGTACTGCTAAGAAGTTTTGACCTAAGTCAGCATATCCACTTTGACGTCAGAGAGGCTTAATTAGGGTGTCATACTGGTTAAGATGGTAATGGTAATTTTAGTTAACGTCGTACTAGAGCAACACAACGGGCTATTGACGACGGTCCGGGATCAGTCCCTTAAGGGAAAGATCCGAGGACAACACCTCGTAATTTTGAACCACGGTCAGATGACGAAGCAACACCTGAGCTGGCACCCCACTCTCCAAACTTCCACGCCAACCCAACGTGAGGACTTTCGGCCACGACAGATTTAAGGTGCACCAGCCGCCTCTACACCATACGCTTACAAACATCCATGCCCGGACCCGGATTCGAACCAGGAACCTTCCGATCTAGAGGCTAACACCTTAACCACTATACCGGTTGGTCGGCATACTGGTTAAGAAATATTATTTTAACTGGTACAATTCCCTTTATAATAATTAACCACTTGAGGAGTCCACACGCATGTACCCGTTATTCAACCAGCTGTCTTCCTTGCATTACTTCTAACGAGCTCTTGACCTTCTTGATCAGTATCATGTTTTTCAGGATTCTTTCGGGCTGCGATAGCCGGATTAAAGGATTTGAAACCGGAGGGTTGCGAGTTCGAAACTAGGTTCAATCAAATACCGTCGTGAACGCGGGAGCTGGTGCGTGTCAAATCTGTCGTGGCCTCAAATGTCCTCACGTTGTGGTGCTCAAGTGTGAGGTGCCAGCTCAGGTATTGACCTCTAAATCTGACCATGCCTTAAAATTACGTAATTTCGTCCTCGGATATTGATTTCGGACCGTTGCCAATAGCCCATTGTATTAATCAAGTGAGGCGTTAATTTAACTACTTTCCGACTACCCAGTTTTAGCTCATAGGGTAATGGTAATTTTAGTTAACGTCGTACTAGAGCAACACAACGGGCTATTAACGACAGTCCGGGATCACTCCCTTAAGGGAAAGATCCGAGGACAACACCTCGTAATTTTGAGCCACGGTCAGATGACGAAGCAACACCTGAGCTGGCACCCCACTCTCCAAACTTCCACACCAACCCAACGTGATTAGCTCTATAGGGTTCGTCATCTGACCGAGGTTCAAAATTACGAGGTGTTGTCCTCGGATCTTTCCCTTAAGGGAATGATCCCGGACCGTCGTCAATAGCCCGTTGTGTTGCTCTAGTACGACGTTAACTAAAATTGCCAATTGCCATAGCTCTATAGGAAATAAATATTCAAGTATTTTAATTAATTCTCACTAGAGCAGCACAACGGGCTATTGGCGATGGTCCGAGATCAATCCCCTAAAGGAAAGATTCGAGGACAACACCACGTAATTCGTAATTTTGAACCACGGTCGGAAGACGATGTTCAACCAGAGCTGGCACCAAACTCTGCACACTTCCACACCGCACCAACGTGAGGACCTTTGCCATAACAGATTTAACGTGTATCAGGCCCATTTGTACACGACGGTCTTTGGTTGGATTCGAAACCGCAACCCATCGCTTGTACGGTGGTTAATCCGATTATCCTCCGACCGGGCTACCTCGGCCTCTAAATGGAATACGTTTTATTCTACTTTACAACTACTGGTCCTCAAACACAGGAAATACATGAATAAAATACTCCACATAGAACTACAGGGACCCAAAGTAGCATAGATTGCAGGGTTTAAACCGCTGTCACCAATTCTAGCCCACAGTGCACTTCAAACATCTTCGCATTATTGATGAAAACAATTGTCTGGTGATCTCTTGCTATCAAAGGAAAATAAACTATCACCCTCTAATTTATACTTTCCCGATTCGCGCTACGTGGTATCGCAAATATTTTCATTTGATAAATTAAAAGCTCTTAAACTCGAAGCATCGGGGGAATTAGGACACATGAATATGTACGAATTCCTGTCGACAATAATTGCCGCCAACAAATGATATAATGATCTGCTCCTAAATCACCAGAAGGCGACTTATGTTGGGCAACACTGTTGCTGCTGCCACAATTTTGCGAAGTGCCTTTGAATTATTCGGTGGTGTTTAGTATTTAATTATTCTAATTCGCAATTATTCATCCGAGCTTAATATGATGAATTTTGCATCGGGAATGTTTTGGTGGGGCGTTATTAAATACTAGGCCTTTGGTGCGCGATGGGTGTTGCATGAATGGGGGATGGATTCGAATCCCGAAAGAGAAGCTGAAAATTTAATAGCCATATTTATAGCTTAAATGCGTGGCATAATAGCATTGTGTTGAAGGATAATTGTCATGATGGGGTTTGTTATTATTTATGATGCGTATTTTATATCGGACTAGAAACCAGAGGGTTACGAGTTCGAAACACCGTTCAGCCAAAGACCCTCTTGAACACTGAGAATGGTGCACGTCAAATCTGTCATTGCCTCAAATGTCCTCACATTGGCTGGGTGTTTAAGTATGGAAAGCAGAGTGCCAGCTCAGGTGATGACCTTGTCAATTGACCGTAGTTCAAAATTACCGGTTGTCCGGACCTTTGCCAATAGCCCATTATATCGCTCCTGTGCGACGTTAATTAACTACACACCGACATGTAACCCAAATCATGTAGGCTGTGTTGAAACACATCGTCAAGGTTTTACATGAACATGGTGTCTTTAGTGCATAGTATTTACTTCGATAGGTAGGTAAGTTGTTTAATGACGCTGAACTGGATCTATATAAGACTATTGGTGACGGTCCGGATAAGGTAAGGTAATTTTAATTAACGTCGTACTAAAGAACACAACGGGCTATTGACGACGGTCCGGGATAAATCTCCCAAGGGAAAAATCCGAGGACAACACCACATCATTTTGAACCACGGTCAGATGACGGTCCGGGATCTAACACGAAGAGAAAGATCCGAGGACAACACCACGTAAATTGGAACCACGGTCAGATGTCGAAGACATAGGAGCTGGCACCCCAATCTCCAAACTTCCACACCACGCCAACGTGAGAACATTTGAAGCAACGATAAATGTTACGTGAACTAGCTCCTGGTACTCGACGGCCTTTGGTTGGACCAAATTTTAAACACTCTGGTTTCTAATCCGTAACACTTCCAAATGGGCTAATCGGGCATAGAGAGAAAATATATTTTTGGAATTCTGATTTTCCATTATCATCTCATGTCCATAAATTAAGGATAATACCAACTTCGGCAAATAAAGGTTCAGAAACAAAACAAACGTGACCTATTCATAAAGTTCATTTATTAAACAAAAGATAAAGAACAAAAAATATGTTGTATGTATCTTAACATAATCATGGTTAATACATTGTATGCCTCCCAGACGATGAAATACAGTCCGCACAACGCCTAGGCATTCTGAGGATCAAATTATCGAGCTGATCTTGGGAAAGATCACTCCACTCAGCAAACAATGCTGTCCGAAGTTCCGGTACACGTGTAGGAGGTGGTTGACGGGCTGCAACTCGTCGGCCAAGCATGTCCCACTCATGCTCTATCGGATTCAAGTCAGGTGAGAATGCTGGCCATTCCAAACGGGTGATATCCTAAGATTCAAATCATTCGTTTACAATGTTTGCACAGTGAGGACGGGCGTTGTCATCCATAAACACAAATTCTGTGCCAGTGGCACGCACCCCTAAACATACGTACATGCTGTTCCAGAATGATGTCCCGATAAATTTGACCTCTCATGGTTACGATTTGAACATGTAGATCTGTTCTGGAGCCCAGTATAATTATGCCCCAAACAAGTAAACCTGCACCACCGTAACGGTGTCGTTCTATGATGTTGTTTTTGTGGTAGCTGGTACCTGGCGTTCTCCGTAAGAACGTCCGCCGTAAATAAGACTGCAAGCTAAACCTGGACTCGTAGGAAAACAGCACACAAGCCCACTGTGACGATGGCCACATTGTATGTTCTCTACTCCATGCTAACCGCTGGCGACAATGAGTTGCCGTGAGCGTAACACATCTGACAGGCCTGCGACCATATAGACCAACATGTCCCAAACGTCTGTTAACGATTTGCCTTGAAACTGTCGTACTCGTTGGTGAAGATAGCTGACGAGAATCGTCTTATGCTGTGCTCCGTCTGCTTCTTTTTTTGCAGTTAATGCCGAATACCGGTCGTCATTCGGCGTTGAAACTTGGGGGGAGACCTGTACTGCAACGTCTACTGACATTTCCATCATTTTGGAATTGTTGCCAAAGCCTAGAGATGACACATTGGGCAATTCCAAGTTCCACTGAAACTTCCGTCTGAGTACGCCCACATTTTAGGCCACCGATAGTTCTAAAACGTAAAAAATAATCGAAATGCGTCCTATGTGCCATAATTATTCAGTTGTGTTACTGAGCGGCTTACTGAACTCTTGTGAACAATTTTACTTCTTTGCTACCATTCCTTACATACACCGATCGGAAGGTACCTGGTTCGAATCCGGGTTTGGGCATGGATGTTTGTAAACGTATGGTGTAGAGGCGGCTGGTGCACCTTAAAACTGTCGTGGCCGAAAGTCCTCACGTTGGGTTAGCGTGGAAGTTTGGAGAGTGGAGTGCCAGCTCAGGTGTTGCTTCGTCATCTGACCGAGGTTCAAAATTACGAGGTGTTGTCCTCGGATCTTTCCCTTAAGGGACTGATCCCGGACAGTCGTCAATAGCCCGTTGTGTTGCTCTAGTATGACGTTAAACTAAAATTATTAATAGTTAATTATTACCAAATATATACCTCTATTACACTCTCGTCATTGTGACGTACTATCAGCGTCATCTGATGGCTTCCTGTAATTTGTATATTATTCTGGAAGACGTGTGGTATAATTCTATAGGTGAAATGTTTTCTTCAGAGTTCGATTTCCTTGTGATTCTGAATTATCCTTAATTTATGGATATGAGTGTATTTATCTACCTCCTACCGTCTCCAGTGGCTTATTTTGTCAAGTTGTGAACGGACGTCGATAGTCCGATATGCCTCAGTGATATTCCTCGCTTTCATTTTTACCCTCACCTATCCTTTTGCTTTTCCTTACTACCTCATTATGTTGTATCACATGAGATACAACATAGTAATGAAGTTGAAGCAGCTTGGCCAGATATAACCCTTGTGCCATAAAACCCGAAAATAACCAACCAACCAACAAGTATTATAACTGCCTTTTATATAATTTCTCTTTCCCTTGGAGGATTGGGATCCCGGACCGTCGTCAATAGCCCGTTGTGTTGTTCTAGTACGTGAGTTACAAATTACCACTTACGATTTACTTTCCCTTAGGGGATTGATCCTGGACCGTCGTCAATAGCTCCTTGTCTTTTTCTAGTACGACGTTAATTAAAAAAGACCACATTTTATACAATTTCCACCCATGAATTTGTTTTGATGCTTGCTTTGGGGTTTTAGGGCACAAGCAGACCATGCCGCACCAAGCACAAGACCAAGGCAGACAACTTCAAGCGAAAAATGTCGCGTAAGGGAAACAAGAAGGATTAGGGAATAGAGTAGTGCGATGAAAGCTGGCAGGTAGTATTTCAATTAACATCGCAATGGAACATAGCAACGGGCTATTTGAGACGGTCCGGAATTAATCCCGAAATGAAATATCCGAGGACAACACCACGTAATTTGGAACAACGGTCAGATGACGAGGCAACCGCTTAGTCACACCACGCCAACGCGAGGACATTTGAGGCCTTGACAGATTTAACGGTAATCGTACAAGACGGTCTCTTAGCGGGCTTCGATCTCAAAACCCTCCAGTTGCCAATCCGTTACTCTTCCAACTGGACTACCTGGCGACATATGGCCCTTGTGCCACAGCCTCCCCCCCAAAAAAAAAAAAAATGGCTTCCGCGGCCTGCGATGAAAGCAGTAAATGATTGCTTAGTTATCGAGGGAGCGCAATCACCATGGTTACTAAAGAAAAATCACACTGGTACCTCGTGTCTTTGAAGCGTAAACACTTTTGAAGAAGGTGTGGCCACGAGAGCGAATCCTTGAAAACTTGATAACAGTTAGTAAACTTCATTAATCTATTGTTCATGGATGTAAGACCATAGTTGGATGCCTCTGCCTTGACCATTATTTAACTTGCAAGACTTGGTGGGAGAAAAACCCCATCCAAATCTATTTAAATTTTTATACCTTATCTGATTTTTAAACTTCATATAAATGTTTTAGTCAATGCATCGCTTGCAAATTCATATAAATACTATTCATATAAAACTCATTTTTATCTTTTTTTTTTAACATTTTTTAAAACTTAGTTGCCATTTGATATCTGATTTTATTTATAGATCGAACTGTTATAAATATATTAACCTTTTTCATTGGGTTGCATTCTATCGTGTTTTGCTCACCTTATAATTTTCTCAATCGCGCTATAAAATCAAAATGAACCAACTAACCCTGCCTTGAATGAGCATTTTCCAATCAATTTTCTGAAAGTTACTGTTAGTGAATTCAATTCTGTTATCCATTCGCAGTAAAAATACTTCAGGTTGAAAAAAAATGTAATTAAAAATTCCTTAAAGCTAAGTATTTACCATTAAATTGATAAGTGTTAAGTAATGAAATGAAAAATGGTAATTAAAGTAAGAAAATCAGCTTTTTTCTGAGGTGTTAAGATTTGAAGTGGCCAGGGAAGACCAGATGAGAACAACAAACCACATTCGAGAACAATTGAGGATGTCGACTCAAGAGCCAGTTTAATTTTTTTTCCTTTTCTGAAAGAGCAAAAAGTTTCTTAACAACAGTCGGACATAAAAACTGCTGAAAATTGTATTTCTTTTAAAATTTCTTCAAGATGATCAGATTTTCTCGCAAGGCATTGATCCCGAAGGATCGCCGAAAGCCCGTTGCGTTTTATCACACAAATTCAACTACTTACTTCCTACAAATGAAACGTTGTGCTGCTCTAGTACAGTGGTCGGCAAACGCATAAGTCAAAATAGCCAAAGATCAGCAGTGCAACGATTGAGATTTCTTTTGAGACACAAATTTCTTTTCAAGAACCATGTGTTTAGGGGTCGATTTAAACTAGCTAACTGATTCTAATTATTGTAATCTTATTTATTGACAAAATATATTTTTTTACATTAAAATAAAAATATGACAAAACACGCACATTTAATGTGAGAAATGAAATTGAAATTTTCTCGGAAGGTTTGTATGTCGTTGTTTTTAATTTAAAGCAGGATTCAAGGTTCTCATCAATAAGGCGATTTCTCAATTTACTTTTGATAAGGTTCGTGCATGAAAAAGATTGTTTGAATGAATATTTAGAGCCAAAGAGTGAAACAACAGCAAATGCTAGTTCTTTTAATTGATCATATGAGTCAAAAATACTATTCCAGGTGGTGAGGATTATCTTGTCTTCCTTCTCCAGGTCTTTCAAAGCAGACCATTTTTTCTGTGACAGCTAAAATCATACTTATTTTTCTCCAATTTTTCCATATCAGCATTAAGGCGTTCAAATTGGGAGTTCCATGATTCTACTTTTTTAACTCCAGTAATTGCATTTCAAAAACGCCAAGGTCAATATTAAAGTGAGTCAAATTCAATTCTGTTGCGTCAGCACTGAGGTTTTTTAACAAAGGCTAACGTCACTATGCTATTTCGGAATTACTGAAACCTTCGCCAAAAAAAGCTTCCCTTTTGTCACATATGTTGAAATTGAAACAATTTCATAGAGTGGAATATAATGTTTTTCAATATCCTCGCCACGTGTTTGACCTTTCAGTGGCAATAATCCTAAAAGTTCTTTAGGACCCGAAGACGAAATAAAAGTGAAACTTTCGCTGCGTCATTTATGTCACACGATTTGTCAACAGCTATTGAAAAAGCTGAAAGGAATTTAAGATCTTCGATTTATGCATTCGAAGACATTTTGACTGTTCTGTCTTTTATTGCTTTAGCAAACAGAGATAACTAAATTTTTAAAGAATTTCTGCCTTGGTTTTTTTAAGCTTTCTGACTTCAGTCGCACTCAAGTGGCTAAAGAGCCGTGGGTTACCGACCACTGTTCCAGTACGACTTTAGTTAAAAATTACCAATTACCCAAAATGACAAAGTTTCATGACAGTACAGATTTGTAAAATGCTGAATTGGATGATGGTATTGCTTTTTTAATTAACGTCGTACTCTAGAGCAACACAACGAGCTATCGACGACGGGCCCGGGATCAATCCCAAAAGGAAAGGTCCGAGGAGAACACCACGTCATTTTTCACCGCAGTCAGAGGATGCAGAGGATGAGGCAATATCTGAGCTGATACCCCACTCTCCAAACTTCCACACCACGCCATGGCTTGTGTGATGGAGCTAGCTGCTTTTTTTTCGACCCCGTGAAGTTGCTTATTTCTTCTAGACTACTATTTTGCTTTGCTCTTTTAGTTTAAAAGAACTACGGTAGCCCAGTTGGTAGAGTCTCGAATTACTGACTGGTTGGAGTTTCACGGCGCAAGGCTACAACATCATGTAATTTTGATCCACCGTCAGATGACGAGGTCACACTGATCCGACACCCTACACTCAAAACTTCCACCCTACACCAACGTGAGGACATTTGAGTCCACCGCAGATTGAATGTGCACCAGCCCCCGTGTCTGGATCGACCGAGTTTAGAACTCGTAGCCCCCCGGTTGTTAATCCGTTGCTCTCGGTGTGCATTCATCCCTGGGTGTATTTCTCTCTTCTGTGCCAGTGAAAAATTTCATTGTGTGTGTATGTCTATTACTTGATATTGAATGTCTGGTATCTGACCAAATATGGGCCCTTGCGTCATAAAACTCCAAATCACCACCAACTTATAATTAGTGGGGAATTATTTCCTTAATAGGGGAGTCAAAGATTATTTTAACGCCAACTACCCATTCATTAAACATAAACGAACTATCCACGTTCAAACCCCACAACCAACCACAAACACACAACTCGCAGCTCTAAAGAGTTTTTAAATGAAACGATACAGATGGCGGCGGACAAATGACGTATATCCATCTGCAGAGAAGGACGAAATTGCATGTTCAGACTAAACAGGAGGATATTCATGAAACAAAACCGCTCCGTTTTCCATATATCATGCTAATCAAATAGGGGAAATGCACTCAGGGCTTTAATTCGCAATCCATCAGAATTATTTCATTCCCTGCATGCTCTTTCGGATGAACTAATTGGGATTTGCGCTGCATAAATTACCGCATAACCCATTTTTATTTCGGAACTCGTAATTGGGGTCGGTTGTTTGCAGGCCTGCTTGGGGAATGAGCGTTTTGTTATCACTGACAGTGCAAGAAATATGAAGACGTGTCTGCAGACTTTTGCAGGAAAAGAATTGCTTCTAATTTTCTCCACTGTGAACCTTCTCCTTGGATGGGGCGCAACCCCTCCGTGCACCAGCCACAGTTGAGGCTATTGTAGGTTTTGGGGTAGGCCCTGGAATTTCACAGGCGATGAGTAAGGACCTTATCTGTGCTGCTACAACTAACGATGCCTAGGATGATTAACGTTAGGCAGTTTCCGAGGCTCATTCAAAAATAAAAACTTCAGTGGACTGAATTCATGTTTATTTACATTCATTGAAATTTGCACAATCCTAAGTACTCAAAAGAGTTGTACTGTATTAAGTACACATAGAGTTGTACTGTTTTAAGTACACATAGAGCTGTACTGTATTAAGTACACATAGAGTTGTACTGTTCTAGTACACAAGAGTTTCACTGCTCTAAGTACACGAAATACCTGCGCTACACTAAGTATACGAAGAGTTGTATTACTCCAAGTACTTAAGGAGTTGTACTACCCTAAGTACAGTACACAAGAGTTGTACTATCTTAAGTAGGGTCAGGCGGGGTAATTGTAAACAAGCTATACAAGGGCCCACGTGGGATTCCGAGAAACTAAAAAGCTGTGAAATATGAAAGCTGGCAACTCTGAGGATGCAATAAGGTGATCCGGTATTTCTTTGAACCACAGCTGATAGCAATACGTTTAGTTGAAAAATTTATGGTTGAAATTTGGGTTTTAAAGTTTTTGTGTGCTGCTTTTTCTGCTGCCCTTCATAATGTATTGAATCGTATGTTGTTCCAATTCTTTACGACGATTAGTTATGTTTCTATCGAACTGAAAAATCATTGACTTTTGCTTCTGGGTTGAATGTTACAATTACCCCATATTTTTCAAGGGACGGGGTAATTGTAAACATAACTTTGCCAATAGTTTTGTTCAATTTGGATGAAAAACCAATATGTTTTCCCGTGTAATTTTGTATTTAATTCGTATTTAGTAAGTTTGAATTGCGTTTTATTGCATTTTTCGTGGTTTTGGGAAACAGGAAAATTTACTAAAACTTCTCACATATGGTGAAGTTTTAACAAATGATCAAGTCTTGTCACGCTTGAAGGAGGCAGAAGAGAAAAAGAATAAAAGGAAGCCTAGTGAGAAGATAGTGAAAGAGACAGAAGTAAGCAAGAAACCAAGAAAGAAGCAAATGGAAAGGACAGCAGAACTCGAGGACAATGTGGAAAATTCATATGTAGATTGGCCAATTAGAGCCGATCTAGGTGGCGCTGCCACTATACGAAGCCTCCTGGACTGGCGGGAATGTCACTCAGACATGTAGACAATAGTTGTAGATGTTTCTGAATAAGATCTTTGTATCGGTTGTAAAACCTCTCATCTCTGTACATTTGGATATAACATGCTTAATCTTCAATAAATAGTGAGTAGAATAATTATTACTCGACGTGTCAATTAATGGAAAGAAGGTGAATGGAAATAGGACATAAAGTGATGACATCGTAAGAATGAACCACCGAAGACAAAACGGTACGGTGTTATGACAGACAGCGAGGATGAGGAACTATTGAAAGAATTGACTAATAATTGACGGTGAAGAGTTTGAAGTTCTTCAAACATTCAAGCAAAATATAGAAGATTAGCTTGTAGGGAAAGTTAAATATTTTGGAGCCATTCATGCAAGACATTGAAACGACCACGTTTCTACTTGTAGATAATGGGGGGGGGGGGAGAAAGAAAACCCATTTTTTCGTATGTATGATGGGTGGATGTTATTTCAGAAGAGGAGTTTGCGATCATCGGACACAAATGCATCGATGATGCATATACTAAATTCGATGTGGTTCAAAAAGACTAATTCTGACTAATAATCGGAAGACTACAAAGACAATGTCAAAGCAATTTTACCTACTCCAAACTGTAGCAAAGTAGACCGTAAAGAAAATTTCCAATTTGAGTGCACTGCAAATGTGTAAGTAATGTAATGTGTGTTTGTTTTTTACACCTCAAATTGTATTTTCAATTTTTTTTTAAAATTTTAATTTTGTAATTTTTAGTTTTTTTTTTTAAGTTTAAATTTTTAAATTTGTAATTTTCTGTTCTTTACACACTAAATACATTCTTTATTCAGCAAATGTTTGAATAATTTATTCTTATGTATTCCTGGAAGTTCACCTCATGATCAATGCAACTTTCAAGTGTCACTAAATTTTTTTGGGGAAGAAGTGAAAGCGGGATTATTGTAAACATGGTATTAGAAGAGGGTAAAAATACCATTGGAGTTCCTTCTACTGCCATTACTACTGCTCATTCTGTCACTTGTTCAATATTCAATATCACGAGGAAAATCGTTGTTTACAATTACCACTACTTTCAGAGGTAATTGTAAGCGCGCGAGGTACTTGTAAACAGCCGAGTACGGTATTAAATTTCTTTTCTGTAATCTTCTTAATGATTAAATATCAAAGTAGAATAGTGACAAGTTAGTTAAGTAGGGTGAATAATGTTTAATTACTTTATCAGGAGTTTGAAAATAGAGATTGAAAGTGAACATACTAATTCTATCTACAATTACCCCGCCCTACCCTACACAAAGAGTGGTTCCTGGAACGGAACGCTGGCGATATCTTTATTTTTTAAGTAAAATTCTTAGTATGCGATATTAATTATGAATTTAATACTCGGAAAAATCACGAGGAGAGCAACTTTAAATTCTTTTGTTCATAAAAATTGATCCGTTAAATGCAAAATTTCATCTGATATGATTGTTATGATGAAAAGACTTCTATGAAGTAAGAGCTTCGAAATTTGCATAATACCATATGCGTTCGGAATAGATTTCTATAAATATATGACGGTTGCTATGCTTAAGGATTTTCAATATAAATTTAATTACTGATTTTGTATGTTGAGAATTCACTATGAAAGAAATATATTGAATGTAATCTATGGAATTGAACTTATAATCTAGAAAAAATACACATAATCTTTTGTAAACGTTCAAAAGAGATTTCTAAGAGGCTTTAGAAGAGACTAGAAAAATCTGGGGTTTTGTGAAAATCAATTATTGTATCCTCTTTTGCGTATGAAATTCAACGTCCTCTAGAAGGAACTATTTTCGTACTTAAATTTTCAACATGAATGCTTCTTAAAAATAGGAAGAGCACTGAAGGCATGCTTGAAAGCTCTAGTGTTACAAAAAGCGTTAGTTGTTTTGTCGCATGATTTTAGAACTAGAAGAAACATGCGTTAGATAAATATACTGTCGAGAAGACAAAGAATGTTCGTATCTGATATCACCTTCCGACCAAGTGCGCAGGCTTACTGAGCGAGGAGAACGGGTCCATAACAATCGAAATTCTACGGTACTGGGCGAACTTTGAGCCAGTGTAACTTTGGATTGCGTGGAGTGAGGACTGTTTAAGTGGTATCATTTGGAAGCTTTCGAACTACCTTACTATCACAGGGATTTAATCTGTAAAACTATCTTTGAATATTTATATCAAATGGTCTTTAAACATTCAAACTATAAGTGAATTGTTTAATATTCACAGTAAACAATCTTTCAAACTTCGTATGTCTGCTTAATTTATTGCACAATTCAACATCAGGTCCGAGTAAAAAAAACCAACAAGAAGAGCGAAATAAAACAAAATAAAACCTGTCGAGAAAAACGTACTTCTAAAGATATTCGTGATTCTTTTTATCTCTTGATCTCACACAGTTACCACAACTTACAACTAAAAGTGCACAAAATTTAGAAATGCGAAATTAATTCCAAGTGAAAGAAACAGAAAATATCATCCCACGAAAATATCAACACGAGTTTCCTTTCCATTCCAGTTCGTTGAAAAATACTGTCCGTCCCAAAGATTCGGAAATCGTTTAATTTCGTAAAAAAAAAAATAAGACTAAAAATAAATGAAGTATCAGAGTTGAAATTCCATAAAAAAATAGTTTTGTAAAAATGTTGCTTTTTCAGCAGTACTGATAAAACAATCCAAGTAATCGTAATACTCAACATACATTCCAGATTTTCCAAAACTACCAAATAATGGTTGATATAAGTACTTACTCTGATATTTTAGCATGAAACGTATCTAAATATGAAAATAAAGAAAAGCTTAATATAGCATTTACTAAACTAATAAGTGATGTATTAAATAAAGTACATTGTAATCAAATATATGGAATAAAATTAATGTGATGTCTGTGCAAACACACAAGCGAACATAGAACGGAAAGACGGACAAACTTACGAAACGAATTTCAGTCACTAAATTAATGTAAGTATTAACAGTGAAAAGAATCATCGCGTCCAAGAATGTCTTTTTGGGATTGATTTTAGGACATCAAACAAACAGTACAAACGGGACAACAACACTACAGATAGTAATATTACACTGAAATACGTAAATTTGAGTTTCTAGAACAAGGAGGGAGCTCATCAAGAAAGCTCACACACGAAGCCGTGCCATTCAGGAAATCTAAGAAATTGTTTTTAATCACATTATTTTTCGAACGATCACGTGGTCTCGACGAGAGTGACAGCAAGAAGCTCCACCCTCAACAACACCCACGTGGTACAATCCCATTCTCAATAAACAGTATACACACAAAGTTTCATGAAAATATATCAAACTGTTTGGACGTCCACTGGGCACACATATACAAACAGACAGACAGACACCTAACGCGTAAGAGACGGATTTGGAATCAGGAGGGTCCAAAATGGATAGAAAATTTGAAAGGGGTCGAAAATATTCAATGTATAAATAAACACTCCATTCTTATTTATATAGATGGGAAAAAGCACCTATGTGTAACATGTGTAGTCCCAGCTTAGTCTCTCAAGGCGGTCAGAGGACTTATCGATAGGAGCGTTTTGGACCTATTCCTCTTTTTTGTGCCACTCGAGGTTCTCTCCCTAAGCAAAATAGTGCAATCTCATCTATCCCACTTCAGAGGTGCCACGGATGAGGTGTGCTCCTCCAATTACGAAAGAAAGAAAGATCCTTTTTGCTCTCCACCATATTTTGGTCGATTGTCCTATTTTAAATCCTCACTATATTTATTTCACAAACTTATACTATAACAATATTATATACTATACAAATTTATACTCTCACTATATTTATGCAAAACCTTTTACTATCATTCACTAGTTTTTTTTATGATGACTATAATCTCATATTTTCCTGTTTAACCGTCTCTCGTTTCAATATTTATTTTTATTTTCACATTTAATGTATTCTGAGTGTTGTATTTTTTAAATCTATCAATTGTTGTTGACTAGAAAATGAATAAAAAAGTTTCTATTGTGTAGTGAACTTTCTATAGTGTTGGTGCAGCTTGCCCGCTTTTGGATCTTGCACCATAAAACCCAAATAAACCAATTTGGTGTAAAAGAACCGAGTGTCATTCTAACAATAAGTTACTCTTAATTTTACCTGTCATTTTACAATCTCACTCCGAATGAAATTACCTCGTAAGAAACAAAAAATGGCACACGGATTAAAAACGCTTAATTTTACAAACTCACTCTGAATGAAAATACCATACGGATTAAAACAGTTTCAGATTACGAGTACCTAATGATTGACAGGCCAGCTCCGGTCGGATAATAAATTAAAAACCAAACTATCCCTTCCAAAAAGGCGCGATATCATCTTCCCCAACTCGTTTCCTTTGTGCAGTCGATATTTTTAATTAAGATCTTCGCTTCAGATAGACACAACTGATGAAACTCCTCGCGAAGAAGTTTTTGAAACAACGGTCCGAAACTCTGTGCGCCGCATTTAGAATAAATTTCGCGGCCCAGCGAGAATAGTTTGCAAGTCACGTGATACGGGTGACGTTTGCGTGATAGATGAAGCACCGAATGCCCCCCACCCCCTCGCGCTCACGATTCTCTGCGAAATCACCGTTTGCTCTTGTGGAGCGGAGACTCGGTAGCTGCATTTCGCGGCAGTGGCAGCCTCGCAGTGAAAGCAACGTCGTGCGCTGTAGCGAAAACAACTTCGTGGGTTTGAGATGGAAATCTCTTTCTGTGTTTTGGAGGCGGCGGTGGTGTAATAGTTTTAGCGAATGGAAAATACATCAATCATTACGTGAATTATGAGATTAAAATCCCGTGATAGGGATGGGGTTGTGTTTGCTTTCGAGGGGAGGGTGAGGATTAATGCATTCGTTTTATCGGAATGCATGCTTTTTAAAGTGGCAACAGGATTTTCTGGATTGATGCTTTGCAGAAGGTAGGTATGTAGTTGAATTAACGTCACACTGGAACAACACAGCAGAGTGTTGGTGACTCTCTGGGAAGCATAGTACCAACCTTTACCAGGAATAGAAGACATGGGGAAATTTTAAGCCCGCTGATTCGTTGCTATCTCTCTCCGAGATCTATGACGTCACTCACCCATAGTGCGTACTCCACATGTGTGAAAAGTATCACTATTTACTTGCAATGTTTGCGAGGAAAAAAAAAGTTGAAACTGTTAAGACCGAAAGTAGAATATTAATAAAAAAGAAAGCGACAGCTTTTAGATGATTACCTAGCGACAGTTCAACAGCTTGTGCGATGTACTCGTAATTTGATAGTAAATGTTTTGTGCTTAGTTTTAATTCCAGTTTAGATTCTACACGCATAATTAAAAAATAATACATTTTCGAACTTTAAAGGACACTTGGAACTTTAAACAGAATAGAAGGCGCAAACAGGGGAGTTTTTCGTTATTACTGGGGATCTGTTCTATAGATTCGTTATTTATGTTACAGAGGTTTTGCCACCGGCTTTCAGTTCAAGTAGAAACTACCGAGTAATGAGTAATGACAGAGTGCACGTGAAGCATCGCCATTAATGATGACATGTAGTGACGTTATAGTCGACTGTTTGAAACCAACGAATCAGCTGGCTTAAAATTTCCCCATGTCTTCTATTCCAGGTAAAGGTAGTTAATATGCCTCCGGGAGCCCTAGAGTAGGGATAAATCTGAGGACAACAATTGAATCAGTTTGAAGCACGGTCAAATGACGAAAGGTCACACCTGAGCTGACACCTCACTCTCCACACTTCCGCACCATGCCAACGTGAGGACATTTGACGCCGCGACAGATATAACGTACACCAGCCACCTCATACTCGAGTCTTTGTTTGGAGCGAGTTAAATCACAGAATGAAATATCCTTAATGAAAAAAATATGCAAGATGATGTAAAGAATATAGGATCGTCTGAATGAGTGCTTAGTACTTTTTTTTAAAGTTTAACACTAACGCCATTTTGGACCTTCGCGTTGTTTTTTTGCTCTACAACTCCCTTTCCCATGAACTGAATAAGTTGATATTTCGTGACTTTTAATTACGTATCTCATACTTAATGTGTATTTAATCACTTTGGCCTAGCTGTGATAGAAGCAGGATAATAAGCTGCATACCTAGAAAGACGGGAAGATGCCAAAATGGTTGAAATTTGCATTTTGTAGCAATAGAGCGAAAGGTTTTCGGGCTGCTGGTTATAATTACCTTGTAACAACATTGAAAGTAATTCTATCTTATACTGTCCCTCTAGAGCCTGTTTACAAGCGTTACAAATTTCCCCCAGAATTGAGCAGACACTCACGATGAGATTCTGAGAAGTGCGAAGATTAGATGAAATAGATTCGGGAAATATATGGAAACTAGCGGTTATGAAAACGAAGAATATTTTCCGTCTAATAAAAGTAGAAAAATAGCAGTTACAGTGATGAAGGTGAAGTTAGTTCTCAGCCCTTACAAAAACGAAAGATCCTCAAAGGCGTGGATGTGAGAGCAGCAGAGAAGTAACCAGCATAAAATATAGCGAACAAGTTTGGAAATAAGTTCAGAACGTAGCGCCCAATTCAATGTCAAAAGGAAACGGAACGTGAAATTAAATTAACAGTATTCTGTATGTCAATTCTGAAACAAATCAATCCACAGTCTTCTACATCTAGAACTAATCTGTAAGGGCAAGGAGATGGAAGTACCAGCAATATGTTCAACAGCTGTGGACGGAAGCACTGTCGTAAATTTTCTATAATTGTATTTACTGATCCACTGCCTGTAGGATTCAAAGAAACTGCTGTAGACAATACAATTTGAAGATTGATTTAACCTTCTGTTACTGCAGGACGTTGTGGAATCCAAAATTTGTTACGGGAAATGTAGGGAATGGGCTCGTTTCTTAATGGAAACATTTATGGAGACTTGTTAATGAACATACACTGACAAGCCGAAACATTATGACCATCCCACATTTTTCAATGAAGCGAGTGATGGGAAAGGCTGCTGATTTAAGCGAATTTGATAGAGTGCAGATCGTTATGGCCCAAAGACTCGTAACGAGTATCACCGGAACTGCACAACTGGTAGGTTGTTCACGATCTGCCGTTGTTAGTATTCATGCAAAGTGGATAAATGACGGTGACACCAGCAGTAGACGCCAAGGTGTTGGTCGTCCACGCGTCATGAAAGAAAAAGGACGCCGGAGACTGTCCCGTTTGGTAAAGCAAACTCAGCGCGAGTCAGTGGCTCAGCTGTCAGCCCAATACAATGCAGGTCCAATCGCAAGTGTTTCGGAACACACAGTTCAGCGGACACAGTTGGATACGGGGCTGTGCAGCAGACGTCCCACTCGTGTGCCTCTGTTGACCAAGCGTCATCGTCTACGCCTACAGTGGGCCCGGGAACAACGAAACTGGACCATGGATGAGTGGAAGAGAGTTGCCTGGTCAGATGAATCCCGATTTCTCATTCATCACGTCGTTGGTCGTGTCAGGGTGCGCCGTCTGCCAGGCGAGCATTTGCTCCTCTCTTGTACAGCAGGTCATACACAGGCTGGTGGTGACGGTATTATGCTTTGGGCGACGTTCTCATGGGCAACTCTGGGACCCGTAGTTGTGGTAGAACAGACAATGAACGCTGAGAACTATCTGAACATTATTGCGGTTCAGTTGCACCCTTACATGTCGTCTGTCTTCCCGACTGGAAATGGAATCTTCCAGCAGGACGACGCCCCATGTCACAAGGCTCGGATTGTGTTGGAGTGGTTCGAGAATCATACTGATGAATTCCAATTAATGTCCTAGCCACCTAACTCGCCGGATCTTATGCGATAGAGCACATTTGGGGTGTCATGGAGCGGCAGCTCAGAGCTCAAACACCACCATGTCCGAATATCTCGACTTTGCGTGACCGCTGCTTAGACATTTGGTACAACCTGTCTCCAGTCATGAACCAAGAACTTGTGGCATCTATGCCCAGGCGAGTTGCAGCTGTTTTGCAGGCCAAAGGATTCGCAACGCGTTATTGAGTAGGTGGTCATAATGTTTTGGCTCTTCAGTGTATATCTTCAGCGGATTTACTTGAGGTATCATTTGTTTTTGCCTCATTGTGGTTTAGAAATAAGAGAAATAAAATATTTTGTACTTTTTTCGATATCGGATTTCAAAGTGCGGAAATTTCGCAAAAATTTAAGAATGTTCAAATATAGAAATAATAAACTTATAAAAATTATAGAAACGTCAACAGGAAGAAATATAAGACAGGGAATCCAAGAATATCCGGATATCCGATGATGAGCGTCAACGGGCACGGCAAGAGCGCCTCAAAGTTGAGGCGTCGCGCCTCGACGCTCATATAATTTAGTCTATCTCCGGCCTCCTTTGTGCTAGCACGACGTTTGTGGTTTCATCTGTTTCGTCTCTCTTTGCGTTTTATAAATAATAATAAAAATAAAACCTAAATATTTAATACTTGTTTAGGTATCGAACTTCAAAGTGATGAAAATTGCAAATTTTTAAAATGTCCAAATCTATGCATAATCAATACAAGAATTATAGAAAACGTCAACAGGAAGAAAGATTGGGTGATGAGGAATCCAAGAAGATCCGGAAATCCTTTGCTGAGTGTCAAAGGACTCGGAGGTTGGTTCTGAAAGTATAGACATAGAACCTTTAAGATGAACAAATGCCTGATACGAGTGCGCCAAATACCTCCACCGCTCAGTTCGACGCAAATAGCATGTGATGGCATAAACGTTTTATTATCGGAATGAGGGAGTTCAAACCATGGATGTCAGTAATGAGCCACAACCTTCAACATCAACAGTGAGATAGATATATGTGCGGAGCGACGAACATTTGATGTACGAAATTAAAGCAGTGTACTACTGATTTCTTTTCAACTCGCCTCACTCACGTATAATACGCCTCAAACCTAGCGGCCGAGTTAAGACACAGCCCCAACCGTTTTTTATTATTTGAGACATGTCTGTAGTAAATGCATGGGCTTTGTATAAAGAGGTGACGGGAAAGCAGAAACTTACCAGGATGAACTTCATACTGCAGATTTGTACAGAGCTTTCTACTCCATACATCCATCTAAAATATACACAGAAAATACTCAGATTTCATCGTAGGTAGTTATGAAAGAAGACATCAATAAAAGCTTGGAATACAGAGTGCGAAAATTTTGAATGGGAAACAACACAAAAAATACAAATAGACAGTAAGAGAAAATGTTCATCGAGAGATGGTAAAAGTGCTGATTGTTACAACGGCCCAGTTGGAAGAACAGCGTAGTTTCGAGTTCGAAACTAGGTCCAGCCAAAGACCGGGGGCTGGTGTACGTTGAATCTCTCGTGGCCACAAATGTCCTCACGTTGGCGTGGTTTGGAGAGTGGGGTGTCAGCTCAGGTGTAACTTCGTCATCAGACCGTGGACCAAAACATCGAGGCGTTGTCCTTGAATAGCCTCTAGATTGGAAGGTTTCTGGTACAAATCCGGTTGGTGGAGATGTAGTATCCGATACGCTAGTCGCCAAATCAAGTTAGTGCCCAATCTAAACAATTCTAAGATGGATTTCAAGATGGCTGCCATATAGAAAAATCCACACTGTGAACCTTTACATTCATTACGTAAATAGGAATAATTTTTTTAAAAGAAAAAAAACATTTTTAATACAATACATCAAATTTTACTTGCAAATCTTCTAATTGTTTCTGTGTGGTATTTACTCTGAACATGTCCGTTTTATTCTGCGTTATTTCTTCAATTAAGTCCAGGTTTAACTCATTTTTTTTAACTGTCGGAAAGATGTAAAAAAAAACAAAAAAAACGCCGGTTATCAAAACGTCCGGATTTTTGACAATTCCGGATTTGGAATTTTGTACTGTATATGGAATTAAAAATGAGGAAGTTTTTTTGTAAATGAGCCAGTCCTTTTATGGGATCCTGATAATCCACCAAATATTTTTCGATGCGAGAAAAATCAATGGAGCTTTGTTCTCTTATCTATGAGTGAGATAAAATTTCATTTTAGAATTGTTCTAGCAATTTACTTAGCATTATGAGGGCAATTCGATGGAGATATTCCTGGTCAGAGATGAAGATATGGAATTGAAAATGAGGAATTTTTTTGTAATCTCGGTATCAGAAGGAATATTTTTGTATACAAGTCACAGCATGTAACACACGATCCCCACTTGCTGGCGAGACACAATCACCGTCGTCTTCTATGCGTATAAACCACTATACCTAGTACCCACCCGGGCATGGTGCAGTGTCACCCTCATTTTGGTTCCTCCGCGTTGTACATTTTGAGAATTTCCTAGACAAAGGCCATCCAGTGTTTTTGATAGAAATTACTGAAATATATCTTTAGAGTTTTAAAATGTATGCTCTCATCAAACATTTTTGCAAAAAACTAAGAATTAATACAAATACAAATACAAATATTGACGACCAGCTACAGGATAAAGCCCAACAAGGCTGGTCCTTTGTTTATGAATTCCCCAATTCCCACTGACTATCTAATTGTGTCTTAAATTCGTACACTCCCTTTGAATTAACTATATTTTCAGGCAACGCGTTCCAACTGTCTATTACCCTAATAAAGTAGTAGTTTTTCCTTAAATCCCGATTAAAATGTGTCTTATTCAATTTATACCCATGGCCCCTTGTTCTGTTATCCCTATTGAAATTTAAGCCTTCTGTGTCCCCTTGTTTTACAAACTTGAAAAGCTGAATCAAATCCCCCCTCCTTCTTCTTTCCAGTGTATACATGTTTAGCTTACTTAAACGTTCATTATAGTCGAAATTTGCTAGCCCCTTTATTATTTTTGTAGCTCTGTGCTGAACCCTTTCAATTAATTCTATGTCCTTTCTCATATATGGAGCCCGGAATTGTACAGCATATTCTAGATGTGGTCTTACTAAACCCTTATATAACGGCAAGATTATATTCTTATCCCTTGAAGTTACAGTCTTTTTAATATACCCCAATAACCTATTAGCCTTTTTACCCGCAGCTGTACATTGGTGACCCATTTTAAAATCCCTGTGAATTATCACCCCAAGATCCTTGACTGTTTCTCCCTCCTTTACCTTTACTCCCTGCAGACAGTACTCGGCTCCACTGTTCCTGTAACCCATATGCAGAACTTGACATTTCCCTACATTAAATGACCTACCCCATTTTACAGCCCATTCGGATATCTTATCGAAATCCCCTTGTAAATTTTCTATCTGTAACTTGGTATCCACTGTCCCCCATATTTTTAAGTCATCTGCAAATATACTGATTCTATTCTTTATCCCCTGACCTATATCATCTATGAAAATTGTAAATAAAATTGGTCCCAAAACTGATCCCTGAGGCACCCCACTTATAACTTCTGTCCACTGTGAATAATACGATTAGTTATACAGTACAAAGTCCCAAAACCGGACGTCCGAAATCCGGAATTTTCCAAAATCCAGACGTTTTTCAAACCATCGTTTTTTTTCTCACTTTTTTACATCGTTTCTGCAATTTTTAAGAATCAAGGAGTTAAACCTGGACCTAATTGATGAAACAACGCAAACAACAAACTTGTTTAGAGAAAATACCATACCGAAAAATTAGATTTGCAAGGTGAAATGTGTTCCATTGTATAAAAAGGTTTTTTCCTTTTCAAAAAATTATTCCTATTTATGTATCTGATATATTACTTTACTTTTTAAAACGCTGCTTGCAAACGCAAAATTCAAGAGGGTTAAACCCTATTAAAGCAAAATAAAAGTGCAACTTACTTGAAAGAATCAACAAACAAATACCAGAATCAACGTAAATCCAACGAACGAAGCATTGCAGAATTTTTCTGAATAGGGTTGCCTTAAAACTGGATAAAAAGCGCAAAAACTAACGACAACCGAAAGGTTACCAGATTTGGCGATAAATCGCCCATAAATTGTAACGTATCCGGATACTACAACCATCCTCCGGGTCAGTACATGTATGTTTGTAAGAGTATGATGTAGAGGCGATTGGTGCACGTTTTATCTGTCGAAGTCGAAAGTCCTCATGTTAGGTTGGTATAGAAGTTTGGAGAGTGGGGTGCTAGCTCAGGTGTTGTCTCGTATTCTGACCGTGGCTCAAAATTACGCTGTGTTGTCCTTGGATCTTTCTCTTAGGTGTTGGATCCCGGACTGTCGTCAATAGCCCGTTGCGTTGCTCTAGTACGACGTTAAGTAGAAATTACTATTACCAGACAACGTTGGCGTGGTGTGGAAGTTTTCAGAGTGGGGTACCAACTCAGATGTGACCTCGTCATCTGATTATAGTTCAAAATAAAATGGTGTTGACCTCGGATCTTTTCCTTCGTGAATTAATTCCGGACCAACGCCAATAGTCCGTACGCTCTAGTACATACGTTCTACTCCGTAGCTCTAGTACGACGTTAAATAAAAATTACTAAAATTACTTGGGGATTCATCCCGTAGCATTGCCTACAGCCCGCTGTGTAGTTCCAATGCGACGTTAATTAACTAAAAATGAAACCCATTCACCAAAATCGAAACCAAAGGAAACCCCAAAGTCCCGACGCCTCCAATAATCACAATAATCCCCTCCCAATTAAGTCAACCCAACACACAGAGCGAATACCCGAAACCCTCCAAACTGCCCTCCTATCTTCCCACTAACACTCCGCCATCTTGGAAAATTGGCGTCACTCCACAGAATTGGATCCGTCCAAACCATAATTTATCCAGAGAGCTTATCAATTAAATTTTAACGGCTCGGTCCCAAGTCCTCTGTAATTATCGCCTCCGCAGTGGCTATTAAGTGACCACCGATTTTCGCAAACCGGACAGGTCAGGAGGGGGGGGGGAGAGCAGCAGTCTCCAGTTTCTAACGGAGATGGGGGGGGTGGAAATCCGTCTTGGAGAAGGGTTGTTTTGTATTGACAGTCGGGAAGCGACGCTGCATTTCACTTGGAAAGAGGTGTCAGTCGCTTTTCGTCGACCGTCTTTTGTAATGAATGTAATTTCATTAGGAAAGAGAGCCGTCTTTGAGGAGTTTGATTTAGGACTCCTAGAGGAGCTGAGAAAATTGGCTGCGGCTTAGTGGGAATTGCTGTGGGGGCAACTGAGCGACTCAAAGTGTCGTGGAGAAAATTGTATTTTCATTGGATCGAGTAAAGATTATTGAAAAGTTTATCTGCAGGATGTGCTTGGTGGGTAGTTGAATGAATGTCACACTGGAGCAACACAATTGGTTCTCTACAACTAAAAACCACCGCGTGCCTGGGGTAGGTACACGTTAAATCTATCGTGAGAATGGGCAATGGAAAATTGTATTTTCATTGGATCGAGTAAAGATTATTGAAAAGTTTATCTGTAGGATGTGTTTGGTGGGTAGTTGAATGAACATCGCACTGGAGCAACACAATGGGCTATTGAATCCATCCCGAATGGTAGGTAGGAATTTTGATTAATGTCGTACTGGAGCAATGCTAAAGGCTGTTGGCGACTCCATCCCGATTGGAATGATCTGGGGTTGACACCTTGTAATTTCGAACCCCCGTCAGACGATGTGAGGTCAACACCCTTCTCTCCGAACTTCCACACCACGCAAACGTAAGGACATTTACTCCCACAACAGATTTAAACGTGCACTAACCCCAGGTACGCGGTGGTCTTTATTTGTATAGAGTTTCGAACTCTCTGATTGCTAATACGCTTACTGTACCAACTGGGCAAATGAAGATATATTTGGATTATGTTTAGCGGTAAAATGTATAAATAGCTGTATTAATCCTCTTATTATCCTTATTAATCCAAAACACATACATACGCCATATTTGGCCTTGCTGCGTCACACACAAGACATACAGTAATAAGCAAGACACTCACAATGACAGTTTTTACTGACACAAAAGAAAGAAATACACCCAAGGAAATATTCCCAAGGAAATATTCCCAAGGAAGAATACACCTGACAGGAATAGAACAATATGCAACAGGAAACTCGATCCAACTGTTCCCAGAAGCCTGTTGTATTGCTATAGTTCGACGTTAATTCAATTATCTACCTATCTTTAAATTCTTTGACCCCTTGAATCGAAATTTTTTTTAACCTTATTTGATGAAATCAAACTGTTATCAAAAGTTTTGTTTGTAGAAAACGCTTGAAAATGCTGTGGTTGTTTCAAAGCTTCGTCTATTAAAATGTCCGAGGAAATTCATCCGATTATATATAGACTACCCTACAATAATGGACCGGACGCCAGCGGATTTTCACAAAATACAACTACTTGTTTGGGGATGTTTTTCATGGTATGGCCTGGGGACCTTTGCATGTTGTTCCTGGTCAATTGAACGCCGACGTATACATGAACATTTTGGACTATCAAGTTCTTCCTACGCTCTGGTAATTTTATGGAGTGGACGAATGTTACTTCCAGGATGACAACGCTAAATGTCCTGTTGCGGCCTCTGTCAAGCAGTGGTATCAAGATATGGATGTAAAACGTCTTCCCTGCCCTGCTCAGAGCCCCGATCTAAACACCATTGAACAATTGTGTGACGCGTTATAGCGAAGCTTGTGGAACAGGGAACCGCGTCCGAAATCGACAGATGAGCTGGCAACATTCTTACGACAGGAGTGGACAGAAATACCAATAGCTGTGTATCAAAATCTTGTTGAAAGTTTGACCATGAGGGTTGCTAGGGTAATTGTAGCACGTGGGGGACTATCCCCCTAAATAATCCCTATTAAAGCATGTATTCTTTCCCTTATACCATCACATCTTGCTGTCCGGTTCATTATTGTAGGGTCGTTTATATTTTTGCTAAGTGATATTTACATGTGAAAGTATTCTTGTTCTTTTTGTTGTCCAATGCCGCGGTATCCCGTTTGAAAGAGTAGATGATTAGCAACGGGAGGGTTGTAAGTTCGAATCCCAATTCAATCGACCATTGTATAACGTGAGGGCTGACTAAATCTGTTGTGACCTCAAATGTCGTCACGCTGAAGTTTGAAGAGTGGGGTGCGAGTTCAGGTGGTGACTTCGTCGCCTGACCGTGAATCAAAATGAAGAGGTGTAGTCTTCCGATCTTTCCCTTCGGGATTGGCACCGGAGCTTCACCAATAACCCGCTGTACTACTCCAGTGCGATTTTTATTCTACAACCTAGCTATATTTTAGCTATCGGTGGCTATACTTAGCTCTCAGATTCAATTGCTTCTTACGCTCTGTCTTCTGTGTTTTAATTTCCGGTTATTCAATATTTAAATGTAGAAGAAATACACAGGTAAATATTATTTCGCGTATACGACCATATTTGGTTACGTTCTCATCAGAAAAACTTGTTTCCAGCAAGAAATTAGTTTTCGATTCACCCTTCTCAAAAAGTTTGTAAGGCGATTTAGGCCATTAAATCGGAGGATGTAGAAGCTAATCGCTTACAATTCGAAAGCAAAAGCCTATCAAAATATTTCTTCATCACTGACACCTTTACAAATTAGGTTCATTCTTATAAATTTGTTTTAATTGTGCCGATTATAAATTAAGATAGGTATCTCCGAAAAGAAAACGCTTTAATGAATACAACAACTAAACGCAGTCTAAAGATTCCGCCGGCTTTTGTTTTTCCCGAGCTTGCGTTAGCAGGAATCTTAATGAAGTTTTATTTTCCGTCATTAAGAGGGTCGCCATCTTGCGGCATCTGCGCTTCTTATGCTGCAGCGATTACAAAAATCGCCATTTTGTAGCGCTAAGTATTCGTGAGGCAATTCGAGGTAATGATAGTTGGTGTAATCGCCTTTGTGTGCCCTCGTGAAGAGGACATCAGCATTGTTCGGGGATGTGTCCTCTGATGACAGGAGTGTGGTTGGTAACGAGAACATTATGGACACTTTGAGGACTAGAGGGCATGGTGGTTAATGAGGCGAGGCTTTTGTGAGGTTTTCGAGATAGAACGCATTTTGTATCACGTACAAAGAAAACGTCCATATCAAAGCACATACTTCGAAGTTATAGTTCATAATAAAAATATGGTATATTTTTGAACAATACTGTTAGAATATGGTGCGATTCAAACTACGAGCTTACATGTATCGTTTGGGGCTTAGTGGGGATGCCCACTAGGAATGCGACATCGATGTCGATGTTTTGTAAAACACATCGATGTATTGGAGCCGATGTTTGTTTAACATCGGTGTTTTAACATGGTCCGTGTTTTTACGTTGTCGATGTTTTATAAATGAACTAGGGGGCCTGCCCCCTACTCGCTAACGCTCGCCAACCCCCGGAGGATTGCTTCGCAATCTTCATTGGTTCGCTGCGCGAACTTATGCTCGCTTCGCTCGCCTCAATGAAGACATGTGTCCTAGTAGAAGGGATTGTTTACAAAATATGTAACCAAAAAAATGTTTTTCAAATCTAAATTTGCTGTATTACAGAAAAAATATATACAGTATCTCTAAAATCAGAATTCAATTGAAAACTTTGTGCAAATTTTGACTCGAAATGTGAGCGTTGCTTTGGAAATTGAATACCAAGCATGTTGTTTGTGTGTACATTTTCCCAGCACTCAAACGACCCACACTTTTTCATTGAGTTTGTTGCCGAAAGTTGTTGTGCAAGCGTCTTGTTGAACTATAATTGTTGGCCCTGAAATGGACCGTTTTTTAAATGGCCCTGAAAAGATCCTCCGCTTTCTTTGATTTCTATTATAAACTAACTGCAACAGCTCATTAAAATTTCCTTTTTTTTTTTTTCAATAAAATTTCATCCGATAACGCTATAAATTCAATCGATGCGCGAGACTTCGCGATAAACAAACAATCGTACAGTGTTGCCAATACGCGATTACAAATAACGTCTTTTTTGCGTGCCACGTAAGAGAATTATATATATAGATAAAAAAAGTACCATAGTAAAATTTAAGAAAAATTACCGTGCAACTAAGGGTTTATCAGTGATGGCGACATTCGTCCCATCATAAACAGTTTTCCCCCTAACTAGTGGGATAGGTAGTGAAAAAAAGAAGTCGGATTAAGGCAGAGAAAGTTAACAAACTTCTTTTTTACAAACTGTAAATAAGGAATATTGGAGCATATAATAATTATATACCCCAATTTTTAAATTTACAGTAAATAAAAAACAAGTTTGTTATGCTTGCCCACATAAGTTGATAAATAATGCATAATAATTAAAAATAATTATTGTTACGTACCTACCTAAATATATGTATAGTTAGTAGTACCTATGTCAAATTATGTTGTGAATATTACTTTATTTTATATTATTCAATTTGAAAATAAAAGATTTGTTAATTGTTCGTATTAAATTTTTGACTTTGTTTTAACAGTTGAGAAAAAATCTTAGTTATAAAATTAATAAACGCAGCAAATGACAAATTCAATCTCCCCCCGGGCGAGAATTAATGTTTGAGGTTATTAAACCACTTTTAAGAAATAGGGGAAATTAAGATTAAATACACTGATGTTTAAAAACATTGATGGTGTTTGGGCAATGCATTATCAACATCGATGTTTTAATTTTTAACATCGATGTTTTAATTTTTAACATCGATGTTTTAATTTTTAACATCGATGTTTTGTTGTCGATGTCGCATCCCTAATGTCCACTGCGCTAGCAACCTTCCGAGTGGTGCAGTTTTGATTCCTGTCGAGTGCATTCCTTCCTCCGTGTATTTCTATCTTATGCAAAATCTCGCATGTGTGTATATGTTTATTAATTGATAATATATGTCCTGTGTCTGCAAACAGCACGGTGGCCAAATATGATTCTTGAGCCGTAAAACCACGAAACAACCACCCACGTGTGTTCTCGTTCAAGATGTGTATTCTGATGACAAGGTGACCCGCGCTAGCTTAGTTGCCAGAGTAACAGATAAAAAATCGGAGGATTGCGAGGTCAAGACTAGGTCCAACCAAAAAACATCTTAAATCTTAAAGACCATGTTCAATCTGTCGTGACTTCAAATGTCCTCACGTTGGTGTGGTGTGGATGTTGGGATGCCAGTTCATGTGCTGACCCCGTCATCTGACCGTTAATCAAAATTAAGTTGCGTTGTCCTAGGATCTTTCCAATCATGATCGATCCCGGTCAGTAGCCAATAGGACGTTGTGTTGCTCCAGTGTGATATTAATTACAATCTTACGTCTTAAATCTTAGACCACGTTCAATCTGTCGTGGCTTGAAATGTCTACGTTGGTGTGGTGTGGAAGTTAGGGTGCCAGTTCAGTTGTTAACCCCGCCTTCTGACCGTGGTTCAAATACTAAGATGCGTTGTCCTAGGATCTTTCCCTTCGGGATCGATCCCGGTAATGGTAATAGTAGTTAACGTCGTGCTAGAGCAGCACAACGGGCAATTGACGACGGTCCGAGATCAATCCCTTAAGGGAAAGATCCGAGGACAACACCTCGTAATTTTGAACCACGGTCAGATGACGAAGCAACACGATCCCGGACAGTAGCCAATAGTACGTTGTGTTGCTCCAGTGTGACGTTAATTAACTACCTACATCGGTTTGAACATCTGTCACGTAGTTATGCAAAAAAGCATGAATCGTAATGTGGGACAAATTATTGATTGTTAACGTAATTATCCAGCATGAGGAAAACCACTAGTCTTCTTCAATAGGCAATCGCCCCAAGTTGTTTCCCAAGCCCACATGACTTACCCTTCTGAGTTTTAACGACATTGACTCTGCCCACACTTCTTTTTTCTTTCATCACTAGGCCGATGCATGAAACATTCAGAGGATCGAACAATATGTGTTTTGGAAGCCGCATTATGTTTTCAATCAAAGACAAAGAGGTGTAAGCTTTCCAATGTGACACGTGTTCGACTCCACGGTCCCCAAATAGGGAAACGCCCGTTGCCACCGAGCGGAAAACAATAATTACCACCAAATCCCCGGAACGGTTTTCTGTCAGGGTCCTCTCGGATGAAGGTACCGCCCACCCTCTGTTTCCGTGACCTCCGCGATCTCCAGATCCATCACGCACACGTCATCCGGGTGACATGTGACAGTCTCGCGTGAGGGCTTCCAACCCCTCTCTTGCTTCACTTCACTTCTGTGGCTGCTTTCCTGCGCGTGTGTGCTTCGGGGATCCAGGTTGACGTGGCTGTCTTCGCTGTCATGCCGCGTTCCCAGAACACTTTGTCTTGCGGACGCTGCTCGGGAATGGAGCTCGGTAGTCCGTGTTTGTGTGCGAATTGTTTCTAGAGTTGAGTTGAATGGCGCGGAGCTGTCGCCTGTGCGAGCGGGGGCTTGTCAGTTATCGGGTTCCGCTTGCTTGGCAAGTGAGACGTAATTCGTGTAATTTTTTGGTGATTGACGGAAGTATTTTGTGAGAAATTGGTTTTTGGTGTTGGGTTTTGGGATTGGACGTGTTACTGTGCTGACTGGTTGGCAATAATTGGTTGCGTGGGAAGAATAATTAATTTTCGATCGCTGGAAATCTTTTTTTAAGCGTCATCAAAAGCAAATGTTGCCAAGAGTTACGTTTCTATATCACAAATTATTTCTACTCACGCAAGTGAACGTGGCAGAATAAAAATAATCGCACAATTAACCAGACATTAAGATCAAGACAAATAGTTAAATTTATGTAATTAAATTGCAAACTAATCAGTTAATTAGTGAATGAAATATTAACATGACAGTGCAAACTTGTAAGTACAAATTCAAATGTGTCGCTTACAATTCAAAGGTACAAATTCGTATCTTGTCAAATCCATCTGCCATTCAAGTTGATTGGTAGGTAGTTGAATTAACTTTGCACTGGAGCACCATGATACGGGCTATTGTCTAAGTTTGGGATCAATACCAAATGGTAATGGTAATGGTAATTTTAGTTAACGTCGTACTAGATCAACACAACGGGCTATTGACGACGGTCCGGGATCAGTCTCTTAAGGCAAAGATCTGAGGACAAAACATCGTAATTTTGAACCACGGTCAGATGACGAAGAAACACCTGAGCTGGCACCCCACTCTCCAAACTTCCACACCAACCCAACGTGAGGACTTTCGGCCACGACAGATTTAAGGTGCACCAGCCGCCTCTACACCACACGTTTACAAACATCCATGCCCGGACCCGGATTCGAACCAAGAACCTTCCGATCGAGAGACTAACACCTTAACCACTATACCGGTTGATCGGCGGATCAATACCAAAAGGGAAGATCCGAAGACAACCTCTCGTCA
Organism: Metellina segmentata; assembly: GCA_947359465.1. NCBI lineage: Eukaryota > Metazoa > Arthropoda > Arachnida > Araneae > Tetragnathidae > Metellina > Metellina segmentata. The sequence continues at coordinate 13,578,838 of OX375874.1, read as the reverse complement.
ATTTGAACTGCGGTCAGATGACCAAAAAATTATTAAAACTCCTAACTCCTAAACTTTGAAGAATGAGATTAAAGATGGAGCAAACTCTTACATTCAAGACGATGGACGATAAAATGAAGACGAGCATGACATCTATCAAGGTCAATGATCCAATGCTTTAGACAAATAGTGACATATGGGACTTCTCACAAGTTAATGGAGATTAGTTGAGATAGTCACGAATATCCGTCGAGTATTTCTCAAAAGTGATGAACGAGAATTTAAAATATAGTTAAGGAGAAATGCAACGCATTAGATGGAGAGGTAGAGGTAAAGAGACTATTTTAAACTTAAACCTATTAGAATACTCCCCATGATTGAATGCTTCCAGTGTCAAGAAAATGAAGTCTGAAGTCTCTAAGAGTACTTCATCACAACGTCTTTAAGGAGGAATTTAATTTATTGATGACTTTGCCGTACATTCTTGTGATTAGGTTTTATTACGATTCGGGAGTTTCCGAAGTTCTGGGAAATTGTTATATTGAATAATGCAAGACAAATGTTTTAAGGGCACCGGGAAGTCATCAAAGGGCAGAAATCATGAAAATGTGACCAATATTCGAATGCATATAAAATTTAAGCTAATATAAGTACCAATATAAATTTTTGTACACATGTTTGTAATGCATTATAAAACTAATTCAAGCTAAAAATAAAAATTTTAAAAGTAAAAATATTTTGTAGAGTGAATTTATATAGAACTCGGTGAAAAAAAATTCAATACAGTGAGTTCACTTTGGGTGCGCTCTGTAAAAAAGCTTTAATATATATTGAGTAGCACCTTTTTTCCCTATCTCTAGAAATGTTTTTTAATTCATTAAAATATTTTTTGTTGAAAATAACCAGGAAAAAAATTTTTTAGACACAATTTAAATCAGCTTATGAAAATTTTGTGATTTTATATCTACTAATCACTCATTAAAAAAATTATGTTCATATTTCCTCAATAGTTTATATTTTAACATAATTGGCTAATAGAAATACATGTGTATGCAAAATTTCAGACTGATAGATTTAATAGTTTTTTCACAGAGTGAATCTGAAGATGAAAATTTATCATTTTGAGTAAGCGACAAAAAACTACAAAATAGCATCTCCTTACCTTAACGATAAGAACTTTCCAAAGCACAAGTATACAAAATTTGCGGTTTAATATTATAACAGTCGCAGTTAAACCTGTTACCAATCGATTAAAATTTATATTTATACAAAAATATACTAAAAATATAAAATATTAAAAAAAATATAATCCATCGTCGGCAAAAAACCGAAACTGGAAACCGAAACCAAAAAGGATAATTTCAAAATTAAATTTTACTAACTTAAAATGCATTTTACATAATAAGGGATACATCAATCGATTCGTATTGGTGCCCTCTATTAAATGCAATTGAAATCAGAAATTCGATTTTTTGAAGAATTGTGACTTCCCAGTGCCCTGACACTGACAAGTCCTGATACCTATTCTGAAGGATTTCAGTCAATTTGGTTAGGTCAATTAAGTCGGAAATGTGTAGAGCTAGCAACCGAAGACTTACGAGTTCGCGTTGACGAGGTGTGGAAGTTAGGAGGATAAGGCACCAGCACAGGCTCGACTTCGTCATCTGACCATGGTTCAAAATTACGAAGTGTTGCTGTGGCATGGAAGCAGACCTGAACCACTATGTTACCACCTGCCCTATCACATCTCATCTACACTAGAAGGAACCAGCAACTCAGTACCACGACGCCTGGCTTAAACATCTGACTTGTTCATCCCTTGCTACAAAGGAAAATAATAAAAATCGTGCGATTTGTGACCTCCAGTGCGTTTAAAACCAAGCAAACTGTTTGAGTTCACTTTTTGACTTCACTTCATTGCCTCTTTAAACTCACAGAAAACATTTTTTAGAGCAGCACTTGCGCGTGTATTTCTTAACCCAAAATTTCTGCTTTGCATCACACAAAACAATTTGTGTTCCTTTTCTCATTTGGTCATCTTTCACGTTAAGGCGATTGAGTTACTATAAACCCAATCGCAAGATCGGTATCCCGTGATGGAGTTGAGTTGAGTACTCGGTAAGGTAATATTAATTAACGTCGTACTAGAGCAACACAATGGGTTATTGATTTCGGTCCGGTATCAATCCCCAAAGGTAAGATCCAAGGATAACACCAGGTAATTTTTAACCATGGTCAGATGACGAGGTAACACCTGGGCTGGCATCCCACTCTCCAAATTTCCACATCAACCCATGTGTTGTCCTCAATTGTTCCCTTCGAATTTGATGCCGGAATTTTGCCAATAGCTCGTTGTGTTGCTCCTGTACGACGTTAGTTATTTACCTGTACCATTATGTCTTGTGGCCGCGGAAGCCCGGTTGTAAATAACATATTAGCAGACGGGTAGGGTAGCGAGTTCCAATCCAACCAAAGGACGTCGTGCACAAAGGGGGCTGATGAAGGTTAAATCTGTCGTGGTCTCCAATGTCCATATGTTGGCGTGTTGTGCAAGTAGGAATGTGGTGATCAGGTATGTCCTCGTCAACTGACCTAGGTTTTAAATTATTTGGCATTTTTCTCGATTCTGAACCTTCGGGGGTTGATCTCGGACCGTCGCCAATAGCCCGTGTGACGTATGTAAAACTTGAAGGCCCTTTTTCCCACGTTAAAGAAATGTTGACCATCAATAGAGGGGCTGATGACCTGTCAACGTCCAATTGATCAGTGGGCCCACGGCTTTTCGCTGCAAAGGGGTTCTAACATTTGTGGATGGCCGACAAAGAGGTCTAAAGGCCTGGAAGCGACTTCGGGAGACGACAAAGGACGGCGACTCTGTTTTGATCTGGCATCTACAGAGGTTTCTTCAAGGGAGAGAAGGTCTCCAACGGGAGATGATCGCAGAACCTTATAGAGAGAACACCGATTTTGTTCTGGATCCAATTCTGGGATATTTTTACGGTAGAACCTCTACCAGCGTTCGCATGTTGAACGAAATTCTCGAATATCCCACCCTGGGTTGAGCTTAAATGTGCTTTTGACCAGCGTCTGTTAAACGTCGTTATATTATACAAAGAGGAGAAATGTGAACGATTAATTTTTTGATAAATGTAAATAAAACTAATTTAGTCTAGAGTTTTGGTAAATTCATTTAGAGAGCCAAACGCTACACCCGATAATTCCAGTACCACGTTTATTAAAAATACCTTCCTACCCAATGCCGACCAGCGTGATTTAGCCGGTTGGAGAATACATACATGCTATTCAAGTGTTCCAATTTGTGTAAAATTCTCAAAGAACCATTACTTTCTTTTCATTTGTTGGTGGAAGAGGTATTTCGACATTATATAGAAGAAAACTGACCAGATATTAACCACTTCATGAAAATATTGGCAATGTCTTGATGATGAAGGAGATTACTCGTTATTAGCAAAATCGGTCACATTTAGATTGACGAGATATTTCGTTGATACCAATTAGAGGGTTAAATAAATTGAATGTCAAAGTAAAACTGAAAAGTTTTTTTACAGGATTGCATTTATGTTACATTACACTAAGAGTACCCGCATGGCGTTGTTTGTGACGTAAACGATTTGGTACTAAATCCGTTAAGAACTGTGGAAAAACTTAAAACAACCAATGAAATGAAAGGTAAAAAATAAATAATGAAATGAAAGGAAAAATAAATAATGAAATGAAAGGAAAAATAAATACACAAGGAAATGAAAGGAAAAATATAAATACTGAAATGAAAGGAACAAAATTAATTCCGTGTCTCAAATTAAATAGAACGCTTCCAATTTACAATTCGTTAATAAAATGAAAGGGAAAAAAATAACATTCCACCATATTACTCAAATCAAACAGAACAATCCTTTAAGAAAATAGGTTAACTTGGCGCGCGTCCAAAAACGATAAAACAACCAATGAAACGCAAGGGAAAATATAAGTAATGAAATTAATACTGTTGCCATTCTTAGAAAACCAAATAATAAAAATATATGCCAATAAACTAACTAAAAAATGTTCTAGATAAAATTTTAAAATTCGGGCCTCGAGGTGCATTCAGTCGCCTTAGGACTACTTTCTTAAAATTGTTTTTTATTAATTAATATTAAGGTAAGCAGGTACTGACCTAACAAAATTAAATTACTGTCCGATTCATAAATTATAAGACTATCTTTAGGTATTTCAAGGTTTCATTAATTAAATTTTTAATTGCTAGCATGTATGAGCAACTTTTTCTATATATTGTAATTTAGATGGCGTTAGCTTGTGTTACAGAACGGGGATGGCATCGTTGTTATTCCATATGTACCATTGTTATTCCATATTGTTGTTATTCCATATTGGGTAGCTGGATATAAAATCCTCATCTTCCAGTGGTTTGTTGGTGTCGCGGTATCACTGTTTGTAGAGTCTCGGATTAGTAAATTGAGAGTTGCGGGTTCGGAACTCGATAAAACCAATTACCGTCGTGTATGTAGTGGCTGGTGCGCTTTAAAACTGTCTTAGTCTTACGTTGACATCTGTGATTAAAAGGTGATTAAAACTGTCTGTGATTAAAAAGTGTTCCTACGTGTTGTCATTGGATCCTTCCCTTCGGGGTTATCCCGGACGATCGCGAATATCACAAAAGCTTGATAAGAAAAAAATAATCAAGATATCGCACCCCGGCAAGAAAAGTGACACAACTCAAAAATTAAAAATTTTGATGCTATGTGATTGAAAAATATGTATGAGTTGCCCCCAGAGTGTTATACTACTATTCCATAGAATATAATAGAAGTTACCACCATAAATACGTACCTAAAATTTGAAAGAAGCTTATACTATTTCAACATAAGTTTTATAGTATCCTTTAAGTTGATGCTCTCTTCTCAAATTCTGTAATTTTGAGTTGTGTCACTTTTCTTGCCGGAGTGCGATATATTTACAAAAAGAAGACACGAAACAACCTCATTTGGGGATTGATCCCGGACCGTCGCCAATAGCCCGTCGTGTTTCGCTTACTTGGTGTAAAAAAAGTATATTTTGTAACAAAATAGACGTTTCTGGATACAACCATTTATTAAGGGTTATTTATATTCCATTTGTTTACTGAAACAAGGTACTTCAGAACGGAGACTCGTGTGCGACGCCGTGGCGAACTGTGGTACAAATTGCACGCAAGTTGGACGTGCGTAGCCGCAGCGGCGCTTTAGGCATCTGTGCACTGCTCCTTTGGATCTAATGTATCTCAGACTGCACTTGCGTTGCGGCAGCGGAGCCGCACGTTGAAAAACCGGATGCGTGCACCGGTCCTTATAATTCATAATCAATTCTTCCGAATCCAAATTAATTTTTCATTCCATTCCATATCCTTGTTGCAGATAGCACGTGTTCACAGCTGAAAAATGTATTCACTTATATAATACTTTGCACGTGCTTAATTAACATAATATCAAGACGAAACTCCGTTTATGCAAGTACTTTTTGCAGTAGCTACACGCGCGCAATGAAAATTAAATTCAAGAGTTCACAATCATGTTTAAAACATAATGGTAAGGCCCGATGCACACATCCGGTTTTCCAACGTGCAACGCCGCTGCGGCAACGCAAGTGCGGCCTGAGTTACGTTAGATTCAATGTAGTAGTGCACACACATACGGCGCCGCTGCGGCAACGCACGTCCAACTTAGGTGCAATTTGTACCGCAGTTCCCCACGGCGCCGCAGCTCGTCGCACATGAGTCTCCGTTCTGAAGTACCTTATTTTCATAAATAAATGGAATACAAATAAAAATTAACAAATGATTGTATCCAGTAACGTCTATTTTGTTTCAAAATATACTTTTTGTACACCAAGTAAGCGAAATAAACACGTTTTCTTCGACAGAATATTTATCGCAAATGGCGCGATATGAGTACATGCGTCATTTCACGGTTATGTGTGCATAATTGGGCTTCGGTGCCGCAGCGGCGCCGTATGTTGAAAAATCGGATGTGTGCACCGGGCCTAAATAAACTGTGCATTCATCAGTATTCAAAATACTAAATTTGGCGTTTTTAGGCACAGTCGCTTTTTATCGGATGCTACCAACACTATCATTTCATCAATTAAAAAGCCCAATGCCGTAATTCGTCCAAGAATCCACCGCCTCGACTATCCCAGCGCATAATTTTTACACTCCCATTTTTTTTTTCAAACCCTTCCTCCATATCTTAAAGCATCACGTCCCTCTTCCAAGATTCGCTTGCCATCAAATCGCATTTTTCGAAATCCAAGCAAAGATCGCATCTCGCTTGCGATAAATACCCCTCCCACCCCCCAGTAGAACCACCCCCTATCGTTCCATAAAATTGCAATTTCCCCAGTCTCTCCAGGCAGACCCTAACAACTCAACTCCAAAAAAACGCGACTTTTCCTTCAAAAGCCATTTCTGTCCTAAGCCTTTCTGCCCCTTAGGGACCAATTCATTACGAGGCTTCGTTTCCATTTATTCCATCGAAGGGTGGAGATAGAGGGGTAGAGAACGATATCTGGGGGGTGGACACGCGATCTCGAACGTTCCCTCGGCTGGGATTATAATGCTCCCCCTTTCAGAAATCAAGGACGGCGATTTTCCACAAACAAAAGACATAATCGAGGCATTAATGTTCGATAGGTGGAATCGGGGGTTGTTCGAACGAGGCAATTTCGTTCCACTCCTTCCCCACCCCCCGGTTACATGTTCGGAGACGTGCCTCTCCGTTTAAATTGCCCGGTTTTTCTGAAGTCGTGCGTTTTCGTCCGTCTTTATTTTTTAGCACTGTACGTGACTGTATGAAAGTGTAGCAGTGTCGGGAGATGGGCATGGTGTTCCACCGTTGCTTTTTCACCAATTACGCGTGTCATTCTCCTTTTTCAGATGGGGGGTGGAAAGGAATTTGTAAAAGGGGTGGTGGAAGAAAGCAACAATCTGAGCTTTCTCTGTTCGGTTATGCGTTCCTCTGTTTGGTAACTTTATGTTATTTAAAAAACAATATTTTTTTTAAATATTTTGATGTTAACGATACTTGGAAGTGATTATATTGGAAAGGATAGGGTTATGTTATGTTGATGTATAGAATCCTTTGGGAATGATTGTATTGGTTCTTTTTTTCGATTGGAATCCTGTGGAATAATTGTATTGCTTCTTTCCGTTTAGAATCCTATGGAACGATTGTATTGGTCCTTTCCTTCCAATAGGATCCTTTGAACTATTGTATATCAGAAATTTCCTTCCACTAGAATCATTTCGAGTGATTATATTGGTCCTTTCCTTCCAATAGGATAATTTGGAACTATTGTATATTAGAAATTTCATTCGACTAGAATCATTTCGAGTGATTATATTACTCCTTTCCATCGATTAAAATCGTTTGGAACGATTGTATCAATGATTTCCTTGAATTAGGATTCTAATCGTTTGGAACGATTGTATCAGTGTTTTCCTTGAATTAGGATTATAATCGTTTGGAGCGATTGTATCAGTGATTTCCTTGAATTAGGATTCTAATAGTTTGGAACGATTGTATCAATGATCTCCTTGAACTAGGATTCTAATAATTTGGAACGATTGTATTAGTAATTTAATTCAATTATAATACTTTAAAACGATTGTATTGCTCCTTTCATTGGAAGAGAAAGATTACTTTGAACTATTATATTGCTCTTTTCCTTAGCTGCCAATGCTTTGGAACTATTGTATTACTTCTTTTTTTCAATTAGAATCGTAGGGAACGATCGTTTTAGCAATTTACTTTGATTAGAATTCTTTGGAACGGATCTATATGGATCGTCTCTTCCTTGAAGACAAATAATCCTTTGTAACGATTGTACTGCTCCTTGGCTTAGATTAGATTCCTTTTTAACGACTGAATTGATAATTTTTTTCGATTAAAATCCATTGGAACGACTGTGAATATTGATCCTTTCATTCTATTAGAATCCTTTGCAACGATTGTATCCGTCCTTTTCGTCGTTTACAAAACTTCCCCAGGATAGATTTAACGTGCAACCCCTAGAACACGACAGTCTTTGGTTTGATCGAGTTTCGAACTTGCAACCCTCTGGTTCCTAATCCGCTACTTTCCCAACCGAGCTACTCGTCATCTGACCGTGATTCAAAATTACGTGGTATTGTCCTCGGATATTTCCCTCGGGGAATTGATCTCGGACCGTCGTCAATAGCCCGTTGTGTTGCTCTAGTACGACGCTAATTAAAAATTACCACTTACCAATTACTTTTCCTTAGGTGATTGATCCTGGACCGTTGTCAACAGCCCGTTGTGTTGCTCTAATACGACGATAATTAAAAATTACCGACTTACCAATAACCCAACCGAGCTACGCTGCCTATTGTGAACCATGGATCTGGACGATGCTGGTTTTCTTATAGCAAAAACTATGACTTTGAATTAATTACATATTTTTACAACTAGAATTAATTGGTAATTTTTAGTTAACGTCGTACTAGAGCAACGCAACGGGCTATTGACGACGGTCCGGGATCAGTCCCTTAAGGGAAAGATCCGAGGACAACACTTCGGAATTTTGAACCACGGTCAGATGACGAAGCAACACCTGAGCTGGCACCCCACTCTCCAAACTTCCACGCCAACCCAACGTGAGGACTTTCAGCCACGACAGATTTAAGGTGCACCAGCCGCCTCTACACCATACGTTTACAAACATCCATGCCCGGACCCGGATTCGAACCAGGAACCTTCCGATCTAGAGGCTAACACCTTAACCACTATACCGGTTGGTCGGCTTTTTTTACAACTAGAAGAATCAAAGAATAGTGTGGTACCTATGTTACTGATCTTTTAACCACTATTAGGGTAAAAACTCAATCACTGAATGACTAACAACTTCAAAACAACATAAAACTCAGACGAATCTCTATTTATTATCCGAACGTTGCATTCCAACTTGCACTGAACTCTCCGAAATCTGATTTATAAATTTGTTACAACACTCCAAAACAGAAAACTTTCTTGGAAAGATTTATATCCCACACATAACAACACTATTTCACCTACACATTTCCAAGACAGCATGAAGAGAGTGGCAATGGGTGATTCAGCTCTAAAATATTCCCCCGTGTAACTCAAATTCGAAGCTATAAATTTCAATCAAGCCCCCTTTCGAATAGAAGCCAAAATTCCAAACCACCCCAGGAAAAAACGATCGTTTGTCTCTTTCCATGCTGCCTTGATTCAATACAAAATTCCAATAAAAAAAAGAGAGCAATAAGCTGCTTTATACCGTAGTTCTAATAAACGGAAGACCGTTTCAACCAATCAGGAGTCGTCATCAATAATTCAGAATTTTCTTCGCAGACGATAAAGGAGTGGGGGCTGTTTCATCCATCAATTTAAGTAGGAAAATCCGACATGAGGGAAATACAGGTGAGGAAAAGTTCTCTGTGATTGTGGAGCTTCAACACCTTTTGGGGTTGTTTTGTCATGTTTTCTTTTCTCAGATTTTCCCGGAGTGCAATTAATGTATCCAGGAAAAAAGGACGTTTTCGAGACTTTGTTCTCGACCGGTGGTGATTTATTGGTTGTGGGGTTTAGCACTTTTTTCGGAAATGGAACACGCGATTGATTTCGAACAGAAACGAAAGAAAATGTACGTGGTTCTTATATGACCGGGTTAGGTGACATAGTGGCGTGAGGGTATATTTTGGGGGGAAGAGAGCATTCTTTTATTTGTTTCGTTTGTAGGTAGTAATTTCTGTACCGTTTTTCATTCCATGTTTGTTTTTAATTTCGTTCGTTTGTTTTCTGTGTGATACATTCGTTCTCTTTTGTTCTCCATTCTTTCACAAGCCTTCTTAAAGTGTGTACGTACGAGCATCACAACCCCGAAGTACCCGCGAAATCTGTTTTACCCCGACCTACACTTCAAGTTTTTCTCCCACCTCGTTGTGGGGCCATCATAGCTCAATGAGCAAGCCCAGTTGCGTTATGCCAGACATTGACAGAAATACACTGGCACCACAGTAATACAGTGAGGTCGGACTCAGCTGGTTACCTTTAAAAGTTATTTATGTTGCATACTCGAAACCCCATCCACCAAACCACCTGCACAGTGGCGACACTCGTAGCGACGCCAGCGCCACGGAGTAGAGAACACGGAGCGCAGGTGCATAGGAGAGCAGGGAGGAAAGAGCGAAGTCACCAGCTGCGAAGCTCTCATCGGCTCTTTCGCTTTCGATTGTATCTTTTAGTTAGGCTTAAGAGCCTAAAGTTGTATGCTCAATCACAGAATACAGTTATTGTTTTAATTATTGTTCTTGTCTTCATCCATCAACCAACACCCTAGACAACCCGAACCAGAACATTTATTACACTTAAAAGGTTTCAAGTAACAAATGGAAGACTATATACAAGCTTTTACAATGAATAATCAATGAACAAATGTTCATGAAGAAACAATAAGTTTTTCTTCACAGTTAGTTTTTTTGTTCCCTGGTGCTCAACCTCACCGTATAGCTATTCGAGAGGTCAACCTTTGCTACCTCGCACAAAGGCTCCCTCCTCTCGTCTCCGTATTCACACAAGCGCCTCAGCGTACAGCGTAAGTGTCCGACAAGTTGACTCTGATTGGCTGGTATGATCATGTGACCTCTGAGACGGAAAGGTGTTTCATTTGGCTATTTATCTACGTTTTGGCGCAGATCTCTTTGACTGATAGGAACGGTTTTCGAAAGGTTTTAACATTTTGCTTTATTTTTACTGTGGAGAGCGGTCGTTTTTCATACCGCAAAAAAAAAAAAAAAAAAAAAAAAAAAAAAAAAACACATATTTAATATGGCATTTATTTATGCATTTTTAAAATAGTAATTCTGGTATGGTAACCCAATTTTAGTGCCTGAATTTCTATTAAGGTACTATTAAAAAAAATGTGTTTTTCAACACCAAGTCCCATCTTTCCTGGTTTTTACTTAGAACAATGGTATCAATTATGTATTTTAAGTGAAAACTACTTTATTAGTCATAATTTAAAACATAAATAAAGGAATAATTTTTCTGCTTTCTTCTTTTCCCATGGCTATGGGTGGGTAGAGGTGGGAGCCGAAATTGTATCCTTTTATTATATAATTTAATAATTATATAAGTTAGTGTTTTATGTATGCTTTTTGTTACATCAGAATGGTCCTAAGCCAGGGGTGGATACGACACCATCATCCTAAAGCAAAGGGGACGGCAGAGGGGCGGGAAAATATCAGCTGGTAGTCAGTTCAGGAGTGGTTCTTAGATTATTTATATAAAATCAACGGAAGCTTGGAAAAATATAAAAAGGGTATTAAAAATTAGGAAAAGTAATTTAGGCTCAAAAGGAATTAAATTGGAATTTTTTAAAAGTAATTTGGAGGATCTAAAAATTTTTTCCGCCAGCTGGATTCGAACTCGTAAAGTCATCCTCCGCTGCCGATGCCAATCTGAAGGTAGGTGACTTTAGCCATTAGGTCATCGTTGCTTCACGGAACGTAGCTCTTTAAAAGTATAAGAACCCTTAGTATAAGTTGGCGAGAAATACTACTAACAACAACCATACAACATATTTATGAGGAGCCAATCAGAGTCAACTTGTCGGACACTTACGCTGTACGCTGAGGCGCTAGTGTATTCACCGACTCCCTCTTGGAATGTTGATTATGGTGTTTTCAATGACACCTGCAACATTAAGGGATGTGAAGTCACGGCTGTGAGCTCCCTCTTTTGATCTCGGAAACGTTAGAGAACGATGTGTGCAACAGGCAGGTGCAAGAAGTTGTATTACCTGCCGACCACACAACCGATTTAATGTCTTTCTGGCCTGAGCTATCACCGAGCTGTAACACGCACGTTATTTTTGGGTGGCCGTCTGCGAACCTCTCGTGGAAGCCCAAACTTTTCAGGGTGTTGAAATCGGCTTTTTCCTAGACGTCACAGTAGGTATGCCCACTGCAGTAGCAACTTGTAAACTCCTCCCTCTCTCTGGATGTATTTCTCTCTTTTGTTTTAACAAAACTTTCTCGGTGCATGTACTCGCATGTTCATTACTTATACAAATACAAATACAAATATTGACGACCAGCTACAGGCTCAAGCCCAACAAGGCTGGTCCTTTGTTTATGAATTCCCCAATTCCCACTGACTATCCAATTGTGTCTTAAATTCGTACACTCCCTTTGAATTAACTATATTTTCTGGCAACGCGTTCCAACTGTCTATTACCCTATTAAAGTAGTAGTTTTTCCTTAAATCCCGATTAAAATGTGTCTTATTCAGTTTATACCCATGGCCCCTTGTTCTGTTATCCCTATTGAAATTTAAGCCCTCTGTGTCCCCTTGTTTTACAAACTTGAAAAGCTGAATCAAATCCCCCCTCCTTCTTCTTCTTTCCAGTGTATACATGTTTAGCTTAAACGTTCATTAGAGTCGAAATTTGCTGGCCCCTTTATTATTTTTGTAGCTCCGTGCTGAACCCTTTCAATTGATTCTATGTCTTTTCTCATATATGGAGCCCAGAATTGTACAGCATATTCTAGATGGGGTCTTACTAAACCCTTATATAACGGCAAGATTATATTCTTATCCCTTGAAGTTACAGTCTTTTTAATATACCCCAATAACCTATTAGCCTTTTTACCCGCAGCTGTACATTGGTGACCCATTTTAAAATCCCTGTCAATTATCACCCCAAGATCCTTGACTGTTTCTCCCTCCTTTACCTTTACTCCCTGCAGACAGTACTCGGCTCCACTGTTCCTGTAACCCATATGCAGAACTTGACATTTCCCTACATTAAATGACATACCCCATTTTACTGCCCATTCTAATACTGTCTGTCTTGTGACTGCCGCAGCATGTCGAAATTTGGCCTCTGTGCGCCATAAAACCCAACTCAACCAACCATATTTCCATTCGGCGTATTTGTGTTCCTCTTCACCTGTTGGTTTTAACCTCGTATCATAGGTTCGTTTGGATTCTGTTCGGGATTTGCTTTTTCTTTTAACTTGCTTTATCCTTTCGATTAAGCTTCGGTTTCCTAAGAAAGTGGAGCCGTTATCTAACAGCCGTGATACGTCATGATGCCGCGGGCATAATTAGGCGGCCGTCTAAACAGACTCCAGAGGTGTCAACGTAGACGGACAGAATACGTTGGAGAATGGGCAACACAGACGGCTGTCGTGGTTTATTTTATTCGAGAAACATAACAAAGTGGCTTTTTTATTTTCTTGTCCAAAGTTTCTAACTTTGGGATGACTGAAGATAGAGTGAAAATTTCAACGGATTTCAAATCAGCGTAAAATTCTACGCCTGATCGATGCAAAACAGTTTTATTATTCAATTATTTACCATTTGATTATATAATTATTTATTATATAATTAATTATTTTTTTAAAAAGAAAATCACATTTAAGGTATCGATCTGGTGTCAAATTTTCCGCAGATTTCAAATCCGTTGAAATTTTTATTCTGTGTTTAACGATCCCGATTCTACAAAAACGAACTAATCAATTGCAGTTAAAAATGTTTGTTTGTTTTTCTTCCCTCCGCTCGAATTGTTTCGCGCAGGAAATGAAATCTTGCCGCTACAAGAGAAAAAAACGTTCCCCAACTATTTGAGACCTCTATGACGACAGTCATGGAAATAACGGCTTTGATAATTTTCGTTACGCTCACAAGCAACGCTTTCTATTAAACCAACACCATCTGTTAGTATAAACAACGTTTTAGTGACGTCACCCACAGCAACATCACGGCCGCTTGATCACGGCTACGCTTTCTTAGGAAACCGAAGCTTTAGACACTCGAAATCGAAGCCGAACAGTGAAATCGAATTTTCGAAGAGATTCGTGTTACTTCTTTTCTTAACCCTCGAGATATGCTAGAAGTGTAGGTTGCTTTTACCACACAATACACTCTTAATGATTAAATTACCAACGTATTTCTAAAGAATCCATGAATTCTTTCAATCTTTTGAAAGATTTTATTCCTCTTTTGCTTTGAACAGAATCTTTTGGAACGATTTTATTGGTCCCTTTCTTCGATTCGAATGATTTGGAAAGATTCTATTGGTCCTTTCCTTAGATTGAAATCCTTTGGAACGATTTTGTTGATTCTTTCCTTAGATGGAAATCCTTTGGAACTATTCTGGTGATCCTTTCCTTAGATCGTAATCCTTTGGAACTATTCTGAATCCTTTGAAACTATTCTGTTGATCATTTCCTTAAATTGGAATCATTTGAAACGATTATGTTGATCCTTTCCTTAGATTGGAATCCTTTGGAGAAAAATTCTGTTAATTCTTTTCTTAGATTGAAATACTTTGAAATTATTCTGTTGACCCTTTCCTTAAATTGGAATCCTTTGATTAAACAATTAAATTAGCAATTAAACTTTAATTTAACTGAATAATCTCTCCAATCGTCATTTTTGTATGTTTCGAAAAATACCACTGAACTAATTGATACGAGAAATCCCACCATTTTGCGTCACCTTTGTCTTTGCAGTGAAAAGTTTTAAAGTTAATGTCAAAAAGATGGTGTTAATCATTTGATACTAGGAGTGTAAAATCGCGTTTTTGTTATGCTAGAAATATAATGGAGTGTTTTTAAAAATTCTAAAAATCCGTCTAGAGTTTATTTTGAGAATACAGAGCTATTGAATTCTGTGAACTTTTGCATAGATTCCGTAAACGTAAGTCTAGCCTTTATTTCTGAATAAAGTAATTGTACGGATTCTAAACTTTATCTTAATTTTGATTCCACGAATACAGAACAGTGGCGAATTCTTCGAATTTTTATACCATCGTTTTACAAGTGAAAACGCTCAAGATATGTTTCTACCGAGAACAGAATGTAGTGTGCTTTGTGCTCGTGAAGTTCACTTTGTCATTTTTTTTCTTCTTTTGGTTGAGGTTAGATTTATTTTTTCTGTTCTGTTTTTCGCTGACATGTGAAATTCGGAATTTATTCTATTTTATTTCTATTGGCGAAGTGCTGAAATCGTATTTGAAAACAAACCAGGTGATGTCGCGACTGAAACATGCATGTATGGGAAGCACGTTCCATCACTAAAATATCACTTTCAGCTACATCAGAGATAGGAAACCCTTCGGAAACAGTGAGTCATTTCAATAAAAAACGTAACAAAAATAGAATTTAGGGAGCCGCAATTTTATTTCGATTTATTTTATAATTATTTCAGTATTTACAAACGCATATAAATGAAAGTTTAAAAAAATTATGATGTTTATTTATAACTAGTCACTGCGTGGCTAGTCCGGCGTTGCCCGACCCAGTTGCTTTTGTAGGGTTATTGATTTGTTTCGCAAACCAAATGGGAATCCGTAGCCTATTGGATAACAGCCACAATGGCGTTGCCTGTGGAGTTGGAATTCGTAGCCTATTGGATAACAGCCATCGCGGATTCCCATTTGGTTTGCGAATTTATATCCTATTGGATAACAGCCACAATGGCGTTGCCTGTGGAGTTGGAATTCGTAGCCTATTGGATAACAGCCATCGCGGATTCCCATTTGGTTTGCGAATTTGTATCCTATTGGATAACAGCCACAATGGCGTTGCCTGTGGAGTTGGAATTCGTAGCCTATTGGATAACAGCCATCGCGGATTCCCATTTGGTTTGCGAATTTGTATCCTATTGGATAACAGCCACAATGGCGTTGCCTGTGGAGTTGGAATTCGTAGCCTATTGGATAACAGCCATCGCGGATTCCCATTTGGTTTGCGAATTTGTATCCTATTGGGTAACAGCCACAATGGCGTTGCCTGTGGAGTTGGAATTCGTAGCCTATTGGATAACAGCCATCGCGGATTCCCATTTGGTTTGCGAATTTGTATCCTATTGGATAACAGCCACAATGGCGTTGCCTGTCGAGTTGGAATTCGTAGCCCATTGGACAACAGCCATCGCGGATTCCCATTTGGTTTGCGAATTTGTATCCTATTGGATAACAGCCACAATGGCGTTGCCTATGGAGTTGGAATTCGTAGCCTATTGGATAACAGCCATCGCGGATTCCCATTTGGTTTGCGAATTTGTATCCTATTGGATAACAGCCACAATGGCGTTGCCTGTGGAGTTGGAATTCGTAGCCTATTGGATAACAGCCATCGCGGATTCCCATTTGGTTTGCGAATTTGTATCCTATTGGATAACAGCCACAATGGCGTTGCCTGTGGAGTTGGAATTCGTAGCTTATTGGACAACAGCCATCGCGGATTCCCATTTGGTTTTCAAATTTGTATCCTATTGGATAACAGCCACAATGGCGTTGCCTGTGGAGTTGGAATTCGTAGCCTATTGGATAACAGCCATCGCGGATTCCCATTTGGTTTGCGAATTTGTATCCTATTGGATAACAGCCACAATGGCGTTGCCTGTGGAGTTGGAATTCGTAGCCTATTGGATAACAGCCATCGCGGATTCCCATTTGGTTTGCGAATTTGTATCCTATTGGATAACAGCCACAATGGCGTTGCCTGTGGAGTTGGAATTCGTAGCCTATTGGATAACAGCCATCGCGGATTCCCATTTGGTTTGCGAATTTGTATCCTATTGGATAACAGCCACAATGGCGTTGCCTGTGGAGTTGGAATTCGTAGCCTATTGGACAACAGCCATCGCGGATTCCCATTTGGTTTGCGAATTTGTATCCTATTGGATAACAGCCACAATGGCGTTGCCTGTGGAGTTGGAATTCGTAGCCTATTGGACAACAGCCATCGCGGATTCCCATTTGGTTTGCGAATTTGTATCCTATTGGATAACAGCCACAATGGCGTTGCCTGTGGAGTTGGAATTCGTAGCCTATTGGATAACAGCCATCGCGGATTCCCATTTGGTTTGCGAATTTGTATCCTATTGGATAACAGCCACAATGGCGTTGCCTGTGGAGTTGGAATTCGTAGCCTATTGGATAACAGCCATCGCGGATTCCCATTTGGTTTGCGAATTTGTATCCTATTGGATAACAGCCACAATGGCGTTGCCTGTGGAGTTGGAATTCGTAGCCCATTGGATAACAGCCATCGCGGATTCCCATTTGGTTTGCGAATTTGTATCCTATTGGATAACAGCCACAATGGCTTTGCCTGTGGAGTTGGAATTCGTAGCCTATTGGATAACAGCCATCGCGGATTCCCATTTGGTTTGCGAATTTGTATCCTATTGGATAACAGCCACAATGGCGTTGCCTGTGGAGTTGGAATTCGTAGCCTATTGGATAACAGCCATCGCGGATTCCCATTTGGTTTGCGAATTTGTATCCTATTGGATAACAGCCACAATGGCGTTGCCTGTGGAGTTGGAATTCGTAGCCTATTGGACAACAGCCATCGCGGATTCCCATTTGGTTTGCGAATTTGTATCCTATTGGATAACAGCCACAATGGCGTTGCCTGTGGAGTTGGAATTCGTAGCCTATTGGATAACAGCCATCGCGGATTCCCATTTGGTTTGCGAATTTGTATCCTATTGGATAACAGCCACAATGGCGTTGCCTGTGGAGTTAGAATTCGTAGCCTATTGGATAACAGCCATCGCGGATTCCCATTTGGTTTGCGAATTTGTATCCTATTGGATAACAGCCACAATGGCGTTGCCTGTGGAGTTGGAATTCGTAGCCTATTGGATAACAGCCATCGCGGATTCCCATTTGGTTTGCGAATTTGTATCCTATTGGATAACATTCACAATGGCGTTGCCTGTGGAGTTGGAATTCGTAGCCTATTGGATAACAGCCATCGCGGATTCCCATTGGGTTTCCGAATTTGTATCCTACTGGATAACAGCCATAACGAAGTTGCCTGTGGTGTTGGTTTGCTTCGCAAGCCAAGAAGATATAAATATTTAGTTTATGAATTATTTATTAAAAGAAAATCAAACCTATTAGGTATCTAGCTGGTGTAAAATTTTCCGCAGATTTCAAATCCGTTAAAATTTTTATTCTATCTTTAACGATCGCTGAGATAGAAAAAAGTACTGAAGAACGCCAGAGATAACTTTAATAATTTCTTTTGTTTCCCTCGAATCCGTTACTCAGGAAATCAAAATGAATGAATCTCGAATGAAACGAAGGTCATTCGAATCTGTTCGCTCCCATTCAAGACGGAAGGTGAAAAAAACTTGGCATGGTTCCAAAGGCTGACGTCTATAACGACGTGAGGGAGAAAAGTCTAAATTTTTTTTATGCTTCTTCATTTCCCAAAAAAGAACGAACGGTGAAAAAAATTATAAAATTCATTTAAAAATACTCTAGATTAAATTTTAAAATTCGCCGCGACCCAAAAATTGCAAAAAATTGGGTTGTGTGCCAAACTATAAATGCCATAGATACGTCAGGACTTTTCGGGCAAGAAACAAACAAATACTTCCTATTATAATAGTAGAGATACTTATTGTTTTTTTTGTGGGTACAATAAATAAAACGACACTTATGTAAATTTTATTAGATTCATGTAAATGTAAATACAGCATAGTATTTCAAAAATAATATTACAATTATTTATTTGAATATCTATTTCACATTCAATGCGATTTATGGACTTCGATTTCCTCTGTCAATTTAGTCAAATTTATAGTGTACTTCGTGCCTTTTAAAAGAAGCTCTCCACTTTTAAATTTGCATGCGTTAGTCTACTTCTATGTTTGTTTTAAACGTAGTTCATCGAAATAAAAAAGCGTTCACAGCTGTATGTGGACCCAAATAAGGTCAAAATCCCAAAAGCTAATCTCCTGATATTTGAATAATTCGTTGGAAAGGAGTTCCAGCATTTAAATATGTCAGCTCCTGTTTCCTCCATAGTTCTAATTTTTTTTCAACCTGTTCAAACATTTCCTGAAGTTTTTGGACCCAGATACTTTTTTCTGAGTTTCCATTTGTAAATCTGATATACACTATGTAGACTAAAGTATTTGGACACTGCATGCTTTTCAGAAAAAAAAGTGCTTTATTATTCTATTTAGTAACGGGTAGGCCTTCTTTTTGCTTGTATTACTACAGCTGCAACACGTCGAGGCATACTTTCCACACGCTCTCTGTAAGTCTATGCAGGAATAGCTCACCATGCCTCTTGCAAGTCTGTGAGAAGAGAGTGTTGTGAAGATAGGCGTGCGTGGCGGTGTTGTACTCGTCACTCCAGTTTGTCCCACAGTTGCTCGATCGGATTGAGATCGGGGGTCTGAACAGGCCAGTCAAGCAAATTCGCCGAATCTTCAGGAAACCAGTTCAGCACTCGTTTTGCAGTATGATATGGAGCGCGATCCTGTTGGAAGAAAAAACCATCATCGCCGTAGTATTGCCATAGTGTCCAGAACCTCGAGATACACGTCAGCATTCCTGGTACCAGGTGCATTAAGCAATGGGCCGAGTCCTTACCAGGAAACACAACCCCACATTAAGATGGATCTTCCTACGAATTTCTGCTGTGTCCAAATACTTTTGTCCATTTAGTGTTGATATTCCAGGAAAATATTTGAGGTCAAATTATTTTAATTCACACTTCAGCGGATGTGATATAAATTTTATCATCTCCGGATGTTTTCTAAAATCCTGAAATCTGTTTAAAAATTAAATTTAAATAAAATTAATCACATCACAAAATTAATCATATTTCGCAGACTATTGACACACACTATCATTTTAGAATTACATTCCAAGAAAATCATCAGCCTTTTTCTATTGCTATCAAAATTAATTATTTTTTAATAATTAAATTAATATTTAATAAATAATGATATAATTAGAGGAATTTTCAGTGTAAACAAGCATACCAGACGACGCTGCGATGATTTTACTTCCGCTAACCAAATGTTTTCGCATGATCCCTCCCCCCTTATCGGGTTTATCTTAAAATATATTTTAACGATGTTTCGGCAGCGTTGGCGTTAATCTAATTGGCATTGCACAATATATTATCATTTATCAATTCGGAATTCATTCTTTGGAATTTTTCCTTACCAATCATATTCGAAAATCAAGCCAATCACGTTCAGTAAGTACTTTAATTAACGTTGCGCTAGTTCAACACAATGGGCTATTGACGACGGGCTTTGACGGACGGTCCTAACATTCATTTTGGAATTATTTTCCAACATAATGATTCCTTTAAATATAATTTCACACTTTGGATTAAAAACATCAATACAAAGGTATTAAAATTAACGCTTTTAAATAGTCATTTGTGTCATATTGTACAAGTGTTAAGATATTTTTTATTGATGGTTTTTCTCTTAAGGGTTCTAGAATTGCCCAATTCTTTATTCCTCACAATTGATCAATCGAAGCTGATATATATAATATATAGGACTCGAATCTTGGGGGACTTGCTTGCATCTTTTTCGCATCTCCTAACATCCGAGGTTGAGATATATATGTAAATAAAATAATATTTAATTCTCTAACTCGCATTTAATATTCGTGAAATTGAAAGTTTGTAGAAAGGTATACTTTTTCTACAATACTTGGTAGATGGGTAGGTACTTGAATTAACGTCGCACTCGAACAACACTAAGGGCTACTGTCGACATTCCGGGATTTTCCAGTTTGCAACCCTCCTGTTGCTAATAAGCTATTCTACCAACCTACCGCGGCCTTCTACGATATTTTTTGACAGGACGATGGAAGTTCGAATAATAGTGAGTTTGTGAAAGAGGAATTTTTGTAAATATCGCGAATGTAGTTAACGTTTTATGATTGATTGCATCAGGAATTATAATACTAACTAGCAGGCCAGCACTGCGTTGCCCGTGACAGTTCTTTTCGTGTTTTTATTGATACTAAAAGTGTTAATAAGAAAAAACAATAATTTTAAGAATTAGTCCCGCCTCCACCCGACATGATACGGGCATGTCGCCTCATTCCGTAGATTTTAAAAACGTTCAAATTTTCACTCGATTTTTAACGATCACGAAGAATTTGGACTAAAGAATAAAAAAAAAGAAATTAACGCCAGTAAAAATTTTTTATTTGTTTTGTGTCGCTTCGTTGGAATTGTTTGTGCTCAGGAAAAATATAAATTTAGAATATGATCTCTTTACCGTTGCCATTCTAAGGAAAACAAATAACAAATAAATGCCGATAAATTATTAACAAAAATGTTCTAGATTAAATTTTAAAATTCGGGCTCCCCCCAAAATTCGCATAAAATTAGAACTACCTGTGTACAAACTTCAGTACTGTAAGTCCTATAGATTCGTCTGGACACTACACACACGCAGACATTTCCTTTTATGGTAGTTTATTGCAGACGTACTAGAATTTCGGGATACAATTATCTGTGTGCAAAATCATCCTACCATTTCAATCCTAGTGAATTATTTTGAGTCTTCGGAATTCATTGAACGATTAATTTCATTTATTCATTATATTCACACAACTGCGTTCAAACAAAATCCAGAATACTACTCTATTTATTATTATAAAGATTAATCAACGTTCTCCAAGTTCCAAACTGTCTTCCTTGTTGATTTGATTTTTATCTGAAATTGCCTTTTCAAAAGTTGAGCGCAAAGATATGAGTTTTAACTGAGAGTTATTCCAGTTACTTTTCTTCCATTCGCTAAAAGCTGGGCCATTGAAAAGTTCAAAGAATAACTGTCATTCAGTGCGGTTAAACCGTTATTAACTTTTCAGAGTCCAATGAATCATTCAGAATTCTGAGTTCTGACAGGCTTATAAATCATTCTCTCGTCACTCTTTTCGGAAGAGAGGTTTATTTGGTGGTGTAACTTGCGCTCAATCTTCATTTTGAAACTTCAACGAAGTTAACGTACCCAATTAATTTTCATTTAGACATTTCACGGAATTTTTAAAACCAACGCCGACTTTTGAAAAATCTCATCGCATCAGATTTGTAATTGTCAAGAACGACATTTATGAGTGGAGAGTTGCCATTTTTATCTCTATTTTCCTTCTAAAGATATTAATAATGGCGAACAATATTTTCTTTTCGAGCGAAAATTAGCTTTTTTTTTTCTGTTCCCCAGTTTGGGTCTTATCTCTTACTTCATTAACAGTTTCATGCCACTCGGCTGAAATAGTGTCAGTTGCAGTTATAGTTAAAGTTCACTTAAGGGCTCAATTTTGTTGACAGCTATTGTAACGAATAAATTACTCGGTCGTTTCCCGCGGACTTCAAGATACAAAAACGTGATTTTATAAATTCAGGAATGAATAATTCATGATCGTCTGATGCAAATAAAAATTTCGCTTTTTTTTATCGTCAGTTTTTTTGAAATTTATATTTAAATATTCTTGTTTTTCCCATCTAGTTTTTGTATCGAGTTGATGTTATAAAAATATTTATTTTCTTCGTGACAATTTTTTTTCAATGGTGTTTGAAAAAGCTTCGTTCTTGCAAATTGTTTTTATTATACAGGGTGATTCGGAATCTCATGGGACAAACTTCAAGGAGTGTTGGAGTTCACTAAAAGAATAATTTTTCTTCTAGAGATATATGGGCGCAAGTAACTCGTTTTTAGTTGCAAGAATTGCGCAGGAAATGGAACAAAATATTTATTTATATCATTATTAAACAACTACTTATTTACAACGATTTTTTTACAATAACTACTCAAAGGTGCCAACACCAACATTAATGCAAGCTTTACAGTGTCGATGAATGCACTAATTGTTTGGTGAGCTCTATTATCACTCCTTTGCTGGAACCCGTCAGTTGAAAGGGGAGTCGCAAGCTTGTCACATCACCAAGCTTGAATAAATGTTAACGGTGGCACTTTTGAAAAGCTATTGTAAAAAAAATCATTGTAAATAAGTAGTGAAAAAATGATGTAAACATTTTGTTCCATTTCCTGCGCGATTCTTGTGTTTGCGCCTAAGTACGACTTTTGTGTCCTCTATACTTCGCTAGAAAAAATTTTTTCTTTATTCAGCTCTAACACCCCTCGAAGTTTGTTCCACGAGTTTAGAATCTGCCTCTACTACTAGAAGAATTACCCGGCATTGAATTGGTTAATGTTGATTGAAAAAGTTATCAGACTAATCACTTCTTTCACTAAAAAAAATACAAACATTGCTTAGGTGTAAGGGAATTAAATTTTTAACGCCATTTTAACTTCTTCCTAGCTTCTATAATTTACTTCAGCTCAAATACGTATATATGATATATCCATCCATATAATCCATTTAGAATTCATCGCACTCTTGAAAGGCAAACTGCATAAAGTTTTCTTAGGCGAATTCAATAGAAGTTGATTTTGAGTTTTAGAGTGATTAATCCCCTTAATGTAATAAAGTACTTTCGGTGCATTCTTGCACTCAGGTTTGCTATCACTAATTTTTTACTTGTGGCTCTCTTGCACCAGGTATGCGATGCTTCCGAATTTCATTATCACGAGAGGATGGCAAATTAAATTGATACAATATTCGTGATGAATTTATTTTGTAACGAATACATTAATGTTCTTGAAAATTCCATTCAGCGGCAGGCAGAATAACCTAGCTTGTTTTAAAATTAAATGTCGTCTTGTACAGACAACGCAAAGTCAATCGATTACCATTTTCAGAAAACAGAATGTTGATTTCACAGCGTTTTTACAAAGGAAAATCACTGTTTTCTCAACGAAACAACTTCAACTTGCAATGAAGGGACGCCGGTCGGTTGGTTGGTTTGGGTTTTATGGCGCAAGGTCCAATAGTGGACAAGCTGCTCCAGACACAAGAGGTAGTCCGGTTAGAAATCTAGAGGACTGTCAATCTGAGGGTTGTGAGTCCGAAACTAGATCCTACAAAAGAATGTCGTGTACTCGTTAAATCTGTCGTGGACTCATATGTCCTCACGTTGGCGTGAAGTGAATGTTTGGACGATGATGTCCCAAGTGTTCTCCTCGTCCTCTGACTGTGGATCAGAATTGCTTGCTGTCCTCGGATGTTTACCATCGGAGTGGATTCCGGATTGTTGCTCCAGTTCCACTGCATTATGCCTTGGAATGTCCCCTCACAAGCTCACTCCACCTGCGTTGCCCACTACCAAAACCCATCCCAGGATGGCTAAATTTAGCACTAAAGCATAGGAAGTGCATAGAAAGCATTTGCAAAATAATTGATATCCTGTCATCCAGGATTTTATAGCAACGACACAAACACAGTTCCCATATGACCATCAAGAAAACCTAGCAGAAACTCTGCAAAAAAGAAACCAATAAACTCCCACGAGAGACTAGGGTAGATGTTCCAAATATCGCCTACCCTAACTATTTATCTGTATCTCAGCCTCCTGGATTGGGAAATGAAACTGGAAACTAAATGAATATCACTTGGTTGGTTTGGGTTTTATGGTTCAAGGGCCAATAGTGGACAAGCTGGCCATAATATCATTTGGAACTATTCTCCTTTGGTTTCCAGAGATCATATCCCTTTACTTCTGTCAGTTTAAGTTAACTAGTAAAACCTCAAAAAGTTTCCCAAGAAAATTTTAAAGAGTGGGTTCCTAATATCGCCTAACCCTGTTCCTATCACCACCCACCACGCTAAATAAGGGGCTACTATTAAAAACGAGTTTCTAGTAGAGCATACATTCCTACATTTAGTATTGAATGTACTTTAAAGTTATGTAAACTAAATTATGATTTGGAAATGCTTACATGGATGTTCCCTGAATGGATTGGATACAAAAAATACGTCGATCACAGCCTCAAATACTTCAGATGCAATATTGTTGTTGGTATCTGATAGGAAGCATGCCGGTGGCGCTATGCGTGGTTAAACCCTATTCCGTCAAGGTTATTACATAAACTCATAGATGTCGCGCATAATAGCTTGCAAATACGAGAAGGCGATTTAAACACAGGGGCGGTATTTGGAACACCTAAAACCCTACTAAACCGGTAAATTCTTAGAAGGATATGTACGTGGTCTCATCTGGTGGAATGTGTTGCTCCAGTTCGACGTTAATTACCATTACCAACTTGTAAAGTAAGCAACCTCGACCTTCTGTCACTTAAGACAAACATTTGAATTTTTCTAAGGTCCTAGTTCGAATATTTAATACAGTAATATTATTCCCAAATCAGCAGTCTTATTTAAAATTCGCATTACTCCATCTGACAAACAAGTTTATATCCTTAGAGCACCTTTTCTCAATCCAGTGATTCCATTTCCACATCGAAACCGCATTCGTTGCTTTCCACTACGTATTCTGAATGTGACGTCAGTTGGCTTTTCGAATATACGATTTCAGCACTTCACCAATAAATACTCCAAATAATGAATTCCGAATTGGTTTATTTTTAATTTTTACCAGCCATTTAACTAACCAGAACTTCCGGCTCCTTGTAAACTGTAGTCCTTATACCTTGTTTTGTTGCAAACTACTATATTCCAACTTATTATTTCCGTTGCTAAACGTTTCCTTAAAATTCTTTCACCAACTCCTGATTTGACTTTTAAAGATATCTTCTGAAGACCTTTGAAAACCACATATACTCACCGGACCAACAAAATAAAAACAGTGTCATAAAAATTAAGAATCATGCAGTATGAAATTCTAATCGAAAATTGACTTTTCAACGACTTAAAAAATAAGGAACCAAAGAAAATTATTCGTTTTCTCGACGCTTAATCCGCTATTGAAATAACCAATGAAACTCCTCATTTGAAAAAAAAAACTATTTTCCAATTTCCACTTATGCGTTTATGTGGAGCAAACATTAAAAAAAAAAAAAGAAACTAAACAACAAACATTCCTTGGATTTTAAACCCTCCATTAAGCAACACCAACTTTTGAATAAAACGAATTCCAGATTGCCATGTACGAAAAATTCCCACAAACTCCACCCCTTCGCCAAAGATCCTCCGAAACTTTATCAAGAGTATCCCTTCCTCCCTCTATCTCTTCCCTCCTTTCTTCCTGGCGATTAGTTTAGGTAGATGGGGAAATGACAGGGATTTTAAGAGTTCCCGATTAAGTTTGTTGTTGGAAATCACGATAGGCCACCCTCATCCATCAAGCTCAGGGTGGACTCTGACGTCACTGCTCCTTCCTTCTTTCGGTGGCTTCGGGGGACAGGGAACAAATTGAGGACGGATGACTAATGGAACGCTTTGGGTTTGTTTTTTAAGTGCGGCCCCTGCCGACCACTTCGGGGCCTTTTCGGTTTGGGAGATATCGGGAATGTATAAACAGTGAATCTTCGAGTTTAGGCCTTTGAGAGGTTCAAACTGATAATTCCATGGTGCAGCCTGCTGTCTTCCCTGCATGTCTTCTGATCAATTTTGAGCTTCCTTGATCAATAGAATCTTTCCCGAGGATTCTACAACATTCTAAGGAAAGTACCAACAGATTCATTCCAAAGGATGTGTATCTAGGAAAGTATCAACATAATCATTCCAAAGGATTTTATTGTAAGGAAAGTACCAACCGAATCATTCCAAAGGACTCGTTCTTAGGAAAGTACCAACAGAACATTCCAAAGAACGAGTTTCTAAGGAAAGTACCAACAGAATCATTTCAAAGGATGTGTTTCTAAGAAAAGTACCATCAGAAACATTCCAAAGACGATTTTGTAAGGAAAGTAACAGCATAATTATTCCAAAGGACGCGTTTCTAAAGAAAGTAGCAGCAGAATCATTTTTAAAAATGCGTTTCTTATGAAAGTATTACTTAATATTTACATAGGATTCTATCCAAAGGAAATGTGCAGTAAAACGTGTTTAGAGAATTCTATTTCAGAAAAGGAACATATTATCTTTCCAAATGATTCCTTGATGGAATCACGCTAAGAATTTCTTTTTTTAGAGTATAATCTTTCCAAAGAAATTCTTTTTGTCAGAGTACTCTGAAGAATTCCTTTCGTTACTATTCCAAAGCAATCTATTCCAACCTTCTCATCACGATTCTTCCAATAGAAATAGCCCTTTGTTTTTTCCAATGCAACCTTATTTAACTCCTTACCTACCTTTTCCAGTAGAATCTTTCAATGGACTCCTTGAGTTAGAATAGAAACTCTACGTAGGATTGTATTATAAGGAAAGAATAGTGTGAAATTTGAGTTGTTGGTTAGTAAAAACTACGGAAGACTATTTCTACGGCACAGTACATTTGTTGAACAACCCAATAACTCACGAAAAAATACAATACAACACATATAAGAAGCGAAACACGACACTACCTGCTCGAATACAAGTTCAACTCGGACTTCCAAAAAACATTGATGATTCCCAGTCTTTCGCGCTTTTTCTCACACCGGAAAAATCGGCACCAGTCACTTTCACCTACGCAAAGAGATCATCAAATAACAATACACCGGGTTCCCACTCTATTTCAGAAATAAAATTCCCTGAATTTTCCAGGTTTTCCAGACAATTTTTTACAAAATTCTAGGTCACACTTAAGCAATGCACGACATTTTTAAGGTGGAAAACCAAGAAATATTTCAGCATTCAAATAGCCAATAAAAACCAATTTAAGAACTATACACTTTAAAAATTAATACACAAAATACGTAATTTTGGATTAAAATAACTTATTCAAGTAATCTAACATATTTGAATAAAATCATTTTATGATATAATGTATCATAAAAGCATACAATTCTTCAATTTAAGCCAGTGGACGATACCAAAATTCTTTACCTCTTAAATATTAGCTGTTTATTTTAAAATCAGTTGAAAAATTCAATTCATAAAATAAAGTGACTGGAACTGTGTACGAATCTTACTGGCTACTTTTTTCCAAAGCATCTGAAAAGCCATGATAAAACATTTTACAAGTCATTGAGGCGATTTTCCAGGTTTTATACGATAATGGGTAAATTTCCCTGACTTTTACCTAATTTTTTGGACAAAATTAAATTTCCTGACATTTCCAGGGTTTTTAGGTTTTCCCTGACACCTGGGAACCCTGCATACAGGAAGGAATATCCAAACTTCACAAACAGAATCTTTTCATGGGATTATATTCTAAAGAAAGGACTGTTGCAAAGATTCTCTCAAAGAATGATGAACTCATCGTTTTAGTACAGGCAATTAATGATGCTTATAATTTTTACACTCGCACATTTGATCTGAACAATATTGTTAACCCATAGTTTTTATTAATGCCGGATTGATGTTGATAACTTTATTTGTTCTTTTTTTGTTTGTTGATACTTTTTTTGTTGATAACATAATCTGTTTAGGAATGTTTTTTTGCTAAGACCGAATCCACTCCAGCTACTAACAAGGTGGTGGTGGGGGGGGAAGATGTAGAGATTTGAATAGCTTTTGAGAGTCCACAAGAACCAATTGGGATTTAGATTCTTTCTCCAAAATGGAAGTCAACTAGTCCTGGAAGAGTCCGTGTTCGCTGAAGAACAGGATTTCTTATAGATTAACTCTTATTTGAATACTTGGCGTTTGGAAGTACAGATTCCGGTACAGAACAGTCGAGACCTCAGTAGAGGACAGTAGAGACCTCGGTAGAGGACAGTGAGACTTCGGTAGAGGACAGTCGAGACCTCGGTAGAGGACAGTCGAGACCTCAGTAGAGGACAGTCGAGACCACAGTAGAGGACAGTCGAGACCTCGGTAGAGGACAGTGAGACTTCGGTAGAGGACAGTCGAGACCTCAGTAGAGGACAGTCGAGACCTCAGTAGAGGACAGTCGAGACCTCAGTAGAGGACAGTTCAGACTTCAGTAGAGGGCAGTTCAGACTTCAGTAGAGGACAGTCGAGACCTCAGTAGAGAACAGTCGAGACCTCATTAGAAGACAGTCGAGACCTCAGTAGAGGACAGTTGAGACTTCAGTAGAGGACAGTTGAGACTTCAGTAGAGGGCAGTTCAGACTTCAGTAGAGGACAGTCGAGACTTCAGTGGAAGATAGTCGAGACTTCAGTAGAGGACAGTTGAAGGTTCGGTAGAGAGCAGTTGAGTGAGGTTCCAGCTCAGTTTTTGACTCCATCGTCTGATAGTGGTTCAAAATGATGTCCTCGAAACTTTCTTTTCAGTGTTGGATCTTGGACCGTCACCCAAAGACCTTTGTGTTTCTTCAGAGCGAATACAACTACCTATCTATTTTTGTTGTATCAACCCTCCTGGTGGTTGCCTTGACGAAGTATCTCATCATTAACCAAACTGACCAGATCTTGATCTCGTCAACAGAAAAAAAAATCGACGATTGATGACGAGAAGCCATTTTTTCTTTTTCTTGTTTTTAATGAAGCATCTCACCGAAGATAGGGTCAATTTTTCATAGGACGAGATTATCCCTATCACTCCAAGTAGGAAAAACAAATTATCCCCTGCCCAGAACTGCCTAGAATTTTCATAGGACGAGATTTCTCGAGATCAACCCTATCACTCCAAGTAGGAAAAACAAATTATCCCCTGCCCAGAACTGCCTAGAATTTTTATAGGACGAGATTTCTCGAGATCCTCCTTATCACTCCAAGTAGGAAAAACAAATTATCCCCTGCCCAGAACTTCCTAGAATTTTTCATAGGACGAGATTTCTCGAGATCATCCCTATCACTTCAAGTAGGAAAAACAAATTATTCCCTGCCTAGAATTTTTCATAGGAAGAGATTTCTCGATATCATCCCTATCACTCCAAGTAGGAAAAACAAATTATTCCCTGCCCAGAACTGCATAGAATTTTTCATAGGACGAGATTTCTCGAGATCATCCCTATCACTTCAAGTAGGAAAAACAAATTATTCCCTGCCCAGATCTGCCTAGAATTTTTCATAGGACGAGATTTCTCGAGATCATCCCTATCACTTCAAGTAGGAAAAACAAATTATTCCCTGCCTAGAATTTTTCATAGGAAGAGATTTCTCGATATCATCCCTATCACTCCAAGTAGGAAAAACAAATTATCCCCTGCCCAGAACTGCCTAGAATTTTCATAGGACGAGATTTCTCGAGATCAACCCTATCACTCCAAGTAGGAAAAACAAATTATCCCCTGCCCAGATCTGCCTAGAATTTTTCATAGGACGAGATTTCTCGAGATCCTCCTTATCACTCCAAGTAGGAAAAACAAATTATCCCCTGCCCAGAACTTCCTAGAATTTTTCATAGGACGAGATTTCTCGAGATCATCCCTATCACTTCAAGTAAGAAAAACAAATTATTCCCTGCCTAGAATTTTTCATAGGAAGAGATTTCTCGATATCATCCCTATCACTCCAAGTAGGAAAAACAAATTATTCCCTGCCCAGAACTGCCTAGAATTTTTCATAGGACGAGATTTCTCGAGATCATCCCTATCACTTCAAGTAGGAAAAACAAATTATTCCCTGCCCAGATCTGCCTAGAATTTTTCATAGGAAGAGATTTCTCGAGATCATCCCTATCACTCCAAGTAGGAAAAACAAATTATTCCCTGCCCAGAACTGCCTAGAATTTTTCATAGGACGAGATTTCTCGAGATTATCCCTATCACTCCAAGTAGGAAAAACAAATTATCCCCTGCCCAGAACTGCCAAGAATTTTTATAGGACGAGATTTCTCGAGATCATCCCTATCACTTCAAGTAGGAAAAACAACTTATTCCCTGCCTAGAATTTTTCATAGGAAGAGATTTCTCGAGATCATCCCTATCACTCCAAGTAGGAAAAACAAATTATTCCCTGCACAGAACTGCCTAGAATTTTTCATAGGACGAGATTTCTCGAGATCATCCCTATCACTTCAAGTAGGAAAAACAAATTATTCCCTGCCCAGATCTGCCTAGAATTTTTCATAGGAAGAGATTATTCGAGATCATCCCTATCACTCCAAGTTGGAAAAACAAATTATCCCCTGCCCAGAACTTCCTAGAATTTTTCATAGGACGAGATTTCTCGAGATCATCCCTATCACTTCAAGTAGGAAAAACAAATTATTCCCTGCCTAGAATTTTTCATAGGAAGAGATTTCTCGATATCATCCCTATCACTCCAAGTAGGAAAAACAAATTATTCCCTGCCCAGAACTGCCTAGAATTTTTCATAGGACGAGATTTCTCGAGATCATCCCTATCACTTCAAGTAGGAAAAACAAATTATTCCCTGCCCAGATCTGCCTAGAATTTTTCATAGGAAGAGATTTCTCGAGATCATCCCTATCACTCCAAGTAGGAAAAACAAATTATTCCCTGCCCAGAACTGCCTAGAATTTTTCATAGGACGAGATTTCTCGAGATTATCCCTATCACTCCAAGTAGGAAAAACAAATTATCCCCTGCCCAGAACTGCCAAGAATTTTTATAGGACGAGATTTCTCGAGATCATCCCTATCACTTCAAGTAGGAAAAACAACTTATTCCCTGCCTAGAATTTTTCATAGGAAGAGATTTCTCGAGATCATCCCTATCACTCCAAGTAGGAAAAACAAATTATTCCCTGCACAGAACTGCCTAGAATTTTTCATAGGACGAGATTTCTCGAGATCATCCCTATCACTTCAAGTAGGAAAAACAAATTATTCCCTGCCCAGAACTGCCTAGAATTTTTCATAGGACGAGATTTCTCGAGATTATCCCTATCACTCCAAGTAGGAAAAACAAATTATCCCCTGCCCAGAACTGGTGGCAGTTTGGGACTGGTTTTTACACCAGAGTCTGGCCACTACAGGGTGGTTTTCGACGCGAAGATAACCACGAGGAGGATTAAGTTTGCGTTCATAACATACTCTCCACACTACCAGATCTCCACAACAAGACCCTCTAGCCAGATATGGCAGAAAATAAAACCAAAACAAACCTCTTCCTCATCAGCCCGAGCAACACACACTTATCCAAGAATAAATACGGGATTTGATTCCGTCCAGGAAGCGAGGGGTGGACTCAGGGGTGGCGGCGGTCCGAAGAATGGGGCCGATGATTTCCGAGTGACCGCCGCGGCAGGGAAAGAGTTATCTCGGGTGTCCTTCGCAATCTGTGATGGGGCAGAAAGGGGATGCGGACCGCTGATTGGCTAATGCCTGCCCGGGAAGTGGAAAGATAATAGGGTTACGCGGTCCACCCCGAGCCCCAAGGTAGAGTGAGCTGACATGAAGAACAGAAAGGAATGCTGGAAGGAACCAGCGGGCCGTGCTGCAAGTGATACGTTTGTGTCGGTGCTCAGGGAGTTCCTCGGTTGGGCTTAAGGGTTACTTTGTCTCGAGTATTTTTGGTGTGTCGCGTAGAGGTCCTCTAAGTGACACAACTCTTTATATTTCTAGCGCAGATACCGTTGGACATTATCCTTAGGTAGAGTGGGATGCGGATGGTAGCTCAGTTTGAAGAGTCACGTATTAGAAACCAGAGGATTGCGATTTGTAACGAATTGAAATTTGATCCCCGGGAGCAGAAAATGCGTAAAACTGAGAAGCACGTCGCAGGACAAAGTCTTTGCAGAACAATTTTTCATTAAGTTTTATCAAACTTTTGGTCGTTTTTTTTTAAATCATAAGTTACGATGTTCAGCAGTGCAAAGCGTGCTCCTTGCCACACCTTTTTTTCTTTTCTAGCTACGAAACAACCTCCCTTCACCGTTACAAATCACCAGAAACACTTTATAAACAACACATATATGTGTGTGTGTTAATGACAAAATAATTTAACTTCAAAAGTGGTCAAAAGAATTGCAAGTTCTGAAACTATGCCACGGTTTTAAATAAAGTAAGTGAATTAATTTTGATGTTTTACTATAAATATGTTATACATATTCAGCCGATAATTGGGTTTTATGTCTTTTTTGTTTTCACTGCAGTTTTCAAAATTCGGGCAAAATGCCTACAGAACAATTACAATTGCTTGGAGTTGTGTTGCAAAACCCTGAATGTAATTTTACACCTGGGTGCAGGCCCTGATTTATCATTAGGCCCGTGAGGCACGGGCCTAGGGCCCCCATAATTTAAAGGGCCCCTAAGTTTCCAATGTATCTAAAAAGTTTTTAAGTGGTTTACATAAATTATTGGGTATTTAAGTAAATGTCCGTCGACCGTTTCCCCCACTATCACATTCTTGTAATTACATTAATCATCTAACTATTATGTTTTTAATTTTCATCTGATTTATTTTGTTTTGCCAAGAGTTGTAAGTAATGTCACGATTTTCTCAAACTTTTTGGTGACATCTGTGAAACGGTCAACAGTCAAATACGCAAGTACCAATTATTGTTATAAAATTAGTTTTTGTGATGAACAAATAACATGGGGGCCCCTTCCTGTGTGTTGTGCCTACTATACCAAATTTTCTAAATCGGGCCCTGCCTGGGTGGGAGGGTTAAATTTGTCCAGGAGTCTAATGTTCTCACGTTGGCGTGGTAAGAAGTTAAGAGTGTGGGCTGAGGTGTTGACCTCGTCATCTGACAATAGATCAAAATTGCGAGGTGTCATCCTCGTGTCTTTCCCTTCGCGACTGATCCCGTACCATCGCCATTAGCCCGTTGTGTTGACTCATTGCCTCCTCGATTCAACAACTTGCCTCTGATGAAAAGTTTTATTGATGGGGAAAGAGTTACCTCAAACAACTCTACATTAGTTAGTCCTTCGGAAGGTCCCCGGTTCGAATCCGGGTTCGGGCATGGATGTTTGTAAGCGTATACCAGCTCAGGTGTTGCTTCGTCATCTGGACATGGTGCAAAATTACGAAGTAATTGTTAGGAGCAATGATGGTCCTCCCACTGGGTGCTCCTTCACAAGTGGCCATCACTTCCGGCCTTGTAGTGGCCAATGACTTCGGTCAAATGTGCCCGCCATTAGAAGAAAAAAAAAGTTTGTCCAGTGGGTCATTTTCAACTTAACATATTTGATTCCTGTCAGGTGAGATTCTTCCCCGGGTCTATTTCGCTCTTGTGTCAGTAAAAACTTTTCTTGTGTGTATGTCCGTTTACTTGATATTCGTTCTTGTAGCTTGGCTAAATATGTACTTTGCGCTATAAACACTAACTCAAACAAACCCTTTAGATGTCTGACTGCAGAAAAATGACTAAAATATTATATTTAGGGGACAATAAGGGGAATTCCAGTTTCTTTTGTGTGAAATTGCACACTTTTACGTAATATCAACCATAATGTGACACCTGTAAACACCATCAGCTGGATTGAGAAGTATCCAGCTCTCCGTTATAATGTTACTGTCTCATCTTAGATTATTGTATCTGTTCTCCATTTCAGTTCGGAATAGGCAGGTATATAAGTATTTTAGTTAACCTCACACGGGAACAATACAGCGGGGTATTGGAGACTGTCTGGGATCAAACCCAAGAGGAAGATCTGAGGACAACACCAAGTAATGGTGAAACACGGTCGGATGACGAACAAACATCTGAGCTGGCACCCCACTCTCCAAACTTCCACACCACGCCAACTTGAGGATATTTGAGGCCACGACGGTCTTTAGCTGGATTCGAATTCACAACCCTCCAGTTGCTAATCCGATAATCTTCCAACCGAGCTACCACGGCCCCTTTTCATAGTAGATATTAGACATTTTGTTTTGGAAAATATGGTTAAAATGGATATTAAATTTATTATGGTAAAAAATAACTATCTGAATCTCAAAGACCTGAAATTTTGTTCATTCATGAAAAGTCTTCAATCTATTCCCATCCACAACGAACACGACAACAACGAAATTCGACTATAAAAGCATAGTTAATTGTTGTTTGGTTACCAACTTCTTTTAGAAAGGGAATTTCCATGAGACATGGACACTCATTTGTCTGGATCGGTTGGAGTTTTATGGCGCAAGGGCCATACTTGGCCATGCTGCGCAAACGCAACACAGACATCAAGCAATGGACATACACACTCGTAAAGTTCTGCTAACAGTTGAGAGAAGTTCACGCAGGAAGAAATCGATTACAACTCGCAGCTTGCCAGCGCAGGGTTCAAGCCCACCGAGGATAACACGAGCTCAAGAATCTAGTGACAGAAACGCCTTTGCGATGTTCCCGTGCATCTCACTTACACGTACACAAAAATAAACACTCAGGAAAAACAAACAGAAAAAGGACATCCAGAAAAGAGGAAAAAAAATCTAGGAGCGATCCCGTTTCTCCAGGAGTATCCTCATCATTTCCATTCTTTTTCCTCCGTGGTCCGACCACCTCCAGGAGAGCGTGTCCGAGGAAAAATGAAAGCTGTCCGCCGCTCTGATTGGTTAATACGATTTGCCACTAATGGGAGGGAGGAATGAAATCTCCCGGAAGATAAGGGGGGGGGGTTGGAAATCAAATTCCATCGGATTCTGTCCCTCATAGAAATGAACCCCGCTCTTTTGTCTGCGCATTAACCCTTAATGTCGCTAGGCATAGCCGTCCGTCTGTCCTTCGGAGGAGTTCCTTCGTTGGGAGTCGAGGTAATTGTAATCCGGGACTTGAGATCAATTCTCCGAAGTGAAATGTCGACCGCTCTGTTTCCAGGAAAAGAGCGAAGTTGGACGCTCTGGAATTCGAGAAAAATGCGACTGGTTGCCACTCTCTGTGCATCATGGCACTTAGGCCTTTGTAGGGAGGTAGGTATATAATGTAGAACTGTAGAAACACAACGGGTTATTGGCGACGGTCCGGGATCAAACCCGAATAGAAAGATCGGAGGACAACACGTAATTCTGAACCATGATCAGTTGGCGAGGTCACACACCTGAGTAAACACCGTACTCTCCAAACTTTCACATGAACGCGAAGAAATTTGAGGCTACGAGAGTTTTAAGGTGCATCAGCTTTCTAATTATTTCTAAATTCTTTCTTGGTAATGGTAATTTTAGTTAACGTCGTACTAGAGCAACACAACGGGCTATTGACGACGGTCCGGGATCAGTCCCTTAAGGGAAAGATACGAGGACAACACCTCGTAATTTTGAACCACGGTCAGATGACGAAGCAACACCTGAACTGGCACCCCACTCTCCAAACTTCCACGCCAACCCAACGTGAGGACTTTCGGCCACGACAGATTTAAGGTGCACCAGCCGCCTCTACACCATACGTTTACAAACATCCATGCCCGGACCCGGATTCGAACCAGGAACCTTCCGATCTAGAGGCTAACACCTTAACCATTATACCGGTTGGTCGGCAAATTCTTTCTTGGAGCGATTCGTATAACTTTCAAGGTACAACTGTTGCAACTGCCGTAGTCTGAATTCTTTCTTGGATTTGTTCTTATAACTTTCAAGGTCCAACTGCTGCAACTTCCGTTGTTTAAATTCTTTCTTGGCGTGGTCATGGTACAAATGCTGTACCAGCCGCAGTCGTAAGGTTAAGAGAACGATAAAAATGACTATTTACAATGAATGAGTAGTTTAAAATATACACGACGGTCGATTGATCAGTCAATCAATCAGTCAATCCAAGAGAAAAAGACACAAGCTCACCTCTTACGCGTGATGTGGATACTTGGTGGATTAATAAAACACACCTTTACGTTTCTCCACGAAATCGTAAGCCCCCGGTTTGAAGAGTAACGGATTAGAAATCGGAAGGGGGCGAGTTCGAAACTTGGTCCATCGAAACTACTTAGTGTACACGGGGGCTGGTGCACGTTAAATTCGTCGTGGCCTCAAATGTCCTCATGTTGACGTAATGCGGAATTTGAGAGTGTAGTGCCAGCTCACAAAGGAGTTGACCTCGTTATCTGACCATGGTTCAAAATTACGTGTTCTGAAATCTTTCCGTTGGGAATGATCACGGATCGTTGCCAATAGCCCGTTCTGTTGCTCCAGTGTGACGTTAATTAAATACTTACTTGTCGAAACCACCTCTGGAGGGTTAAAATAACATACATCAAAACTCCGAAATTAACCATCCTGTTGGATTTAAGGTATGATCTGTCGTTAGCAAAATTAACCTGATCTTGTAGGACGAGATATCTCGTCAGTAGAAGAAAATTGAACTCATCTTGATTTCGTTAAGGGGGTCCGGGACACATTGAAAATTTTTTTTTATTAATTAATATAGAATTTTGAATTTTTTTGTACTGATTACCCATATAACTAATAAACAAAATCACAACACAAAATTTTTCCAAAAGTTTTTCAAAAATTCTAAATTAAAATTTTTTGAAAAAAAGAGGGGTCATTTCAAATTGCAAAGACTCAAAATATTCTTGATCCATTTTCAAAATTCTTGCAGTAAATTATTCACAAATTTATAAACTTTAATTTTGATTCAGCAATTTAAAAAATATTAATTTAATAAAAAATAAAAAATATTGGAATGAAAATTTTTGAAAATTTTAAGGTACTTTAAAAAAAAAATCATATTTTTAAAAGTAAATATTTGTTTCAAATTTGCTGAATCAAAATTAAAGTATAATGTTTGAAAAAGATATATTACAAATTTCAACCCTTAAACTTTAACGGTTTTCGACTTATATCAATTTGAATACAGGAAATCTTGAAAAAATGTATCATGGAGAAAAACGCATTTAAAGTTTTAAAGACAGATGTTGTTGCCATGACAACAACTGTCAAGAGTGTTAGATTTTCAAAACAACGCACCTCAAAAATTATTATATCTCTAGTTCTAATTAAGATAGAAACATGGTTTAGACGTCATTTTAAGCAGAAAAACACAGAGAATTTTTTTTAAATAATAAAAAAAATTTCCAAAACTTGACGATTTTTGTGTCCCGGACCCCTTTAACAAACGACGTGCTTTGTTATTATCAAAATTGTTCAGATCTAGATGGCAGGTAGGTTGGAAATTTAATTAACGTCCCACTGAAAAAGTCCAATGGAGTTATTGGCGATCGTCCAGTACGCATACCAAAGGAGTGGTAGATAGTTATTTAATTATCGGTACATTTTTGGAGCAACACAACGCATTATTGCTACAAGGTGATCTTTTTGGTAAATTTTAATAACGTCGTACTAGAGCAACACAACGGGCTATTGATGACGGTCTGGGATCAATCCCAAAAGGAAAGATCTGAGGACAACACCACGTAATTTTGAACCACTATCAGATGACAAATTGATCCAAGCTATTGTTTTTGGTAATCTTTAATTGACGTCGTACTAGAGCAACACAACGAGCTTTTGACGACGGTCCGGGATCAATCTCCTAAGGGAAAGATCCGATGACAACACCGCCGACCAACCGGTATAGTGGTTAAGGTGTTAGCCTCTAGATTGGAAGGTTCCTGGTTCGAATCCGGGTCAGTGATGGATGTTTGTAAGCGGATGGTGTAGAGGCGGCTGGTGCACCTTAAATCTGTCGTGGCCGAAAGTCATCACGTTGGGTTGATGTGGACGTTTGGAGAGTGGGATGCCAGCTCAGGTGTTTCTTCGTCATCTGACCGTGGTTCAAAATTACGAGGTGTTGTCCTCGGTTCTTTCCCTTAAGGGACTGATACCGGACCGTCGTCAATAGCCCGTTGTGTTGCTCTAGTACGACGTTAACTAAAATTACCAATAAGAACATGAGGTAATGGTAATGGTAATTTTAGTTAACGTCGTACTAGAGCAACACAACGGGCTATTGACGACGGTCCGGAATCAGTCTCTTAAGGGAAAGAT
Organism: Metellina segmentata; assembly: GCA_947359465.1. NCBI lineage: Eukaryota > Metazoa > Arthropoda > Arachnida > Araneae > Tetragnathidae > Metellina > Metellina segmentata. The sequence continues at coordinate 13,540,361 of OX375874.1, read as the reverse complement.
CCGAGGACAACACCTCGTAATTTTGAACCACGGTCATTTGACGAAGCACCACCTGAACTGGCACCCCACTCTCCAAACTTCCACGCCAACCCAACGTGAGGACTTTCGGCCACGACAGATTTAAGGTGCACCAGCCGCCTCTACACCATACGTTTACAAACATCCATGCCCGGACCCGGATTCGAACCAGGAACCTTCCGATCTAGAGGCTAACACCTTAACCACTATACCGGTTGGTCGGCAGAACATGAGGACATTTGAGGTCACGGAAGATCTAATGTCCCCACGTACACGACGGTCCATGGTTGAATCGGGTTTCGAACTCGCAACCTTCTGGTTTATCACCTTGTTTGTACCCCCAGTAGTTTTTTGAACCTTTCAGACTGCAGACAAGCGTCCGAATCTCAATAGATGGTTCTTGCACTCGTCCTTCTTCGGAGCCCTCTACCGACAGAGATCGATCCTTGACGATCAATCCACTATTAATTAGTCGGACGGGTGGGAAACCGAAACGCGCAATTCCCGTTTCACGCTCCCTTTGACACGCGTCGGATTACGCGCGGCATCTCCCCGTGGAATTTCACGCGACCCCCTCCCAAACGAATCGTCTGGTAACAGGAGTGCCCTCATTGCGGTTTCTGGAATTTCGTTTGATACCGAGCATTTCCGCTGACCACTGTGCAGGTGATTGAATCCAGTGTGTTCCTGGAAGCGGGTACCTAAGAATTCTAATATTCTGATTATAGTGGTAATAATTTGACACAGCCTTCCATGCGGGGTCGGCCGACCAACCGGTATAGTGGTTAAGGTGTTAGCCTCTAGATCGGAAGGTTCCTGGTTCGAATCCGGGCCCGGGCATGGATGTTTGTAAACGTATGGTGTAGAGGCGGCTGGTGCACCTTAAATCTATCGTGGCCGAAAGTCCTCGCATTGGGTTGGTGTGGAAGTTTGGAGAGTGGGGTGCCAGCTCAGGTGTTGCTTCGTCATCTGACCGTGGTTCAAAATTACGAGGTGTTGTCCTCGGATCTTTCCCTTAAGGGACTGATCCCGGACCGTCGTGCCGACCAACCGGTATAGTGGTTAAGGTGTTAGCCTCTAGATCGGAAGGTTCCTGGTTCGAATCCAGGTTCGGGCATGGATGTTTGTAAGCGGATGGTGTAGAGGCGGCTGGTGCACCTTAAATCTGTCGTGGCCGAAAGTCCTCACGTTGGGTTGGCGTGGAAGTTTGGAGAGTGGGGTGCCAGCTCAGGTGTTGCTTCGTCATCTGACCGTGGTTCAAAATTACGAGGTGTTGTCCTCGGATCTTTCCCTTAAGGGACTGATCCCGGACCGTCGTCAATAGCCCGTTGTGTTGCTCTAGTACGACGTTAACTGAAAATTACCATTACCCGGACCGTCGTCAATAGCCCGTTGTGTTGCTCTAGTACGACGTTAACTAAAATTACCAATTACCATGCGGGGTCGGCGAGGCTCAGTGGGTATGCACACTGAGCTAGCAAGAGTTGTAGGCTGAACAAGTTCGATTCCTGTCAGACGCATTACTGCCTGTGTGTATTTCTCTCCTGTCACTAAAAACCTTCATTGTGGGTCTGTTGATATTGTGTCTTATGTCTGCAACAGTATGGCTAAATATGGTTCAGTGCCATAAAACTTCAAATCAATCAACCTCAATTCACATCGCACTGGAGCAACACAACGGACTATTGGCGACAGTCCGGGATACGTGGTTACTTCCCGAGTTAACATCTCACTTTCCAAGCTTCCACACTACGAGAGGACACTTGAGGGTAATGGTAATGGTAATTTTAGTTAACGTCGTACTAGAGCAACACAACGGGCTATTGACGACGGTCCGGGATCAGTCCCTTAAGGGAAAGATCCGAGGACAACACCTCGTCATTTTGAACCACGGTCAGGTGACGAAGCAACACCTGAGCTGGCACCCCACTCTCCAAACTTCCACGCCAACCCAACGTGAGGACTTTCGGCCACGACAGATTTAAGGTGCACCAGCCGCCTCTACACCATACGTTTACAAACATCCATGCCCGGACCCAGATTCGAACCGGGAACCTTCCGATCTAGAGGCTAACACCTTAACCACTATACCGGTTGGTTGGCGGACACTTGAGGGATATGTATTCAATTTTTGAAATTATATTATTACGTAAAATATGTTTAGATATAAGTGTTGAGTTTAGTAATGCCCTGCCAAGAAGGGACATTTGATTCTTTTTTTGCGGGAGGCCAAAAAGGTACAATGCGATTAGCTGGATTGCTGACGAAGCAACACCTGAGCTGGCACCCCACTCTCCAAACTTACACGCCAACCCAACGTGAGTACTTTCGGCCACGACAGATTTAAGGTGCACCAGCCGCCTCTACACCATACGTTTACAAACATCCATGTCCGGAGCCGGATTCCAACCATGAACCTTCCGATCTAGAGGCTAACACCTTAACCACTATACCGGTAGGTCGGCGACTTTCTTACGGGATTCATGCACATAGAAAATTTGTTATTTTTAATTAACGTCGTACTAGAGCAACACAACGGGCTATATACGACGACCCGGTATCATTCCCTTAAGGGAAAGATCCGAGGACAATACCTCGTAATTTTGAACCACGATCAGATGACGAGGCAACACCTGAGCTGGCACCCTACTCTCCAAACACCCACATCAACCCAACATGAGGACTTTCGGTCACGACAGATTTAAGGTGCAGCCGCCTCTACACCATACGCTTACAAACACCCATTCCCGGACCCGGATTCGAACCATGAACCTTCCATTCTAGAGGCTATTACCTTAACCACAAAACTGGTTGGTCGGCTCATGTATATACAAAAATATATCAATGTGTAATAAATGTGAGAGCAGTATACCAGTATTTGGGTCAGTCGTAATTCTTTCGTCATGACAAAGTTGGAATCAATACGTGACGTATCCCGACATAATCCCTTGACTGTTTTTTCGTTAGCATATTATAAACCTTAGGGGAAAAATTTCTGATAAACGATTTTAAATTATAAAAAGTTATAATTATTGACAAAATTCTGACAGTTAGAATCGCAAAATACAATTGGATTCGTTGTTATAAATCTTATTAAAGAACCCAAACTATACACCTAGTCAGAATAGTAAAATAAGTATCAGAAAAAACCATTTAAATCTAAAACCGTATAATACATACACTTCATATTCTAATCTACCATATGTAATAGATCCAAGTGTTTTTAAGGTGTTAGCCTCTAGATCGGAAGGTTCCTGGTTCGAATCCGGGTTCGGGCATGGATGTTTGTAAACGTATGGTGTAGAGGCGGCTGGTGCACCTTAAATCTGTCGTGGTCGAAAGTCCTCACGTTGGGTTGATGTGGACGTTTGGAGAGTGGGATGCCAGCTCAGGTGTTTCTTCGTCATCTGACCGTGGTTCAAAATTACGAGGTGTTGTCCTCGGTTCTTTCCCTTAAGGGACTGATACCGGACCGTCGTCAATAGCCCGTTGTGTTGCTCTAGTACGACGTTAACTAAAATTACCAATAAGAACATGAGGTAATGGTAATGGTAATTTTAGTTAACGTCGTACTAGAGCAACACAACGGGCTATTGACGACGGTCCGGAATCAGTCTCTTAAGGGAAAGATCCGAGGACAACACCTCGTAATTTTGAACCACGGTCATTTGACGAAGCACCACCTGAACTGGCACCCCACTCTCCAAACTTCCACGCCAACCCAACGTGAGGACTTTCGGCCACGACAGATTTAAGGTGCACCAGCCGCCTCTACACCATACGTTTACAAACATCCATGCCCGGACCCGGATTCGAACCAGGAACCTTCCGATCTAGAGGCTAACACCTTAACCACTATACCGGTTGGTCGGCAGAACATGAGGACATTTGAGGTCACGGAAGATCTAATGTCCCCACGTACACGACGGTCCATGGTTGAATCGGGTTTCGAACTCGCAACCTTCTGGTTTATCACCTTGTTTGTACCCCCAGTAGTTTTTTGAACCTTTCAGACTGCAGACAAGCGTCCGAATCTCAATAGATGGTTCTTGCACTCGTCCTTCTTCGGAGCCCTCTACCGACAGAGATCGATCCTTGACGATCAATCCACTATTAATTAGTCGGACGGGTGGGAAACCGAAACGCGCAATTCCCGTTTCACGCTCCCTTTGACACGCGTCGGATTACGCGCGGCATCTCCCCGTGGAATTTCACGCGACCCCCTCCCAAACGAATCGTCTGGTAACAGGAGTGCCCTCATTGCGGTTTCTGGAATTTCGTTTGATACCGAGCATTTCCGCTGACCACTGTGCAGGTGATTGAATCCAGTGTGTTCCTGGAAGCGGGTACCTAAGAATTCTAATATTCTGATTATAGTGGTAATAATTTGACACAGCCTTCCATGCGGGGTCGGCCGACCAACCGGTATAGTGGTTAAGGTGTTAGCCTCTAGATCGGAAGGTTCCTGGTTCGAATCCGGGCCCGGGCATGGATGTTTGTAAACGTATGGTGTAGAGGCGGCTGGTGCACCTTAAATCTATCGTGGCCGAAAGTCCTCGCATTGGGTTGGTGTGGAAGTTTGGAGAGTGGGGTGCCAGCTCAGGTGTTGCTTCGTCATCTGACCGTGGTTCAAAATTACGAGGTGTTGTCCTCGGATCTTTCCCTTAAGGGACTGATCCCGGACCGTCGTGCCGACCAACCGGTATAGTGGTTAAGGTGTTAGCCTCTAGATCGGAAGGTTCCTGGTTCGAATCCAGGTTCGGGCATGGATGTTTGTAAGCGGATGGTGTAGAGGCGGCTGGTGCACCTTAAATCTGTCGTGGCCGAAAGTCCTCACGTTGGGTTGGCGTGGAAGTTTGGAGAGTGGGGTGCCAGCTCAGGTGTTGCTTCGTCATCTGACCGTGGTTCAAAATTACGAGGTGTTGTCCTCGGATCTTTCCCTTAAGGGACTGATCCCGGACCGTCGTCAATAGCCCGTTGTGTTGCTCTAGTACGACGTTAACTGAAAATTACCATTACCCGGACCGTCGTCAATAGCCCGTTGTGTTGCTCTAGTACGACGTTAACTAAAATTACCAATTACCATGCGGGGTCGGCGAGGCTCAGTGGGTATGCACACTGAGCTAGCAAGAGTTGTAGGCTGAACAAGTTCGATTCCTGTCAGACGCATTACTGCCTGTGTGTATTTCTCTCCTGTCACTAAAAACCTTCATTGTGGGTCTGTTGATATTGTGTCTTATGTCTGCAACAGTATGGCTAAATATGGTTCAGTGCCATAAAACTTCAAATCAATCAACCTCAATTCACATCGCACTGGAGCAACACAACGGACTATTGGCGACAGTCCGGGATACGTGGTTACTTCCCGAGTTAACATCTCACTTTCCAAGCTTCCACACTACGAGAGGACACTTGAGGGTAATGGTAATGGTAATTTTAGTTAACGTCGTACTAGAGCAACACAACGGGCTATTGACGACGGTCCGGGATCAGTCCCTTAAGGGAAAGATCCGAGGACAACACCTCGTCATTTTGAACCACGGTCAGGTGACGAAGCAACACCTGAGCTGGCACCCCACTCTCCAAACTTCCACGCCAACCCAACGTGAGGACTTTCGGCCACGACAGATTTAAGGTGCACCAGCCGCCTCTACACCATACGTTTACAAACATCCATGCCCGGACCCAGATTCGAACCGGGAACCTTCCGATCTAGAGGCTAACACCTTAACCACTATACCGGTTGGTTGGCGGACACTTGAGGGATATGTATTCAATTTTTGAAATTATATTATTACGTAAAATATGTTTAGATATAAGTGTTGAGTTTAGTAATGCCCTGCCAAGAAGGGACATTTGATTCTTTTTTTGCGGGAGGCCAAAAAGGTACAATGCGATTAGCTGGATTGCTGACGAAGCAACACCTGAGCTGGCACCCCACTCTCCAAACTTACACGCCAACCCAACGTGAGTACTTTCGGCCACGACAGATTTAAGGTGCACCAGCCGCCTCTACACCATACGTTTACAAACATCCATGTCCGGAGCCGGATTCCAACCATGAACCTTCCGATCTAGAGGCTAACACCTTAACCACTATACCGGTAGGTCGGCGACTTTCTTACGGGATTCATGCACATAGAAAATTTGTTATTTTTAATTAACGTCGTACTAGAGCAACACAACGGGCTATATACGACGACCCGGTATCATTCCCTTAAGGGAAAGATCCGAGGACAATACCTCGTAATTTTGAACCACGATCAGATGACGAGGCAACACCTGAGCTGGCACCCTACTCTCCAAACACCCACATCAACCCAACATGAGGACTTTCGGTCACGACAGATTTAAGGTGCAGCCGCCTCTACACCATACGCTTACAAACACCCATTCCCGGACCCGGATTCGAACCATGAACCTTCCATTCTAGAGGCTATTACCTTAACCACAAAACTGGTTGGTCGGCTCATGTATATACAAAAATATATCAATGTGTAATAAATGTGAGAGCAGTATACCAGTATTTGGGTCAGTCGTAATTCTTTCGTCATGACAAAGTTGGAATCAATACGTGACGTATCCCGACATAATCCCTTGACTGTTTTTTCGTTAGCATATTATAAACCTTAGGGGAAAAATTTCTGATAAACGATTTTAAATTATAAAAAGTTATAATTATTGACAAAATTCTGACAGTTAGAATCGCAAAATACAATTGGATTCGTTGTTATAAATCTTATTAAAGAACCCAAACTATACACCTAGTCAGAATAGTAAAATAAGTATCAGAAAAAACCATTTAAATCTAAAACCGTATAATACATACACTTCATATTCTAATCTACCATATGTAATAGATCCAAGTGTTTTTAAGGTGTTAGCCTCTAGATCGGAAGGTTCCTGGTTCGAATCCGGGTTCGGGCATGGATGTTTGTAAACGTATGGTGTAGAGGCGGCTGGTGCACCTTAAATCTGTCGTGGTCGAAAGTCCTCACGTTGGGTTGGCGTGGAAGTTTGGAGAGTGGGGTGCCAGCTCAGGTGTTGCTTCGTCATCTGACCGTGGTTCAAAATTACGAGGTGTTGTCCTCGGATCTTTCCCTTAAGGGACTGATCCCGGACCGTCGTCAATAGCCCGTTGTGTTGCTCTAGTACGACGTTAACTAAAAATTACCGATTACCAAGTGTTTTTATCTGCATTTTATAATCTCTAGACCAGGGTAGCTCAATTGGGACAGTAGCGGATTGGGTAGCTAGTTAGGCATTTTAATTAACGTCATACCATTCACGACGTTAATTGAAATGCCGTTAGGGCTATTGACGACGGTCCGGGATCAGTCCTAACGGGAAAGATATAAGGACACCACGTAATTTTGAACCACGGTTAGATGACTAGTAGCTGATTAGGAACCGGAGCGTTGCGAGCTCGAAACTGGGCCAGACCAAAGTTCGTCGAGTGCGCGGTGACTGGTGCAATTAAAATTTGTGGGGTATTCCAGCGTTGGCGTGTTGTAGAAGTTTTGAGAGTGGGTTGGTGATGGACTCCGCCATCTTACCCTGATGCAAAATTATGAGGTGTTGTCTGATTTTAGTTAACGTCGTACTAGAGAAACACAACGGGCTATTGACGACGGTCCGGGATCAATCCCTTAAGGGAAAGATCCGAGGACAACACCTCGTAATTTTGAACCCCGGTCAGATGACGAGACAACACCTGAGCTGGCACCCCACTCTCCAAACTTCCACACCAACCCAACGTGAAGACTTTCGGCCACGACAGATTTAAGGTGCACCAACCGCCTCTACACCATCCGCTTACAAATATCCATGCCTGGACCCGGATTCGAAGCAGGAACCTTCCGATCTAGAGGCTAACACCTTAACCACTATACCGGTTGGTCGGCTGAAAGCAGTTTTTAAAAATTTTGTTTAGTGATCGTTTTAGAGACATTTGCTTATATTTTATTAAATGGCGTTCTTCAGATTCAGATGGCGTGGTGTGCAAATTAGAGTGGGGTGACAGTTCAGGTGCTGACCTCGTCATCTGACAATTATTCAAAATTTCGATGCCATTGGGTCGGGATGGATCCCTTAGTCGCCAATAGCCTGTAGTGTTGCTCCAATGTGACGTTAATTATCTACCTACCATCTACATTTAGATTTGACGAAAAACTTTTGATGTCGTCGAACTCGTAGGCGCTCTTTTCGCATAGAAACGATTTTGAAAAGTTCTTACAATAAAAAAGAAATTAAATTGAGAAATTAATGTCTAGACACTAATATCAATAAAATAAAACATTCATGACACAATTCGTTGAACTTTGTGGAACATCCTTCGAAAGTCACTGTTCTTTGAAACAATGTTTCTCTCTATCTCTCTATATTAAAAAAATGTTACCGCCGCCGCAGAATTGAAAACTGTGTTGTTTAGACATGCTTAGACAGTTTCCCGAGAAAGTACTGATCGGAAAAAAACAAAATTAACATGGTTTGTTCTTCATCGTATTCCCTTGACAATTATTAAGATTTTTTTCCGATGCGGCTATTAGTTTAGGGTTTATTAAGTGTCAAAATTGAAGAAGCGAAATTTCTTCCGCAAGTGAGCAAAACACATACATTTTTGTTACTTTTTTTTAAAACTGCCGTATCTATACCTTATTACTATTAGTTTTTAATTTTTAAAATATCGCAGTATACCTCAGAATATACTCTTTCTTACGGTACTATTATTTTTGAAATAGGTTAATAATTAAATTGGATGCGATCAAAAGTTCGTCGTACAAAATTCGGAATCTTTGGATATTTTCGCTACTTTTTGTTACAACCGTTAACTAAAACTGTCATATCTATATCGTATTACTATTAGTTTTTTATTTTGAAAATAGCGCAGTATACCTCAGACTGTACTCTTTCTTACGGTACCATTATTTTTAAAATTGGTTCATAAATAAATTCGATGCAATCAAAAGTTGGTGACACAAATTTCGTATTTTTTATTTCGCGGATCAAATTCGCGGAGCATTGTATTCGCGGAGGGTTGTATTTTTGACTATCGGGTTTGCCAGATATCCTATTTATCGTAGCAACAATTGCCATAAAAACGATTTCTTTTTATTTGGCGAGGAAAAAGGCTCGCTTTTTTCCCTCTGTTCTCAGACGGTTTACCGAGAAAGTACAAAGTACACATCGTAAAGTTTGAAGATTAACAGGGTTTATTTAAAATTGTACAGGGAATATTGTATTGAAAAATTGTACAAGTGTTAAAGCAAAAACGAGTGAAATCACTTGCGTAAGAGGTATTGGTTTGCGAAGCAAACCAAACGGGATTGCGTAGCAATCCCCGGGGGTCGGCGAGCGTAAGCGAGCAGGGGGCGAAGCCCTCGCCGTGACGTGATGGACTGTAAAGTAAAATCAGGATAATACAAATTATTCAGATAGTTTCACTCTGCGAAAGAAATGTTGGTTTGCGAAGCAAACCAAATGCCATATGTAAAAGGAGTGTTGGTTTGCGAAGCAAACCAAATGGGTTTGCGTAGCAATCCCCGGGGGTTGGCGAGCGTAAGCGAGCAGGGGCCGGAGCAACCTAGTATTTAAAAAAACGTTACTGCTGCAGCAGCCTCCGCCGCTGGATAGAATACTGTTTTTTCGCTCAATTCTCAGACGGTTTCCCGAGAAAGTAAGCATCAGAATATTACAAAATTAACATAGATAGTTCAAAATTATACAGGGAACAGGATGGATAATCTTTTTCCCGATGCGGGTATTAATTTAGGAAGCATAAGTGTCAAAGAAAAAAAAACGAAATTCCTTTTGCGAGTGTGCAAAACACGTACAAGATATTCAGTTTTCAGCAGTGAGTTTTTTTAAGAGTACCTCTAAAAGTGATTTTTTGCACCTCTCCAAGTCGTTTCAGAAAATTTAATTTGGTTCCTGGAAATATTTTTTTTAATTTCAGGGAAAATCGGGAACATTTTGCTATTTTTTGTTTAAACTATCATAACTATAGCTTAATACTATTAGTTTTGAAATTTGAAAACATCACGAGAAACCGTAAAATGTACTTTTTCTTATAGAATTATTTTTGAAATTGGTTAATAAATAAATTCGATGCAATTTAAAGTTGGTAGTACAAATTTCGGAAGTTTTAGAACATAATTTCCGATAAAAAATCTATAACTGTCTCCCTCTCTCTCTGCCATATCTGTAGCTGAATACTAATACACTGTTTGACAATTGCTAAGGAGCAAACACAATTTTTTATATAATTAATAATATCCATTGATTAAAGAAACGAAACTTAGTATATATTTAATTAAGACACTATGGCATTAAGTAGAATGCAAAATGTTACAAATTTTGGCACTTAGAAAAGCAAGATAATAAAAAGAAAAAAATATGCTCCTTAGAGCAATTTCCTAAGTCTCGAAAAAAGTTATTTCTATCCAGAGTCATGACAGATATAGTCACTTAGTAAGAAGTGTGGCCTCCTTGCACAGTAATGCACATTTAGCATCAGCTATGCATGCTCTCCACTAAACTGTCGAGGAGTGCTTGGGAGATGTTGTCCCATTCCTCTTTCAAAGCAATTTCGACCGCCTGCACAGTTTGGAGTGGGAGATTCCTTTCTGAAACACGTCTACAGAGATCATCCCAAGCATGTTCAATAGGATTTAAGTCCGGTGAATACGCAAGCCATTCCATACGCTCAATATATTCGCTCTCTAGTGTCTCAGAGACATCAACTGTCCTGTGTGGGCATGCATTGTCACCCATGAACAGAAAGTCTGGACCCACTGCACCCCGAAACAAACGAACATGACCCAGGAGAATCTCTGTGCAATACCGCTGTGATGAAAAGGCACCAGCGTCAAAGATGTCAAGCTGTATTCTGCTATTATGCTTGTCCACGCCATGACCACTCGACCATAACGATCAACCTCACGAGCATTATGTGGTGTGTAACGGGTGACCATCTCTCTCCACAGTAGTTGGTGCCCAGAATCCCTCTTCACGGTGAATTGGGATTCGTCGGAGAACATAAATCTTGACCATTGTTGATGATTCCAACGAATATGTTCTTTACACCAGCGTAACTTTTCCCGACCGAGCAATTGTTTTGGTGGATACACGAGTGCCGGTAGCGGTTTCAAACTCTGAACCAATCTGTCCCGGAGTGATATGTTTGTTCCTTATTGCAATTAGGGATATATGTGCACCTTCTCTGGGTGTGGTGCTCCTATCACGACCCACCAACATGCTTTCTCAAAGCATTTCCACCTTCTGCGGCTCTTTATTACCGCGAAATAACGCTTTTTGACTCGCATTGCTGCGGCAACTTGGGTGACACTTTGCCCAGCTTCGAGCCGCCCCAACTGCTAGCCCATGGTCAAATCCACTCAAATGATGCCTTACGGACATTCTACACTTGATACTTGCATCACAAGACGGAATTTATCTGAATGGCTTTCAAAACCTTAAATCGTGATTTTCTGTAGGTACTTTACTGTTTGAAATTTCAATTAATAAGCAGCTCGTGTGCGCTGTCTTCTATACAGATAAGATACCTCTTGCTCTACAGCATCCTCTGCACTTACATTTTCTACGATTGAGCGGCTTTCCGAATCGCAGTTTTGCATAAATCGTTTGTTCCTTAGCAATTGTCAAGCAGTGTAGTTTTAAAATTTGAAAATACTGCGTGAAAGTTTAGCATGTACTATTTCCTATGGTACAGTATATAATAACTATATATTAAAAAAAAATTTGGTTTATAAATAAATTCGCGGTGCGGCGGGGGGGTGAAAAGTATAATTTCAAAATTTCGCAACAACATATAAGTTTTTCACCGAGGAGATGAAAGGTTTGATGAAGGTTTTCTGCCGATAAGGCTATTAGGCAAATGCAGTAAATGTCAAAGTAAAAAAAAAGCGAAATTTCTACCAAGAGTGAGCAAAACATTAACGAATTTCCAGTCTTCAGCCGTGAGTAAAATTTTGCGAAAGCATAAAAGGTTTTCTTCGCGCAGATGAAAAGATTAACATTTCTAACGGGTATGCTAGACATAAAATGTATCGCCGTAGAACCACTACTTTTTTTTTTACCTTTTATACTCGCTGTGACGTTATGACCCAGAAAGTCCAATCAGGAATAACGAATTCTTATATGCTGGATTCAAATACTGGAAAATATGCTTTTCCAACCCGTGTCATGTTGGTTGGTAGTAGGACTGATTCCTTGCGATGTGACGTCATGGCCCGGAAAGTATAATCAGGAATAACGAATTATTACGTGTTAGATTCATATAACGAAAAATATGCCTTTCCAGCCCGTGTAATGTTGGTTGGTGGTGGTACTGATTCCTTAAATAATTTCTTATTTTCTCTTTTAGAGAAAGAATGAGGCGACATACTCCTGTTAAATTGGGTGGTGGCGGGAATCATATGTATAGAACTTAAACAATTATTTGTTTAAATGGAGGCGTAATAAAATAAAATAAAGAATACTAGTCTTCAACCTAATTTTTTTTTAAATTTCTGACCGCAAACTATATGTATATAATCGTACATTCATCAATTTTATAAAAACACTAGCGACTGCGTGGCTAGCCCGGCGTTGCCCGTGCACGTGATGTAAGGTATTTATCTGGTGTAAAATTTTGATTTCAAATCCGTTGAAATTTTCAATCTTTTTTAACGATTCCGATTTTACGAAAAAAGAGCTTAACAATCCCAGTCAAAATCCTTTTTATTTTTTGCTCTCCTTCGCTGGAATGGAATAGTGCAGGAAATGTAATCTGTTTTTATTTTTATTTTAATGCGAAGGGCAGAAAATGCAATCTGTTTATTTTTGGAAAGCGAAAGTTCGCGTGACGTCACAATCTCTTTCGAAAATATAAAGGATTAAAAGAAATCAAACGTATAAGGTAAACAAGCGTGTAAAATTTTCCGCAGATTTTATATACGTTAAAATTTTACTCTTCCTTTGACGATCGCTGGGATAGAAAAAGCACTGAAGAACGCCAGTGATAACTTTAGTAAAATGTTTTGCTTCACTGGAATCCGTTTCGCAGAAAATCAAAATGAATTCACTCGAAACAAATGAGGGTCATTCGAATGTGTTCTCTCTCATTCTAGAGACGGGAGATGAAAAATTTGGCAATGTTCCAAATGCTGACGTCAAGGTGACGTTGGGCGAAAAGTCTAAATTTTAATGTTTCTTCATTTTGCGGAAGAACGTGGAAAAAGGAAGAATGGTGAAAAAAAAACTATTAAATTCATTTTAAAATGTTCTAGGTTGAATTTTAAAATTCGCCTCGACCCTAAAATTGCAAAAAATTTGGACTATCTGTGTGCCATATTTCATCACTGTAAGTGCCATAGATTCGTCAGGACTTTGAATCCAAAAAAACAAACAAACAAACACTTGCTCTTATAATATTAGAGATTTCCAAAAAAAATTTTGTATTTTTCTTTATTTTAAAGTGAAAGGAAGGTATAAAAACATATATGAGGATTGAGATATTATGCCAAAAAATATTGGAAAATAAAACAAAAATTATAATTATTCTTTTTATAGCTTTTATTTCTTTATTTCTACTTCAAACAAAATCATTTCCAGAACACAAATCAATAACTCCCATTCCTTAAAAATGTCCACTTAGCCATTTCACCAACCAGAATAATGGAGCCCAAATCTCGAGAAAATGGAACATGCCGATCGAATCCAGAACCATCGAATCCCACCCCCAGGAATGAACACGAAATTAAACCTGCTGCCAAACAATTTCGCGAAGAGCTTGTGTCTTGCGAACGATATCTGAAACCCCTAATCGAATATTTCAACCTGAAAACACCAGGAAGCCGCGAATAAATAAAACATTCGATGACGTTCGATTAGGGAGGTCAAAGCTCCAACAACACGTTCGAAGCAATTTGGAACATTCTTTGGCGGGAGAACTTTCGGAACAACTCGGCATCCGTTTTATATCTGTCTGGTATTAAAGCCCAAAATATCTCATTATCTGTTAGTGAACCCAAAAAGCTTTAACATTCCATTATGCGTGTAGCGAGTTGTGGAACGGCCATCGGAAACCAATACCTCCCTCCTCAATATTTTCCTATCGTCCACAAAAGTTTCAACTTTCAATCAGATATTTTTAAAAGCAAAAACAAAACGTGCGGGTACTTTTGAAGCCCCCACAGAACCTCTAATTACCGGAAAAGTGAGAGTATATTAATTGTAAAGCCGATTTTCTAAGCCTTCGTTCTCTGGAAAATCTTTTATTGGTAGAGGGGGTTGATTTCGGATGTGGAAAGGGGGTGTTTTAACACGTCATCGGCCTCTTTCAAGGGGTAATACAAGACCATCGCAACAAAGGCTTTTCCAACTAAGCTAAGTGAAATGGGATTTCGCTAGCGTTAATGGAGACTCCTTTAATTGATGCTTTCTTGCGGGCCTCCTTATTGTTGGAGTTTCAGAGGCTTTGGGAAAACTGCTGCTAAAAACCGAAATCATTCTTGGAGATCACAATCGATAATGGAGGAGAATCAGGCATTAGAGGATGGCGAATTCGGATTTCTTTGTTAGTGGGTTTTAATATGGTATTCGTGTGTTGGTGATTTATATTCTGTTTTCTTGCTTTTACTCCAGGATTCACAATAGCTATTCACAATAGCTATATCAAATAGCTTTATCGCTTTCGGTAGTTCGATGAAACAAAGTTGCCGGTTGGCGATAGTACGGAATCCACCCCGAAGAGAAACATCTGAAGACAACAAGCAATTCTGATCCACGGTCAGATAACAAGAACACCTGTCCTGGCACATCATCGGCCAAACATTGAACACCAACACCAACTTAAGGACATTTTAATCCACGACAGATGTAACGTGCGCCCTCCCCGACTTATTGCTTTCGAGTATCAAGATTCGTAAGATAACTCACAAATCGAAAATCACGAATTCCCACAATATCTTATTCTTTTTTGTTATTGTTTTCATGAAAATGGACACTTTAAAATGCTGTAATTGCTTACTCTACTGTTACATTCTCGAAGGAATATACTAAAAAGCGAGGTTGCAATGGTTAAAAGAAATAAATGTCCTCCATTGTGATACAAATTTCACTATTCTGATTTGTTGGAAACTTATTTTAAATGATTGGAAATCTTACATGTCGATGAATACTCGTATTCTTCATGGTTATGAAAGAAGAAAAGCACACACTCTAGCGTTAGTAGTTTGATACGTTTGGTAAAATTCCATGCGATGACAACACAATTAATTTTGTGATATCACGGCTAGCAGGTATAACTCTTTGAACTTGAACAGTACACATTTCAGAAGCAACGCTATGTTTGCATTGTACAGACGTTTGAAAAGAGCATTTTAGCAGCTGCCACAGAAATAAACTAAAATGAGTGCAGTGCAGTGATAAAATATTTTCATTAAAAGAAATGAACGACTACCTTACTCTCCAAACCTGTCCCCATGTGACGATATTTTGTGTTAGAAGTGGGAAGAAATTCTAGGATGTTATCACCACTACTTTTTCAACGGTATAACAGAGTCCGGTTGGAAAAGCAACGTATTAGTAACCGGAGGGCTGCGAGTTCGAAACTAGGTTCGAACTCGCTCGAATACTCGTATTCTTCATGGTTATGAAAGAAGAAAATATTTTCATTAAAAGAAATGAACGACTACCTTACTCTCCAAACCTGTCCCCATGTGACGATATTTTGTGTTAGAAGTGGGAAGAAATTCTAGGATGTTATCACCACTACTTTTTCAACGGTATAACAGAGTCCGGTTGGAAAAGCAACGTATTAGTAACCGGAGGGCTGCGAGTTCGAAACTAGGTTCGAACTCGCTCGAATACTCGTATTCTTCATGGTTATGAAAGAAGAAAATATTTTCATTAAAAGAAATGAACGACTACCTTACTCTCCAAACCTGTCCCCATGTGACGATATTTTGTGTTAGAAGTGGGAAGAAATTCTAGGATGTTATCACCACTACTTTTTCAACGGTATAACAGAGTCCGGTTGGAAAAGCAACGTGTTAGTAACCGGAGGGCTGCGAGTTCGAAACTAGGTTCGAACTCGCTCGAATACTCGTATTCTTCATGGTTATGAAAGAAGAAAATATTTTCATTAAAAGAAATGAACGACTACCTTACTCTCCAAACCTGTCCCCATGTGACGATATTTTGTGTTAGAAGTGGGAAGAAATTCTAGGATGTTATCACCACTACTTTTTCAACGGTATAACAGAGTCCGGTTGGAAAAGCAACGTGTTAGTAACCGGAGGGCTGCGAGTTCGAAACTAGGTTCAGCCACAGACCATCGTACACACGGTGCATGTCAAATTTGTGGTGGCCTCAATGCCCTTACGTTGGCGAGATGTGGAAGCTTAGAAGGGTGCCAGCTCAGGTATTGACTTCACAAATTCGTTGCTGGTCACGTTAGGATATGTTGATAGTTATTGCAACGCCGTAGAAATGGGTTTTTCCCAGAAGACGATGTGAGCCCAGAATCCAAAATATGATTAAAAAATGCGCCATACCACGCCAATACCAGAAGAGATTGACGAAAGCTCAGCCAATAAATTTGCAATTTCATAATCTGATAAATGCTTATTAGATTTCAGGTTTCTTTTTTGGGGGCGTGAAAGCTCTACAGTAAAGTCTCCACAAATCATATTACAATATTTGTTTAATAACTAATAAAGCTATATTAATTCGAAACCACATACCTTTACAACTAGCTTCTAACTATTACTGCACGCTACACCACGCGCTGCCGCGTAATTGGCTCTTTAGCGTTGACGTCACATCACGCGCTGGCGCAAGATCAGCAGCGAACATGTTAACTTAAATCCATCATGGGATACCGAGATTATGAAGGGTTTATGGAAAACAAAATTTCCCATAGCGTAAAAGATGACCAAATGAGAAAAGAAAAAAAATTTGTTCGCTGCAAAGCAGAAATTATTTTGAGCAATGAAATGTACACTCAGATGTTGTTCTAAAAGATCTTCTATGAGGTTAAAGAGGCCAATTAAAAGGTCATAATAAAAAAAGGTACATCGACGGAAACTCGGGTGTTGACCTCGTCATCTGATCGCGTTTCAAAATTACGAAGCGTTGTCATTGGATCTGTCCTTTCGGAATGGATCACGTACCGTCGCTAATAGCCCGTTGTGTTGCACCAGTGCGACGGTGATTAAGTACCTACTTACAGGATAAAATAATTAGAAACTCTCTGTACCAAGTATGTAGCATTAAATGGAGACTATGTTAAGCAATAAAATATATTTTTTGGATATGAAGATAGACTTGGAGATACAGATAGCAGTTAGATAGATTTAGACTTTCACTTGCTTTTCTACCATACTTACTAAACGACCCTCGAATTTAGATTTATAGAAAACATCATAGCATCGAAGGTACGCATTTGTTTCTTAACAATGATTTTACAAAGCGCATACAACAGATATTACATTGATAAATTACAATGTATACAGACGAAAATCAATTAAACAAAGCGTTTGTATCAAAATTCTCTGAACTTTGCATCACCTCTCTAAATCCCTGTCCTTAAAAGAAGTGTATTTTAAAAAATTGCATCAATTTTCTCCACATCGCGACAGTGTAGAAACTTTATTCAATTCTAAGCTGCTCACGCAATTGTTTAAATATTCCATTTTGAATCAGAATCCATTTCACCTCTCTTCACAGAACGGCGATTACACCAATCGAGCGAAACACGGCCCCATTCCAAAGATGTCGCACCCGCTAATCACGGAAGTGAGCCCCGAATTCCTCCGGGAAATGCCGACGAATTATGACGTCACGAATATGCCCGCGAATCACCTCCGGTCAGGGTAAATTGGGGGAAGGGGGAGGCCGAGTTTTCAAACCAATTTCGAAATTAAGAGTGGACTTTAAAACTGGAATTCTAATCACTGAGGCATCAACAGAATTCCGAGCGAAGCCATTTTGCAATTAAAGTAAATAGCAATTACGCTTTTAAGAAAATCGAACGCAAGAGTGGAGTTGAGAGAGCACCAGCGATACCCCGCCGCCGAGCGAATGTTTTCATTTTTAAAGTGGCCGACGATATAGACTGTTCAAATAATCTGCATTGGAATTTGCTAATTGCCGAAATGGTTAAGTCTGGAATACACAATGAGCGGTCCATTTCTCTGAAACTGTTTTCGTTGAAATTTTGAGAAATTCTTTGGGTTCTAGAAAAATGCTATTCGAAACAAGTTTTAGAGACTCTCCGAAAGATTGATATTTTACCTGCCTTAAAGTTTATTTCAGAGGAATGATTCATTAAGCATATTGCCCAAGGCATAGATACAAGATGGGGCACAGGATGAGTAACATTTGAGGAGTCAATAATGTTTTGTTATTAATAAACTAATTTTTCACTGATATCGCATACAATGATTACTTTACTATGAAGACTTGTTTTACTAAGTGGAGGATGACAACTTTTAAAAGAGCTCCGTTTGCCGCATAGCAAAGTCGGCCTCTTTCGATTTCATTGTTCATAACATTAGGTTTAGAAGCTTTAGCTCTTGAATTTCTGCACTGATATTCTTCTTGAGATGCTTTGGGTTATCGTGGCCTTAAATCCTAAAGTGAGTACTTCGTAAATTACTGCAGTCACTTCTTCAACGATACAAAGACCTGTCTCTGCAGAAACAATTAGAAGAGTACTTAGGAAAGGAGGATTTAATTGTCGTGTGGCCAGGAGAAAACCCTTCATTTCCAAACTAGGAGAAAAGGCTTTCATCTGTAAAAAGTCATATTTCAAAGTCTCCAGACTTCTGGAATCAAGTGAGATCCTGTGGCGAGAGTAATTTTAATGTTTTCGAAAGTGATGGACGATACTATGTCTGGAAGAAGCCTAACAGTGAATTGCTTTCTCAAAACACCATTCCTACTGTAAAGCATGGAGGCGGCTCGGTACTTGTATGGGGCTCTATGTCATCCAATGGCGTGGGGGATTTAGTTTTTATTGACGGAATTATGGATAAAATGCAATACTTGAAAATTTCGCAAAATAATTTAAAACGAATTGCTGAAAAGTTGGATTTTAGTTCGTTTTTTATTTTTCAGCAAGATAATGATCCTAAGCACACACCTAACATTTTTAATGCTGTGGATGTGGTGCAACTGTAAAATACAGTTGCACACTCCACCACAATCACCTGATATCGACGTTATAAAAAATTTGTGGTCCACAGTTGGAAAAATCCGTCCAAAAGCACCATATCAAGAGTAAAGACCATTTAAAAACTGTTTTAAGAGAAGAATGGGCAAAAATAACAAGTGAAGCAAACCAAAATCTTGTTAAATCGATTCCACGCCGTCTTCAAGCAGTTATTCATTCGAAAGGATGTGCAACAAAATATTAATTCTCGTTTTTTATTATGCTTTAATCTAAAAGTTATACCAGGTGTATACTCAATTTTGTGCATTAAAATTTGGTAGTTTGTGCTTAAAAAATTGTGCAATTAATTCATTCAAATGATTTCATACTTGTTTCCACTCCTAGTACATTTATTAAGATGCATTTTATAAGTTAAATACAAATTAGTTTTATATAAAAATTTAATATTACTTTTTATGTTTTTAAAGACGAAAAAGCGAAGTGTATAGTTAATTTTGGGAGCCACTGTAAATTTAGAAACTCCGTTTTAGTTATGGCGGTATTGAAGTCAGGATGCAATATAATATGTCAAAGTGCCCAAGCGATGTCTACTTTGATTGACAATGTGTGCAGTAGTGGCCAAGAACAGAGGAACACTGCACACATAAATTGGACATTGACATTTATTAACAATACAAAGTTTCAAAATACACGCCTCACTGTCCGGAGCAGAACACCGTCTGACTCCTCTGAATTGTAAAACAATTCTATTCTTATTCGTGTTCTTTTTTAGAATAGCACCCAATATTTCATGTTCGTAATCATATCAGAACTCAGGCACTGTCATCCAACGATGCTGGTCCACTAGAACAAGTAGCAACTACTAGAACAACTGTTATTGTAACCTATCCGTGTTCGTAACCAACGTGATAAAAGACAGAGAATCGCGACATAATACTTGCAAAATCTAATTTTTCAAGCCTGGAATGAAACATGCTAATGCTTTGATTGTACCAATAAATAAATCATGTCTTGCTACAGGTCAGAAAAGCAAACTAGTATGTTTTTTCTTTATGATATATATAACAAAGCAAATGTATTATGATATATAAAATTATATTATGTTTATATTATGATATTTGTTTTATATTATGATATATAAAACAAAGCAAATTTCGTCTTACTGATACCGCTGTGTTTTTTCATACAATCCATCCTAATTAAAAAAGAAAATAGTGCTTAAAACATAATGTATTCTAATTAATAAACCGGGGCTGTGGTAGAACAATTGACAGAGTAACGTATCAGCAATCGGGGGGTTGTAGAGTTCGATACTCGGTTCAATCAAAGACCGTTGTGTACGCGGTGGTTTTTTAATGCTAAATCGATTGTGGCCTCCAATGCCCTCATGTTGGCGTGGTGTGGAAGTTGGGTGCCATTCTCGGTGTTGACCTCATCATCCGACTGATTCAAAATTATTTTGTGTTGTCCTCGAATCCTTCCCTCCGATTCAACAGCTCGTTGTGTTGCTCCAGTGAGACATTAATCAACTACCTTCCCACCATCACAAAGCAAATGTGTCGTATTATGTATAACGCTGTGATTTTTTACATCCAATTTATACAAATTCCAAAAGAAATTTGTGCTTAAAGCATAATGTATTCCAATCGAAAGAACTGCTCTTTATAAGCTTTGCACATCACAAAAAAAAGTAAATGTAAGAAAAAGGAATCACTTTTTCACTGAGTGTTCATAGCAGAGCGTTTAGTTATAAATACACAGCATTCGTCTTGGAATCCCCCAAAAGAGTAAAAAAAAACATTGTGATTGTTTCGGTAATTAAGTGAATTAATTTTCGACTCGAAAACCGTATGAATTATTTATTCTTCTGAATGAAACTGATGAAACCTTTCCTTTTTCTTCCATCTACTTACTCGGGTTACGAATATTACATTAACATTCCTTTTTTTACTTGAGTTGAACAGAAATTTCTTTTCGCGTAACAATCCCGCGCAACAGTGTTACGATTCCAGAAGAGAGCTGACGATTTCCATATTTCTCCCAAATCGTTATTTCGAATGTTTTTCTCATAGCTGCATTTTTTCTGTTCGTACTTTCAATCTGTATGAATTTTTTCTTAACTAATTTTCCTACGCCATCGCGTTAACAATCAATAAGGCTAGAATTTTTTTCAATACAAATGCATTATTTTTTTTATTTATCTTAAATATTCCTCTAAAAGCTTCTAAATATCAATAGATCCGAAGAATAAATAAGATTGTTATGTTATAAATACATGTATCATGGTTATTAGTGTATTTATTGCATTATTAGCAGGGTTATTATTGTCAAAAACACGAAAATGTTGCTTTTCTGTGTTGCGTTAATTTGCTGAAACAAACCTCTTTTTTGTATTGTTATATACGGTCCAGACATTTCTTTTCGAAATTATATTTAGTATATTTATTTTCACTTATCAGCACCAAGAGAATTGATTAAGTAAAAGACATTGCAATGCAATGACTAAAATTAGTCACGTTTAAATTAAGTTAATACTATAGCACGCGCGCGGAAATAACGATTTTAATCTTCGAAAACGAAATAAATTATTTCCCAAATTCTCTATTTAAGTCCTAGGGTTTGTAAATATTCAGTAACCATGCGACATTCTTAATTTACCGAGTCATGGTAACCGTGTAGGAAGAGTAACGGATTAGTTACCGGAGTGGTGAATTCGAAAATCGCTTTAACCGAACACCATTGTTGGGGCTGTTGCATGTAAAATCTGTCGTAGACTCAAATACCCTCCCGTTGGCGTTGCGTGGAAGTTGAAAATGGGGTCCCAGCTCAGGTCTTGACCTCGTTATCCGACTGTATCGAATTGATGAGGCGTTGTTCTGAGTTCTTGCCCTTCAGGATTGATCCCGGATAATCGCCAATAGCCCGTTTTGTTGCTCCAGTGCAACGATTATTCAACTACCTACCACTTGTGGTTGTTGTTTTTTTCCTACCATCTTACACATTTTCTAATTCTTCTTGTAATATTTCTCTTACCCGAGACTGAGAATAGCAATAACTGAAAAATTATTAGTTGCCCAATAAACAGAAGTTATCTATTCCCCCCCCCCCCAACGTAAGCTTCGCCGACCAACCGGTATAGTGGTTAAGGTGTTAGCCTCTATATCGGAAGGTTCCTGGTTCGAATCCGGGTCCGGGCATGGATGTTTGTAAGCGTATGGTGTAGAGGCGGCTGGTGCACCTTAAATATGTCGTGGCCGAAAGTCCTCGCATTGGGTTGGTGTGGAAGTTTGGAGACTGGGGTGACAGCTCAGGTGTTGCTTCGTCATCTGACCGTGGTTCAAAATCACGAGGTGTTGTCCTCGTATCTTTCCCTTAAGGGATTGATCCCGGACCGTCGTCAATAGCCCGTTGTGTTGCTCTAGTAAGACGTTAACTAAAATTACCAATTACCAATTACCTCCTGGTTCGAATCCGGGTCCGGGCATGGATGTTTGTAAGCGTATGGTGTAGAGGCGGCTGGTGCACCTTAAATCTGTCGTGGCCGAAAGTCATCACAATGAGTTGGTGTGGAAGTTTGGAGAGTGGGGTGCCAGTTCAGGTGTTGCTTCGTCATCTGACCGTGGTTCAAAATCACGAGGTGTTGTCCTTTGGATCTTTCCCTTCAGGGATTGATCCCGGACTGTCGTCAATAGCCCGTTGTGTTGCTCTAGTACGACGTTAACTAAAATTACCATTACCAACGGAAGCTTCTCAAAATAAATTCTATCTAGTTATTTAGATTGCGCTTGTGTACGTATTTCACAAATAACAAGGTCCTGCTGAAGAAACAGAACGGGCTATTGGCAACGTCCGTCCAGGTTCAATCTCGGAGGGAAAGATTCGGTGAAAATACCGCGTCTTTATGAACCAGCCATGACGAGGCCATCACCTGATCCAACACCCTACTCTCAAACATGTCACGTCAAAGTGGGGACCTTTTTGGTCACGACAGAATTGACGTGTGCCAAACCCCACTTACACTGGTTGGATCTAGGGATGAGACATCGATAGCAAAACCTCGATGTTTTGAAACATCAATGTTCAAAATTAAAACATCGATGTTGATAATACATCGCCCCCAAAACCATCGATGTTTTTAAAATTCAGCGTATTTAAACTTTTCTCCCCATTTCTTAAAACTGGTTTAGCAACTTGTGATGCTACATTGACAGCAAAACATCGATGTTGATAATACATCGCCCCCAAAACCATCGATGTTTTTAAAATTCAGCGTATTTAAACTTGTTTCCCCATTTCTTAAAACTGGTTTAGCAACTAGTGATGTGACATCGGCTCCAATATATCGATGCTTTTTTCTAAAACATCAATGTTTAGAAATCATCGACATGGATGTCTCATCCCTACTTTTCAGACCTTGCACCTTTGGTCTAAAAGTATGTTCAATTTGCTGATTATGAAAATTATACTACTTGGTATTTTTTAAATTTTTATAATGGGTACTTTTTTCATTTAAAAATAAAACATCGACAGCGTGAAAACATCGACAAGTGTAAACATCGATGTTACCAAAACATCGATCCCAATACATCGATGTTTTAAAAAAACATCGATGTTTTGAAAACATCGACATCGATGTCGCATCCCTAGTTGAATCTAGTTTCGGACTTGCAACTTTCCAGTTGCTAATCCAGTTGTATTATCTTGTTTCTTGATTAATTGATTTCCGGTTGCATTATCTTGTCCATAAAAATCCAACCTTTGCCACCTTTGTTAAGGACAATATAACTCATCGAAACAACCACCAGTTGGGTCAGGAGGAAGACATTGGCTTTTCGTTCTATCTGGGACGGTGTAGCCCAGTTGGAAGAGCAAAAGAATAGGTTTAGGAGGGTCGAGAGTTCGAAACTCAGTCCAGCCAAAGACCGGGACCTGGTGAACGTTAAATCTCATGGCTTCGAATGTACTCGTGGAAGATAGGAGATTGGAGTGCCAGCCCTGGTGTTGCATTCATCAACCGACTTCTGTTCAAAATGACGAGGCGTTTGATCTTTCCCTTCGGAATGGATCCCGGAACGTTGTCAATAGCCCCCCGTGTTGCTTTGATGCGATGTCAGTGAACTACTTACATACCTTCCATAGCTTTCATTTCCTTGGAGTGAACTGTGAACTTAACTCAGAATCATCGAATTACAGCATTGACTCTTTTCTAACAAGGTACACACTTATAAAATGTCATTAATCAATTGAAAAGTGAACCCTGTCTCGATCTGAAGCTTAATCCGTTTCCAAACCTTCCCCTGTCGATACCAACCTTAAAGAAGACTACCAAGGTATGATTAGTCCATTTGAGCTTCAATGCGGGTTCCCCTTTTTTCGCTTAATCCGGTTCCCTCTCCAACAGACCCGAATCGTCGAAATTAATGCCCAATCTTTAAGAAATCCCCCTTCTTTGAAAACGCCGTTACACATCCAACACACAAGAGCGGTAGAAGCCAGCCTCTTCTCCAATACCAAGAGCCTCGGAATTATCCTTAACGAGGACCGATTCAAACTATCCCGAAACGATTATAAAAAGTGGGTTCCATATACATGTAAAACTGCACAAGCCCAACTAAACCCCACCTCAGACTCCCTCTCTCCCTCGTTGTGTGTGTGTGTGAGGGCTTCTTTTCTTGCTCGAAATATAAAATAACAGTTAACTTTCCTTTCTTGTGTGCCCGGTTCTTTATGCGCTCGGCCTATTACGGCGAGGGGAATAAGGCGGGTATAAAAGTTCCCGAGTCATTATGATTTTTATGAGCTGTATTTACAGAGTGTGGTAGACTGGAAGCACGTCTCGAGTTGCCCATTGAGACTGCTGCGGATTCGTCTCACTTGGAGAGGGATTCCGCATCTCTCTTTCTCTCTCTCTCTTGGGTGGTAAAGTGGGATGAGTTGGATATGTACATGGGTGCTGCTAAGGCAATGGTTTCTGTAGGAGAGGGCATATATGTATAAAGGGGAACATGGCACTGCCACTGAGTGGTACCCCTTGAGATACATTGGTTTCTGTAGCACTGGAAACGTAGAAGAGGGTAACGCGGTACCTTCATGGAAGGCTGCCAAATGAGACATTGGTAGCGACAGTACCCGAGACATAGAAGTGATATTATGGCATCTTCATTGAGAGGTGCAAATTGGAATTGCAGATTTGTCTCACTTCGAGAGAGGAATTCTATATCTGCAGCACAGGATCCAGAAATGTTACCATGATACTTATTGAGACTGCTGTGGATTCATCTCACTTTCAGAGTTGAATTCCGCATTCCGTCTTTTGGGTGGTAAAGTGGGAAGAATCAGGTATGTTAAGGCAGTGGGGAGAATCAGGGTGCTGTTAAGGCTGTGCACGAGACTCATTGAGGGTATGCAGCACGAGGGTATGTAGTGTGAGACTCATTACAAGGGTACCTTCATTGAGTAGTAATGGTATTGCAGTACTGCGGATTCAACTAGCTTCGAGAGAATTCAGAATCCCTTCTGTTGCACAATAAAGTTGGATGTCATGTATGTACAAGAGTGTTGTTGAGGCATTGGTTTACACCATGGTACCTACCCGTGAGTAGTAGGTGGTCAAGGTTGAATTTCACCCTCGGTGCATTTATCTCATCTATGTCAGTTAAATTTTCCTTTTGTGTACGTATCCAAACTTGCTGTTGTCTGTCTTGTGTTTGGCGCAGAATGAGAAGTATGGCCCTTACACTGTAAAACGTCCAAGCAACCCAACCTCTGGTACCTTCCTTGAGTTGTGCTCATTGAAATTACTGCGAAATTGTCTCACTTCAAAAGAGAAAGTCCGCATTTCTTCCAGGGTGGTAATGTGAATGAGTCTGGTAACTAACTACACGGGAGCTGTTAAGGAACTGGTTTCTGCAGCACATACCATGGCACTCCTTCACAATGCATCCTGTTCTGCAAAAACCACTGCCCTAACAGCGACCCTGTACAGGCGCGAAAAAGGAAACGAATCCTCTGTGACACCGTGTGAAGTAATGCTTGGACCTATCGGAGTTAGCATGACTGGAATGAGGGGCTCTACTTGTGCCACAAGCCTGAATTTTCATATGGACTTATGAAAATTCTTCAGGGAGAAGTTGTGACATCGTGAGGAACTCCGCTGTGCTTGACCTTTAGGAAGGGTCACTTGCAGGGCAGGTGCCAACTCCAATGTGTCATCGAAATGACGAATTTATTCACTTTTTATTTTAGCGCCAGCTGCTGTTTTTTTCGCCCCGCCCTTTACGACGACTTGGGATGAGCAGGTGAAATAGAGCGTTTCTCTACAGGTAGTGTTCGACTAAATGATCTCTGATTGGTTTTAGACTTTTACCGTTGGGTTATTTTTAGACTACGACAAAGGTCGTTGGAGACGATGGTTAGAGGAGAGAGAGAGAAGCAGCTGGTGAGGCTTGTTCCCCCACTCTGGATTGACGATAAATACTTCTATATATTGAGGTTAATGTGATGATGTAAATACTGTATATAGTATTCTTAATGTTCTTGGAATAATAAGAAGGTAAATATATTAGCTGTTGGTTGTCGTCTCCTTGTATACGGGTACTGTATGACTCGTACTGTTTTCACTCTACCGTTTGGGGGCGACGACACAACATCCGTTTTATTTCGAGCACTATTCATAGTAGTGAATAGGGAATAACAGCCTCTCTACAGATTCAAATGCAAAAACATTGTAGGAGAAGCCGTCTTCATATCATAGTTATTATAAACAACAAAATTTCCAATAGTTACACCACTATTTGCAAAAACACTGTAGGAGGAGCCGTCTTCACATCATAGTTATTATAAACAACAAAATTTCCAATAGTAACACCACTGTTTAATTTTAACTGTTATCGGAGGTTACCAATACCCATTAAGCATTAAAAACGAATCGTTTTGCCTATCTCCACAATTAAGATTGATCATTATTCAGCTATACCACACATGCCAGGTAGAAGACAGTGTCCCCTTGACATACATAATGAGGCATACATAATGAGGCATACATAACACACAACTGAGATTTTCATCTATTTTCACAAAACATTACACATTTCTCAAGTTTGCCATAATTTTGTTTACTTTTTGGATGCCACCTAAAATCACCGAATAACGAAAATTTAAGTGTTGCGCAAAAACTATCCACAGGAAAGAGCGAAATTTTTTATGGTGATATTAAGTCCTTGAATCGATTTTTGTCAAAAAATATATCAAGGTTCATATTTATAATTTTCTTTAAAAAATATGTTGATATTTAATAATTAATATTACAAACTAAAATTATTTAAAAACTAAAACGTTATGTATATTATGTTTGGTTTTACCTTAATATCAACAGACTACAAAATATCAGCGCTATAGCAATATTATTTAGGAATACATCCATAATAGTCTGCGAAATGGATTGAACATTATGAGCTTCAAACTATCTGTATTCATGGATGACACGAAACTTGATATCTGAAGTCAATTTATGATTGGTTTAGGTATGGCGCAAGGCCCATATTAAGCTAGAAATTAAATTATGAAATGAATTCGAAATTTTGTGTCCAAACAGGGGGTTGATATGGGAAATTATGAAGTTGATGCTCAATTTCATATGAAGACGGCCCCTTATGCAAATTTTATGCGAATAAATATACAGAAGACGTTCTTCTATGTCAAATGCCATCTTTGAATTTATTATACTGTTACAATTGTTTGAATAAAGAGGGGTGGTTCGTTTTTTACTAATCTGCGACTGAACATGGGAACTGTTAAGGCAATGGTTTCTGCAGCATGGGACACATAGAATGGGTATCTTGGTACCTTCTTTAGTGGTACCTATCGAGACTGCATCCCTTCCAAAATCATACTTAAAGGAAGGACACAACTTCGCATATACCCCTGTTCACCGTAGTCGGTACATAGAGTGGATTTAGGATACACCGTTACAGTCGAAAGCACCACTGAAGAAACTACGCTAGACTTGATCGTGTATTGTCCAAGAGTCATGGTGCAGTCGTTTCACATGCTATTAGAACTTCAAGACTTTGTATGAATGCTCGAATACTCCTTCACAAAAACTAACAGTCTCGTTTTATTCCATTATTATATTTCAATAGACCCCTTTTGAGATCCGATTTTATAAAAAAAATCCCCGTTACCATTTTTAAGTTGAACTTTAATGTCAGTAACATATCTGTAGAAAGGTAGCCCCGTAGTGGGATCACTAACGTTAGTTGCTATAAGATGAGTTACTATCACAATAAAGGATTCAAAGCTGATTTAAGGATCCTTTGCTTTTATATCTCGTTGGCCATTGTTACGAAGGTTCTGAGCATCCGAGTTTCCCGATATCATAGGTCCTTAATTTTCCAGATGAATTACTTTGGGTAGTGATGTCCTTTCCATGGCAGTCAGGAATGGTTTGAAGATTAGATCAAGGTTGTCTAACAGAGCCACGATAGCCTGGTTGGAAGAGAAATAGATTTGGAAACAGAGGGTTGTGAGTTCGAGACTAGATCCGAGCAAAGACCGTCGGGCATGAGGGGTCTGGTGCACGTTAAATCTGTCATGTCCTCAAATGTCCTCCCGTTGTGGTGTGAAAGTTTGGAAATGGGTGCCATCTCAGGAGTTGACCTCATTAACTGACCGTGTTTCAAAATGACGAGGGGTTGTCCTTGAATTCTTCCCTTGTTAATAAAATAACTTAAGTTTAGGAAAACAAAAAAAAATTAAATTAATCATACTCTATTTTTCTAACAGTATATCTCTTATTTTTAAACAATAAAAAAACAACACAAGTATAATAAAATAAACTAAGGTTGCTTTTATATACAAAAAAATGGCCTTAGATTACTCGTCCTGTCTACTTAACCCATCTGCGTTGCCGTTCTGTTTACCAACACGATGTATAATTGTAAAATGAAATTGCTGAAGACAACGCCCATCTAGTGAGACGTGCATTTGCACCAACCATTTTCTTCAGGAATGTCAGTGGGTTATGATCTGTCTCAATCAGGAAGATTTGCCCATCTAGTTTTTCAAACCATATACACAAGGGTTGTTCAAATGAAAAGGTACGAAACGACACACTGCGGGTATAAATGAAGATTTCATTCAAAGTATACAACATATGCTTGAGCATGACGACCCCATTGATTAACAAGTCGAAGGATTCCTTGTTTCCAGAATTCCTGTGGCCGTGACGAGACACAGTCCTTCACAACGTCCTTGAGTTCGTCGTCCGAGTTGAAGCGCCTCCCTTTCAGATGTTTTTCAGGGAACCAAACACATGGATATCACAGGGTGACATGTCCGGGCTGTAGGGCGGGATGGTCAAGCTGCTCCCGCTTTAACTTGACCAGTTCCGTGTGTGTGACCCTTGTGAATAGCTTGTATGTTAGCTTCGCTGGAAGACCTTTATCCTGACCCTACCTAATAACCTAAAAACTTCGTGATCCTGGGCAAAACGACATTTTGCAGGCTTCACTGTCAGTTTTGCCTCTCCAAGCCATTTTAACACACTTCCCACATACTGTACATGCTTTTCACATGTTGGGGGAAAATAGCGATGTCATCAATGTACGGGGACGAAAAGATTTCTAACCCTTCCAAAACTCGGAGCCATCAATTTACAAAAATAAAATGAAGCATTGATCAGCCCGAACATCATTTTTTTCGGGAGATATGCACAAAAAGAAGTTACGAAAGCTGCGTATTTCTGTGCCTTCTTAGATAGTGTTATATGAAAATACCCTTTTGTTACATCCATTATTGTCATAAAAGGAGCAGCGGTCACTTTTTCCACGACTTCCATTGCTAGAATAACGTTACCAAACCCACTATCCAAATAACTAAGTCTTATTTCTTTTATCTGAAAAAACTAATAGTTAATTAAATAGCTGTTCACAGTAAAAAATTCTGTCGGTTGATGATATTCTACTCAAAGCCGACGAAATTGAATATTCAACCAGTTATTTCAGTCTTATATCTGATATTGTTTGATGACAATTGAAATATCGGAAAAAATGTTGTATGTATATCTATTGACGAAAACTTGAACATTCCAATGCCAGAAAAATGCCAGCAACATCAAACTCACTTTCATAAATGCAATTATCCAGCGGCTATTCGGCAGCTGGTCATTGTAATTGGTTAATCAAATTCCAATTAACCTTCCCTCAATTTAATTTTAATTTTGAATTCCATTCACACGATAGAAACGGTTTTTGGGGAAAGAAAGCAAACGCTAATTACATGAATCCTCCCTCTTCTTCCCGTGTCGTCGAATCAATAATTTAATTTTTCCTATCTAACGAAATCTATTTACTATAATGTATTTACTAGCGGATTCCGTTTTGGACAGAAGGGGAGGAAGTTTCCCGTTCCCCCAGCCGGTGTAATGTCTTTTTAATGGATATTAAATTGAAACTATTCAAACGGTAGCGGGCAAACATTTATTAGAACGTAAATCGTGGAATCTTCCACTTTTCTTTGTATTGAATTCGTTTCTTTTGTGCTTTCAAATTCGTTTTGGAACGTTTTTTACTGTTCTCTCAGAATCTATGTAGTTTTGAATGCATCAGAATATTTATTAATATAGTCTGCGTATTTTTTATTCTATTTATGATCATCGTCTGCGATTATTTCTTTTTTGTGACATCAACTGATTATTTCGTTTCATAAAAATGGAAGTAGCCGGAATTCCATCGTGCTCTTGGAAACACTTTTATTTCAAAATTCCAAATTCAGCTTATGAATTTCCGGAAATAAACTATACTTTTATCCTTTTTACTAGTTAGTTGACATGAATACATATTAGATTGATGAAAATTTGTTGGTTATTCTTCCGAAAACAAATAAAAATGGCAAAATAGTCGAATACTTGTCGATTAGTGCCTCATTTTTGTATTCAATAAGATATTTTTATATGTTTGAATATTTTAAACTATCAATAAAAGAAAAGTTGGATACTTTTCCATACGAAAAAATTTGCTATACAATTCTATAAAATAGAATATAGTCTTCACAATTCTAAATAGAATTTTGGCCCGTTTTTATTAAACTCTATAACTCTATAATTTTATAAACTCTAGTAACGTCTATAGAGAAATTATCATAGTAAATCTCTATAGAATGTCGAGAAATCACTATTGAAGCTAATTTCTTTTGTGTTATGGAACGTTTTTCTTTATCCTGCCAGGATCTATTGTAGTTTTGAATGCATCAGCATACTTGTTAATAGTTAATATAGTCTGCGTTTTTTTCTGTTTATAAAATTCGTCTGCGTTGTTCCCTCCCCCCTCGTTTTAATGACATCAACTGATAATTTCGTTTCGTAAGAATGTCAAAATGCTGAATTGTCATGTTCTCAGAGCCACTTTTATTTTAAGATTTCGAGTTCAGGTTATGAATTTTCGGAAAGGAGCTATTTTTGTATAGTTGACGTAAATACGAAATCTCAGTTCCAAAGGGCGACAACTCAAATCACAAAATGTTTGACTTGAGTGTACAAAATGACTATGGAACTTAAATATTTTTAGATTGGTCAAATATTTTTTGTGTAACTATATAGCATTCAAATATCGAGTTGTCTCTCTTTGGAACTGGTGACTAATCGTTTTAGTATTCGTTTCTCGTACACTTAACTTATATCACAACATTTTTAGCTTGTTATACTTTGGAACTGATATCGGATAAGGATGAATTTATCGATTTTATTATTTAATATGTAATTAAATTTTGTGTGAAAATTAATTCAATATGCGCAAAGCGCACAAGATAGAAACGTCAAGTAGAGGATTGGTAAAAAAAGAACCTATTAACTGAAACAGTAGAGAGGAGGCAGGTAGGTATTTTTAATGACAGGAATTGAACCTGTACCACTTATAACCCGAAGTAGCTAACGCAGTAGTCATATTCACTAAGCCACGATGGTTCTGGGATGATGAAAAAATATTCTCAAAAGATTTTATCAGAAAAAATAAAGCAAGACACAAAAAGTTAACTCAGGAAATAATGTAAGTCGAGAAAAATAGACCCAATTATCCTCCTTTATTTCTAGAACTATTCATACTAGAGCAAATTGAAAGGTATCACTTAACAAAAAATAACAGCCTCTAAAAATTTAAATCCAGAAAAATTGTATAAGGGGATGTTTTCATATCAAATATTGCACAAACTACTACGAAATTTCTAATAGAAACACTATGTTTCGTATACACCATAATCAGATTCTGCATCATTAAATTAGTCCAAATATTAAATTTCGTGACTTTACTATCTTTATATCCGGATATATTCAATCCTAAAATTAGTGTCCATTTCAGGGGTAATCTCCACATAGAAAGTCGCTATTCCTAGATCTATATTAATTGTATTTTTATCTGTCTACTCGATTTTCAAACTTGAACACTATTTCAAACGTATTTTTCAACTATTCGATAGTTATTATATTTGTTTGGCAATTGCAAACGATTTGAGAATTAAATTATTATATTTACTATGCAAGTCCAAATGATCCTAGAATTTTTATCAGAAATTTGTTAAGGCCCGGCGCACACATCCGGTTTTTCAACGTGCGGCGCCACTGCGGCACCGAAGCCTAACTATGCACACATAACCGTGAAATGACGCACGAACTCATTTCGTGCCCCATTTGTGATAAATATTCAATCGAAGAAAACGTGTTCATTTCGCTTCGCCCCAGCGGCGCTGGAGGCATGTGTGCACTGCTCCATTGGATCTAATGTATCTCAGACCGCACTTGCGTTGCGGTAGCGGTGCCGCACGTTGTAAAACCGGATGTGTGCACCGGGCCTATGGGCTCCCTAGACGATCAATATTATTGTCAATGTGATTGACTGTTTCGATTAATAGGTGTGTTTAAATATAGCATCAATGCCGACCAACCGGTATAGTGGTTAACCCATTAACGACCGCACTACTTTTCGCTTCAAGGAAATGAACAAAAATCATTTTTTAGACGTATTAGAGTCTAATTAAGACAAAAAAAAGTAACATGAAAAAACATTTATTTGTATAAAAGATACAAAATGTTGCAAAAACGCAACGTCAGTCAAAACCGACTACTTTTGGGAAATATGAAAATCTTTGAAGCACTTGCTATGTAACGGCACATTACATTTTTTACATACAGTTATTATTTGGCTACTACAGTTTTTGCATCTTTTTCTTTAGCTTGTTGGATATTTCTCGATAATATGACTTGTGGGATCCTAGGCCACCACCATTTATTTTCCTTTACTTGCACTCTATACATTACAACGAAATTATCAAGCAGGTCCACCCTACCCATATAATTGTTGTAATCCCCGATGAGTTTAGGTTGCTTTACACATGCGGATTTCTTTATTTTTTTGAGTATATCTTGGCCATTGAAGATGGATTGATGGTATCAAAGTTGGTGGCCATAGAGTAACAACCGAATTTTCGTTCCAACGAACTACTACGATACTATGCTCCTTATTAAAGACGAAGTCATATGTTCCACGTTGTTCTTTTTTCATTTCGATTACAGGAATAATAATTAAATGTAGTAGGACATTTTCCTAATCTGTTGTCACGGATCATTCCAGTGGCATGAAACCACGACTTTTTCAACTTCGACAACAGCATATGTGATGTAAAAAGTTGTCAAAGTATACATAGTGGTTTGAAAGAACTTCAACTACACTTAAAAGACGTTTCCATTCAACCCAGATCCGTCGCTTTATTTGCATATTTACCTGAGTGTATATCAAAATGGTATAAGTACCCTTCAGAAGAACACAAACGCCAAACTTTATACCCGAAACGAACGGGTTTTCCTTTCGGAAACATTTTGCACGAATGTCTAATAAAATAAGGAATCATTTGTTCATCGATAGAAAGATTTGATGAAAAAACACACACAACTGCATGAAATAGGCATTTAAAATGTTTACACGCGGATGAACTTTAGTCATTTTATCTGTTTTATCCAATACACATTGTTATCCGCTAAATGCAAATTATGTTTGATGGCAGTATGCATTGAACGTGTTAGTGCTGTAAATACTAATGGACAACTGACATCTTCTGCAACTGAACAGTCAGAAATCCTATAAAACGCTTCGATATAGGAAGAGAAAGAGGAAAAATTTTGAAGATTTTCTGTTGTGCATATATATTTTATGCTGTCTTGAGTAATATGGTCCAAAAGATTCTGATTGTACAATTGTAAAAATACATCTACTGGCTCTAGATCATGTAATTTTTGTATAGTTACTTCCTTTATTGCTTTTTCTACAATTTCTTTGTCAGCAGGCATTAGTGTGTATAAGGGAGGCAAATTTCTCCAAGCAATATTGTTTTAGGTGATTTAGACAAATGTTTATCATTTTGTAATAAATCCGATAAATTTTAAAGTTTTTTTGAAGAAAAAAGTTCGATATCACCAGATATGTCTTTCGGTCTCGGCAAATTATCTCCTAACATAACGTCATCAATGCATTCCTCACCGGTCAGTAAGTTAGGAGGTCTGGGAGGAGGAATCACTACTATATCTGCTTGACCTTGACGGTATTCATCTGATGAAAATTCAGAAATATCTTCATGATCTAACTCTTTCATACATACTAATGCTTCATTCACAGTTAAAAACCGTTTTCTTCGACATCCGTTTTTTTCGGATAAATGTTCATAAAGACACTGCTTTGGACTGACGTTGCGTTTTCGCAACATTTCAAAAAATGCATATTTATGCAAACAAAGACAAAATAGTAACCTTATTTTTTTATGCTGTTTTGAAGACTTATGTTTCTAAAATATAAGCGTCTCTTCATAAAGTCCTATGAATTGTTCTGCGATTTGTGAGATATTTTCAAAATTAGAGTAAAAAAATCGCAAAAACATGACAATTTTAGAAATTTACTTCATAAAATCTTGCATTGAGAGAAAAACAATTTTTTCCCTTGGAGACATTGAAGCTTTGTCTACAATATACAAAAATATTGTATAAAAAAACGCAATACAGAATAAGAAAAAAAAATGTGTTCGTTAATGTTGCGAAAACGCAACGTCAGTCGTTAATGGGTTAAGGTGTTAGCCTCTAGATCGGAAGGTCCCTGGTTCGAATCCGGGTTCGGGCATGGATGTTTGTAAGCGTATACCAGCTCAGGTGTTGCTTCGTCATCTGAACATGGTTCAAAATTACGAAGTATAAATTGTTAGGGGCAATGATGGTCTTCCCACTAGATGCTCCTTCACAAGTGGCCATCACTTCCGGCCTTGTAGTGGCCAATGACTTAGGTCAAATGTGCCCGACATTAGAATAAAAAATATAGCTTCAATCAACCCGTCAATCTCATTCAGTCAATGTTTTTTGAAGGGATGTGACGCTTCATTTTTGTGTTCCAAATTAAGATTTGGGCTTTCTTGCCTTGAATTTGGCTGTCTGCAATCGGTAATTTTTTTTGGTAATTTTTTTAGTTAACGTCGTACTAGAGCAACACAACGGGCTATTGACGACGGTCCGGGATCAGTCCCTTAAGGGAAATCCGAGGACAACACCTCGTAATATTGAACCACGGTCAGATAACGAAGTTGTCTGCAATCGGAAGAAAGAAGAGAAGAGGAAAAGACGTTGATCCAAAGAGTGGTATAAACTGAGAAGCCGCTTTCTCACTAACATGTACTAAACTTTCTGCAAGATACTGAATCGTACGCAGAATATTAATTTTACTAGGGGGCCCGCCCCCTGCTCGCTAACGCTCGCCAACCCCAGGAGGATTGCTTCGCAATCCTCATTGGTTCCTTATGCTCGCTTCGCTCGCATCAATGAAGACATGTGTCCTAGCAGAAGAAATTGTTTACAAAATATGATATTCCACAAAAATATTTTTCAAAGCAAAATTTTTTTGCTGTTTTTCAGAAAAGATATATACAGTACCTATAGAAACAGAATTCAAATGAAAACTTTGAGCAAATTTTGACTCGAAATGTGATCGCTTATTTGGAAATTGAATACCCAGCATGTTGTTTGTGTGTACATTTACCCCTGCACTCGAGGCACCCACGCTTTTTCATTGAGTTTGTTGTCGAAAGTTGTAGTGCAAGCGTCTTGTTGAACTATAATTGTTGGCCTTGAAAAAGACCTTTTTTTTAATGGCCCTGAAAAGATCCTCCGCTTTCTTTGATTTCTATTATTAACTGCAACAGCCGAACTAAAATTCTTTTTTTTTCAATAAAATTTCATTTGAAAACGCTATAAATTCAATTGAAGCGCGAGGCTACGTGATAAACAAACAATCGTACAATATTGCCAAAACGTGATAACAAATAACGTCTTTTTTGCGTGCCACGTAAGAGAATTATATATATAGATTTTTCCTCAGTATAATCTGATTGGTATTGTATTAACATATTAACCTTTTTTTTTTTTGCAAAGCA
Source organism: Metellina segmentata (assembly GCA_947359465.1). NCBI lineage: Eukaryota > Metazoa > Arthropoda > Arachnida > Araneae > Tetragnathidae > Metellina > Metellina segmentata. The sequence continues at coordinate 13,503,712 of OX375874.1, read as the reverse complement.
ATATTTTTGTTTTTGTTTAAATATTCACTTGAGTTAACTTTCCACAACTCAGGATAATCACGATACAAAGTAATTAAAAGCGCCACAAACTCCCGTCTCCAGAAAGAATTGCTTCTCGTTGGACTCGATGCTTTCTATCTTGAGCGAAACTGACGAATGATTGACACTTGCGTATTTTAATTAGTCGGCCGAGCGGTGTGCCTGTCAACACAACGAAACAGCCAGTCTAATTTTCAGTTAATTTAATTTATTTTACAAAAAATCTACACAGTCCAGTCACATTAATATGACCACCACCTACTTTCGACGTCAACGTGAAACAACCAATCACAAAAGGCAGGTGACAGCACATTGCAGTTGAGTGTATATAAAGGATGTCCTAGGGCATCGGAAAGCATTTCAATCGTTGGCGTAATGCAGAAACGTAGCGATTTATCCGACGTCCAAAAGGGCATGATTATTGGATTTCGGGCCAAGGGTGGAAGCATTTCGGAAACGGCTAATTTTGTGAACTGTTCGCGTGCCGCCTTGGTAAAAGTATACCGTGCATGACAAAATGGCACTATCCAAAATCAGCGGCGTGGCACATGTGGTGCACCACGGGCTATAGATGACAGAGGCGAACGAAGGCTACGGAGATGCGTTCGGGCGAATAGACGCGCAACTGACCGCCCAGATGTACCAAGGGGCTACCAAGAGTGTATCCTCAACAACGGTTCAGCGAACGTTGCTGCGCATGGGCCTCCGCAGCAGACGTCTGGTTAATGCACCTATGCTGACTGCTGTTCACCGGCGACGAAGGCTGGAATTTGCACGCCAGTACCGCAACTGGACGTCCACACAGTGGCGACATGTGGCTTTTTCCGATGAATCATGTTTTATGCTCCATCGGACAGATGGACGTTGTCGTATACGGCGTGAAACGTCTGAAAGCAAACACCCTGCATCCTCAACCCATGGATCTTCAACCGCGTAATCCAGCGCAGCTGGCCACGGCACTGGAGTCGGCATGGCTCAACATGCCAGTGAACACCTTCAGAAACCTAATTGACTCTCTTCCTGCACGTCTCGCAGCGGTCCGCTCTGCCAAAGGTGGTTATTCTGGCTTTTGACAGGTGGTCACATTAATGTGACTGGACTGTGTATATATACGCTTTATTACAATAGAGATATGAATCCCAGATTCCTTTGTGCCAACAGATTTTTCAGGGAATCAGTTAAAAAACACCTGCATTCTAAACAAACCGGATGTCTGTCGAAGACCATCTGCGCGGCCCGGACATATGACAGAAGTCGTCAGACGAATTTGTTAGATTTTATGAAATCATCGATATCGAAATAACCTTTTTAGTAACTCAGTAACATTTTTAATATTTTGTATTAATGTATAAGGAAATGCAATTTTTTTGTTAAATATTTTTCTTCTAAACTAGTGTTTTTGTTAGTTCTTGGTCCCAATTAAATAAAATTTATATATATTTTTGGCAAAGTTGTACCCCGACTTATATTCGTATTATTTAAATTCGTATTGCGAAAACATAAAAGTTTCAAATGAAAACTTATTTATTGATAGAAATTAACATTTAAGGTATCGATCTGATGTAAAATTTCCCGCAGATTTCAAATCCTTTGAAACTTTTAATACATCTTTAACGATTGCGAAGATAGGGGGGGGGGGAGACTTGGACTTGAGAATAAAAAAGCCTTACTTTCGAACGATTGGCAATTGCCTAGTTTGAACGGTCCATCGGCGCCGCCAATGGTGCCAGTCAATCAAAATTTCTATCAATGTTCGTCAATCGTCACCTACACGATCAATTGGTTGCTTCAATGAGCATCATTGACAGTAATACTGATCGTCTAGGGACCCACTTAGACGTTTTATAAACTTTTGGTTGCCCCCTAAAACTTTAATAATGAATAAAAATGAATGTAGCGCACGAACTAATTATTCGAATAAGCTGAAGTTTTACATGACCATATTTGAAGATCGTATGTATCGATTCCCATCAAAATATCAAAAGATTCCAATCGATAACTTTTTCAAAAAGTAATTTAATAACTGTTATTGTATACTAAAAACTATTTATAAAATAAAATATTTGGTGGATTTTGTTTGAGTTGTTTAACACTAGTAACATGGAATAAAATATCAGAACTATTATTTAGAAACTATCCACAATAGCTTAAGAAACTGATTTAATTTTCGGACCTCAAATCTATCGGTTCTCATAATATGGAAACCGTAAGATCTAATAACCTGAAGTTAGGTACATGAAGATAAATTTTGTATAGATTCGAAATATGGGGTTTCTATTGGAAATTATGAAGTTGGTGCTCAATTTAATATGAAGACGGTCCCTTACGCAAATTTTGTGAATTTAAATGAATTGAAGACGTTAGTTCCTGTCAAACGATGTCTTTGAGTTTGTTAACTGTTAAAATTGCTCGAATGAAGAGGGGCAGTTTGTTTTTTTCCCCTCCATTCTACAATGTTTAAGGAACATTTCAGAACACGTGACTTTCAATGTTGTTTCTACCGCGTTACAATTCATGGAGGCGTATACAAATACTTTCGTACTCCAATACTTTCGATGAACTTACTTATGTATTCAAGTACTTTGGATAGCTATGTAGCCTAACTTCACCTTGGAGTACTTTTTGGTATACAAATTATTCGGTCTTCCATATCTTTCCGAAATTAGCACAATGGACAAATCAACTTTCACTTTTATTCGGGGAATTTGGATACCAAATACACTGTTTGGGAACAAACACTAGGACTCTCAGACACAATCCGGAGTGAAACATGCCGTAACTAAAAAATTTATTCTCTAAAAGTTCCATTATAACATTTTTGAATTAATAACTCACATGGAATGCATGAATGCTAACCATTATCCGTGTACCGTTACGAAATATATATTATTTAACTATCTATATCTGGATTCAAATAAATATAATTTCAGAACATATTGTTTCGAATTCTTGGTTGAAGATAATTTAATCACGAAATAAATATTATACTCTTACATACAAAATTGAACAAGAATGTATTGACAAAATATAAAATTGAGAGCTTCGTTAAAGACAAAACTTGTATGCAACAGATTTACCAAGTATTTTCGACATTACAAAACTAAATTTTAAAATAAATTCAAAATAAATGTTTGTACATTTAAGTCATTGAAAACTTAGCGGTAAGTAAAAAATTGTAAAATTTGAAACTTACAAACCTTTTAGAAGAGTGAAATGTCATCAGGGCATATTAGTGTGAATGTCGTGCATAATATTACAGTTCAATCTATCGGGTTTTTTGATGCAGAAGTGTGTCACGTTGATTGTGCTAGATGTTACATAGCAAAACCGAAATGTTATCTACTTCACAAGTAAGGCCCCGTTCACATGAGGCGTTTCAAACTCGCGTTTGGCGAGGCTTTCGAAGTCCCTTTCAGTAAGCATTAAATATTGTGTGTTTTATTCCTCCAATTCAAGTTTCTGTCTTTACGATCGTTGAAGAAAGAGTAAAAATTTAACACCAGATCAATACCTTAATTGTGATTTTATTTAAATAAATAATTAACTATTTAATAAAAATTAATTAAATAATCAAATGGTAAATGATTAAGTAATAAATCTGTTTTTGGTATCTGTCTCGCGTAGAGTTTTACACTGATTTGAAATCCGTTGAAATATTCACTATATCTTCATCGATCGCACAGATAGCATCACGTTGGGTTGGTGTGGAAGTTTGGAGAGTGGAGTGCCAGCTCAAGTGTTGCCTTATCATCTGACCGTGGTTCAAAATTACCTGGTGTTGTCCTCGGTTCATTGCCTGAGGGGATTGATCCCGGATCTTCGTCAATACCCCGTTGTTTTGCTCTAGTACGACGTTAATTAAAAAAATTGCTAACTTACCAAAAATGGTTGATGGTAATGGTAATGTTTAGTTAACGTCGTACTAGAGCAACACAAAGGGCTATTGATAACGGTCGGGGATCAGTCCCTTAAGGGAAAGATCCGAGGGCAACACCTCGAAATTGTGAACCACGGTCAGATGACGATGCAACACCTGAGCTGGCACCCCACTCTCCAAACGTCCACACCAACCCAACGTGAGAACTTTCGGACACGACAGATTTAAGGTGCACCAGCCGTCTCTACGCTTTTGATGCTCGTTGATGTGACACCGCCACCGCCTTCTCTACTCCAATATAAACGGCACCATCGAAAAGTTCGACCGCCCATAAGTGCGCTATAACAAAGAGCTTCAAAGATACTCAAAAGCCGCGAAAGTTTTGGACAGCGCAAGTAAGTGTAATAAAAAAAAGTAGCAAGAAAAAAACCAAGGGGGATACAAAAAGGCTCCTCGAAATCCTCAGCTTCCAGACAAGTGTAATCATTCCATCCATACATTCTGCACATTCTTCACTTTTCAACAGCTCTGTGTCCATAAAAAGACCCCGAAAAACCTCTCCGAAACCCTTTTTTCGCTCAAACCCTTTCGTGCTAACAATCGTATCTAACTAACAACGCGGCAGAGATTTCGAGATTCAAACTGTGTCACGTTTGAATGAAGGAAGAATTCTCTTCGGCGCCTGAAAAAAAACACCCCTTCCATGTCCCGAGAAATAAAGTATGGGGAATTTCGCTCACTTTTGGTGAAATCCCGTCGAATATATATCTCCATCCAATTTCTTTCGACGTTGAAAAGTCGCGGCGAATTCTTTGAGGGATTCGGTTTTGAAAATGTCAGGTTGTCTTTTAGATAGAAAATGAGCTTTTTTACTTAAAAGCGCAAGAAATTAAAATCAGATAGTTGGCGGATGAGATATGATTGAGGTTACTCCATTTTAGACCTGACAAAGTCGATTTCTTACAAAAAAGAGAAGAGAGAAAATGAATGTAAATTGTTTGATAACTTTCTTAAAAAAAAAATGGTAGGCTGTTTAGAGGTAGGCAGTTGAATCAACGCCACACTGGGGCAACTAAACGGGCTATTGGCGAGGGTCCGGGATCAATCGCCGAAGGAAAAGATCCGAGTCAACACCATTTTATTTTTAACTACGATCAGATGACGAGGTCACAACTGAGTTGGTACCCCACTCTGAAACATTCCACGTTGGATTGGTGTGGAAGTATGGAGAGTGGGGTGCCAGCTCAGGTGTTGCTTTGTCATCTGACCGTGGTTCAAAATTACGAAGTGCTGTCCTCGGATCTTTCCCTTAAGGGGCTGATCCTGGACCGTCGTTAATAACCCGTTGTGTAACTCTAATACGACGTTAACTAAAATTACCATTACCTGAAAACTTCCACACCACGCCAACGTTGTCTGGTAATAGTAATTTTTACTTAACGTCGTACTAGAGCAACACAACGGGCTATTGACGACGGTCCGGGATCTGTCCCTTAAGGGAAAGATCCGAGGACAACGCTTCGTAATTTTGAACCACGGTCAGATGACGAGGCAACACCTGACCTGCCACCCCACTCTCCAAACTTCCACACCAACCCAACGTGAGGACTTGTGGCCACGACAGATTTAAGGTGCTTCAGCCGCCTACATCATACGCTTACAAACAACCATTGACTGACCCGATTTCAAACCAGGTACCTTCCGATCTAAAGGTTAGCACCTTAACCACCTGACCAGTTGGTCGGCCAACGTTGTCTGGATTTTGGAACAACAACTTCACGAATCCTTGGTTTATCGATGCCAAAGGGGCATTGGTACTTTTATCTATGTAATAGTGGTTTTGGATCTTTCCCTTAGGAATTGATTCCGGACCATCGTGTTCTGTTGTACCAGATCGACGTTAATCAAAATACCTAACTATCCGGACCGTTGCTAGACAATATATCGTTTAGTTGCTCCAGTTCTCAACTTTAATTAACTACCTACCTAACTAACCAACGACGAGATATCATGTTCAAGATCTGGTTAGTGTAACTAATGACGATATACACTACCCTACAATATTAGACCGGACAGCAAGATGTGATGGTATAAGGGAAAGAATACATGCTTTAATATGAGGATGGTCCCCCACTGGCTGCAATTACACTAGCAACCCTTCTGGGAATACTTTCAACAAGGTTTTGGTACACAGCTATTGGTATTTGTGTCCATTCCTGCTGCAAGAATGTCGCCAGCTCAGCTGTAGATTTCGGACGGAGTTCCCTGGTCCGTAAGCGTCGCTCTAGCTCGTCCCACAAATGTTCTATGGGGTTTAGGTCGGGACTCTGAGCAGGCCAGTAAAGAGGTTTTACATCCATATCTTGATATCACTGCTTGACAGAGGCTGTAACATGACACGGAGCGTCGTCATCCTGGAAGTAACATTCGTCCATTCCATAAAATTGCCAGAGCGCAGGAGGAACCTGTGGCCCAAAATGTTCATTTAGGCGTCGACGTTTAATTGACGATCAACAACATGAAAGGTCCCAGTGCATACCACGAAAAACAACCCCCCAAACAAGTAGTCGGATTTCATGCAAATCCGCTGGTCCATTGTGGTTGGGTTGTGTATGTTATCGAGATAATCACAAGGAGGGTTAAGCAACAAGAAACTTTTAAAAAGCTGTTCGAACAAAAAGGTTTAGACATGAATGTTGAATGTTTTAGTAATAAATCCGGTTCACTCCCTCCAGAATTGCTCATCATTAACGTGTCGTAGCTGTTGCACTACATCCACCTTCCATCAAAACGTCTGCACAAGATCATTTTTAAAACTAAAGAGAGAATAGTTTCTGTTTTTATTCCATTTGAAATGCGGTTTCATCTCATCATAAGACCCAAACAACTAAACCCCTTACGAAAAACAAATATTAACTAAAGCGCGCATTAGGAGAAACCTCGTTAGCAATCTGTTTTCTAAAACCGTATTTCCAGATCTTTTCAGCTGATCGTTTTATCTGTGGAAATCAGTTAGCAAACCGATTCTTTTTATTTCCGCTCTCTCACTGCAAGGTAAAAGTTTTTTCTCTCTTCCCTTCACTTTCCAAAACTTTTTTTTTTTCATTTACGTCAGTTGGCTACGTTTCAAGTTCAATAGTTTATTCTGTTTGTAACTATTAGTTCACCACTTCCCATTTGAAAAACAAGGTTTTCCCCCCCCCTTCTACTCTGATTTTCTTTCGATTCACTTCGATTCCTTCTTTGCTTTTCTGCCGTAGCGATTTCTTTCTCCGCACGCACTTGGCCAAGAGTGAGTGAAAACATGATTTCCCCAGCACATGTGTTACTGGCTTGATCCGATTTTTCTCGTTTGGCTATTCGGGAAAAAGTGTGTGAAATCGTTTGGGGGAAGGAAATTCAACAAAATAAAACATAAACGAACGCGGTTCTTTTTCTTAACTGACTGTGAGGCTGGTCGGTGTTTTTGTGGGTGAAATTGTTTTCTCGAAGTTTTCCACCGAAACTTTTGCGGCTATGCGTTTGATATGACAGTGATTCTCTTGATTTTTTTTTGTAGAGAAACAAATAGTTCGTTTTGTTGTATAGACACGAAATTACTTTTCTATTGTTGTTTTCAAAAACTAATTTGGAGTTATGTTTGTTATGGCTATACACATAAAATTGATTCAAGAGCGGTGACTGTTGATTGATGGTATTTGCCATTTTAACAATCTCCTTATTATGAGAGGGTAGGTCGGTAGTCATTGCAATGGAACAATACAACGGGCTATTGGTGACAGTTCGAGATGAATCCCCAAGAGAAAGATCGGAGGACAACACCTCATAATTTTGAGCCACAGTCAGATGACGAGTTAGACACCTGAGCTTGTACCTCTCTCCACATCTTGTCATTGTCAAGATAATTAATATGCACGAGCTCCCGAGTACTCGATGTCTTTTGTATGGATCGAGTATTGAACTCAACTCCGATTGCTAATCTGCTACACTTCAACCATGCTACCGCGACCCTCCCGTTTTGAGAAGGAGGTAGTCGAGTGTACGTTCATTGGAGCAACACAACGGGTTATTGGCGACTTTCCGGGATCCATCCCGAAGAGCAAAATCCGAAAACATAGTCAGATGACGAAATCAACACCTAAGCTGGCACCCCACTCCCCAGGAGCACAATTATATTCAGTGTTCTGCAACACTACTCCAAGCAATGGAAACTGTTCTGCAGGTATTTTGTCCGAATTTTGAAAACTGGATGAAAATCATAAACAGACGTGCCGACCAACCGGTATAGTGGTTAAGGTGTTAGCCTCTAGATCAGAAGGTTCCTGGTTAGAATCCGGGTCCGGGCATGGATGTTTGTAAGCGTATGGTGTAGAGGCGGCTGGTGCACCTTAAATCTGTCGTGGCCGAAAGTCCTCACGTTGGGTTGGAGTGGAAGTTTGGAGAGTGGGGTGCCAGCTCAGGTGTTGCTTCGTCATCTGACCGTGGTTCAAAATTACGAGGTGTTGTCCTCGAATCTTTCCCTTAAGGGACTGATTCCGGACCGTCGTCAATAGCCAGTTGTGTTGCTGTAGTACGACGTTAACTAAAATTACCATTACCATAAACAGACGTAAAACACAATCATCGGATAAATATATATTGAATATTTATAATAAAACATATCAAAACGAAATAACTTACTTATTCAAAACCAATGCACACTTTCAGAATTTACAATTCTGGTCAAACACTTTTGAAGTTAAATATTTTGTTATTGGCATTGAAAATGTGTTATTTATAAAATGTTTGTGGTAGTTTGGGGTTGTGTAGGTAGGTTGTTCCGTACCTTGAATAGAGAAAAAGAGGTGTGTCAAGGAGCGCGCTTTGCACAACAGAACATCGTTACTTATGATTAAAAAAAAACGGCCAAAATTTTGATAAAATTAAGGTAATTTTAGTTAACGTCGTACTAGAGCAGCACAACGGGCTATTGACGACAGTCCGGGATCATTCCCTTAAGGGAAAGATCCGCAGATACAACACCTCGTAATCTTGAACCACGGTCAGATGACGATGCGACATCTGAGCCGGCACCCCACTCTCAAAACTTCGATAAAATTAAGGAAAAATAGTTCTGCAAAGACTTTGTTCTGGGACGTATGTCGCAGTTTTTCTGCTTCCGGGACCCGCTCTCCAAATTTCTACACCGAGGCGTTAAATATTTAAAGTGCCCCATTCCCTACACGGTCTTTTTATGCATCTAGTTTTGAACCAGCAACTTTGCTGTTGTTAATTTAGCCCACTGTGTTGCTCCGTCGTAACATTAATAAAAAAATACCAATACCTGTTGTTAATCCGCAGCTCGATCATCCGAGCTACTACGACCCCTATACACTATCAAAAATGTAATGCAGATAAATTAAATTTGTGCGTCCGGATCAATTATGTGTCGCTGACCAACCAGTCTGGTGGTTAAGGTGTTAGCCTCTAGATAGAAAGATTCCTGGTTTTAATCCGGGTCAGTGCATGGATATTTGTAAGCGTATGGTGTAGAGACAGCTTAAATCTGTCGTGGCAGAAAGTCCTCATGTTATGTTGGTGTGAAAGTTTGGAGAGAGGGGTGCCAGATCAGGTGTTGCCTCGTCATCTGACCGCGGTTCAAAATTACGTATTGTTGTCCTCGAATCTTTCCTTTAGGGCAGGGGCTCCTCAACCCCCGGTCCGTGGATCAAATGGTGCCGGGTCGCCCAAGGAACATTAAATTTTTTCCATTTTATTTACTGTGGTGTATTTTTCTCGGGTTTGTGTGGTTCTTATCTATGAAATGTCCACTCATATTAGGAGGCGGTAAATCAGAACTTGAAATTTGTTCTGTTACTAGAGCTTCAATTACGATTTCTGAATTCTGTGTCTCTCTATGTTCCAATTTTGACAAATGGGACAACTGTTTTCAAGTTGGCAGACAAAGTAGCTGCATTTCAAGCTAAACTAAAGTTGTGGGGACGGCGTGTGAACAGAGGCATTTTGGACATGTTTCAGACATTAGCGGGAATTTTAGGCGAGACTGAGCCTAAACATTCATTCTCCCAGTTGGTCCACGATCACCTGAAAGAGATCGAGCGCTACTTCCCAACCATAAAAGACCCACGAACTAGTAAGGAATGGATCTGCAACCCATTTGTCAACAAATCAGGCGAATCTAGCATGTCTGTGCAAGAAGAAGATCAACTGCTGGAGATAGCAAATGAAGGCGGCCTTAAAACTACGTTCGAGACAACAACTCTGCCGGTGTTCTGGATTAAAGTCATGGCGGAATACCCTGAGATTGCCACCACAGCATTTTAATCCCTATTGCCATTTCCGACAACCTATCTGTGTTAAGCGAGGTTTTCTGCAGTGACAGCAACCAAAACAAAACAACGGAATAAACTGGTCATAAAGCAACACACTTCGTGTGTCAATGTCTACTATTACCCCCAGATGAAACCGTCTCGTTGTAAAGAAACAAGCTCAGAGTTCTCATTGATTTAGCGTTCTAGTGAGTTAAAATGTTAAATCACTTTATATTAATTTTTTGGTGTAACTGTATTTTATTTTGAAGGCATATTTAAATACAAATAAATTAAAATTATTAAATCAAAACAATCTAAAATATAAACAATCAACGTCCCTCCCCTCAGCGGGCCGCGTTAAAATTACCAAACGTTGATCCGGTCCGCGGTGATAAAGAGGTTGGGGAGCACTGCTTTAGGGGATTGATCCCAGACCGTCGTCCCGTTGTGCTGCTCTTGTACGACGTTAATTAAAAGTTCAGTGGCGGATGATGCAATTTAAATGTGTCGTGGCCGAAAGATCTTTTACTCCGTTCTTTATTATTCCAATCTTGCATCCAATCTTACTCTTCCACACAAACACGCGCAAACAAAACGCACTTACGGTATCCGAATGGTCTTTCAACAGCTGCAGTCAACACCCCCTTGCAATTAAAATCAATCAACTGCTACAGCAGCGCATAAATTCATTACTACAGCAACTAACTGTCGTTACCAATTTATAACATAATACAACACCTTCCAATGGTCCGTCATAATCAGTCGGCTCTAATACCTGCCGATGCCTATCCGTCAGATCACCTGGCATTCTGATGGGGCACGTATGAATTGGTAATACACATATGGAAGTCTGCGCTATTATCCAGGTAACCGACTCTGCGATCGAGGCTAGGAATGATTGGAATATTAACGCACGTCAACATTGGTAAAGTTTACAGGATCCCATTGTAGGCAATTCAAATAGCTTCCCATAGATTAATATCTTGTGATACTCAGGGACCGCGGTAGCCTGATTGGCAGAGTTGCGGATTACCAACCGGAGGGTTGCAAGTTCGAATCCAGCCAATGGCCGTCATGTACAAAAGGGAATGGTGCACGTTAAATCTTTCGTGGTCTAAAATGTCCTCACGTTGGTGCGGCAGTTTGGAGAGTGGATGCAAAGATGCCAACCTGGGTTGGAAGTTTTCAGTAGCACCAAAGGAAAAAATTCCGTAATTTTAAGAATTTTTTAGTTGTCAAGTAAAGATTTAAGAAATCGGCTTTAATAACACGATCAATTCAAATATTTAACTATAAATTTGAAACATATATGGAACACATTGTTATTTATAATTAGAAAGGTATATCGTACATGAAAATACATATATAGATCTAATAATTGTGTATGAAAGACTTATATATCACAGCTAAAAATGGAAAATTGTGTTCATAAAAAGATTTAATAATTATATTTAAGCACTCTCTCCCACTTACCAAAAAAACTATGATCATAATGAAAAAAAACCCCACAGAAATAAGTAAACTAATTGATACGTTTTGAAAAATAAATAAAATTGAAATTTTCCGTAGAAAAAAGTCATTGATTCTGTAATCCATAGTACCCGATTCACTTCCGTAGAAACTACGGAGAATCCGTAGTGTCGGCATCTCTGTGAAGGTGCCAGCTCAGGTGGGACTTCGTCCTCTGATCAAGGTTAAACATTACGTGGTGTTGTGCTCGGATCTTTCCCTTCGGATATGATCGCGGACTGTCGCCAATAACTCGTTGTGTTGCTTCAGTGCAACTTTAATTAAAATACCTACTTAGTTTAATATCGTGTAATACTCGGAGCCGCGTTAGCGTGGTTGGGTATGAAATGTAGTAGATTATCAGCCAGAGGGTTGCGATTTCGAAACTAGGTCCAACCAAAGATAGACGTGTACGTGGGGGCTGGCGCACATTAAATCTCTCGTGGGCTAAAATTTCCTCCGTTGGAATGATGTTGAAGTTTCGAGAGTTGGTGCCAGCCCAGGTGTGACCTCTCATCTGACTGCTTTTCAAATTGACGAGGTGTTATCCTCGGATATTTCCCTTCTGTATTTTTCCCGGACCGTCGCCAATAGCCCGTTGTGTTGTACCATTGAGACGTTAATTCAAGTGCACCTACATGTCTTTTAGTTCGAAGTGCAAAACCGTTCAAAGGAAACGGAGAGGAAAGATTATACTCTAAACTTTACTCACTAGGCTTCTCAAGACAAAGTCTTACCTTAATGCAAAAAAAAAGAATAGCAGTAGACTCTCTCTGAGTAACGTCTACCATTGAGACGTTAATTTAAGTGTACCTACAAGTCTTTTAGTTGGAAGTGCAAAACCGTTCAGAGGAAACGGAGAGGAAAGATTATACTCTAAACTTTACTCACTAGGCTTCTCAAGACAAAGTCTTACCTTAATGCAAAAAAAAAGAATAGCAGTAGACTCTCTCTGAGTAACGTCTACCATTGAGACGTTAATTTAAGTGTACCTACAAGTCTTTTAGTTGGAAGTGCAAAACCGTTCAGAGGAAACGGAGAGGAAAGATTATACTCTAAACTTTACTCACTAGGCTTCTCAAGACAAAGTCTTACCTTAATGAAACAAAAAGAATAGTAGTAGACTCTCTCTGAGTAACGTCTACCATTGAGACGTTAATTCAAGTGTACCTACATGTCTTTTAGTTCGAAGTGCAAAACCGTTCAGAGGAAACGAAGAGGAAAGATTATACTCTAAACTTTACTCACTAGGCTTCTCAAGACAAAGTCTTACCATAATGCAAAAAAAAGAATACCAATAGACTCTCTCTGTGTAACGTCTACCATTGAGACGTTAATTCAAGTGTACTTACATGTCTTTTAGTTCGAAGTGCAAAACCGTTCAAAGGAAACGGAGAGGAAAGATTATACTCTAAACTTTACTCACTAGGCTTCTCAAGACAAAGTCTTACCTTAATGCAAAAAAAAAAAGAATAGCAGTAGAGTCTCTCTGAGTAACGTCTACCATTGAGACGTTAATTCAAGTGTACCTACATGTCTTTTAGTTGGAAGTGCAAAACCGTTCAGAGGAAACGGAGAGGAAAGATTATACTCTAAACTTTACTCACTAGGCTTCTCAAGACAAAGTCTTACCTTAATACAAAAAAAAAAAAGAATAGCAATAGACTCTCTCTGTGTAACGTCTACCATTGAGACGTTAATTCAAGTGTACCTACATGTCTTTTAGTTCGAAGTGCAAAACCGTTCAAAGGAAACGGAGAGGAAAGATTATACTCTAAACTTTACTCACTAGGCTTCTCAAGACAAAGTCTTACCTTAATGCAAAAAAAAAAAGAATAGCAGTAGAGTCTCTCTGAGTAACGTCTACCATTGAGACGTTAATTCAAGTGTACCTACATGTCTTTTAGTTGGAAGTGCAAAACCGTTCAGAGGAAACGGAGAGGAAAGATTATACTCTAAACTTTACTCACTAGGCTTCTCAAGACAAAGTCTTACCTTAATACAAAAAAAAAAGAATAGCAATAGACTGTCTCTGAGTAACGTCTACCATTGAGACGTTAATTCAAGTGTACCTACATGTCTTTTTGTTCGAAGTGCAAAATCGTTCAGAGGAAACGGAAGGAAAGATTATACTCTAAACTTTACTCACTAGGCTTTTCAAGACAAAGTCTTACCTTAATGCAAAAAAAAAAAAAAATAGCAGTAGACTCTCTCTGAGAAACGTCTACCATTGAGACGTTAATTCAAGTGTACCTACATGTCTTTTAGTTGGAAGTTGGAAGTGCAAAACCGTTCAGAGGAAACGGAGAGGAAAGATTATACTCTAAAATTTACTCACTAGGCTTCTCAAGACAAAGTCTTACCTTAATGAAAAAAAAAAGAATAGCAGTAGACTCTCTCTGAGTAACGTCTACCATTGAGACGTTAATTCAAGTGTACCTACATGTCTTTTAGTTCGAAGTGCAAAACCGTTCAGAGGAAACGGAGAGTAAAGATTATACTCTAAACTTTACTCACTAGGCTTCTCAAGACAAAGTCTTACCATAATGCAAAAAAAAAAAAGAATACCAATAGACTCTCTCTGTGTAACGTCTACCATTGAGACGTTAATTCAAGTGTACTTACATGTCTTTTAGTTCGAAGTGCAAAACCGTTCAAAGGAAACGGAGAGGAAAGATTATACTCTAAACTTTACTCACTAGGCTTCTCAAGACAAAGTCTTACCTTAATGCAAAAAAAAAAGAATAGCAGTAGAGTCTCTCTGAGTAACGTCTACCATTGAGACGTTAATTCAAGTGTACCTACATGTCTTTTAGTTGGAAGTGCAAAACCGTTCAGAGGAAACGGAGAGGAAAGATTATACTCTAAACTTTACTCACTAGGCTTCTCAAGACAAAGTCTTACCTTAATACAAAAAAAAAAAAGAATAGCAATAGACTGTCTCTGAGTAACGTCTACCATTGAGACGTTAATTCAAGTGTACCTACATGTCTTTAGTTCGAAGTGCAAAACCGTTCAGAGGAAACGAAGAGGAAAGATTATACTCTAAACTTTACTCACTAGGCTTCTCAAGACAAAGTCTTACCATAATGCAAAAAAAAGAATAGCAATAGACTCTCTCTGTGTAACGTCTACCATTGAGACGTTAATTCAAGTGTACCTACATGTCTTTTAGTTCGAAGTGCAAAACCGTTCAAAGGAAACGGAGAGGAAAGATTATACTCTAAACTTTACTCACTAGGCTTCTCAAGACAAAGTCTTACCTTAATGCAAAAAAAAAAGAATAGCAGTAGAGTCTCTCTGAGTAACGTCTACCATTGAGACGTTAATTCAAGTGTACCTACATGTCTTTTAGTTGGAAGTGCAAAACCGTTCAGAGGAAACGAAGAGGAAAGATTATACTCTAAACTTTACTCACTAGGCTTCTCAAGACAAAGTCTTACCTTAATACAAAAAAAAAAGAATAGCAATAGACTGTCTCTGAGTAACGTCTACCATTGAGACGTTAATTCAAGTGTACCTACATGTCTTTTTGTTCGAAGTGCAAAATCGTTCAGAGGAAACGGAAGGAAAGATTATACTCTAAACTTTACTCACTAGGCTTTTCAAGACAAAGTCTTACCTTAATGCAAAAAAAAAAAAAAATAGCAGTAGACTCTCTCTGAGAAACGTCTACCATTGAGACGTTAATTCAAGTGTACCTACATGTCTTTTAGTTGGAAGTTGGAAGTGCAAAACCGTTCAGAGGAAACGGAGAGGAAAGATTATACTCTAAAATTTACTCACTAGGCTTCTCAAGACAAAGTCTTACCTTAATGAAAAAAAAAAGAATAGCAGTAGACTCTCTCTGAGTAACGTCTACCATTGAGACGTTAATTCAAGTGTACCTACATGTCTTTTAGTTCGAAGTGCAAAACCGTCCAGAGGAAACGGAGAGTAAAGATTATACTCTAAACTTTACTCACTAGGCTTCTCAAGACAAAGTCTTACCATAATGCAAAAAAAAAAAGAATAGCAATAGACTCTCTCTGTGTAACGTCTACCATTGAGACGTTAATTCAAGTGTACCTACATGTCTTTTAGTTGGAAGTGCAAAACCGTTCAGAGGAAACGGAGAGGAAAGATTATACTCTAAACTTTACTCACTAGACTTCTCAAGACAAAGTCTTACCTTTATGCAAAAAAAAAAAAAAGAATAGCAATAGACTCTCTCTGTGTAACGTCTACCATTGAGACGTTAATTCAAGTGTACCTACATGTCTTTTAGTTCGAAGTGCAAAACCGTTCAAAGGAAACGGAGAGGAAAGATTATACTCTAAACTTTACTCACTAGGCTTCTCAAGACAAAGTCTTACCTTAATGCAAAAAAAAAAAATAGCAGTAGACTCTCTCTGAGTAACGTCTACCATTGAGACGTTAATTCAAGTGTACCTACATGTCTTTTAGTTCGAAGTTCAAAACCGTTCAGAGGAAACGGAGAGGAAAGATTATACTCTAAACTTTACTCACTAGGCTTCTCAAGACAAAGTCTTACCATAATGCAAAAAAAAAAGAATAGCAATAGACTCTCTCTGTGTAACGTCTACCATTGAGACGTTAATTCAAGTGTACCTACATGTCTTTTAGTTGGAAGTGCAAAACCGTTCAGAGGAAACGGAGATTAAAGATTATACTCTAAACTTTACTCACTAGGCTTCTCAAGACAAAGTCTTACCTTAATACAAAAAAAAAAAAAAGAATAGCAATAGACTGTCTCTGAGTAACGTCTACCATTGAGACGTTAATTCAAGTGTACCTACATGTCTTTTTGTTCGAAGTGCAAAATCGTTCAGAGGAAACGGAAGGAAAGATTATACTCTAAACTTTACTCACTAGGCTTTTCAAGACAAAGTCTTACCTTAATGCAAAAAAAAAAAAAAATAGCAGTAGACTCTCTCTGAGAAACGTCTACCATTGAGACGTTAATTCAAGTGTACCTACATGTCTTTTAGTTGGAAGTTGGAAGTGCAAAACCGTTCAGAGGAAACGGAGAGGAAAGATTATACTCTAAAATTTACTCACTAGGCTTCTCAAGACAAAGTCTTACCATAATGCAAAAAAAAAAAAGAATAGCAATAGACTCTCTCTGTGTAACGTCTACCATTGAGACGTTAATTCAAGTGTACCTACATGTCTTTTAGTTGGAAGTGCAAAACCGTTCAGAGGAAACGGAGAGGAAAGATTATACTCTAAACTTTACTCACTAGACTTCTCAAGACAAAGTCTTACCTTTATGCAAAAAAAAAAAAGAATAGCAATAGACTCTCTTTGTGTAACGTCTACCATTGAGACGTTAATTCAAGTGTACCTACATGTCTTTTAGTTCGAAGTGCAAAACCGTTCAAAGGAAACGGAGAGGAAAGATTATACTCTAAACTTTACTCACTAGGCTTCTCAAGAAAAAGTCTTACCTTAATGCAAAAAAAAAAAAAATAGCGCAGTAGACTCTCTCTGAGTAACGTCTACCATTGAGACGTTAATTCAAGTGTACCTACATGTCTTTTAGGTCGAAGTGCAAAACCGTTCAGAGGAAACGGAGAGGAAAGATTATACTCTAAACTTTACTCACTAGGCTTCTCAAGACAAAGTCTTACCATAATGCAAAAAAAAAAGAATAGCAATAGACTCTCTCTGTGTAACGTCTACCATTGAGACGTTAATTCAAGTGTACCTACATGTCTTTTAGTTCGAAGTGCAAAACCGTTCAGAGGAAACGGAGAGGAAAGATTATACTCTAAACTTTACTCACTAGGCTTCTCAAGACAAAGTCTTACCTTAATGCAAAAAAAAAAAAATAGCAGTAGACTCTCTCTGAGTAACGTCTACCATTGAGACGTTAATTCAAGTGTACCTACATGTCTTTTAGTTGGAAGTGCAAAACCGTTCAGAGGAAACGGAGAGGAAAGATTATACTCTAAACTTTACTCACTAGACTTCTCAAGACAAAGTCTTACCTTTATGCAAAAAAAAGAACAGCAGTAGACTTCACAAGGCAAATGATCCTTATATTCTGAGATAAAAATGCTAAAACAATCATATCTTATGTATAAAAATTTTGTTTCACTTGTTCTGATCTTGAAATACTAAAGAATTAATTTCTTATTAGATAACAATTTTTTATTCCATTTGTTCTGTTCTTGAAATGCTTAAAAATTCATTTCTTATTATTACAAAAAAATATTTAGTGTTTCACTTGTTCTTATCTCGAAATGCTAGAAACTACATTTCTTAATACATAAAAATATTTTGTGTTTCACTAGTTCTTATCTAGAAATGTGTGCTAAAAAATTCCTGTCTTATTACATAAAAATTTTGTGTTTTATTTGTTTTGTTCTAGAAATGGTAAAAAATTCATCTTATTACATAAAAATTTTGTGTTTTACTTGTTCTGATCTAGAAATGCTAAAATATCATATCTCATTACATAAAAAATATTTTGTGTTTCACTTGTTCTGATCTAGAAATGCGAAACAATTTATATCGTATTACATAAAAATTTTGTGTTTCTCTTGTTCTTATCTAGAAATGGGTGCGAAAAAATTCATACCTTATTACATAAAAATATTTTGTGTTTCGCTTGTTCTGATCTCAAAATTCTTGAAAATTCATATCTTTATACATAAAAATATTTTGTGTTTCAATTGTTCTGATCTAGAAATGCTCAAAATTTCATACGTAAAAATTTTGTGTTTCACTTGTCATTATTTAGAAATGTGTGCTAAAAAATTAATATCTTATTACATAAAAATGTTGTGTTTCATTTGTTCTGATCTATAAATGAGAAAAAATTCATATCTTATTACATAAAAATATATTGTGTTTCACTTATTCTTATCTAGATGTGTGTGCTAAAAAATTCTTATCTTATTACATAAAAATTTTGTGTTTCATTTGTTCTGATCTAGAAATGCTAAAAAATTCATATCTTATAACATACAAATTTTGTATTTTACTTGTTCTTATCAAGAAATGCTAAAAATTTATAGGTTACATAAAAATTTTGTGTTTTGCTTGTCCTTATCCAGAAATGTGTGCTAAAAAATTCATATCTTATTACATACAAATTTTGTGTTTCACTTGTTCTGATAAAGAAATGCTAAAAATTTATATCCTGCATAAAAATTTTGTGTTTTACTTGTTCTGATCTCAAAATGCTAAAAAATTCATATCTTATTGTCTAAAAATATTTTGTGTTTCACTGGTTCTGAAATAGAAATGCTAAAAAATTCATATCTAATTACATAAAAATTTTGGTGTTTCCCTTGTTCTTATCTAGAAATGTGCGCGAAAAAATTCATATCTTATTACAAAAAAAATATTTTCTGTTTCACTTGTTCTTATCTAGAAATACTAAAACATTCATATCCTATTAGATAAAAATTTCGTATTTCGCTTGTTTTTATCTAGAAATGTGTGCTAAAAAAATTCCTATCGTATTACATAAAAATTTTGCGTTTCATTTGTGCGCCGAGTAAGTGGGTAGAAGTTAAGCAGGAAAGACTGGATGTTGTAGAATGTGTATATGACGGTATAAACTCCTCAAAGCGTTAAACATTTCAACCTTTGCTGTCGTCAGAAATTTCATTTCATTACACTCGTCTCGCTTCATATTATGTGAAAGAATAAAAAAAAAAAGACAAAAGAAGCAAATAAGAAGATGGAATAAACAATTTAAAAAAACTAATGAAGAAAACTCATACTCAAAAAAGGCAAACTGGAGGAATAAATCAAGAAAAAAAAAGCGAATTTTAAAAAATGGCAAAAGATAATTTGAAGACAAAATAAGCATATAAATTACAGTTAAATCGACACTAAGCGTAAACTAAAAAAATCACAAAGGAGACAAAAAAAAACAAATTTTTAAACAGAACAAAACAAATTATAAAAAATTTATTAATTTTCTGCAAATTGCATTATTTAAGGAACTTCTAATAATGGCAACACAACAAAACTCTCAGACTGGTTACGAAAATAATACCTCCTGAAAGCATTTCTGAGCCAGCATATTCGCGACAAAGCGCATTGAAGGAGGAACGTACACAACATTCCCCAAAACAGTGCATATATGTGGGAACCAAAGTAAATCAACCGATAAAATCAACCTCATACGATCAATGGCACAGTATCCAACTTACGACACGGAAAAGAGGTTTAAATCTATTGACAACAGAAAAGCTTTCAATGGATGCTATTGAGTTTTATTTATTTCGAGAGGCACAGGATTGAGTTAAATATTTAAGTGGATTGTATATTTTCCATGCGTGGGTAGTTTTCAGTAGTGGAAATAAACGTATCAAAAATTCATATTAACCTTGATATTAAAACACCGAGTCGTAGTATGAAGAATTAATAAATGCATGTTGAGTTTATTGGTAAAGAGATGAGACAAAAATTTCTTAACTATTATATATGCTTAGTTACAAAGGATAGGGGAACTACTTACAGGGGATCGTCGTTATATCACGTGCTCATCGTGAGTGTCCGTACACCCCCTTCTTTAGGGGGTTCTCTAGCTTCTCTCTCTGAGATCGGACTCTTTCGACGGTCTGTCTCGAACTCTCTATTGTCATTTTGACACTTAATTCTTTCTGGATCACAAAAAATGGCAGGTGTTCCTGCGTTACTCTATACGATAGATGGAGAGACCACGGCTCGCGGGTCTCATGCGGCCCTTTGTTGATATGTTGACGGTCCGCCTCATTATGTGTTATTTTAACTTAAACAAGTCACACGGAAGGTATTTAGGTAAAAACTTCGTTACATTACTATACGCATGCCTCTTTGGGTAAAGACTAACCGGTATGGTGGTTAAGGTGTT
Organism: Metellina segmentata; assembly: GCA_947359465.1. Classification (NCBI taxonomy): domain Eukaryota; kingdom Metazoa; phylum Arthropoda; class Arachnida; order Araneae; family Tetragnathidae; genus Metellina; species Metellina segmentata. Next base: position 13,483,119 of record OX375874.1, on the reverse strand, counting down.
AGCCTCTAGATCGAAAGGTTCCTGGTTCGAATCCGGGTCAGTGCATGGATGTTTGTAAGCGTATGGTGTAGAGGTGGCTGGTGCACCTTAAATGTGTCGTAGCCGAAAGTCCTCACGTTAGGTTGGTGTGGAAGTTTGGAGAGTGGGGTGCCAGCTGAGGTGTTGTCTCGTCATCTGACCGTGGTTCAAATTTACGAGGTGTTATCCTCGAATCTTTCCCTTAAGGGATTGATCGCAGACCGTAGTCAATAGCCCGTTGTGTTGCTCTAGTACGACGTTAACTAAGAATTACCATTACCATCTAAGCAGTTCGGATCATTTTGACTGTCACGCTTCCGCGTCGCTGATCCTCGCACGATCCTTCATCGAAATCCTGGGAACGATAATGTTCCCATAGTGGATCGAAAGATGAAGCGGTATCTTGTTTGTCCACGCCGACCAACCGGTATAGTGGTTAAGGTGTTAGCCTCTAGATCGGAAGGTTCCTGGTTCGAATCCGGGTCCGGGCATGGATGTTTGTAAACGTATGGTGTAGAGGCGGCTGGTGCACCTTAAATCTGTCGTAGCCGAAAGTCCTCACGTTGGGTTGGCATGGAAGTTTGGAGAGTGGGGTGCCAGCTCAGGGGTTACTTAGTCATCTGACCGTGGTTCAAAATTACGAGGTGTTGTCCTCGATGGTAATGGTAATTTTTAGTTAACGTCGTACTAGAGCAACACAATGGGCTATTGCCGACGGTCGGGGATCAGACCGTTAAGGGAAAGATCCGAGGGCAACGCCTCGAAATTGTGAACCACGGTCAGATGACGATGCAACACCTGAGCTGGCACCCCACTCTCCAAACTTCCACGCCAACCCAACGTGAGGACTTTCGTCACGACAGATTTAAGGTGCACCAGCCGCCTCTACACCATACATTTACAAACATCCATGCCCGGACCCGGATTCGAACCAGGAACCTTCCGATCTAGAGGCTAACACCTTAACCACTATACCGGTTGGTCGGCGGTGTTGTCCTCGAATCTTTCCCTTAAGGGACTGATTCCGGACCGTCGTCAATAGCCCGTTGTGTTGCTCTAGTACGACGTTAACTAAAATTACCATTACCTCGTTTGTCCAGACCTTGTGAGTTTTACTAATGATGAGATAGATATCTGGCGTGACAACCACCAGAAAGATTGAATAGAAGAAGGATTGGATTGAATTTTAAAGTTTCATGGCGCAAGGTCCAAAAGCGGACAAGCTGCGCCAAACGCAAGAAAAAAAATCAATATAAATATAAAAATATTGAATAAAAGATAGATGTATGTCTTTCGCAATATTATACATGATTTATTTTATCATAAAATGAATATAAAAAGTATTCGTGAGGGAAAATAAAACTTTATGATCTTAAACAGTGAGGGAATTCTCTGATTAAAGTAGTCTGAAGAACAATATAGTACAAAATGTAAATAATATATAAATAATAGATTATATAAGTATCGTGATGGATGAAAACACTATATGAGATTTAAAAAACCAACTGAATGTAAAAACGCAAAAATTAATAGAAGGAGGATATATCGTCTAAAATCCTCAAAAAACAAATAGGTTCCTAGTGGTTGCGGTTTTGGAGAGTGGGGTGCCAGCTCAGGTGTTGCCTCGTCATCTGACCATGGTTCAAAATTACGTGGCATTGTCCTCTTATCTTTCACCTCGAGTTTGATCCAGGACCATCGCATATAGTCCGTTGTGTTGATGCATTGCGATTTTAATTAAATACCTACTATTGATCTCTCGGGATATAGAAAGTTCTACAATGACCAATCGTCATCTGACCTGGTTCAAAATTTAGCGGATAAAATCATTTTTTTCCCTGAAAACAATGTTTCTTAAGTAAGGTAAGGTAATTTTTAACTAACGTCGCACTAGAGCAACACAACGGGCTATTGACGCCGGTCCGGGTAATTGGTAATTTAAGTTAACGTCGTACTAGAGCAACACAATGGGCTATTAACGACGGTCCGGGATCAGTCCCTTAAGGCAAAGATCCGAGGACGACACCTCGTAATTTTGAACCACTGTCAGATGACGAAGCAACGCCTGAGCTGGCATCCCACTCTCCAAACTTCCACACCAACCCAACGTGAGGACTTTCGGCCACGACAGATTTAAGGTGTTTTTTTTTCTGAAGACAATGTTTCTTAGGTAGGTGAGGTAATTTTTAATTAACGTCGTACTAGAGCTAACACAAAGGGCTATTGACGAAGGTCCGGGATCATTCCATTAAGGCAAAGATCCGAGGGCAACACCTCGTAATTTTGAACCACGGTCAGATGACGAAGCAACGCCTGAGCTGGCATCCCACTCTCCAAACTTCCACACCAACCCAACGTGAGGACTTTCGGCCACAACAGATTTAAGATGCACCAGCCACCTCTACACCACACGCTTACAAATATCCATGTCCGGACCCGGATTCGAACCAGGAACCTTCCGATCTAGAGGCTTACACCTCAATCACTATACCGGTTGGTCGGCATATTTTCTTAGGTTTGAAGAGATTAACGGAACAACAATACATTTAAAAGTATCGTACCGAAAATCTGCTTACACCTTAAAGACATCCATCTAATAACACTCCACCAATCACGCAAGAGATGTGTGTGACCGTCCAATCGCTCGCTCTTGATTGCTCGCCGGAGAACAGAATCCCGGGGTCTCCCACCGAGGGACACGGAACCGCCTAAGTGTTCCAGAATCAATTTGGATAAAATAACTCTTCGCTCGACCCCTCTCGGGGGAGGCCCGTGTAATTGTTCTAAGGATCCGGAATTAAAGGGAGGAGACGGACGGAAAAAGGATCCGTACGGGACCCCTGAGGATCGTCCCCGTACGGATCACGAATCCCTGTTTCGGTGATTATTGAATCTGGATGGTGGAATTAAGGACCTTTTATTGCGTCGGATGAACTCTTGAGTCTTCCATCTCTGCTTGTAGTTGCATTAGTCATCGATGAGTTGCATTAGTTACCTCGAATTTGCTTTAGTTTTGCATTGGTTATCCATTTGCATTAGTTAGTTGTATGTTGCATTATTTGTCTATTAGGTACATTATTTATCCATTAGTTGCAATAGTTTTGTTTTGGACATCCATATAAGGGGCATTATTTATCTATTAGATACATTATTTATCCATTAGTTGCAATAGTTTTTGTTTTGGACATACATAAGTTGCATCATTTATCTATTAGATACATTACGAGTATTTATCCATTAGTTTCAATAGTTTTGTTTTGAACATCCATAAGTTGCATTGACTATCAATTAATTGCTTTAAATTAAGAGATGTTCTATATTTCCCTTCCAAATTGGTGTCGGACCGTCGCAATTAGCCCGTTGTTGTGCTCCAAGACTCAATTAATTCAACTATTTGCCTAACTACAAGTCATTGCTTTAGTATCGTATTGATTAATCATTAGTCGAATTAGTTTTGTATTGGTTATCCGTTAGTTGCACTGGTTTTGTATTGGTCTTTCATTAGTTGCACTGGTTTTGTACTGGTTATCCATTAGTTGCAACAGTTTTGTATTGGTTATCCATTAGTTGCACTGGTTTCGTATTGGTTATCCATTAGTTGCACAGGTTTTGTATTGGTTATCCATTAATTGCACTGGTTTTGTATTGGCAATCCATTAATTGCGCTGGTTTTGTATTGGTTATCCATTTGTTGCACTGGCTTTGTATTGGTTATCCGTTAGTTGCACTGGTTTTGTATTGGTTTTTCATTAGTTGCACTGGTTTTGTATAGGTTTTTCATTAGTTGCACTGGTTTTGTACAGGTTATCCATTAGTTGCAAAATTTTTGTATTGGTTATCCATTAGTTTCACTGCTTTCGTATTGGTTATCCATTATTTGCGCAGGTTTTGCATTGATTATCCATTAATTGCACTGGTTTTGTATTGGTTATCCATTAATTGCACTGGTTTTGCATTGGTTATCCGTTAGTTGCACTGGTTTTGTATTGGTTATCCGTTAGTTGCACTGGTTTTGTATTGGTTTTTCATTAGTTGCACTGGTTTTGTACTGGTTATCCATTAGGTGCACTGGTTTCGTATTGGTTATCCATTAGTTGCACAGGTTTTGTATTGGTTATCCATTAATTGCACTGGTTTTGTATTGGCAATCCATTAATTGCACTGGTTTTGTATTGGTTATCCATTTGTTGCACTGGCTTTGTATTGGTTATCCGTTAATTGCACTGGCTTTGTATTGGTTATCCGTTAATTGCACTGGTTTTGTATTGGTTATTCGTTAGTTGCACTGGTTTTGTATTGGTTATCCATTTGTTGCACTGGCTTTGTATTGGTTATCCATTAGTTTCACTGTCCTTGTATTGGTTATCCATTAGTTGCACTGGTTTTGTATTGGTTTTTCATTAGTTGCACTGGTTTTGTATTGGTTATCCATTAGTTGCTCTGGTTTTGTATTAGTTATCCATTAATTGCACTGGTTTTGTGTATTGGTTATCCATTAATTGCACTGGTTTTGTATTGGTTTTCCGTTAGTTGCACTGGTTTTGTATTGGTTACCCATTAGTTGCACTGGCTATGTATTGGTTATCCATTAGTTGCAGAGCTGTGGCAGCTCGGTTAGAAGAGTAGCGGATTAACAACCGAAGGGTTGCGAGTACGAAACTCGAAGCAGCCCGAGATCGGTAGTGTACGCGTGGGCTGGTGCACGTTCAATCTGCCGTAGCCTCAATTTTTATCACTTTAACATGGTGTGGACGTTTGGAGAGTGGGGTGCCAGTTCGTACCTCGCCAGTACCTCGTCATATGACCGTGTTTCAAAATTACGTTGTGCCGTCCTCGGATCTTACGTTTTGGGTTTGATCCTGGACCGTCGCCAATAGCCCGTTCTCTTGTTTCTGTAACGTTGATTAAAATTCCTACCTATCTCTTCGCGATTGATCCTGGACTCACTCTCCAAACTGTCAAACGTGAGGTCATGACACTTTTCAACATTTGACACCATGAGAGTTTCGACATACACCAGCTCTCGCGTACACAACGGTCCTGGGTTGAACTGAGTTTCGAACTCGGAACCCTCCGGCTACTAATACGCTATTCTTCCAACTGAGGTAACGTGGCCCCTGTTCTGACATGGATCTGGTCCTCGCTCAAATAACTTATGCATCTTTGGAGTTGTGACGTCTGAACTTTCACGAGAGAAGAGTGGACGCGCCCTCAAAAGGATCACGTGTGTTAGGCCAGAAAGGCATTAAATCTCGTAGAGTCGCCATCTTACTCTTTTACACCTGCCTGCGAAACATATCACTTTCTAACGGTTCCAAGATCCAAGAGGGAACTCACACGTCTGGAGTTGACACTCCTACGGTGTTGCAGGTGTCGTTGGAAAACACCCCATCAACATTCCAAGAGGGAGGCGCCTCCCCTGTTGAAAAAAAGAAGAGACGAGGGTTAGAAGCCACTGGGAAAGGTAGTGGAAAAAAGTCTCTCGTTGAGACAGCTATACGGTGAGGTGAAACACCGGGAAAAAACTAACTGCGTCCAAACTCATTGTTTCTGCATGAACATTCGTTCATCGATTATGAAGTGTAAATACTTTCCCAATTGTTAATGAAAGCCTTTAAAGTGAAATAAATAGCATATAAAGGTATCCAGCTTAGCCCAACTCCATTGTATATCTGTATTGACCCCTAAATTCCACAGGGTCTCCTCCACATCTGTAGAGTACTCAAATTATCGGGATAGAGGGGCTTTACCTCCAATTAACACTCCTGGGCGTTGACGATGTATTTCGTCATAAGCAAAATTGACCAGATCTGGATCGATATCTTGTCGTTGGAAGAAAACTTACCAGATCTTGATCTCGTCAATATGAAAAAAATCGGCAGTATCATAATGACGAGGTATCTCATCACTAGCAAAATTGATCAGATCTTGATGGACGAGGTATCTCGTCGAAACCACTTGAAGTGTTTATAAGAATGTCAGAGCGATGTCTAATTTGATAGACAGTGTGTGTAGTAGTGGCCAAGAACAGAGGAACACTGCACACTTAAATTGGAAATTGACATTTGTTTACACTATATATAGTTTTAAAATGCACTCCGCACCGTCCGGTGCAAAAATCTCATCTCACTCCTCTGAAGTGTTCAACAAATCTGTCCTTATTCATGTTCTTTTTCAGAATAGCACCCAATATTTCATGTTCTTGGTACAACTACACTCTACGTTTATGAGTGATGGCAACGGCTTGGCGATTTTTTTTGGAGCACTTCTAGTAGCGAGTTACGATAAATTAAGGCAAACCATCTGTCGTTACGGTTGTTGTGGTTTTCATGGCAACCTCGGCAAAAGGAAACTTTCAATTTTCAATTTGAATATTCTAGAAAGTTCTTCCAAAATCCATTAAAGTCGTTTGATTTCATTGATTCGTTTGAAATTTTTTCTTTCCTCCCATTGGCTATTTTGTTTTTAAAATATCCTTTGATTGCATTGGTCCTTTTATATCGTTTTCTGTGATACCATTGGGTCCATTTATTTGTATTTCGACAGCTGTGGAATTTTTATTTAATTATAATAGTTTTCACGAAAGGATTAAGAGTTTTGTTTTTTGACCATTTTCGTTTTCATTATTTTTTTTTTCACGCAAGAGTTTTGACGTCTTCAGGTTGTATTATTTCTTGCTTTTTTTCTTTTAAAAATATTTTTCTTTTACAATATGCCCACTGTATCTAGTGTAATTGATGTTTCAGAGTTTTCTTACCCAACAAATGCAGTTTAGTTTTTCTGCTGGTTCACAATTGTATTTTGACACGTGTTTAAGCTTATTACTGTGTGTGAAAGTTTCAAAAAAATATACTTTTCAAACGTTCTCAAATGTGATTTCAAGCTTTTATTTTCCGTTGTAAAAAGAAAAATATTTTTGAAAGAATTCTTTCCTTGGCGACATTGGAAGTGCGCCGAAAAAATCGCCAAGGCCGTTGCCACCGCTCATTAACGTAGACTGTAGCTGTACCATGTTCTTAATCGTATCAGAACACGGGCACTGTCATCCATCGATGTTCGTTCACTCGAACAAGTAGCAACTAGAGCACAAGAACAACTGTTCTTTTAACTTATCGAAATAAACGTGGCTAAAGACAGGGAATCGTCACAAAGATTATAGAAGTATAGCTTAAAATATTAAGTACAACGAGAGAAGATGTACGAGGAGAGCTTTGAACTACAAGAGCACATATCATGGGAATGCAATATTTGCAGCAACGCGACTTTTCACTCTCCACAAAGCGAGGGGATTCCCTGATAGGGAATATAACTTAGAGTAAGATCTTCGCTTCCACGATAGGACGTCATTCCGCTTCGCCACCGGAAAAATGCTCGGAAAAACCGGAAAAAAATCAGAGAACTCTGTCTGATTTTGTCACTTTGAATGACAACGGTGCCACTTACAAAATCCTTCAAAAAGGATACGGGCAAACGATTTCGCGGAATTCGAAAGGAATTTCCAGTCAGCTGATTTCGGGATGAAAATGTCAGTGACAACTCGTCCCCGACCCTCCATGGAATGAGAGATTAGGTAAAAAAAATTTCCCTTTGATTCTCATGACTTGGGGATAAAATTCTGCCCATTTCTCCCTTCATGGGAATTTCCCGGGTTTATAATTTTTTTTCGCATACCTTGTCACAGTCGAAATAAGATGTTCTTGCGATATATTTTCGATTTTCATTACACATTATAGGGTCTCAAGATTCCAAATTTTTCCCTGCAATACCATTCATTTCGGAAAGATATTGCCGATTTTTTTTAAGATAAACGAGATCAAAATTAGGTCAGTTTTCTTCGAATGATGAGATATCTCATTCATCAAGATCTATCAGTTTTCCTAATGACGAGATACCTAATCGAGAAAACCACCAGGATGCTTTTAATAATCAATAAAATATTTTTGCGGAAATTTCAAACTTTCAGTTTGACACAACAACTGTTAAATGAACTGCTAATGAATCCGAAAATGTGTGTTCATTTGTAAGTTATCTTCTCTATTATAGAGCCAGATTTTCAAATAAATACTCAGTGTAGCAGAGAAACTGAAACACATTATTTTAAAGGATATTTTGTGTTGTAACATAGATTTTTAGATTATTTGGTTGTTTTTAAATCCCATTTTTTTGTAAAAAGTTTTACTTTTCTTTTGTATATTTTTAATCACCAATACACTCTTTACAGAACATTTTCTTTTAATTTTTATCAAGCAAAATAGAATGTATACCAAAGGGTTAATAAGTGAAATTATAACAAATTTCTTTTAACTCTCACAGACCCATATATTTTGTCAGTTCATCGTTATGAGATTCTTTTAATAAATGCAAAAATATCTAATTTTAGAACTGCACTCTATCTAATTTTAGAACTACACTCTATCTAATTTTAGAACTACACTCTATCTAATTTTAGAACTGCACTCTATCTAATTTTAGAACTGCACTCTATCTAATTTTAGAACTACACTCTATCTAATTTTAGAACTGCACTCTATCTAATTTTAGAACTACACTCTATCTAATTTTAGAACTACACTCTATCTAATTTTAGAACTGCACTCTATCTAATTTTAGAACTACACTCTATCTAATTTTAGAACTACACTCTATCTAATTTTAGAACTACACTCTATCTAATTTTAAATCTACACTCTATCTAATTTTAGAACTACACTCTATCTAATTTTAGAACTACACTCTATCTAATTTTAGAACTACACTCTATCTAATTTTAGAACTACACTCTATCTAATTTTAGAACTACACTCTATCTAATTTTAGAACTACACTCTATCTAATTTTAGAACTACACTCTATCTAATTTTAGAACTACACTCTATCTAATTTTAAATCTACACTCTATCTAATTTTAGAACTGATACTATCATTTAATAACCCATTTATGACCATAGAGTAAATAAAAAATAAAAATTGATGCTGTTACTAAATTTTTTTAAACTAATATGGCAGTATCGATTTTACTATCACCCTTTTTCATTTAATAATCTACATTAATGTTCAAATTTAAGAAAATTTGCTTATTTTGTCGAATTTCTCGAAACGTGCTAAACGATAGGTGTTAAACTAATAATTCCAAACAAAGATGTAAATCTTTAGTGCCGATTATGTAAGCGTACACGTGCGTGTGAGTGGTGCATTTAGAAAAACATGTTTTCTAAGCGCAAGTGACAATTACCGCGCCTTGTCACACCTCGGTCGTGTTTTGGTGGTTCTTTTTTTTTTGTTGGAACATTCGGTGAAATTTAAAAGAACAGTTGAAATGAGTAACCACCAACGTTTGGGTGATGGAATGAGGCGGCGAATCGTCGCAAGACTGAAAGCAGGATAGTCTCAAGTTCAGATTGCTACAGATTTGAATCTAACGCCCAACGTCGTGTCCAACTCATGGAAACAGTTTGAGAATACCGGATTCGGAAGGAGATATTACGAACAGGGTTGTCCAAGAACCACGACGACCAATGTAGATCGATATTAGTCCATTACAGCGAGGTGTAACAGGAGTGCGACAGCTTCTCAGCTGTCTCGTGGCCTTGATGAGGTTACAGGATGCCGAGGTTTACGGGTTACTATTTCCAGAAGGTTACACGAGAGAGATCTGTTTACAAGAAGACCGGCTGTTTGTGTCCCGCTCACTTCTGCGCACAGAAATGCCGATTTAGCATGGTGCAGAGAACATCGATTTTGAACCAGGTATCAGTGAGCACCGTTATCTTTACTAATGAGTCCCTATTCAGCCTAACCACTGATTCTCAACGTACGTTTCTGGATAGAACCAGGTACCCGCTATCTGTCCTCCAACGTCTGAAAAAGATACCACTATGACAAAGGAGGTTTGATAGTCTGGGTAGGTATCATGCGGGATTGGCGAACAGATTTTTATGTCATTGACATGCTCTGTGACTGTTGTGAGGTATAGGAATGAGATCTTTTAGTCCTATATTCCTCTTTTCAGGGGTCCAGTTGCCCTAATTTCATTTTATGGACGACAACGCCCGTTCACATTCGGCTCATCTGATCAACGAATATCTGGAAAGTGAAGATATTCGCCGAAGGGATTGGCCAGTCAGATCTCCAGATCTAAACCCTATAGAGCATATCTGGGAAGCTCTTGAGTGGGCAATTCCAACTCGCCTTTCTCTCCCAGAGACATTAGGACCTGGAAATAGCGTTGCTGGAGGAGTGGAACCGACTGCCACATGGTGTCATAAACTGCCTCATTTCCAGAGTGAATTCACGATGTGAGAATAATATTAACCGATTTTTTGTGTCGATACTGTTACCTCTGTTTTAGATCTTCTGCGCTGATGAGTCTTACCCACAATAATGCGTATTTGCCATAGCTGTTATATGGTTATTTTTCTGTTTTATTTCAACCTATGCACGTAATTAATTTCATAAAATATGTCCAGTACTGAAGATAATCACCCAAAAGTGAAAATTCTTGTAGTAATCAACATAAAATGAATTTAAAATAAAAATTAATATTGATAACAAATTTTTTTAAACATAAATATTAAGGTGTCAAATTTTACTCTCACCGTTTTTGCATTTCATATATAATCCAGTTATGCACATCAATACTGACACCACAATTTAAAAAAAAAACACGAAAGTATCCAATTTTAATATCGCTCTTCATTCAACAATCCCTAGTTATTAGCACAGACCAAAAATCAAACTTAACCAAAGCCATAAAAATCTATATTGCTTCAAGCACACCAAGAAAAAAAGATATTCAAATTCCGAATCAACATTCCGTTTGCGTCTAATTTTTTTATTCCAGACCAAGCAAATGAAAACATCCAAAACCTCCAAAAATCATTCTCCCCCGTACGAGAAAGCCAAGCGATGTTATTAAAAGAGCTCCAACCCACTGTTTTCGGAATTGACTTCCTTTTCTCTCTGCTGTTGGCCCTGTTTTCATTAGTGCCGTGGCAGGTGAGGCGTTTGTTTGGATTAACATCCCCCATTTTCTCCAGTCCGATAAGTACTTGACGTGTCAAAAGATCGGGTCTGTTTGTCTTTCCGCTTACGGGATCCTTAAAACCGCCTCCTCCTGTTTTTCTTCTCGGAGCGTTTGACTTCCATTAAAACTGACTTATTCCAAGAGCATAGTTGGAAGGAAAATGAGTTTCGGATTCAACCACTTGACTATGCAGGATTTTATAAAATTTGAGAGCCGCGGTACCCCAGTTTTGACAAGTAAGGTTGTCAACTTTTTCCGAGAAAATTCAGGGACATTTTGTGCAAAGCTGAAATATTTATATCGTCACTCAAAGTACAAAAGGTCGTATGCCTTAAAAGCTGAAATTTTCAGGGGAGGGAAAAAACGAATTTTTACCTTATGAATTGATTCTATTATAATGTACTTTGGGGTTTGTTCTTAATTTATTGGGTCGACCAACCGGTATAGAGGTTAGGGTGTTAGATCGGAAGATTCCTGGTTCGAATCCGGGCCCGGGAATGGATGTTTGCAAGCGTATGGTGTAGAGGCGGCTGGTGCACCTTAAATCTGTCGTGGCCGAAAGTCCTCACGTTGGGTTGATGAGGAAGTTTGGAGAGTGGGGTGCCATCTCAGGTGTTGCTTCGTCATCTGACGGTGGTTCAAAATTACGAGGTGTTGTCCTCGGATCTTTCTCTTAAGGGATTGATCACGGACCGTCGTCAATAGTTCGTTGTGTTGCTCTAGTACGACGTTAGTGGTAAATTACCAATCTTAATTTATTGGGTCAACTGGTGACATAAGAGATTTTGTCACCAGGAGGAAATCACAAAATACCACAGAAATAATACAAGGAAAATATGGAATTTTTAACATACAACCTTTTGCAGTTTTAGTGACGATATATAGTAATGGCTTTGGATAATAGTGTTGTTGTTTCTTATGTCTACACTGGCAGATCAGAGGAGTGCCAGGCCCGTCGAAGACGGCAAAAGGCGAGGGGAGTGCGCCTTCCATGTTATTGAGCCCCATTGGGAGGAAGTCCGACTTTGCTCGACATACATGACACATCTGTTTTACAGGAAGGTCCCTTTCATACATCCATTCACTCACACATATCGTAATTTAGATCCCAATCAGAGGCCGATAACCCCCTGATCAGGTACCCCACAGAGGTATTGATTTGGTATGGGAACATGGGGGACATTGTGACCACGACCTATTTAACGTGCCCCAGTCACCATAAGTGAACACGACGGTCTTTAGCCAGGTCGAAGCGCCGATCCCGCAATCATCAGAATTGGAGGCTCCGCCGAGGACAGAACCCACAACCCTTCTGATGCGAGTCCGACGCTCTACTGACTGAGCTACCGCGGCTCTTGGATAATAGTAAAACGGACATTTGACGGACACGAAGTCATGTGCAATAGATATAGTTATTTTGGAGCGTAGGTGATATGGGTCGATTGCTTTCTCTGAAATACCGGGAAAATTTGACATTCAACCGAGATTCTGGACAACTTCTATTCCGGGACAATCCCGGCCAATCCGGGACGGTTGGCAACATTAGTTGGGAGAGCAACGAATTGGCAACCAGAGGGTAGCGTGTTCTAAACTCAGTCAAGCGAAAAAGAGTGGTTCACGTGGAGGCTGGTGCACTTTAAATCCGTCGGGGCCTCAAATACTCACGTTGACGTGGTGTGGAGGTTTAGAGAGGGGGATGCCAGCTCAGATGTTGACGTCATTTAGCAGTGGTTCAAAATGACCAGACGTAGTCCTTGGATCTTTCCCTTCGGGATGGATCCCGTGCCGTTGTTATGCTCCAGTGCTGTTTTGATTAAGTAACTACCAAAATACTACTCCACCTGAGATGGGATCCCACACTCCAAACTTCCACACCAAGTCAACGTGAGGACATTGGAGGCCGCGACAGATTTAACGTGCACTAGTCCCCCACATACACGTCGTTGTGTGATTTGATCGAGTTTCGGACTCACAACTCTCCGGTTGCTAAGCCGCGTAAATAAGAATAGTGTTAGTACATTGAATATTTTTTTCGACCCATTTTAAGCTTTCTATTCATTTTGGACCATTCTGATGCAAATTCTGCCTCTTCCGCGTAAGGTGTCTGTCTGTCCATCTGTCTGTACATCTGCCAGTATGTGTATGCCCATGCTACGTCTAAAAGGTTTAATATATTTTCATGAAACTTTGCATACTGTGAATACTCACATTCATTTAGCGACTGCACTTGTTTTGTAAGTCTGTATGCCCGTCTTCCCGTTCTATGTTTGATTTTGTAACTGTGTTTTTATAAGTATCACATCACATAGATTTATTAAACGTATTTTAATGAATGTTTCAAATATAATACACCAGATTTTAGTTTAGTGAATACATAGTTTAAAATTCTTTTGCTTATACATTTAGAAAAATCTATATATATAATTCTCTTACGTGGCACGCAAAAAAGACGTTATTTGTAATCCCGTTTTGGCAACACTGTACGATTGTTTGTTTATCGCGAAGTCTCGCGCATCGATTGAATTTATAGCGTTATCGGATGAAATTTTATTGAAAAAAAAGGAATTTTAATGAGCTGTTGCAGTTAGTTTATAATAGAAATCAAAGAAAGCGAAGGACCTTTTCAGGGCCATTTAAAAAACGGTCCTTTTTAGGGCCAACAATTATAGTTCGACAAGACGCTTTTACTACAACTTTCGGCAACAAACTCAATGAAAAAGTGTGGGTCGTTTGAGTGCTGGGAAAATGTACACACAAACAACATGCTGGGTATTCAATTTCCAAAGCAACGCTCACATTTCGAGTCAAAATTTGCACAAAGTCTTCATTCGAATTCTGTTTTTAGAGATACTGTATATATTTTTTCTGTAATACAGCAAATTTAGATTTGAAAAACATTTTTTTGGTAACATATTTTGTAAACAATCCCTTCTGCTAGGACACATGTCTTCATTGAGGCGAGCGAAGCGAGCATAGGTTCGCGCAGCGAACCAATGAGGATTACGAAGCAATCCTCCGGGGGTTGGCGAGCGTTAGCGAGCAGGGGGCAGGCTCCCTAGTTTCATATTAAAACATCTGAGTAGGTATATTTAAATCAACCATAATTTGCTAGTTTTGGAAAATCTGATTTACATTGAGTGTTACGATTACTTCGATTGTTTTACCAGTACTTAAAAAATTATTATTTTTTCTCCAATTTTTTTTTATTGAATTTTAACTCTGCTACATCTATTCCAAATCATATTTTTGTTCTTTGCACAATGTAAACGAACTACGAATGTTTGAGACATGCGTTATTTTTTAAAGAGCGGGAAAGGAATGGAAACTCGTGTTAGTTGTTCACGTGTGTGTTTGCGTGTAGTGATATTTTAAGTTTCTTTCGCTGTGAAATAATTTCGCATTTCAAAATTTTGTGTTCTTTTAGTAGTAAGTTGTGGCAACTGTTCGAGATCAAGATATAAATCTAATTACGAATATCTTCAGAACAACTTTCATCCCGATAACTTTTATTTTGTTTTATTTCTCTGTTTTGTTTTGTTTTCTGCTTTACATATTTATTATTTAATAAATTGCATTTCGTTTTCATCACACGCACCACCACCACAAAGTACTCGATTTTATATGCAAGGTAAGAAGGGATAAAGCAAATTTTAAGTGTAGTTTTGCTGTTATTGAAGGAATTACGACGTTAAGGAATTACAAACTAGAACTTTTGAAATATTAAAATATTCTTTGTGATAATAGCATGAAGTCAACTTATTTATGTGTTAAAAATTCATTTAAAACTATGCTTTTCTTTTTATGTAACTATCGAAACTATTTAAACTGTATTCAAAATATTCCATTTTAAAGCAAGTTCTTCTCTACTATTATAAAAGATAGTGTTTGTGTGTTTCACGCATTGTCCTGACGAATCTATAGCACTTACAGTAATGGGATTTGGCACACAGGTAGACTGAGTTTTTTGCAATTTTTTGTGCGAGCCCAAATTTTAAAATTTAAACTAGAACATTCTAAAATGAATTTAATGGAATTTAATTATTATTGTTTTCTTTAGAATGGAAACACCATAAAGAGATGACATATCCTAAATTTATTTTTTCCGTGTTTCTGTTTCATTTTCCGAGGAACGGATTTTCAGGGTACGAAGAAACAAATAAAGTTTTAACTGGAGTTATGTAGTTCTTTCTTCTATCTCCTAGATCGTTAAAGATACAGTAAATATTTCAACGGATTGGAAATCTGCTTAAAATTTCACAATAGATGGATACCTAAAAATATGATTTTCTTAAATAAATAATTTTTAAATTGAATAACTTTTTAATGTTTTCGCAAGAGATTGTGACGTCACGCCAACCTTCGTATTCGAGAAACCAGCAGATTCCATTTCCTGCACTCAAACAATTCAAACCAAAGAAAGAAAAACAGCTAACAATTTTTTTTTGACTGGCATTGTTTATTTATTTTTTAATCTGGATCGTTAAAGATAGTTTGAAAATTTCAACGGATTTGAAATCTGCGGAATATTTTACACCAGATATACCTGAAAATATTTAATAAAAATTTATTTATTAAAAGAAAATCAAACTTTTTTTTCCCGCAAGAGATTGTGACGTCACATCGATTGGATCTCTTCGAAATTCGAATTTGGCCGCATTTGACCACGGGCAATTTAGTATGAAACGTACCACACGAAACGTAATTTTCAAGAAACATGAATTCGCCTTAAAAACTTAGTTTGAATATTTTATCGAATTAATTTGTCATTTCCATTGAAGATGGCGAAATTCGACAATACAATATGCTGAGATGCAAGAGTGCCTTAAAGTAAAAAATAAAAAAAATTATTTTGTTGAGAGAGACTACCCCGCACTCGTCACAGATTCGTCATTTTTACGAATTAGGCTGAGCAATTTTATATGAAAATAAATTAAGAAAGGGAATTCTAGGTCCTCTTAAAGTGTCAACTTTCTTCATGTTGAAGTTTTTTCATACAGCACGGGTGCGATGTATGTGAAATGTATTACATGGATCGATATGCATGCGTCGGATTTGGGTCCAATGTAAGCTGTACGAATTATAAAGACTCGTCGAGGAATAGTGTTAAAATATTATTTTATTCCACAAAAGACAAAAGTGATTGCATATATATTTATCATTTTAATCATTTAATCTGAGTAAGGTCGGGAATTTTTGTTAGTTGGACATAAAATAAGATAAAATTTACATGATAAAATTTCTAAAACGATATTTTAACTTAAAAGTAATAAATACTTTTCGACCGAAACTGAATAATGTATTCTGTTCTATGGAACATGAATCTTTCTCTCATATTCAAGAAAGTTTACAGGTGACATCTTTGAAAGGACATGCTTTATTTTAAGTCAGGTTATCAACATGAATTTTTTCGATACACCAAAGTATCAACCATTAGCAACTATTATTGACAAAACCAAATATCGTTTAACGCCTCCCATAACTGCTTATCAAAATAAAAATTAATTGCAAAATCAGGCAGAACTATATTTAAGAGATTCAGGGAGCATAAACTTAAAAAGAATATTTGAAATTTATTTAATGCATTAACTGGTATTACCTAAAGTAGTACCATTTGAATGTAATTGAATGAAAGTAAAAGTGGGGTAGTAGCCATTGAACATTTAGTGTGAAAGAACAATCACACATACAGATACATTTTGCCTATAAAATGCACTTTAAGCCGAAAGAAATTATCTTTTTAGCCATCATGTAGAAAAAAAGACCATATAGCAACAACAACAAAAAACGTATAAAATATAATACGAAATCTTAAATAATTAAATGTCTCAAAGATCAAGCGATTCACGCACTTTTAACATTTAGGGCAAACATATTTTGGTAATTAGCTTCAAGAGCAATACATATAACTTTGCAGCTTCATATATTGCTTTGCAAAAAATATTCTCTAAATTCTTTAAACTAAAAATAAAAATTAAATGCCCTTCGTCCCACCAGATGGCGCTTCACATCACCATTCGAAAAACCTTAGTCTCATAATTAAATCACAATCCTAACTCGCACTAAAGTAGTTGCTATGAAATTACTTCGAAAGAAAAATTCGAAGAATGATCTGTTCCGGTTTGAAAAAGTTATTAATCCCTCCAAGTATGAAAGGATTAATAAAATATATTTTTCGTCTGTGAAAGCTAGTTAACAAGATAAGGAAATAACACTCGCCCAGTAAACAAACACTGAAACAAGCATTTTTAAAAACGCTTTAACATGATAGCGCGATTTAAAATAAAATTACCGTTTCTTCAAGGATTCAATGCAGACTCCATTTTTATCGATTCCGCCATGTTGGTTGTGGGATTAGCAAACAACGAATTTTTAAATGCGAATTTAATATAAATAGACAGTTAAAAATTATCTAGTTGAGTTCTTTAAAAATTTAAATGCCACGTCTCTGAACTTTTAAACGGTTCGTTTGGAGCTTAGCTGAGTAATATATGCCCTTCAAAATTAGGTTCTTTAAAAACGCGAGTTGTCTGATTTACGAGACATTTTAATATAGCGGAATAAAGTCTTTTGTAGGATATCGCAAGTAAACTTTCAGGGAATATTTTTTAATTTACGTTCCTTCTGGCTAAACGCCAATTTAAATGTAAAGCCAAATTAAAAACACAATTGAAGGGCACAGGGCAAGTGATAAGCCACTTTTTCAAAATTTTCAGTCAAGCAACTCTCAAGATAAAAGAGTATTTAAATGTCAGAACGATTATAATGCACTATTACAACGGCTTTGATATCTTAAACTTTCAAATGGACGTGGTAGTTCGCTTGGAAGAGTAACAGATAAGCAACCAGAGGTAGCCAGTTCGAAACTCGATTTAGCCCAAAACCGTCATGTACATCCGTCACAAAAAAAAAAAAAAAAAAAAACCGACTTGCCTGATTGCAATTGCACAATTTACATTACAGAACGAAACGGAATGTAGCAATCAATAGGGGTGAATGTTTTCTACAAATACCAATGTTTAAAATTTGTCTAAGGGGTCGTCTTCATATTAAATTGGGTGCTTGCTCCGATATTTTAAATACGAACCCTCCTCTTTTATCACAAATTGATTCTACACACAATTTCAGGCTGATTTGATGAAGAAATAATGAAAGACGGCGAAAAATTGACCGAGAAAATCCATAAAAACCGTTGAGGGAGCGTGTAAATGTTCGGAGTTCAGTCACATTAGAAATATTGATAAAGACGTGTTGTGACCGTCGCAGTCAATGACCTGTTGCAGTCGCCTTGGTATGGAGTCCATTTAGATGGTGACAAAGTCAGAATCCATTCTGATTGAATCCCAGGATCTGTTGGCAGAAATTTCTGTTTTCACTTTGTGAACAATCCCCACTAACGACAATAATTATCGAATTTTGCAATCAGTCTCACTGCGCTACTAATCATGCACGTGATGAGCTGAAAGTTGGAATTCCGATGTTTCAGTTGCAGTTGAATCGCATGGTGTCAAAATTTGCCCAGGTTTCTATTCATAATTTTTATGAATATTAATTTCATAATTAATAAAAAATAGTAAAATTTAGTTTGATGAAAAAAAAAATGTTTATAGATTGTGTTTGGGTTTTTGGGTCGCAAAGGATAGAAAAACAGATTCCAATGAAAATTAATGTTTTTAGCAAATGTAACAAAAAACGTGAAACATCAATTTAACATTAGAAGATCTAATTTTCAAACACTTATAAATCGGTAAAAAATCCAATAAAATTCATAAACTGTTTTTTTTTCGCCTAAAATTGTGTGTACAATCGAAATTTCTGATAAAAGATGGGGGTTCGTATTGAAATTTTCGGAGCATGCACCCAATTTAATATGAAGACGGTCCCTTAGACAAATTTTAAATATTGATATTTGTGGAAAACATTCATCCCTATCGATTGCTACCTTCTGTTGTAAATTGTGCAATTGCGAACGGGTGAGTCGTTTTTTTTTGTCGTGTGTACGTGGGGGCTGTTGTACTTGAAAACTGTCGAAGCCTCCAATGTTCTAACGTATGGAAGATTGGAGAGTGTGGTTTCAGAACAAGCGTTGGACTCATCATCTGACAATGGTTCAAAATTTCCAGGTCTTGTCTTCGGTTCTTTCCTTTCGTTATTGATCTCATACCACCGACAGTAGCCCCTTGCGATGCTCCAGTTTGACGTTAATAAATCTACCTACCTTGAACTTTCAAGTATTAAGCACTCATTCCAAAAATCTGATATTGTTGAGGATTTTCCTTGCTGGAAGAAACGTTGATAAACAGCAAAGCTAAAAATTACAATGGAACTAAAACTGATTTTGCCAAAACTATTGGAATTCCATATTCCACTTTGCAAACAATTTTACAGCAATCAGATGTTGTGGAACAAAATTCCGAAAGTATAGAAAGACTAGTTAAAAAGCAAAAAATGTGAAATTAACACCGTTTGAGGAATTGGAAAATATGCTTTCGTTTGGTTCAACGAAATTCGTGCAACAAGCATTCCATTGAATGATCCCGTTTTGAAAGAAAAGACAATAGAAATCGCTTCTAAACTAGGAATTACTGGATTCACAGCTTCAAACGATTGGATAGACCGCTTTAAGGAGAGGCACAATTTATCGTGTCTGTGCCGAGTCTGCTGGAGTTGATGATGAGACTGTTCAAGAATGGATGGAAGAAACATTGCTGTCTTTGATAAAATAACATGCTCCTAAAAACATATTAAATGACGATGAGACTGGTTTATTTTACAATCTTCTTCCTGACAAGACTTTTACAGTAAAGAGCGAGAAGTGCCATGTTGGTAAAGTATCGAAGATTGACTGTTTTGCTTTATATTTACTCAGACGAGACAGACTGTAAACACCATTAATTATTGGAAAATCGAAAAAACCTAGGTGTTGTAAGAATGTGAAGAGCTTTCTAACAAAATACGGCTCAAACAAAACATCTTGGATGACAAGAACAATTTTTGAAAATTTTCTTCTAAAATTGGGCAGACAAATGCTCTTCCAGAAACGCAAAATTCTTTTGTTGGTTGATCAACAGCCCATATTGTGCAGTTAAAATTTAAAAACTTACGAGTGAAAATGTTCCCTACCAATTGTACAAGCAAGGTTCAACCTTGTGTGATTTGGGGATGATACGATCATTTAAAGTTAACTATCGAAACCAGCTGGTGCAAAAATGTCTTCTGAATATAGAATCTGGAGACAGAAGAAGGTCGTTGAATATGATAGAAGCTCTTCATATGATTTCACTCAGTTAGGAGAGTAGGGAGGAAATATATCTCCTTCGTAAAAGGCGGATTTCTGGTGGTCAGTTCTAATAAAGTTCATGAAGTTCTATGAAGATTCTAATAAAGAGGAAGAGTTCTTCACTATCTCAGATATAGAGTTGGAGGATTATCTAGGTTGTGATACGAACTATGTGACATCAGAGATTCCTTATCTAAATGATATGATAGATTCAGAATCGGATTGTTCAAGAGACATAGAAGATGAAAAAGATAAAATTCCGTCTACAACGGAAGCCATTCAGGCTTTGAATCTAATTAAAAAAAGTTACCGCCGCAGCCACCGCCACAGGATTGAAGACTGGGTTTTTTTCGTTCGATTCTTTAACGGTTTCCCGAGAAAGTACAGATCAGAAAATTACGAAATTTACATGGTTTGTTTATCGTGTTCCCTGGACAATTTTGAAGATTTTTTTTCCGATGCGACTATTAGTTTAGTGTTTATTAAGTGTCAAAATTGAAAAAGCAAAATTTCTAAAGCGAGTGAGAAAGAGACGTAGAAATTTTCAGTCTTCAGCCGTGATTTTTTTAGAGTACCTCTGAAAGTGAAATTTTGCGCTCGTCGAGTTTTTTTAGAAATTTCAATTTAGTTCTTGATAGTATAATTTTGAAATTCGGGATTTTTCCCGAATCGGGAAAAAATCGGGACATTTTTGTTAACATTTGGTTAAACTGTCATATCACTATCTTATTACAATTAGTTTTTAAATTTGAAAATATCTCAGTATACCTTAAAATGGACTATTTCTTTCGGCGCAATTATTTTTGAAACAGGTTAATACATAAATTCGATGCGATCAAAAGTTGGTCATACTAATTTCGGAATATTGGGATATTTTCGTTATTTTTTGTTGAAACTGTCAAAACATTTTCGTTGATTTTTTTTTATTTGGGCTGAAAAAAGGCTCTTTTTTTTCACTCTATTCTCAGACGGTTTACCGAGAAAGTACAGGTCAGAAAATTACGAGATTAACACGGTTTATTTAAAATTGTACAGGGAGCAAGACGGAGAAGGTTTTTACTGATGCGGCTATTAGTTTAGGGTGTATTAAATGTTCAAGTAAAAAATAAAGGAAATCACTTGCGAAATGAGTCTTGGTTTGCGAAGCAAACCAAATGGGACTGTGTAGAAATCACCGAGAGTTGGCGAGCGGGGGAGGTCCTTGCTGTGACATCATGGACCGTAAAGTCAAATTAGGATTATACGAATTATTAAGATAGTTTTGCAGTCGCAAGGAGATTGACTCTGCGAATGGAATTTTTGTTTGCGAAACAAACCAAAACTGGATCTGTGAAAGGAGTGTTTGTTTGCGAGCAGGGGACGGAGCCCCCTAGTATAGTAAAATAATTTCTCTCGAGTAGAGAAGGACGAGAAAAAACTTACAAAAACTCATATCTATGGAGAATGATGTTAATGATTCAGCTAGTAAAAGCAAGACGCAAATCGAAAAAACAGATTTCGTTAAACAATAAACTATTGTAAAGTAACAAATAGAAGATATGTTACTCAAATTAGTCTTTATTTCATGCTCTATGTTTGGTTTTTCTCCGACCCCAATTTGTTTTCTCGCATATAACGTTATTTCTTTCCGGTCCCTTGAAATACGTTAAATCTGGGTTTCACTGGAAATATAAATCGTTGGCATAGAGCAGAAACTTATTAACTGCCCTTTTTCGGAGATACAAAATTCTTGTTTTCATGATGACGAGAAAAACATTTTCGTTTGTAATTTGAGTTCACACTCGAAAAAACATTTTATATATTAAAAAATTCTCTGTGCCTTTCTGCTTAAAATGACGTCTGAATCATGTTTTTGTTTTAATTAGAACGAGAGATAGAATTAATTTTGTGGTTCGCTGTTTTTAAAATCTAACACTCAGACAGCTGTTGTCATGGCAACAACATCTGTGACAGACGTTATTTAAGTCTACGGAGACCTTTAAACTATGCAGAAAAAAAGTAGAACTTGCAAAAATCAAACTAAACCAAAGATTTAAGAGGAAAGAAGGAGTTAGATACTCATCTGGATGCTCTTAAAGGGTTTTCAAACATTTTATTAATTGTAAATCTGTCTTTAAAACTTTAAATGCGTTTTTCTCCATGATTTAATTTTTCAAGATTTCCTGTATTCAAATTGTTATAAGTCAAGAACGGATAAAGTTTAAGGGTTGAAATTTGGAATACATTTTTTTCTAACATTATACTTTAATTTGATTCAGAAAATTTTAAATAAGTATTTACTTTTAAAAATATAACTTTGTAAAAAAAAGTACGTTAAATGTTTAGAAGTTTTCATTCACAAATTTTTTATTTTTTATTGAATTAATATTTTTTAATTTGCTGATTCAGAATTAAAGTTTATAAATTTGTGAATAAGTTACTGCAAGTATTTTGAAAATTGACCAAAAATATTTTAAATTTTAGCAATTTAAAATGACCCATCTTTTTTCAAAAAATTTTAATTTTAAATTTTTTTAAATTTTGTGTTGTGATTTTGCATATTAGTTAGATGGGTAAACACTACAAAAAAATTCGAAATTTTAAATTAATTAATAAAAATTTTTTTCTGGTGTGTCCCGGACCCCCTTAAGCAAACGAAAATGTGAAAGTTTTTATGTCTTTAATATTCATAAATCAGATGCTCTAAGCAAATATATTAATTTCTCGTCGTGAAAACAGCTATACACTGCTGTTTGTAAAAAATGCAACACCATGAAGGTATCATCCGAATGAAATGATATTTTCAGCAAATGTCAAAGATAGGATGTTATGCAAATTAGTAAAGTTTTAGAGCCACCACGCATGCGTGGTGTGAGCAGCGCCCTCTGAACTGATGCTAAAAGCTTATAAATAGAGGGCTGTAGCGGGACGTTGAAGATAGTGTATGGTTATTTTTTAGTGGCGAACGTTTAGTGAGACCTAAGTATGCCTCCACGACGAAATAGGGTGAAATTTGTGGAGAATCATCGGTCTTCGTGAAGGAAGATTTTCCTATCGCGCAATGCGTAGCGGAACAGTTCCACAGTAATGCGTGCTTGAAAGCAGTGGACCAACGAGCACCGGACAACTCGAAAAACTGGGAGTGGACGACGGAAGGTGACATCAGCACGCGATGATAGACACCTGGTCCACATGGCAGTGAATGACCGTACAGCTTCCTCCAGGCAGTTGGCAGCACTTTGGTCCACTGCTACAGATGTACTAATGTCGGCTTCGTCAATTCGCTGTCGTCTGCTGCACCGTGGACTGCGTGCAAGGATTACTTTATACAGGATTCCCTCACGCCAAACAATCTGCAATGGGCTCATGAGCGCAGAGCCTGGCGGGCTGATTGACAACAAGTTGTCTTTTCTGACGAATCCCGCTTTAATTTGTGAAACCATGATGGCCGCAGTCGTGTTAAACGCTATGCCGGTGAACTCTGCATTCCA
The DNA here is from genome assembly GCA_947359465.1 of Metellina segmentata. NCBI lineage: Eukaryota > Metazoa > Arthropoda > Arachnida > Araneae > Tetragnathidae > Metellina > Metellina segmentata. The sequence continues at coordinate 13,459,331 of OX375874.1, read as the reverse complement.
GAGTGCGTTATCGAACGGCATAGTGGCTGAACACCCGGAGTTATGGTCTGGGGTGCGATTTGGACGATCTCAGCTGCTATGAATTGAGGGTAATCTGAATAGCAACAGGTACTTCCGTGAAGTGCTAGAGCCCGAAGTCGTTCCCTTCCATCAAGGCATCCCTGGAGCTATCTTTCAACAGGATAATGCACGCCCACATGTTGCAAGGAATGTTCGAGACTTCTTTTCAGCCCAACACCTGCAACTTCTTCCTTGGCTTGCTTATTCGCAGGATATGTCGCATATTGAACACGTGTGGGATATGGTTGGTCGGCGTCTCGCTCGTGATCCGCGTCCTACAGCTTCAAAAGACGAACTTTGGGTGCGCATACAAACAATATGGAATTCTTTTCCACAAGCACACATTCATCATCTGTTTCACTCCATGCCACGTCGTATAGCAGCACTTATTCTTCTTACAGCGCGTGGCGGCTATACCAAATACTGATTTCGGACAATTAATATTATTTTTTTGCTTTTAAAATTTATTAATTTAGTTGTACTAATACAAGCCGTTTGTGTATTAAATTTCATTTAATTCTGATGACTCCTTCATGGTGTTGCATTGGGTTGGCGTAGAAGTTTGGAGAGTGGGGTGCCAGCTCAGGTGTTGCTTCGTCATCTGACTGTGGTTAAAAATTACGAGGTGTTGTCCTCCGATCTTTCCCTTAAGGGTCTGATCCCGGACCGTCGTCAATAGCCCGTTGTGTTGCTCTAGTACGACGTTAACTAAAATTACCATTACCATTACCATGGTGTTGCATTTTTTGCAAACAGCAGTATATTAAAATGTTATTTTAGGAACTTCAAAGAGGAAATAAATAAAAGATATGTAATGTTGCGAAACAAAATTTAAAACTTGATTACAAATTAAAAATAGAATTTGTAGATATATTTTCATTAATTTAATATTTTCATAGTAAAACTTATTATATTTTGACAAGCTACCACTTTTATTTTCTGAAAATTCCTTAAAATTTAATTATTCTTGAATTTTATTTGTCTCAGACAATCAACTCGTGTCAAGACTAAAAGAGATTTCAAAGCCCTAGGGTTTACTAAGAGATCTAGGTATATCAATAATTATCAGTAAAAATTGAATAGTTAGAAATGGAAGTTCTAACTATTGTAAAAGATTAGTTGCACATCATATTGTAAGAATGGATTTGTTTCATACTTTATATGAATAGAACTACAGTTTTTTAAGGTCGGTATTTTTTGTAATTGTTATAGTGAGCAAAAATCGTAGTTTTTATGAATGGTATCATACATACACCATCTTTTTTGTTCTTTATCTTTTTTTTAATAAATGGGCTTTATGAATAAGACACGTTTGTTTGTTTCTGAACCTTTATTTGCCGGAGCTGGCATTATCCTTAATTTATGGACATGAGAGTAACTAGAATGGATGTCGAATGTGCAATATAAGATTGTAGCTGGGCCACAAGGTAGCTCCGTCGGAAGAGTAACGGATTAGCAACTGGAGGGTTTCGAATTCGAATCCATCCAACCAAAACAAAAAGGGGGCTGGTGCTCGCTAAATCTGTCGTGACTTTAAATGTCCGCACGTTTTCGTAGAGTGAAAGTTTGGAGAGTGGGGTGCAGGATCAGTTGTGACCTCGTCATCTGACCATGATTCAATATTATGTGGTGTTATCCTCAGCTCTTTCCCTGGGGGATTGATTCCGGACCGTGGCCCAGTGGGGTGCCAGCTCAGATGTTACCTCGTCATCTGACCGTGGTTCAAAATTACGTGGTATTGTCCTTGAATCTTTCACGTTGGATTGATCCCCGATCGTCACCAAAAGCACGTTGTGTTGCTACAGTGTGATGTTAATTAAAATACCTACCTACATAAGATAGTCGCTGATAGTTCAATTGTATAATGGATATAATTGTTGAAGTTGCAACAAGAGAAGCTGTAAAGAGAGTTATGAATGAGTACTGTTTAAATGCACAAACGCTTTAGCTTTGCTGTAAACTACGCTTCCTTTTTTTTAGGAATTTGACTAGCAAGCTAATTTTTCTTTGGTAGTTAGGTATTTTAATTAACGTTGCATTGGAGCAACACACAGGCTATTAGCGGCAATTTTTCTTTGGAATTATTCTGATGCAAGCTTGTTTTCCTTTAAGATGTTACTGTGTAGTCAGCAATATTCTAAGTTGTGTTCGTTCTGATAGTTTGTATTTTTGATACTTTGATTTTGGAATTTGACCGTATCAGAATTCTGGCTGTCATTCTGATTTTTTTCTGTTACTGCTATAGACAACACTTCCCAAAGTCGATCCATTAAATACTTGTATATTCTATTCACATGATATAAAACCTTACAGTGAATCTCTAACATTATAAAAGGAAGTGTTTGTCTGTTTGTTTGTTTCTTGCACGCAAAGTTCTGACGAATCTATGGCACTTACAGTAATGGGATTTGTCACACAAGTAGTCTAAAGTTTTGCAATTTTTAGGATCGCGGCGAATTTTTAAAATGAATCTAGAACATTTTAAAATGAATGTAATAGTTTTTTTCAACATTCATCCGCGTTCTTCCGCGAAATGAAGAAGCATCAAAATTTAGACTTTTCCACACTACTATGACCACAATGAGAACACATTTTAATGAAATTTAATTATTATTGTTTTCTTTGGAATGGTAACAACATCAAAGATCATATTCTAAATTTATTTTTTCCGTTTTCATTTTGCGCGGAGGAGTGATTTTGCAGTGAATTTCGAAAAAAAAAACAAAGTATTAACTTCAGTTATGTAATTTTTTAGAATATAATTTAGTTTTGTAGTTCTTAGACTTCTCCTAGACCGTTAAAGACAGATTATAAATTTCAACGGATTTAAAATCCGACGAAATTTCACATTAGATCGTTACCAAAAAATATGATTTTCTTTAAATAAATAAAATATTTAAATTGAATATCTTTGATATTTTTGCAAGAGAATGTGACGTCACGCCGACATTCGTGTTTCAAAGTAAACAGATTACATTTTCTGACCTCTTACGATTTCAGCGAAAGAAAGCAAAGAAAATAAAAACATTTTGTCTGCCATTATTTAGTTATTTTTTTTTGTAAAGTAGGAATCGCTAAAGATAGATTTAATATCTATAACAAACGTTGCCCGTGGTGTTGGTTTGAGAAGCAAACCAACACCTCGGGCATGGGCAACACCGGGCTAAGCACGGAGTGGCCAGTATAAAATATTTTTTGCTAAACCTGAAACGATGTTTTTATAAGGAATTCTTCTTTTGCGACACAAAAGGCTTGCCAAAAACGCTTCTAAAGCCATAAAAAAAGACTATTTTAAAGCTGTAGCCAAAACACTATACTTAAGAATATTGACAAAAAAATTAAGCCTACTACTATAACTAAATTGTCTATTGCGGACCATTTATTATTAAAACACATGTACATGCCTCGTTTCCATAGCAACCAGTACTTCCTTTTCACACTGTATACTTTCCTCTGAAACACGACACCTTTAAAATATGTAGCAATTCTTTAATAGGAACATAAAATTCATTTTTATTGATGGCAGCTTTTGTACCTGGCAAAATCGTTCTAATTTGAATGACTTTTTCACATCGTCCGCCCCTGATGAGACGAACGTGTGACACCGACAGATATCTGGCAACTTTCCCCTCTTTCGACGTTGTTTCGAATAACGCACTGTGTCATTTGAAACTTCTTTTTACCTAAGCGGATTCGAATGTTAAACGAAAGGGTGATATTACTTCGTAAAAAAAACGCCGTCCCAATTCTAAAAAAAACGGTTAAATACTGTAATAAGACGGGCTTAGAACACATGCTTTCCACTTCTAAATCCGTCTTAAAATATATGTTTTCGAAGAAGGAAATTATAGAATAGTCTGTTCTGTAATGGGCGTGTTTATAGAGTGGTTCCTAGAAATCTTGGGAAAGTTTCGATGGTGCGATGGGAAAAACTACTTGCCTGGAATCACAGGGTGGTATTTATAGTTATGACTTCGTTCTTAATTTAACATTCAAGGTTTTTGTTGTACTTCCTGTATCATGTATTATTTTACACTTAGTTCCGTCGTATCGAAGGTTTGCGTGAGTAATTATTCTTGTCGTATCCTGCTGAATTTTTCGTATGGCCCTTTGCAGATAAAAGTGTCAATTGGAATGGAGATTTAATTCCTTTAAGTAACAACGTACTCCATTTGGCACGAACAATCCATGAAAAATCGTATCTTTAAATATTGTAGGTACTTTGACATACGCAGAAAAAAGCTTGTAAAAATCTTGCTTCTTGAGAGTTTTACTGAGGCATTCACTGTTCTGTTACAGAAAGATGTTTTTAGCGACTTTTAACAATTCGCTTTACGTTGAATATCGCAGAATTCGCTTTCACCTCACTCGTTCCATTTATTACAAATGTTTATCGATTTCTATTTACCCTTGAAGGAGAGGCTGGTTGACACCTATGAGAAGTTGGTCCGCGAATTAAAATACGATGAACATGGAAGGTTTTTCCACAAGTCTATGTTCGGGTTACCGTCGATGAAATGGAAGGTATCCGACTACCTTAGGAGAAGATTTTTTGAAATTATTTTAAATGTAACTTTTTTTCTTCATCATATTAAAAATTAGGCTAAAAAGATGGAACAACATTAAAAAAATTTATTTTGTATCATTTTTTACCTATTTTAGGTATGAAAAACATGTGAAATATAGCAATAACTAACTACCGCAAAATATGATAATTCAAAATTAAATTAATATATTTTCAATTTGTATGGTTTATAATAAAGATCAAAGTCTCTTTAAGGAATTGGTTCTTTCTCGTAGTTGTGTGTAAACCTGTTCCATAAAAGTTAGTTGGGTTTGAAACAGAAACAAGTACAAAATCTTCGAAAATTTGGATGCAGTCACAATTTATACCAATAACAACAAAAAGGTAATTGATTGATTAACACAGGAGTGGACCAATCCCTTTATCTACTTCATTAAAGTATTCTAACAAATTTTAATCGCATTTGAAGCATAATTTTTTGAGTTACAGTATTTTGCGTAAAAACAAAATGCTGAAAAAGTGATTTTGAGATACAGCTAAATATATACTTCAAAATGGAAACACACCTACCACATAAAAGTGGAACTTCAAAATGACCCTGTTTTGTATAATTCACCATCTGTATCACCTAAATAGTTTGTCTTTTTTTCTCTTATAGCTCGCAAAATGTTTCTACGCTTCTTCGCAATAGGTGTTGCATGCCGCTTGGAATCATGGATTCTAACGCGATCCAAACAATGATAACCCTTTGTGGTGAAATAACCAGGATTTGAAATGTTCAGCTTGGATAAAATGCTCTTACAGCCTTTATAACCATCATTGTATTGTATGACGGCATCATGGTTCACTAATTTAAGAGTTTTCAGGCTGACGAATACCTCCTTGGGAACTCTCTGCCAAATCACCCCATTGAAGGTTTCATTAGCGTTCTGAGCTTTGCCATGCAAACACTTTAATAAAAGTTCCCTGTGGCAAAGTTCTAAATATACTGGTTTCATAATATTTAATATATTAGTGGGCAAACCAGCATGCTTCACCTTTTCGGGCTCTCTCCCTTCGCTGATGGCTCGTTGGTAAAAACACCAACTATTATCACCAACGGGAGAAAGGCACTTCCGTTTACAAACTTATCGACTTGATCTTATTAAACTACCTGTAACTTAAGTTCTAAGCAAGATAGAAACAAAATTTAAACAGATTTGGAAAGATGAGAAATCAGTGTTTTATTTTATATGAAAATTGGAAAATCGTTAATGTGGGTACAGCTGCAGTCTACTTTTGTAGCGGTGGCAACGGCCTTGGCGATTTTTTTGGTGCACTTCTAATAGCGAGTTACAATAGGTTATGGCAGCCCATCTATATTTACGGTTATTGCGGTTTTCATGGCAACCTCGGCAAACGGTAGCTTTCAATTTTCATTTTGAATATTCTAGAAAGTTCTATCAAAATCCGTTAAAGTCGTTTTATTTCATTAGTTCGCTTGAAAATTTTTCTTCGATTCCATTGGTTATTTTAGTTTTAAAATATCTTTAGATTGCATTGGTCCTTTAAAATTTCTTTTCTATGATTTCATTGGTTCAATTTAATGGTTTTTTTGCCAGTTGTGGAATTTTCTTTTATTATAATATTTTTCACGGTACAGTTCTGACGTATCAGGTTGTATTACTTTTCTTGTATTCCGTTAAAACCCTAATTACTTGCTTTTGTAAAAAAAAAAAATCAGTTTAAGCTTATTACTTTTTGTGAAAGTTTAAAAAAAAGTACATTTTTCAAAACGTTCTGAAATGCGTTTTGAAGCTTTCATTTTTCGTTGTAAAAAGAAAAATACATGTGAAAGAAAAAGATTTTTGAAATAATTCTTTCCTTGGTGACTTTAGAAGTGCGCCCCAAAAAAAAAATCGCCAAAGCTGTTGCCATCGCTATAAACGTAGATTGCAGCTGTACGCCCCCATTTGGAGAATTGGACGATGCCACAGAACCTACACGTAAATTTTCATGTTGTAATTATAAAAATTTTATTGACAATAAAGTTGAGAAAGTGTTTTCTTATGCTCTGCCGATTGAACAATACTCCATATGCCACAGGCCGCGGAGACCCAGTTTGAAGAGTAACGGATTAGTCAGTGGAGGGTTACGAGCTCGAAACTCGGTCCAAAGTCCGCAGTGTATACGGATGTCTACGTATTAAGACTGTCGTGGCCTCAAATGTCCTCAGGTTGGCGTGGTGTGGAAGTTTGGAGAGGTGCGATGTCAGCTCGAGTGTTGACCTCGTCATTGGACAGTGGTTCAATATGACGAGGCATTGTCCTCGGATAGTTTTCTTCTTAACTGATCCCGGACCATAGCCAAAAGCCCGATGTGTTGAAATATGCTTTATGTGCACAAATGTGGTTGCATTCCGATTTGTAACGGAACAAGAACCCGAGCTGATTCTTAACGGAATAGGAGCACGAACGTCTTGTTCGTGCACATGAGAACAAAGTCAAATGTGAAAAAGGTGAGGCTCGTAAAATAGCACGCAAATGGTACTATAGGTGCTGATCGCTAAGTTGAAAATAATTCTACGAGAATTTTATATTTTAAGTATACTTACATTAGGAAACATCCCTAATTTTATATTTTGAAATCAGACAAATAAGCAGAACAACATTCGTATTGTTTGCAAGATTTTTTTTCTTCTTTCTTCGTGTTGCCAGGTTTTGAAGTTCAGCTTTTAAAAAAGAAAGATTATATTCAACATTCCTAGATGCTACATACGTTGAACCCAGCATACACAGATCCTTCCAAGATACATAGATGCTACAGTACTAGTGATATAAAAAATGGGATACCAACATAGTCGTCAACGCTACGAGAGTTTGGTAGTAAATAGTAGATGGTACTATAAAATCCACCAGAAACGTAAATTCACCTACCTACTTAGAATAGAATCCTTTGAAAATATTGTATCGTTCCTTTCATTACAATATAATTGTCGTTTCAGCACAAAACATTGCCACAAAGAAGACATCTACGGTCAATTGGCACTTCCGTCGATAAAATACTCAGACTATAGAAAAATTGAAGAATTAAATCCATCAAAAAAAGACTAACATAAATTAGGTGAATGACATGGACCAAGCTATTCGTGACGGTCCGTGATCAGCCAAGAAGAAAAAGATCCGAGGACAACGCCTCGTCACTTTTAACCACGGTTGGATGATGAGGACAACACATGAGTTTTAACCTCACTCTCTGTCCAATCTTTCACGTCCCTATAACGTGAGGACATTTGCGCCTACGACATATTTAACGAGTTATGTTGGTAACTGAATTAGCGTTGCACTGGAGATAGCAAATGGGCTATTGCCGGCAATCCAAGATTTATCCCAAAGGGTAACGGTAACGTGGAAAACACTTCATTTTGAACCACGATCAGCTGATGAACCAAGGTCACCGCACTTCCTTCACGCCACTCTACACGTGGTAACGTGTAACGGTAACGTATATCCGAGGAAAACACTTCATTTTGAACCACGATCAGCTGATGAACCAAGGTCACCGCACTTCCTTCACGCCACTCCACACGTGGTAACGTGTAACGGTAACGTATATCCGAGGAAAACACTTCAATTTGAACCAAGATCAGCTGATGAACCAAGGTCACCGCACTTCCTTCACGCCACTCCACACGTGGTAACGTGTAACGGTAACGTATATCCGAGGAAAACACTTCATTTTGAACCACGATCAGCTGATGAACCAAAGTCACCGCACTTCCTTCACGCCACTCCACACGTGGTAACGTGTAACGGTAACGTATATCCGAGGAAAACACTTCATTTTGAACCACGATCAGCTGATGAACCAAGGTCACCGCACTTCCTTCACGCCACTCCACACGTGGTAACGTGTAACGGTAACGTATATCCGAGGAAAACACTTCATTTTGAACCACGATCAGCTGATGAACCAAGGTCACCGCACTTCCTTCACGCCACTCCACACGTGGTAACGTGTAACGGTAACGTATATCCGAGGAAAACACTTCAATTTGAACCAAGATCAGCTGATGAACCAAGGTCACCGCACTTCCTTCACGCCACTCCACACGTGGTAACGTGTAACGGTAACGTATATCCGAGGAAAACACTTCATTTTGAACCACGATCAGCTGATGAACCAAAGTCACCGCACTTCCTTCACGCCACTCCACACGTGGTAACGTGTAACGGTAACGTATATCCGAGGAAAACACTTCATTTTGAACCACGATCAGCTGATGAACCAAGGTCACCGCACTTCCTTCACGCCACTCCACACGTGGTAACGTGTAACGGTAACGTATATCCGAGGAAAACACTTCATTTTGAACCACGATCAGCTGATGAACCAAGGTCACCGCACTTCCTTCACGCCACTCCACACGTGGTAACGTGTAACGGTAACGTATATCCGAGGAAAACACTTCATTTTGAACCACGATCAGCTGATGAACCAAGGTCACCGCACTTCCTTCACGCCACTCCACACGTGGTAACGTGTAACGGTAACGTATATCCGAGGAAAACACTTCATTTTGAACCACGATCAGCTGATGAACCAAAGTCACCGCACTTCCTTCACGCCACTCCACACGTGGTAACGTGTAACGGTAACGTATATCCGAGGAAAACACTTCATTTTGAACCACGATCAGCTGATGAACCAAGGTCACCGCACTTCCTTCACGCCACTCCACACGTGGTAACGTGTAACGGTAACGTATATCCGAGGAAAACACTTCATTTTGAACCACGATCAGCTGATGAACCAAGGTCACCGCACTTCCTTCACGCCACTCCACACGTGGTAACGTGTAACGGTAACGTATATCCGAGGAAAACACTTCATTTTGAACCACGATCAGCTGATGAACCAAGGTCACCGCACTTCCTTCACGCCACTCCACACGTGGTAACGTGTAACGGTAACGTATATCCGAGGAAAACACTTCATTTTGAACCACGATCAGCTGATGAACCAAGGTCACCGCACTTCCTTCACGCCACTCCACACGTGGTAACGTGTAACGGTAACGTATATCCGAGGAAAACACTTCATTTTGAACCACGATCAGCTGATGAACCAAGGTCACCGCACTTCCTTCACGCCACTCCACACGTGGTAACGTGTAACGGTAACGTATATCCGAGGAAAACACTTCAATTTGAACCAAGATCAGCTGATGAACCAAGGTCACCGCACTTCCTTCACGCCACTCCACACGTGGTAACGTGTAACGGTAACGTATATCCGAGGAAAACACTTCATTTTGAACCACGATCAGCTGATGAACCAAAGTCACCGCACTTCCTTCACGCCACTCCACACGTGGTAACGTGTAACGGTAACGTATATCCGAGGAAAACACTTCATTTTGAACCACGATCAGCTGATGAACCAAGGTCACCGCACTTCCTTCACGCCACTCCACACGTGGTAACGTGTAACGGTAACGTATATCCGAGGAAAACACTTCATTTTGAACCACGATCAGCTGATGAACCAAGGTCACCGCACTTCCTTCACGCCACTCCACACGTGGTAACGTGTAACGGTAACGTATATCCGAGGAAAACACTTCATTTTGAACCACGATCAGCTGATGAACCAAGGTCACCGCACTTCCTTCACGCCACTCCACACGTGGTAACGTGTAACGGTAACGTATATCCGAGGAAAACACTTCATTTTGAACCACGATCAGCTGATGAACCAAAGTCACCGCACTTCCTTCACGCCACTCCACACGTGGTAACGTGTAACGGTAACGTATATCGGAGGAAAACACTTCATTTTGAACCACGATCAGCTGATGAACCAAGGTCACCGCACTTCCTTCACGCCACTCCACACGTGGTAACGTGTAACGGTAACGTATATCCGAGGAAAACACTTCATTTTGAACCACGATCAGCTGATGAACCAAAGTCACCGCACTTCCTTCACGCCACTCCACACGTGGTAACGTGTAACGGTAACGTATATCCGAGGAAAACACTTCATTTTGAACCACGATCAGCTGATGAACCAAGGTCACCGCACTTCCTTCACGCCACTCCACACGTGGTAACGTGTAACGGTAACGTATATCCGAGGAAAACACTTCATTTTGAACCACGATCAGCTGATGAACCAAAGTCACCGCACTTCCTTCACGCCACTCCACACGTGGTAACGTGTAACGGTAACGTATATCCGAGGAAAACACTTCATTTTGAACCACGATCAGCTGATGAACCAAAGTCACCGCACTTCCTTCACGCCACTACACACGTGGTAACGTGTAACGGTAACGTATATCCGAGGAAAACACTTCATTTTGAACCACGATCAGCTGATGAACCAAGGTCACCGCACTTCCTCCACACCACTCTAAACGTCCTCCACTCCATACTTCCTCCACGCCAACGTGCGGACTATGCCATAACAAAGACAACATGCACTAACCCCCACATATACGACGGTATTCGGTTGGAGGGACTCGATCTCGCAATCCTCCGGTTTCGAATCCTCTACTCCCCCAACCGTTTTCATTCGCAAACTTACAGGACATCCAAAGGGTGCAAATTGCACAATCAAATTCCCTCCCGACCTGCAGACGACAGAAAAGAGCCATCGACCATCCGACACCTTCCACTTTTTATCAGAGACACCCCACTGGCAATCAGAGTGGATTCCAATCCTTCCTGGACGGCCACTTTTTCACCACCACCGAATTCCTCTCTTTCAATTTCGGTCCGTAATGAATCAAGGAGACCAATGAGTCTCGAACCCCTTTCCCCCCAACACAATGTCCCAATCTTCCACACCGAGACGCTCTGCATCTATCAACCGATGCGCCACCAAAGGGTGGTGGAGGCTGGAATGGGAAAAAAGGAGGTGGAATGGAATCCGCTGAATATTCCGGTGGTTCGTTCGGTTCGATCATTCTGGCAGTGAATTGGATTGGATCGTCTTGCATACGCAAATGAAGCATTGGGGCCGTTGAGATTTTTATCTCAGATATGAACCTTCTGAGAGGTTCACACGCATTTATCCGTTAACTGTAACATTTTCCTGTTTTTCCAACGAGTTTTCATTTTAGAATCTATGATTCGCCAAGCTTTTAACGATGTGCACTCGTTAGAAATATTCATTAACCCTCCTGGTGGGTGTTTTGACGAGGTGTCATGTCTCCAGCAAAACTGACCAGATCTTGAAAGGCAAGATATCGCATCAGGATGACTAATATCTCGTTAGTGTAAAAACTGACCAGAACTTGAAGGGCAGGATATCGCATCAGGACGACGCGATATCTCGTAACTAGTAAAAATTGACCAGATCTTGATCTCATCATCAAAAAACGTCATTATGAAGATGAGATCTATCTTGTCATTAGCACAGTGGGTCAAACATTGATGGACGAGATATCTCAACGAAATCACTCTAGAGTCAATTAGTTCTTAATATTATATTTTCTTTATACAATCCATTTACGGTTCAATTACAAATAAAATATTCTGTCTAGTGGGTATGACACTCTCAGGACACCCCAGAGAGGAACCTTCCCTCCCCACACAAAAAAAAAGACCGCGTGTATTACGGTTCTGAAATAACTCATGCCAGAAAGGCATTAACTCTGTCGGAAAGTCGACTTGTTAACCCCACTTCTTGCATCTGGTTGTCTCACACATCATCTTCTGACGTTTCCGAGATCCAAAGAGGGTGCTGCACAGATGTGAATTCATCCCCTTTAAAGTTGCAAGTGTGATTGAAGAAAACATCAGAATCAACATTCCAAGAGGGAGGCTGAATCCCCCGAAAAACGCAAAGAGAGACGAGGGACGGAAGCCACTGAGGAAAGTGGTGGACGATAGAGCTGTCGAGACAGCTATACGGTGAGGTTAAACACCGGTAAAAAAACTAACTGCGAAGAGGAACTTATGACCATTCGTTCAGTGATTTTTCAGTGTAAATAATTTTGTAGAAGTTACATTTGTAAATTTGAAACATTTTAAGTACAATAAAAAAACTTATAAAGGTACGCAGCTTAGTCCAACTCCATTGTATTGCTTGTGGTGCTCAAAACGCCACACTATCAAGGAATTTTCAATGTACAGCAAAAAACCAGTTTCAGATTTACTGGAACTGCGAAGGATCACATTTCTGTTGTGGACCGCCAAGGACTTTGGGTTTTCCAACAGCGCTAGCAGCCTGCGAGCTGCAAGATTTATTACTGCAACTACCCTCGGTGGATTCATCTCATCTGTGTAAACAAAATTGTGTGTGCATTTACTTGCCGTAGGTAGGTTTGTTGAATTTACACCGTCGACAATCATATATAAATATGATACAGGAATATCTGCAGAGTGTTACACGACTCTTGCTAATCCACGACTCTTCCAACTCGACAATCAGATATAAATATGGAACTGGAATATCTGCAGAGTGTAACACGACTCTTCCAACTAGACAATCAGATATAAATATGGTACAGGAATATCTGCAGAGTGTTACACGACTCTTGCTAATCCACGACTCTTCCAACTCAACAATCAGATATAAATATGGTACAGGGATATCTGCAGAGTGTTACACGACTCTTGCTAATCCACGACTCTTCCAACTCAACAATCAGATGGTACAGGGATATCTGCAGAGTGTTACACGACTCTTGCTAATCCACGACTCTTCCAACTCAACAATCAGATATAAATATGGTACAGGGATATCTGCAGAGTGTTACACGACTCTTGCTAACTCACGACTCTTCTAACTCAACAGTCAGATATAAATATGGTACAGGAATATCTGCAGAGTGTTAAAGACACCACAATTCTAAACAAGTGTCACCATACAATCATTACCTTTAATCCCCTCACCCGAAGTAAAACAACAGATGTAGCAGGTACCCCCATGCACCTGAGCTCTCAGCAGGATTACCACCACAGAACTAATTTCATTTGGATACCGAGTCTCGGCGAAAACGCGTGCAACGGCAATCCTCGCTCGGGGGATCAAAGTGTCACCGTGTCGCATTTATTCGGGCACGTCTCGTTCTGGCATGCCCGAGCGGACCTCTGATTGCCCCCTCGGGCGGTCTCACTCATTTGTCCCTCCGCATTACGACGCATCGTCGGTAATTGAATCCAATGACCAAGTGGCTCAAGACTTGTGGTGGGTTGTCCTTGTTGGTTTGTTGATGAGGGGAAGGGGTAATCTTTCGCCGCGCATAATTCACGCCCGGGTGGGCCCTATGTCGAAGAGTTGGTTCTGTGTTGGTGCTCGTCCACTGTAAGTGACACCTTTCAGATAATGCTTGATGCTGAAACGGAGGTGCAATGCTTGGGTGGTGATGAATTCCGCAGATTGGTGCAAGGAGGAGTGATTCGACAGGTTCTGAAGTCGGCCCTCCTTCTGACTCGGTCAGACTTTATTCCAGATTTAATCATTCCTTATATTATTCAAGGGTCGCGGTAGCCCGTTTGCAAGAGAAGCGGATGAGCAATCGGATGATTGTGAGTTCGAGATTACGTGCAAACAAATACCGTCGTGTAATGGGGAGCTGGTTGTTCAAATCTAACACTTGGAACTAATTCTACCAAATCTAGGGTAGCAGAAAGTGCTTAAAACTGCAACGTACATCGCAGAACAGTCTTTGCAGAAAAATTTCTCCTTAATTTTATCAAAATTTTTGCCGATTTATTTTTAATTATAAGCTACGATGTTCTGTTCTGCGCGCTCCTTGCCACACCTTTTTTTCTTGCTACGGAACAACCCCCCTGCACAGCCCAAATTACCACAATTCTTTATAAATAACACATTTTCTATGTCAGTGACACAATATTTAAATTCAAAAGTGTTCGACAGAATTGCAAATTCTGAAAATATGTTGTACTACGTACTTAAGCCGATAAGTGTGTTTGACGTCTGTTTTTGATTTGACTGCAGTTTTAAATGGTAATGGTAATGGTAATTTCAGTTAACGTCGTACTAGAGCAACACAACGGGCTATTGATGACGGTCCGGAATCAGTCCCTTAAGGGAAAGATTCGAGGACAACACCTCGTAATTTTGAACCACGGTCAGATAACGAAGCAACACCTGAGCTGGCACCCCACTCTCCAAACTTCCACGCCAACCCAACGTGAGGACTTTCGGCCACGACAGATTTAAGGTGCACCAGCCGCCTCTACACCATACGTTTACAAAGATCCATGCCCGGACCCGGATTCGAACCAGGAACCTTCCGATCTAGAGGCTAACACCTTAACCACTATACCGGTTGGTCGGCAGTGCAGTTTTAAAAATTCAGACTAAATGCCTACAGAATAATTTCAGTTGCTTGGAGTTGTGTTGTAGAACACTGAATGTAATTCTGCACCCTGAAGGAAGAAGACATCACCGATATCGTAGCAGACAAGTGAAAAATAACTTAGTGTCAACAAACATTTATTGCAGCACAAAACACCATCTAAGTTCGGTTACAATTTTCCGAATACTCAATCCTCCCGTGCTCCAACAAGGAAATTACAAGTGACGTCACATGAACATCAGAATAGTGCAATTCTTATCAGTTCGTTTTTCTTGGTCTAAGTGTGTTAACACTGTCACACGTTAAATCTTCCATAGCCCATAGCCTTAAGCCGATCAACCGGTATAGTGGTTAAGTTGTTAGCCTCTAGATCGGAAGGTTTCTGGTTCGAATCCAGGTCCGGGCATGGATGTTTGTAAACGTGTGGTGTAGAGGCGGCTGGTGCACCTTAAATCTGTCGTGGCCGAAAGTCCTCACGTTGGGTTGGCGTGGAAGTTTGGAGAGTGGGGTGATAGCTCTGGTGTTGCTTCGTCATCTGACCGTGGTTCAAAATTACGAAGCGTTGTCCTCGGATCTTTCCCTTAGGGGACTGATCCCGGACCGTCGTCAATAGCCCGTTGTGTTGCTCTAGTACGACGTTAACTAAAAATTACCAATTACTATCCATAGCCTTAAATGTCTTCACTTTGGCGTGGTGAAGAAGCTTAGAGAGATGGGGTGACAGCTCAGGTATTTGTCTGGTCATATGAACGTGGTTCTAAATTACGGGTGTCGTCTTAATATCTTTCTCTTGGGAATTGATCCCTGACGGTCACCAATAGCCCGTTGTGTTGATTAATCACCATTACCACTTTCAACGCACAAAATATCTAAATAGCTACAACTATTAGTTGAAAGAATTCTGTCGGTCAATTAGTCTTAAGGTGCTTTGAAGTCAAGCAGGTAGGTAATTTGTTTTGGTAATTTTTAAATAGCGTCGTACTAGAGCAACACAACGGGCTATCAAGCAGATAGGACTGCATAACTAAAGGCTGTTATGGTCTTTGTTTGGGATTTTGAGACCTTCCATGACGAGATTTACCACTTCTGAACGAATGGACTTCCCGAAGAACACATGCCTTTTTTTTAAAGCGATTCCTATGAGAGGTCAGATGACTTTGAGGGAGTTCATTTGTTTAAAGGTGGTTAAACATCCTTCTGGAAAAGACTTCTATACACAGTAATGTATGGGATCATCAAAGGTGATTATTTGTTTTGCCAACTTGACGATCGTTGCTATAGTTTTGAACATTGAACACAAAACGCGGAGCTGAAATCTGCGCCATTGACGCCAATTGTGCAATCCCATTGACTGCGTTAACCATCTTGACGGTTATCTCTACAGGGTATCTCATTATTAGCAAAACTATTAGATCTTGATGGACGAGATATATGGAAATTGAAAGAAAACTGACCAGATCTTGATGGACGTAATATCTGGGCATTAGAAAACTGACCTGATCTTGATGGACGATATATCTCGTCGAAACAACTCTGGAGAGTTAAACCTGTCCCCTAGACCACATCTTGATGGACGAGATGCATAGTCACTAAATGAAAACTGACCAGATCTTGATGGACTAGATATCTGGACATTAGAAAACTGACCTGATCTTGATGAACGATATATCTCGTCGAAACAACTCTGGAGAGTTAAACCTGTCCCCTAGACCACATCTTGATGGACGAGATGCATAGTCACTAAATGAAAACTGACCAGATCTTGATGGACTAGATATCTGGACATTAGAAAACTGACCTGATCTTGATGAACGATATATCTCGTCGAAACAACTCTGGAGAGTTAAACCTGTCCCCTAGACCACATCTTGATGGACGAGATGCATAGTCACTAAATGAAAACTGACCAGATCTTGATGGACTAGATATCTGGACATTAGAAAACTGACCTGATCTTGATGAACGATATATCTCGTCGAAACAACTCTGGAGATTTAAACCTGTCCCCTAGACCACATCTTGATGGACGAGATGCATAGTCACTAAATGAAAACTGACCAGATCTTGATGGACTAGATATCTGGACATTAGAAAACTGACCTGATCTTGATGAACGATATATCTCGTCGAAACAACTCTGGAGAGTTAAACCTGTCCCCTAGACCACATCTTGATGGACGAGATGCATAGTCACTAAATGAAAACTGACCAGATCTTGATGGACTAGATATCTGGACATTAGAAAACTGACCTGATCTTGATGAACGATATATCTCGTCGAAACAACTCTGGAGAGTTAAACCTGTCCCCTAGACCACATCTTGATGGACGAGATGCATAGTCACTAAATGAAAACTGACCAGATCTTGATGGACTAGATATCTGGACATTAGAAAACTGACCTGATCTTGATGAACGATATATCTCGTCGAAACAACTCTGGAGATTTAAACCTGTCCCCTAGACCACATCTTGATGGACGAGATGCATAGTCACTAAATGAAAACTGACCAGATCTTGATGGACTAGATATCTGGACATTAGAAAACTGACCTGATCTTGATGAACGATATATCTCATCGAAATCACACTGGAGCGTTAAACCTGTCCTCTAGACCAGATCTTGATGGACGAGATGCATAGTCACTAAAAGAAAACTGACCAGATCTTGTTGGACGAGATGCATAGTCATTGAAAGAAAACTGACCAGATCTTGTTGGACGAGATGCATAGTCATTGAAAGAAAACTGACCAGATCTTGTTGGACGAGAAGCATAGTCATTGAAAGAAAACTGACCAGATCTTGTTGGACGAGATGCATAGTCATTGAAAGAAAACTGACCAGATCTTGTTGGACGAGATGCATAGTCATTGAAAGAAAACTGACCAGATCTTGTTGGACGAGAAGCATAGTCATTGAAAGAAAACTGACCAGATCTTGTTGGACGAGATGCATAGTCATTGAAAGAAAACTGACCAGATCTTGTTGGACGAGATGCATAGTCATTGAAAGAAAACTGACCAGATCTTGTTGGACGAGAAGCATAGTCATTGAAAGAAAACTGACCAGATCTTGTTGGACGAGATGCATAGTCATTGAAAGAAAACTGACCAGATCTTGTTGGACGAGAAGCATAGTCATTGAAAGAAAACTGACCAGATCTTGTTGGACGAGATGCATAGTCATTGAAAGAAAACTGACCAGATCTTGTTGGACGAGATGCATAGTCATTGAAAGAAAACTGACCAGATCTTGTTGGACGAGAAGCATAGTCATTGAAAGAAAACTGACCAGATCTTGTTGGACGAGATGCATAGTCATTGAAAGAAAACTGACCAGATCTTGTTGGACGAGATGCATAGTCATTGAAAGAAAACTGACCAGATCTTGTTGGACGAGATGCATAGTCATTGAAAGAAAACTGACCAGATCTTGTTGGACGAGAAGCATAGTCATTGAAAGAAAACTGACCAGATCTTGTTGGACGAGAAGCATAGTCATTGAAAGAAAACTGACCAGATCTTGTTGGACGAGAAGCATAGTCATTGAAAGAAAACTGACCAGATCTTGTTGGACGAGATGCATAGTCATTGAAAGAAAACTGACCAGATCTTGTTGGACGAGATGCATAGTCATTGAAAGAAAACTGACCAGATCTTGTTGGACGAGATGCATAGTCATTGAAAGAAAACTGACCAGATCTTGTTGGACGAGAAGCATAGTCATTGAAAGAAAACTGACCAGATCTTGTTGGACGAGATGCATAGTCATTGAAAGAAAACTGACCAGATCTTGTTGGACGAGAAGCATAGTCATTGAAAGAAAACTGACCAGATCTTGTTGGACGAGATGCATAGTCCTTGAAAGAAAACTGACCAGATCTTGTTGGACGAGATGCATAGTCATTGAAAGAAAACTGACCAGATCTTGTTGGACGAGAAGCATAGTCATTGAAAGAAAACTGACCAGATCTTGTTGGACGAGATGCATAGTCATTGAAAGAAAACTGACCAGATCTTGTTGGACGAGAAGCATAGTCATTGAAAGAAAACTGACCAGATCTTGTTGGACGAGATGCATAGTCATTGAAAGAAAACTGACCAGATCTTGTTGGACGAGATGCATAGTCATTGAAAGAAAACTGACCAGATCTTGTTGGACGAGATGCATAGTCATTGAAAGAAAACTGACCAGATCTTGTTGGACGAGAAGCATAGTCATTGAAAGAAAACTGACCAGATCTTGTTGGACGAGAAGCATAGTCATTGAAAGAAAACTGACCAGATCTTGTTGGACGAGAAGCATAGTCATTGAAAGAAAACTGACCAGATCTTGTTGGACGAGATGCATAGTCATTGAAAGAAAACTGACCAGATCTTGTTGGACGAGATGCATAGTCATTGAAAGAAAACTGACCAGATCTTGTTGGACGAGATGCATAGTCATTGAAAGAAAACTGACCAGATCTTGTTGGACGAGAAGCATAGTCATTGAAAGAAAACTGATCATATGTTGATGTGCGAGATGCAGTCATTGAAAGAAAATTGACCAGATCTTGATGGATCTGGACATTGGAAAACTGACCTAGTCTTGATGGACGAGATATCTCATGGAAACCACTCTGGTGCGTTAAACCTGTCCCCTGCTTTAACTAATAAACTCGCTGGAATTAACGTGACTCTAATACCAAATCGCCCGATACCCGAACTGGCACACACTACCCCAAATCAGAAAAACAACACATCACCCGATCTGGATATCTCTCCAACCCCTACCCCCCATTATTGCCAGAGATAAAAGTCGCCTGCAAACTCCTACCAAAAAAGCACGATACCCCATCCCCGAAAACCCGATCCTTCATTAACGGTGCCCGAACACAATACCCTCTAATTTCGACCCCTCTACGAGATTACACCTAATAATTTACCCACACCCTCCTGCGCTACCGTTTGGCAGTAATAGTATCCTGTCACAGGACAGCAGCTCGGGCACGACAAAGGGGTATGCAAATGGGACGATTGCCCTTTTCGGGGATGGGGCACACAAAAAACGTAACCTTCGTGGGATGGGGTAATTCGGGTCATCACCAGATGTAAGCGGGCTTCGCTGGAAATTGCCCCCCTTCTGTTGTCGGGGTTCGTCCCTCATTAGGATGTGTTTGGAGGGAGGGGTTGGATCTGGGGGTCCTGTAAGTGGATTCGGAAATGTGATAGCCTTGGGACCAAATGCTTTGCAGCTTGTGTGATTTCTGGGTGTTTAATATTCATGGAGCGAATTAGTGATATTCGAGAAAGGTTTTGTTTTACCAGATTGCAAAAGCGACACTTTTATCTTCATAATGACACTTTTATCTTTAATACAACTAACATAGTTCTAATACTATCACCATCCTGAACAACAGCTTCATATCAAGAAAATAATGAATGTACGAGTCTCCCGACGGGTAATTACGAACACAGATAGGTTATAAGAACAGTTGTTCATGTTGTAACTGTTGTCTTCTGGCTGCAACTGTTCTAGTGGACGAGCATCGGTGTATGGCAGTGCATGTGTTCTGATACGATCAAGAACATGAAATATTGGGTGCTGCACACACACAAATAAGGACAGATTCCTAGTACACTTCAGAGGAGTCAGACATGTTTTGCACAAGACGGTGCGCCGTGTATATCTGAAACTTTATATTATAGTGTAAATAAATTTAAATATCCAATTTAGGTATGCAGTGTCCTTGTGTTCTTGGCCACTACTACACACACTGTCTATCGAATTAGATCATTTGATCATTCTGACAATGGACATCGCCAAAGCTGTGCAAAATGCACGTCGACATCTGTTTTAGAAATGGAAACTACAACATTTGTAGGTATGTAGGTAGAATTTAATTAACGTTGCACTGGGAAAACGTCAAGGACACCACCAATACAGCGGGCTTTTAGCGATGATCCTGGATCGATCCCGAAGGGAAAGATGCAGAGACAACACCTCGTCATTTGAACCAGGGTTTGCAACAAGAGACAACAAAGATAACGAGGTCGACGCCACTCTTCAAACTTCCACACTACGCTATCATGAAGACATTTGAGGCCACCACAGATTTAATATGCAACAAGCCCCATATAAACGACGGTGTATGGTTGGACCCAGTTTCAAACTCGTAACATCCGGTTGCTAATCCCTCGCTATTCCAAGCTTCCAGATAACAGAAGATCAAGATCTCGTCGAAGTCACTTGGAGGGTTATGGAAATCACCATTGTGATATTTTCAACAAGTTTTGCTGAGGGGGTTGCCCACTGAAGTATTAACCCTTCTTTGCATAGTGGTGGAAATTTCCATCATAACATTGAATGCCCAAAAATTATATAAAAGAACAAGTTCACTTTAAGTTGATCCTGTCTGGATACCTTTTTAATGTCCATTGCATAAAAAAAACATAGCTGTCAAAAATAAGCAAGTGTCACTATCAGTAAAACGAGCTTGAAGTTGTCATTCCGCTGTTTGTTGTAGTTGCAATAAACGTATGATTTCGTTTTTAATTTTGGTTTATTATATTTGAGTTTCTATTGCTAAAAAAGTGAAAATGAGTGGAAGAAAGGTTTGTAACATGTGTTTCTGTTATTTTTAGAGCAATTTCTGAAAAAGTTTGCATTTAATTTAAAAAATACCACATGATACCATCCTATTGTTTTTTGCTAAATTTATACTATAAATATATATTAAGATTTTTTTAACCATTTTTCCTTTAATTTTGAACATGAATTATATCACCTTGATTTATTTCACCAATAAAGAAAAAATCATGCAAAGAAGGGTAAATAATGATGCGACGGAACACACAGATAAAATGCTCGGTTCAATAGGTGCTTCGCAACGGGATTCTGTTTCTAGAAGGGCATACAAAAATCCTTGATGTACAAGAGGGATGTCATTTTTTAAATGAATGCATTCTGAGACTGCTTATTTTAACGATGTCGAGAAATACATTGTCGTATTATAATTTTTATTCTACAAAAAAACAACACTGTAAAAATTTTTATGATTTGTTATTTAGTCTTCAATGAACTCGAATGGAATGATAAATACTATACATTTTGAATGCTGAACAAAATCGTTTGCTACTGAGTTACCCGTTCGTGTGTTTTTCTACGAGATTACTTCGTTTGTACATATTTTCATTGTGATCCAATTCTAGAACTAGTAGAACATTCGATTTATAATATTAAATATAGAACATTCCATAAAAATTATTCCATGTAGAATGTTACATGTAAAATACCTATGATTGATGAAATATACGGACAGTTACCAAAAATTATTACAAATTTGATTTCTTTTAATCTTAAATCTAATAGTTATTCATTTATCTGCATAATAAAAAATGTATCGTGTCAGTATAGAAATTTTTGTTTTAGCAGACAATGT
Organism: Metellina segmentata; assembly: GCA_947359465.1. Classification (NCBI taxonomy): domain Eukaryota; kingdom Metazoa; phylum Arthropoda; class Arachnida; order Araneae; family Tetragnathidae; genus Metellina; species Metellina segmentata. Next base: position 13,437,004 of record OX375874.1, on the reverse strand, counting down.
ATCTTTCAAAGGTCCTCCTTTCAAAGTGCTTTGACGCCCGCGCTCTTTCACCGATGACGTCACATGCCAGACAGCTGAGTTGAGATGCACCCCATCGTACACTAAATATCCCTCGCAGCATCGTTTTCACCTTTTAAAAGACATACCCTGTAATTTAGGGGACACAAGAGGGTGTTTATGGAGAACAATATGAAAGCGATCGCATTATGCTCGGTTTTTTAGAGCGTAGATAAACGCTCGGCAGTTGCTTAGTCATCTTTTCCTGTTCAATGGAAGCGGCTCTGGAAGTACGTCATCCTTTCAGATAAAATTAGGGTGACAGATAAAATCAGTCGTTCTCATCCTTTATGCTAGGATGAACAGTACTTAAATTTTCGTACGCAGCACTGTGATGGCAGGTAGTTGAATAAACGTCTTACTGGAGTACCACACGGGCTATTGGCGAAGGTTCGAGATAAATCCCTCAGAGGAAATACACTACATTGATAAAACTTCAAAGACGGAATAGAAACAAAACGTAGTAATTATTGGCATTCATTAGAAGAGTGTCTGTCCGTGATGCATGCATGTATACTTGTAGACAGGCTACCGACATAATTTTGAAACACAGCGATAGACATACGTCTCTATTCGTTAGAAAACGCCGCCGCTAGCTGTAGCAGGGCTCCTAACAGGGGGTTTAAAGGTCTAAAAAGGTGACAAAAGTGACTAATTTAACCAAAAAGGTGACAAAAAGTGACTAATCAAGCAGAAAAAGGTGACAAAAAGGGACTAATCGAGCAACAACAAAAAAAGTGACAAATAACAATAATGCTAACTATATTCAAGTATAAAGATAGAAAATAAAAAGATCCTCCCCTAGCCTTTCTTTTTCTTTCTTTGGAAGGATTTTTTCATTTTCTTCATTTAAAAAGTACATCCTTTTAAATATATTAACATAAAAACAAAAAAATCGTAATGATGATTTTTTAATTTGTTCATTTTTGACACTGCTTCAAGAATTTCTTCCTTTTCTTTGAAAGATTGTCTCATTTTTTTTTGTTGTTGAAAAAGTCTGAAATTATTTTTGTCTTTTTCTTCTCAATAGAAGAATGTGCATTTTTTAAAGTCTGTCTTTGCTGACCAGCATCATCTGAGACTTTTGCCGCTCCTTCAATCATTGCCTGAGCAAGTGCTGCTTCCTTAAAAACTTTATTTTTCATCGCCTTCTTGAGCCCATCATTGGCTTCCTTTAATAATTTTGAAGCACAGTCCAATATCTCATTCTCTTCCTTACGCAAGCATTTTAAGTTTTCGTTCGTCTTCTTCTATCACCTTTCTGTTCTTTGCCAGCTGTTTTAAATTTTTTTTCTCTGCTCCCAGTCTATCTTTTTCTTTCCTGTCCTTCTCTAATTTTTCTTGTGCCTCATGTTTTATATCTTACTAGGAGGGTCCGCCCCCTGCTCGCTTACTCTCGTCAACCCCCGGGGATTGCTACGCAATCCCATTACTTATGTTGGTTGCTTCGCAAACCAACATTACATTCGCAGAGTGCATCTCCTGGACAGCGAAACTATCTGAATAATTCGTAAAATCCTGATTTGACTTTCTGGTCCATGACGTCACAGCGAGGGCTTAGCCCTCTGCTCACAGACCCCCCAGAGATTGCCACGTAATCTCGTTTGGGTTGCGAAGCAAACCAATACTTTTGCAAGTGATTTCACTCTTTTTTACTTTAACACTTAATGCACACTAAACTAATAGCCGCATCAGTAAAAAACCTTCTGCATCTTGTTCCCTGTACAATTTTAATCAATCTGTGTTAATCTCCTAACTTTACGTTCTGTACTTCGTACTTTCTCCGTAAACCTTCTGAGAAAAAAGTGAGCCCTTTTCCTCGCCAAATAAAAAGAAATAATTTTTATGGCAATTGTTGCTATGATAAATTTAATATCTGGCAAACCCGATAATCAAAAATACAACCCACAACTGTGTGCGGAACCTGCTATGCGAACTAAAAAATACGAAATTTGTGTGACCAACTTTTGATTGCATCGAATTTATTTATGAACCAATTTTTGAAATAATTGTACCAAAAGAAAGAGTGTAATGTAATGCATTCAGTGATGTTCTCAAATTTAAAACTCAAATTTTCAACAACAAATTTTCATGACAAACAAATTTTCAACTTTGTATCATGTTTGGCTTCTTTATTGGGATGTAGTCAAGGAAATACTTTCGCTCTGCAATTCAATGTTTAAGCAGCCTTTCAGCAGCTGGCTTTAGGTTTAGCCACCTGCTTGAACAATGGCTTGATGAAGTGGTGAGTGGGAAGTTTTGTCTTCTTAAATTTTTTTGTATGTTGACCAACGCTTAGGCCATTGATTAAAAAATCTGTGAATACCAAAAACTAGTTCAGACACATCTTCCCCTAACTCTTTTAGACCTTTAAGAAAAGCATTATGTATTGTGTGAATATTACATGTCTCAATGTTAATTAGTTCTTTTTTTTTTCAGGAAAGAAAGTAATGTCATTAATCTTTTTAAAAACTGACTTTCACTAAAAAAAAACCTCAAGAATTTGTAATAATCAACTTTGATGATAACAGAGAATGATTTTCAATTCGTTCGCAACGCTCCTTCAATATTTAACCCTCTAGATACAGAGACGGCCGAAATTTTTGCAATCTCTGGTTACGGAGGGGTTTGGAATCTTTCAGATCTCAAGCTCCTGAAGAAACGGCTGAAGTCCATTAAGATTTCCATGCCCTCATTTCTGTGCCACAAAGAGAGCAGATCGTGAATAGCCTCTGTTCCGTAGACAGGAATGTCAGGGTTCTCGATGGGGAGCTTCGAGCACTTAGAATGTGTAAGAGGTTGATGATCTATCCCCTTAAAAACTTTGCCGAAGACACCTTCGAGTGTAAATTATCATACATATTGAAGATTCCACCATCATTTCAGTGTTTACCCTGACGTATAGACATAATCAGACGTATAGACATAATCTTCTAAACATAATCAGACCCACAATAGAAACTGCAACATGTGATGCAAAGGTACTAAACGTATTACCTCTCCTCCTGGGTTAACGTTGGGTTAATATCAGTTTGATCCGTCCAGTCTCTTGGCCTCACCATTCTCGTCTTATTCCTGAATCCGAAAATAAAACAGGTCTGCTGAGACCGCCCACAGATCTGTGTATGGAGGATGTTATCCCCCCTTTAAGTGACCACTGGCATCGATCACCATTTACGAGCTGTCAGCGTCTGACCTCCTAGAGGGTTACTCCTATTGTTCGACCCTGTCGACCTGTGATATCTATCTTGCGCCAAATGATGCGCCACACAATACTATGAAAAGAAAACTTTAGTCGTAAATGCCACTCAAGTTAGGTAATTAGGTAAGAGGGGTCGGACATGCAGATGGCCCTGCTTCCCTTAAACTTCGCCGATTCGTTTTACTGATAGTATTTTCCTGTGGGGGAAATTTTCAGAACCTGCAGCTAATACACCGTGGGTAATGTGAAGTATCCTTTTACAATTGAAATGGTACGCTTTTGAATCCATTCTTGCAGTGGAATGTAGAGCATTTCTAAATTGAATTCGTACAAACCCTGTTTTTTTAGAGAAATTTTTTTTACTGTGCATCAAACATTTTTTTCTTCTCTAAATAAAATTTAAGAACTTAAAACCCCTGAAAAGGTGACAAAAGGTGACAAATTGTCAAAAAGGTGGCAAAAAGTGACAAAAAATAAAAAGGTGACAAAAAGTGACAAAAGTTGACGTGTTAGGAGCCCTGCTGTAGCTTTGTAGGCCTTGATACCCAACTTCGTATTCTGTGCTTTAATTCCCCATAGGCGTTAGAGGGTATTCAGATTAGGGCTGTGTGCTGGCCAGTCCAAAAACAATATCGCAGGGTCAGGTGCTCGTCGAATGTGTCGTGGCCTCCAATGTCCTCCCGTTGGCATGGTATGGAGAGTGGGGTGCCCTAGCTCTGGAGTTGATCTCGCCATCTGGCCATGGTTCAAAATGTCGAGGCTTTGTCCTCAGTTTTTCCCTGTAGGATTGATCCCGGCGGCTGGTGCACCTTAAATCTGTCGTGGCTGAAAGTCCTCACGTTGGGTTGGTGTGGAAGTTTGGAGAGTGGGATGCCAGTTCAGGTGTTGATTCGCCATCTAGTCGTGGTTCAAAATTACGTGGTGTTGTCCTCGATTCTTTCCCTTAGGGATTTATCCCGGACCACAAATAACTTCACGTTGGTGTGGCGAGGTTGGTTGGAAAGTGGGATGCCAGGCAGTTATTGACCTCGTCAACCGGCCGTGGTTGAAAGTTACGTGGTATTGTCCTCGCATGTTTCCCTTCGTCTTCTCCCGGACAAATATCCCTTGGTGTTGCTCCAGTACTACGTTAATTCACCTCCCTTCTACCATTTTTGTGCCCCCAAATTGTCAGCGAACTTCATTTCCCAATCGAATTAAAACACAAATCGAGAGCAGAAAACCTACAAATCTGTTATCGCATCGAAAAGAGAAAGCCCAATGCTAATTTTCACTCAAACATTTTAAACACTCCTTTCGTATTCGTGGCATCACCTTCGAAGATCAGAGATTCTCATCCCGCAAAGCATCGCGAAAAAACGTTACACCGCGAGACTATGTTTGCCGAAGCAGCTCTGCCGTTAAGCACAGCCGTTTAACGAATTCTGATTCGCTAATGCGGAGACCGTCTTGGAAGAATAGAACGGCCCTAAATGCATGCTAATTGGCACGGGAGAGCTCGCTTTAATTTATCATTAGGGGGAGATTTTGCTTTGTTGAAAGTGAAGGGAGAAAAAACTCGAATCGGGCCCCGATGTGTTGGTTTGTACTCGACGGAGAAGCTCGGATAGGAAATGAAAGAGGTTCGCCGGTTGGAATTTAAAGTGGCTTTGAGGAGAGGAAAGCTCTGGTAATGGATTGGATGGAATAGGGTCACGGAATTGGGTGGGTGGGAATATGATTGGACGGTAGGTAGGTAGTTGGATTTACGTCGCAATGGAGCAACATATTACTTGGATACATATTACATTATTATATACATATATTACATTATACATATACATATTACATTATTATATTGGAGCAACATAACAACAACTATTTGAGACGGTTCGGTATCCATTCTGAAAATTCATGGTAATTTTAGTTAATGTCGAACTAGAGCGACACAACGGGCTATTGACGATGGTCCGGGTTCAGTCCCTTAAGGGAAAGAAGATCCGAGGACAAAACCTCGTAATTTTGAACCACGGTCAGATGACAAAGCAACACCTGAGCTAGCACCCCACTCTCCAAACTTTCATACCACCCAATGTGAAGACATTTAAGGCCACGACAGATTTTGCGCACACCAGCCCCCTTTGTACAAGACCTTCTTGAGTTCAACTGGATCTCGCAACCCTTCGGTTGCTAGTACGTTACTCTTTCAAATGGGATACCAGTACCTAAGGAAAGGTCCTTGGACTGCACTCTGCATTTTGAACCAAGGTCAGATGAGCACAACTCATCTGACATCCCACTCTCCGAACTTCGATCGGATCTTTCCTTTAAGGGATTGATCCCGGACCGTCGTCAATAGCCCGTTGTGTTGCTCTAGTACGACGTTAAGTAATGATTATCAATTACCATTGTCGACGGTCCGGGTAATGGTAATGGTTATTTTTAGTTAACGTCGTTCTAGAGCAACACGACGGGCTATTGACGACGGTCCGGGATCAGTCCCTTAAGGGAAAGATCCGAGGACAACACCTCGTAATTTTGAACCACGGTCAGATGACGAAGCAACACCTGAGCTGGCACCCCACTCTCCAAAATTCCACACCAACCCAACCTGAGGACTTTCGGCCACGACAGATTTAAGGTGCATCAGCAGCGTTTACACCATACGCTTACAGACATCCATGCACTGACCCGGATTCGAATCAGGAACCTTCCAGTCTAGAGGCGCCGACCAACCGGTATAGTGGTTAAGGTGTTAGCCTCTAGATCGGAAGGTTCCTGGTTCGAATCCGGGTCCGGGCATGGATGTTTGTAAACGTATGGTGTAGAGGCGGCTGGTGCACCTTAAATCTGTCGTGGCCGAAAGTCCTCACGTTGGGTTGGCGTGGAAGTTTGGAGAGTGGGGTGCCAGCTCAGGTGTTGCTTCGTCATCTGACCGTGGTTCAAAATTACGAAGTGTTGTCCTCGAATCTTTCCCTTAAGGGACTGATTCCGGACCGTCGTCAATAGCCCGTCGTGTTGCTCTAGTACGACGTTAACTAAAATTACCATTAAAATTACCATTACCAGTCTAGAGGCTAACACTTTACCACCAGACCGGTTGGTCGGCGATGAATCCTTTGGCGACACTCACGTTGGGTTGGCGTGGAAGTTTGGAGAGTGGGGTGCCAGCTCAAGTGGTGCTTCGTCATCTGACCGTGGTTCAAACTTACGAGGTGTTGTACTCGAATCTTTCCCTTAAGGGACTGATTCCGGACCGTCGTCAATAGCCCGTTGTGTTGCTCTAGTACGACGTTAACTAAAATTACCATTACCTTTGGCGACACATCTTTAAGTCAGGTTGACTGCCGGTCACGCGAGAATGAGCTGATAGTTATTGCCTTGCCGCGTAGTTTAATAATAATTCGTCAAGCCAAAACCAACCACGCCAATATTAGAATGGATTGGCGAAAGCTCAGTTAACAAGTTTGCAATTTCATCACCTGTTAGAGGCTTTTTAGATTGCATTTTGATTTTTTGAGGGCGTGATGGCCCTGTAGAACTATCGTCTCTACAACTCATATCACATGCATTTTTTAATAACTAATAAAGCTATAAATTCGAAACCACATTCCTTTACACCTAGCTTCTAATCTTTATCCCACGCCAATACCAGCAGACACGCCTAACATATTGCCGATTGAAGCGGATAACAAATGTTGATGCGCAACTCGTCCCACGCGAACGCGTGACTAGCTACTGAGACATAATTTCCGACCACGCGCCCACGCGTGATTGAATCTCGCGCCAGCGCGTGATAGTCACGCGCTGGCGCGAGATCGACAGTGAAAGTGTTACGTGTGTACGGGCTTCACGAAACCGAGATACCCAAGTGATCTATTATTTTCCCATGGGTTTTATACAGCCTCTGTGGTAACCATGGAATCGCGACCCCATGCTACCCAAACGATCTTTCTTCTCACCGTCCTTTATTTTCACAAATACATGATATTGTGTTGTGTTTGGTGCAGCTAGGCCAAAAGTGCCAAATGTGTCCTTGCGCAAGGGCACATTTGGCCAAGAGGAACCCTAATCTAACCAGCCATCAAGATCTGATCAGGTTTGGTAAGTGGTCGTCTCTACAAGATACCTAGTAATAAATTTCAAATTGAAATTTTCTGCTCTGAAATCCAGCATTACATTTCACAGGTGAAAGATTACGACCACTCAAAAAGCGACCTGAATTTCACGCCGACTAAACATTCCTAGATTTTATAGGGTACTTACTTTCCAATGCATGTCTACTCACTTTCCCACCACAGAAACGGCCGGAATACTAGAGATAGTTTTTCCCTCGAACTTTTCCCCTAGTTTAGGGTATTTTTTAGAAATATTTTAGCTAAAAAAATAGTTCCGGAGAAGATGACAGGTGTGGAAGGGTTTATGTTTACCGATAGGGAACTCTAGCCTTGGGTTTACGGGTTTAGAAATCGCACGCCCCATTTGCGGGTTTCCCTCAACCCCCCCCCATCCACCCCCCTGCGGTTTTCTTCTTCCTCTTCCGTTTTCCGTTCCGGGGGAAGACGGAAGTTTTCCCGGTTCGGAGGAAGCTCCTGAGATATCGCGCGTGAGGGAAAAAAAAGGAAAAGGGATAAAAAACGGACGCCATTTTTTCCCCTTTTAAAATTTCTGGTTTCAGCAGTGGAATTATCCGCGTCGTCACCAGATGGCGCTCGGGAAAATGGGAGAATTATTTCGTCCGATCTTAGTTGGGCTGTTTCGCAGTTTGTTGGGGCCCCGGCTTTTTCCCGTTTTCATAGATGAAACGATATTAACTGAAGTCAGGGGAAATTGTAAGGACAGTTTTTTTTCCACAGAGAGAGCGGTGCGATTCTTTTCTTTGAAAGCACCGAGAAGGTAGACGCACTTGCGCTCTTTCAAAAGAAAGCTGACAACAAACATGACGTCTTATCACAGAAAAGAAATTCCCCACTTTCTATGAAGCAAACTCATGAATCCAAACCTTGATAATCAAGAATAAACGTAGAAAAAAATAGATGATTCAAAGTTCATTCATAGCTATATCTGCCCGAGGTTTGATTTCCAACTTTTGCGGTAATCTTTTTATTTGCTCATGGTATAGGTGTGTATTTGAATTAGCATCGCGCTGGAAAAACCAAACGGGGTATTGGCGATGAAAGCCGGAGGGAAAGAATCGAGAAAACACCACGTAAGGTCTGTGGTTCGATTCGGACTTGCGACCGTTGCCGATCCGTTACTTCGTTCGTCTAACCGGACTATCCCAAACCCCCACACTCTTTTTATGAACCAAGAACATGAAAAACTCGCGAATTCAAACACTCATGGCCTAGAGTAACTTAGCAAAAACGAGATACTCCTAAGTTTATTCGGGCAGTGGTAGTCCGAAATGAAATACACTCTATAGAAAAAAAAATCGACGCACCAAGAAGGAGTTGTCTGATTGCAATAAAAAATTGGTGGATATGAAGAACATGCGCAGAAAAAAAATCAAACGATTTAAATTTCAGAACAGAAAAAATCAAACGATTTAAATTTCAGAACAGAAAAAAATCAAACGATTTCAATTTCAGAACAGAAAAAAAATCAAACGATTTCAATTTCAGAACAGAAAAAAATCAAACGATTTAAATTTCAGAACAGAAAAAAATCAAACAATTTAAATTTCAGAACAGAAAAAAATCAAACGATTTAAATTTCAGAACAGAAAAAAAATCAAACGATTTAAATTTCAGAACAGAACAATTGAATGATTTATTTCAGAATTTGACCGTTGCAAAGGGAGAGGAAGGCAATAAGGCTTTGATCCACCACTGGCCTGGATGCAAGCTGTCACCCGGCGTTGAATAGACTGAAAAATTTCCCGGAAGGTGTCCTGCGGAATGTTTTGCCGTCTCCAACTGTCGGGCTAAATGGTCAACATTCCGGGATGGTTGCAATCGCTTTCCCATAACGTCCCAAATGTGCTCTATGGAAGCGAGATTAGGAGACCTAGCTAGCCAAGGAAGTGTTGGGAAAGCTTGAAGACAATTCATAGCAACACGTGCCGTGTGCGGCCGGGCATTTTCTTGTTGAAAAGTAAGTCCGCGGTGTTGCAAAAGGAACGGCAACTGGTAGTAGAATGTAGTCCACGTACCCCTGGGCTGTAAGTACGCGAGAAATGACTACCAAAGGGGTCCGACTATCAAAAGAGATGGCACCCCAGACCATAACGCCCTGTTGTGGGCATGTGTGGCGTGAGATAGTAAGGTAAGGATCCCCACGCTGCCTTGGACGTCTCCAGATACGTCTGCGGTTGTCGTCAGGACACAGTTGGATACGAGACCCGTCTCTAAAGACTATACGTCCCCAGTCAGCTCCGTTACAAGTTGATCCAACCCGCTATAACTACTTGGTGCCGACCAACCGGTATAGTGGTTAAGGTGTTAGCCTCTAGATCGGAAGGTTCCTGGTTCGAATCCGGGTCCAGGCATGGATGTTTGTAAACGTATGGTGTAGAGACGGCTGGTGCACCTTAAATCTGGCGTGGCCGAAAGTCCTCACGTTGGGTTGACGTGGAAGTTTGGAGAGTGGGGTGCCAGTTTAGGTGTTGCTTCGTCATCTGACCGTGGTTCAAAATTACGAGGTGTTGTCCTCGGATCTTTCCCTTAAGGGACTGATCCCGGACCGTCGTCAATGGCCCGTTGTGTTGCTCTAGTACGACGTTAGCTAAAATTACCAATTACCAACTATTTGGTGCGTCGATTTTTTGTTATAGAGTATAGATATCAAATTTCATTCTTAACCCAAGCGGGAAAAAGAGGAAAATCTAAGGGAGGATAAAATAGGGGTTGCACAACAGAGCAGTGAGATGAAAGTAATAAAAATATCGCTCTTGTATCCCTGGAGCACTACACCCCATAGGAAAAGAAAGATGACTAGACTATCTGGGATCCTTGAATTCCGTACCACCTAAAGATGTCTTCTAGAGAGCCTATGTTTGTTAAACTTTAATATTTTCACTCATCTGCAGGTGCTATTTCGGCACAACTTTTCCTGTTGATTTTGTTTTTTAGCAATCTTGTGACACGAGTCACGTTTTAATTAAATAATTTCTGCTAACGTGTAAAGGGGGATCATTCATATCAACCCTAACCCCGATCTTTGTATGATTTGCGTGGTTGGAATTCATTCTAAACTAAGGGGTTGAAGTAGCAGGTTGTAAGAGCATTGAATTGACATCCGGTAGGTAGGGTTTTTAATCAACGTCGTACTGGAGCAACACAACGGGCTATTGACGACTGTCCGGGATCAATACCCAAGGTGAAGATTGGCATCCGGAGGAAGACCGCCGTGTACAAAGCCTTGTGCATCTTAAATCTTTCGCAAACCCAACTGTCTTCATGTTGGCGGGGTGTGAAATTTAGGAGAGTAGAGTGCCAGGTCAGGTGTGACCTCGACATACCACGGATCTTTTACTTGGGGCTTGAACCTGAAGCGTCGCCAATAGCCCATTGTATTGCTCAAGTACGACGTCAATTACAATATCTAGTTACCGAAACGAGGTGCTACACTCGAACCGTTACCCTTAGGAATTGATCCCGTACCATCCCGGTATTGACCGTTGCTACGAATACAACGTTAGACGACCAACCGATCTGGTGCTTAAGGTACTGGTAATTTTAGTTAACGTCGTACTAGTCGCGACGGTCCGGGATCAGTCCCTTAAGGGAAAGATCCGAGGACAACGCTTCGTAATTTTGGACCACGGTAATGGTAATGGTAATTTTAGTTAACGTCGTACTAGAGCAACACAACGGGCTATTGACGACGGTCCGGAATCAGTCCCTTAAGGGAAAGATTCGAGGACAACACCTCGTAATTTTGAACCACGGTCAGATGACGAAGCAACACCTGAGCTGGCACCCCACTCTCCAAACTTCCACCCGAACCCAACGTGAGGACTTTCGGCCACGACAGATTTAAGGTGCACCAGCCGCCTCTACACCATACGCTTACAAACATCCATGCCCGGACCCGGATTCGAACCAGGAACCTTTCGATCTAGAGGCTAACACCTTAACCACTATACCTGTTGGTCGGCCTGGTGCTTAAGGTGTTAGCCTCTAGATCTGAAGGTTCCCAATTCGAATCCGGGTCAGTGCATGGATGTTTGTAAGCGTATAATATAAAGGCAGCTTGTGCAGCTCAAATCTGTAGTGGCTGAAAATCCTCACGTTGGGTTGGTGTGGAAGTTCGGAGAGTAGGGTACCAGCTCAGGTCATCTGACCGTGTCGTGTACAAAGTTCGTCATCTGACCGTGGATCAAAATTACGTGGTGTTGTAATCGGATCTTTCCCTTAAGGGATATTTTCTCGGATCTTTTTCTTAGGGGACTGATCCCTGACCGTCGTCAATAGCCCGTTGTGTTGCTCTAGTACGACGTTAAGTAAAATTACCAAAATTACCCTTAAGGGATTGATCCCACACCGTCGTCAATAGCCCGTTGTGTTGCTCTAGTACGACGTTAACTAAAAATTACCAATTACCCGCACAGTCGTCAATAACCCGTTGAGTTGCTCTAGTACGAGGCCTAACTAAAATGATCTTACCAACTCAACGATAATTTAAATGCCCATCAACCGCTGAACGTCACAACATTTCACACTCGGCGAACCTTGAACAAACTAGCTAGACCGACAAAACACGGCACTTCACGTGCGTCTGTCGCACGAAAACGAAAGCACAAAAGACCCCGAGATCTGAAACGTCAAGACAATCCTCGCAACCGAACCGTTTCTTGAAACCCCGACAAAGCAGAAAGAACGAATCGGATCGTTTCAATTTTTCCCGTTCGCTTCATGCAATGTGCGGGGGACGCTTTAATTCCCTGACGAAGGAGGAAATCAATTCGGGAAACCCGTAACGAGACGGTCTTAAACATTACAAACATCTGTTCGTGAAAAGTGCGTGCCGCAACTCGGTGCATATGAGCCGAAGTGGTTCAGTCCACTTTCAAACTATAGTAGAATGCAAGGGAGGATCTGCGGATGGGGATATGGTACCACAATCAAAAACCACCAGTTCGTTGTTTGATCCTTTATCCCAGGTGGTTTCGAGGAGATATTCTGTCCATCAACATCCGCTCAATTGCGCTAATGAAGCGATGGTATAGAGATACTGCCGTTTTTCTTATGACTAGATAAAGATGTGATCAGTTTTGTTTAAATAACGGAGGTACATTGTTCATAAGAACTAGTCAGATTTTCCAATAACGAGTTGTTATATAAATAACGCATCGTTATTGGCAAATCTGGTGATAGTGGATACCGCTACCAGCAGGTTACAAAATTGTGATAAAGGTGTTTTCATGTTTATGGCAATTTTAGTTCACGTCGTACTAGAGTAACGGGCTATTGACGACGGTCCGGGATCAGTCGATTAAGGGAAAGATCCAAGGACAACGCCTCGTAATTTTGAATCACGGTCGGATGACGAAGCAACACTTCATCTGACACCCCACTCTCCAAACTTCCACACCAACCCAACGTGAGGACTTTCGGACACGACAGATTTAAGGTGCACCAGCCGCCTCTACGCTTTTGATGCTCGTTGATGTGCCACCGCCATCGCCTTCTCTACTCCAATATAAACGGCACCATCGAAATGACGCCAAAACACAAAAAGCTGGTGCTGAAAGAAATAGCACCAAGTAAGAACCAGAAATGCTCCAAATTAGCGTAAAAGTTTATTGGCATCGCTGTTCCGGAAAAGTATCACTATGTTTCGAAGAATTTCGTACCAACAAAAAATTTTGCAAAATGGTTGAAATTTGTTCCTTAATTTTAAAGATAACGCGAGTTAGCATTATTTAAAAACTAGCCAATGCGTGGCTAGCCCGGAGTTGCCCGTGCCAGTTTCTTTTGAATATATAAATAAAAATAATCAATTAAATATAAATATTTAATTGAAAAATTATTTATCAACAGAAAACCAAACGCGTATAAGGTATCTATCTAGCGTGTACAATTTTCCGCAGATTTCAAATCCATTGAAATTTTTCGGGAATGAATCGGGATCTATAACGATCCCGATTTCACAAAAAAAACTAAATAATGCAAGCTGAAATGTTTTTTATTTTCTTTGCTTTCTTTCGCTGAAATCGTAAGAAGGCTGGAAATGTAATCTGTTTATTTTTGGCGCACAAAAGTTTGAGTGACCTCACATTCTCTCGCAAAGTTATAAACGATATTCAATTGTAAAATTTTACTCATTTAAAGAAAAATTTATTTTTAGGTATCGATCTAATTTTAATATTTACGCAGATTTCAAATCCGTGGAAATTTTTACTCCATCTTTAACGGTCTAGGAGATGGAAAAAAGAACTTCATAACTAAAGTTAAAATTTCGTTTTTCATCATCTGCCGGAAAATCATTCCTCCGCTCAAAATGAAAACGGAAAACATAAATTTAGAATCTGTCATATCTTTATGCTGTTGCCATTCCAAAGAAAACTTGCCGACCAACCGGTATAGTGGTTAAGGTGTTAGCCTCTAGATCGGAAGGTTCCTGGTTCGAATCCGGGTCCGGGCATGGATGTTTGTAAACGTATGGTGTAGAGGCGGCTGGTGCACCTTAAATCTGTCGTGGCCGAAAGTCCTCACATTGGGTTGGCGTGGAAGTTTGGAGAGTGGGGTGCCAGCTCAGGTGTTGCTTCGTCATCTGACCGTGGTTCAAAATTACGAGGTGTTGTCCTCGGATCTTTCCCTTAAGGGACTAATCCCGGACCGTCGTCAATAGCCCGTTGCGTTGCTCTAGTACGACGTTAACTAAAATTACCAATTACCAAAGAAAACAATAATAATTAAATTTCCTTAAATTCATTTAAAAATGCCCAAAAATTGCAAAAAATTCTGACTACCTGTGTGCCAAATCCCATTGCTGTAAGCGCCATAGCTTCGTCAGGAGTTTGTGTGCAAGGAACAAGCAAACAAACAGACAAGCACTTCCTTTTATAATGTTAGAAACTAGCAATACACGCTAGGGGTTTCACGTGACAGCCATTTTTGTCCAGTCCTTACTGATACTGAAAACATTAAAGATAATAACTTTAAGAAAATGAGTCCCACCTGAGCCTGACATGACTTTGGACATATCGCCTCATTCCTTCCACCTCACTGATCTTTGAGCAATAAATACATCCCCAATGAGTTGAAAAACTCAAATGCGCCCAAATTCGTATTGCAAAAATAAAATAAAATATAAAAATTCCAAATGAAAAATTATTTATTTACAGTAAATCACATTTAATGTATCGTTATGGTGAAAATTTTCGCCAGATTTCAAATCCGTTGAAATTTTCTCTCATTTCAAATCCGTTGAAATTTTCTCTCATTTCAAATTCGTTGAAATTTTCTCTCATATTTAACGATCGCGAAGATAAAAACTTGTACTAAAGAATAAAAAAGAAATAAACGCTAGTCAAAAATTTTCCATTTGTTTTCTTTCGCTTCGCTGGAATTGTTTGTGCTCAGGAAAAGAAAGGAAAAACATAAATTTAGGATCTGTGATCTCTTTACACTGATGCCATTCTTAGGGAAACAAATAAATGCCAATAAATTAAAATGTTTTAGATTAAATTTTAAAATTTGCCTACTCATAAAATTAGTACTTCCTGTGTGCCAAATTTTATTAGTCTTATAGATTCGTCTGGACACCGCATACACCCACGCAGACCGACACTTCTTTTAATAAAAAACTAGCCACTGCGTGGATAGCCCGGCGCTGCCCATGCCCGTGGTGTAAGGTAGTAATCTGGTGTAAAATTTTCCGCAGATTTCAAATCCGTTGAAATTTTCAATCTATCTTTAACGATTCCAATTTTACGAAAAAGGAACTTAACAATCCCAGTTTAAATGTTTATTATTTTTTTGCTCTCCTTCGCTGAAGTGGAATAGGGCAGGAAATGTAATCTGTTTTTATTTTTATTTTACCGCGAAGGGTAGAAAATGCAATCTGTTTATTTTCGAAAAGCGAAAGTTCACGTGACGTCGCAATCTCTTGCGAAAATATAAAAGATTAAAAGGAAATCAAACGTATAAGGTAATCGAACGTGTAAAATTTTCCGTAGATTTCAATTCCGTTAAAATTTTTATTCTACCTTTTAACTGAGATAGAAAAAAGCACTGAAGAACGCCAGTGATAACTTTAGTAATATCTTTTGCTTCACTGGAATCCGTTTCGTAGGAAATCAAAATGAAGAAATCTCGAAACAAACGATGGTCATTCGAATGTGTTCTCTCCCATTCTATTTTTTTATAGAGACGGGAGAAGAACAAAAACTTGGCATTGTTCCAAAGGCGACGTCAAGGTGACGTGAGGGCGAAAAGTCTAAATTTTGATGTTTCTTCATTTCGCAAAGAACGCAAAAGGAAGAATGGTGAAAAAAACTATTAAATTTATTTTAAAATGTTCTAATTGAATTTTAAAATTCGCCTCGACCCTAAAATTGCAAAATATTCGGACTACCTGTGTGCCAAATATCATTACTGTAAGCGCCATAGATTCGTCAGGACTTTGAATCCAAGAAAACAAACAAACAAGCAGACAAACACTTCCTTTTATAATAGTAGAGATGACATAGAATTTATTTTGTGTTCGTTTTTAAAGGAGCTCGTAAATTTAATGTTTAATATGCCAGATCATCAATTGATAACTCTTTATGGCAATAATAATTTTCTATCACATTTAACGAAATCATAAATAGATTTTTCGTTGACATACAACAATATACAGCTTAAGATACGATACTTTGTGTATATGCACATACGTTTTTTACAAAATTAGCGGGTATGAATTACTATGGCTATTGAATGAAAGGCTATTGTAAGAGAAAGTTTGGAATGTATTCTCTTTTGAAGACCTATTTTATTTTTTACCTAACATGTCTAGACACAAGAAACAAAAAGACTTCGTTGTCTGGGAGGCGTCTGTCTGTTGCCACCACTTTCGAATAAACTCTTTTGTTGTCTTTTATTTATCACTTACGTACTCTTGTGACTCGAATACCAGGTAAGTTTTTTAGCTGCACGGCATTGAAGTGAAAAAACAATTCAAAGCAGAAATTGGAATTCTTTGTGCCCTTCGAATTCTTTTCGAACATTTTCTCTTTAAAAAACATGTTCAAACATGACTTTACGACTATATCGCACACACTATTTGTATCGCAAATGAGGTGAAAGTCTAGAAAGCGCAATGAACTGTTTAAAGGGGGGAGGGGGTTATCTGAGTGCTACTTGAGCTTGTAAACTTTAGAGAGTTTTGAGATTCTGTCGATAAAATTTCAGCTTTTATCCAATATACAACGCTTTTTAGTATTGGGCTAGTGCTATTCTTCTTGCTCATGTACTCAAATTGATCGGTAGATGTTAGCAACGTAGAAACATCGATCAGCCAATTGGAACACATCACTGGATTTGGAAAACTATTCGATGTTCTAATTCTAAATTTTTGAATTGTTGGTGTCAAACGTTAGTTCGAAAGATATCCAGTTGTTTGATGTGGTAACATTTCATGTTTTCATTTTAATGGGTACTTTTCCGTTATACCCATAGCAATAAACTTTTGATTATTCCCTTGGCGCTTGTATTTTGCATAGCCGAGAACATTTTCTCTTTAATTATAGCCTATGCCACATAAATTCAACACGCCATATAATAATACGTATAAATACGCCATATAACTCTGTTATTTTTATTGCGCCGTTTTGCACTAGCCCAAAAACGCTCAACAATTTGGGTATGACCTTTTTCTTCGCAGCATGAACGATGGCTACATAAATAGGGTTGCCAGAAAATAATATCAGAAAAAAAGAATATTTGGTAAAGTTATTTAAAAAAAAGAGGACACAAAAAGCACGCATTATTAATGTATAATTGTTAGATGTTTAATAAAAATAATTATCTTTGACGAATCTTGAATAGTATACTAACCACTAACTAAAAGAAAATCTCTGTTAAGGGGTCCGGGACACATTGAAATTTTTTTTTATTAATGAATTTAGAATTTTGAATTTTTTTTAACTGATTACCCATCTAACTTATAAGCTAAATCACAACACAAAATTTTTCCAAAAGTTTTTAAAAATTTTAAATTAAAATTTTTTGAAAAAAAAAAGAGGGGTCATTTTAAATTGCTAAAACTCAAAATATTCTTGATCAATTTTCAAAATTCTTGCAGTAAATTATTCACAAATTTATAAACTTTAATTTTGATTCAGCAATTTAAAAAATATTAATTTAATAAAAAATAAAAAAGATTTGAATGAAAATTTTACAAAAATTTTAAGGTACTTTTTTTTTAAAAAGTCATATTTTTAAAAGTAAATATTTGTTTCAAATTTGCTGAATCAAAATTAAAGTATAATGTTTGAAAAAGATATATTCAAAATTTCAACCCTTAAACTTTATCGGTTTTCGACTTATAGCGATTTGAATACAGGAAATCTTGGAAAAAAGTATCATGGAGAAAAACGCATTTAAAGTTTTAAAGACACATGTTGTTGCCATGACAACAACTGTCAAGAGTGTTAGATTTTCAAAACAATGCACCACAAAAATTATTATATCTCTACTTCTAATTAAGATAGAAACATGATTTAAACGTCATTTTAAGCAGAAAAACACAGAGAATTTCTTAATATAAAAAAATATTCGAAAAATTGACGATTTTTGTGTCCCGGACCCCCTTAAATGAAAAACGTTTCAAATACGTGGATGATACTATACATCCTATAAAATTCTATATCCAAATGTACCGCCTCTTGAGAATTTCGATTAACAAATGAACTGCAATCAATATACATTTTTTTAACTTCCACACGAAAAATGATAATTTAACAATGGGCAGAACTAATATAAATGCTGATAAACAAGTAAATAATACACTAACACATCATTATAATTACGAATCCTGTGCAGCAATCATAGTTAAGTTATCGACTTCAATTTAATGTTAACAAAAAAGGCTAGGGTTAGCAACGCGAATTCCTTCCTAACTAAAAAAGGCTGCGAATCGTCCATCTTGCTATTCATTCTGATAAATAAGAACAATATTTATTATAATTTTAATATGAATCTAAATTCTCATTGTTTATCTTTGATCTCATAATGAGACGTTTTAACATGGAGCTCAATATACACTAGAGGTTGAACTTTCTTTTATATGTTGATTCATTTTAATAATACGTATGCTTTTCGTACTATGTACTGGATCTAGTACGTATTTGAATAGCTTTGGCTTACATAATGATATACACAGAAGGCATTGTGAATATATTAGTGCGTAAAGTTTGAAATGTGAAACATATTTTTTAACGCAATCCGAAATTATGAACATTGAGAACAAAAAGTGAACAACAGAAAAAAAGAGGACAAAAAAGATATGACTTAAAAAAAGAATGAAAAAAAGATACGAGAGGAAAAAGAGGACATGTTCTCTTTAAGAGATATGTTTTGGCATCCTTATATCTACATTACCATTTCTGCTTCGATTCACATTTTAATTTCATTAGGTGGTTATACGAACACAATCTTTCTTTTTGGGAAGAAATAGAATTTCTACTTCATCTTTTGGCAAATCCCAAATCAGAAATACATTGCACAAACAAAGGAATAAGCTAAATTGGCGCCTAATATAAAAAAAAAGGACGTATGGAAACAAATAGCGCCAATAAGCAAATTGGGTTAAATTGGCACCAAACTTTATTGGTATGGGTAGAAGCAAGACTGCATCCAGGTATAACAGCTGAAAACCTGCAAAGTAAAAAAACCATGCGATGATGTCAGATGCTTGATTCTTCGGAAATGGCCTCCAAATTTACCACCAATGGCAACTGTTCTTTGTGTTCTGCAGGTGTTCTGACGTTCCGAATGGAGCTTCGAAAGTTCTTGTAAGCTACGAACTTCTTGCAAAAATTAAGAACAAAAAGAATTGTTCGTTTTGAGTTTTCGATTCATTCTAGCTTTCTGTTACGCAGGCTTCGGATACGCTGACTACGGAGTTACGTTAAATTCTTGTTGATTTAAATAAGCTAATGTATGGAGTTGTAAAAATGGTGTAAAGCAAGTTTTATCCATTCTGATGTCACGTCTACATGATTTCAGTACTTACGCTTGTTTAAAATTGCACTTTAAAAAAAAAAAATGGGATATCGACCACTAGATATGGTTTATGGTAAACAAAATTTCCTAAGACGTGAAGGTGGCCAAATGAGAAAAGGAAAAAGAAAAATTTATTGGTGTGATGCAAAGACGAAGAAATTTAAAGTTAAGAAATGCACACAGGTGCTGCTCTAATAAAAGTTTGCTATTATGTTATAGAGGCATTTAAAGTTTAGTAGTCAAAAAGTGAGCCTAAACAACTTGCTTAAGTTCAAACTCTCTGGAGGCCACAAATTGTACGATTTGTGTTATTTTCCTTTGAAGCAAGGGATGAACAGCCAGGCGTCATAGTACTGAGGTGCTGGTTCCTTAATGTGTAAATGAGATGTGATATGGCAGGTGGTAAGGTAGTGGTCCTGGTCTGCTTCCATACCGCAGATGCAGAGGTCACTATAATAGATATTCGTCCTAAATAGATACTGTAGGAACGGGCTCGTGTAAAAGTATGTGAGTTCTGAGGTGGAGATGATGCGTTTTTTTGTGGGAATTCTGAAATGGGAATTCGTATCATATTGGATACAAGCCAACCAATCGCAAACCAACATCACGGGCAACGCCATGATGGCCTCGTCATTGTCAAATGCAGCCAAATTCAAATTGCTAAGAGATCCAATCGGCGTGAAGTCACAATCTCTTGCGAAAATATAATATTTACTTGAAAAATTATAAATTGAAAGAAAATCAAACGTGTAATGTTCTGGTGTCAATTTCACCAAAAATCTGGTGTAAAATTTTCTGCAGAATTTTTTTTTATCTATCTTTAATGATCCTGAATTTACTAAACAAAAAAAAACTAAACAAGGCAGGTAAAAATTTCAAAAAATTTGTTTTGCTTTCCTTCGCTGGAATGGTTTGAGCGCAGGAAATGGAATCGAAGGTCAAATTCGCATCTAAAAAAACATAAAGTTACAATTTAAAAATTATGTATTTAAAAAAAAAATATTTTTAGTAAACGATATAATGCGAAATTTTCCGCAGATTTCGAATCCATTGAAATTTTTACTCTATCTTTAGCGATTTAGGAGATAGAAAAAAAGGACTCACAACTCCAGTTAAAAATTTACTTGTTTTTTTTTCTTCAGCAAAAAAATAGTTCCTTGGAAAATAAAACGAAACACGGAAAAAATAAATTTAGAATTTGTCATATTTTTATGCTGTTGCCATTCATAGGAAAACAATAATAGTTAAATTCATTTTAAATATTCTAGATTAAATTTTAAAATTCAGACTGGGCACAAAAAATTGCAAAACATTCAGACTACCTGTGTGCTAAGTTTTATTATTGTAAGTGCCATAGATTCGTCAGGACACTGCGTAGCGAGACACAAACACTTCTTTTAATAATAGTAGAGATATTTTAGCTTGCATTTTTATTTCCATTAAACATTTTTATAAATTGAAATTTTGTAGTAAAAAATTTAATTCGATCGAAATTGCTTCACTGCTATTCCGCCACTAACACAACTTTTATTTAGCAAAACACTATTATTTATTCTGCTATAGGAAATAAGGCCCATCTCTACGAAGAATAATGTCTCCCATGGATACGAGAGAATAATAAATCCGTTTTTTAAGTTCTTATCACCCCATTTACTCTTGTAATTTAATTTAAACATAATTGTAAGTAATATACAATACTGCAGACGAATTTTGATTTAACTCAGAAAACAGAACGCGTGGAGACAAAAATAAAACAAGAATTAAATAGATCTGTATTAGGCTCGGTGCACACATCCGGTTTTAAAACGTGCGGCGCCACTGCGGCACCGAAGCCCAATTGTGCACACATAACAGTGAAATGACGCACGAACTCATTTCGCGCCATTTGCGATTAATATTCTGACGAAGGTAACGTGTATATTTCGTTTACTTGGTGTAAAAAGAAAAGTATATTTTGAAACAAAATAGACGTTACTGGATACAACCATTTATTAATTATTATTTATATTCCATTTGTTTATGAAAACAAGGTACTTCAGAACGGAGACTCATGTGCGGCGACCGTGCGGCACCGTAGGGAACTCCGGTACAAATCGCATTCAAGTTGGACGTGCGTCGCCCCAGCGGCGTTGGCGGCATGTGTACACTGCTCCATTGGATTTGATGTATCTCAGACCGCACTTGCGTTGCAGCAGCGGTGCCGCACGTTGAAAAACCAGATGTGTTCACCGCAAGTGCGGTCTGAGATACATTAGATCCAATGGAGCAGTGCACACATGTTTCCAGCGCCTCACGGTCGCCGCACATGCGTCTCCGTTCTGAAGTACCTTGTTTTCATAAACAAATGAAATATAAATAATAATTAATAAATGGTTGTATCCAGTAACGTCTATTTTGTTTCAAAATATACTTTTTTTTACACCAAGTAAGCGAAATAAACACGTTTTCTTCGAAAGAATATTTATCGCAAATGGCGCGAAATGAGTTCGTGCGTCACTTCACGGTTATGTGTGCATAGTTGGGCTTTGGTGCCGCAGTGACGCAGCACGTTGAAAAACCGGATGTGTGCACCGGTCCTAATAGTTCTCTTGGTTTGTATTCAATTTTGGAACTTAGCAGCTGTTAGAATTTATATGCAATGAAAATATTCAAATATATAAATCTTGCGTTTTAAAATTTGTAAATTATATTTACATTTATAATAAAATTAGGTAAACCATTTCTTAATTTTATTTCCAAAATTTGTTCGAGTTTAAATGAATCGCTTGCTTTAAAAAATAGATAAAATTTTTATTTTGTGTCACTTTTTTGTCATCTTGAGTAAAGATATAGTATATTATGCAATATTTTGTACAACTATATGTAGGTGGCGGTAGTGTTTCTGCGAATGAACGTGTTTCTTTCAAGAATTCCTGACTTGACGTAGCCTGTGTGGTTTGGTTTTCAAATATGATTTTCGCACTTCAACGATAAATTCCACAGAATGAATTCCAAAAGAATATGATCAAAGACGATAAGATTAGCAATAGCTTATCACCAGCCAAACTATGCTGGTAATTTCCACTGTCATAAAAGGAAGTGTTTGTCTTTCTGTGATCTAAGTCCTGCCGAATCTACAACACTTATAATGAAATTTTTCACACAGGTAGTCTAAATTTTTTGCAATTTTTGGGTCGCGCCGAATCTTAAAATTCAATCAAGAAAATTTTTAAATTAATTTAATGAGTATTTAATTACTATTGGTTTCCTTAGAATAGCAACATTATAAAGAGATGACAGATTGTAAATTTATTCGTGTTTCCATTTGAACGATTTCAGCCGAAGAACAAAACGAATAAAAAGTTTTAACTGGAGTCATGCAGTTCTTTTTTCTATCTCCTAGATCGGCAGAGAAGAGTAAAAGCTTTAACAGTTATGAAATGTACGGAAAATTTCACATAAAATCGATACCTAAGAATATGATTTTCGTTAAATAAATAATTTTTAAACACACAGTAACTTTTATATTTTTTACAAAACGAACCCCTCTGCGAAAAATGACCTTCGTTTGATTCGAGAAATCACATTTTCCATTTCCTGTGCTCAAACGTTACCACAGAGAAGGAAAGCAAAACAAATAAAAAAACATTTTGACTAGCATTGTTTAGTTCTTTTTTGTAAAATCGGGATCGTGAAAGATAGATTAAAATTTCAACGGATTTGAAACCTACTGAAAATTTTACAACAGTTAGATACCTTTACATTTGATTTTCTTCTAATTAATAATTTTTCAATTAAATATTTATATTCGCAAGAGATTGTGACGTCATGTCGATTGGATCTCTTAGCAATTCGAATTTGGTCGCATTTGTCAATGACGAGGCATTATGGTCAACGCCGTGAAGGCTACGAATCCAATAGGCTACGAATTCCCATTTGGTTTGCTTCGCAATCCAAATGTGAATTTGTAGCAATCACCGGGGGTTAGAGAGCAGTGGTCACACCTAACCCCACGAAGAGAACTGTCACGGGCAACGTCTAGTCCACGCAGTGGCTACTAAGTTATATTATAAGTTGATTTCGAAAGTATCAAGCGATAGCATTTGACTAACGGAAGTAAACTTTCAATTTGTTTGTTGGCACTGGAAATCTTTTTCATAATGCCGTATAATTGTGTAAATTAATATTATTGGCTACCACGGGTGACATTTTACTTCTGTATTTCAGCCTTGGAGACAAGAGTTATTTTTTACAACGAATCCGTCTTACCTTTCGAAACCGGGGGTACCAAGTTTAACCTTAAGACTACGACTGGAACATCAGTTGTACTATTATCGCACCAAGAAAGAACTTAGACAACGGCCAGAACATCAGTTGTACCTTGAAAGTTATAAGAATCGTGCCAAGAAAGGATCGCGCTTGTTATATCTATAGCCGTAGTTAAAAGGTTAATTTTTGTGTGTCAAAAAAGCATTAGTGCGAAAGTTTCATATAGTGGAGGAGTGCATAATAACTTGAAAAATATAGATGGTACATAAATGAGCGATATCGCATTCAAAAAAGAACATTTAAAAAATATAAATGCTCATTGATCTAGTCTAAAACCTAATTTTGTTCATCTCACTCAACATATGGCCTCACTGATGTATTCTATGCCTTAAACCTTGCGGCCATGTCCCGACATAGCCCCGTCCTTTTAAAACCTAAATCGTCTCTATCTTTCTCAAATTTTTGGTGTCTTTTTCGACATTTTAAAAATTTACTAAAGCAATGTTGTAAAGGTTTTTTTTAGGAGAAAATGTTTCAAGGGACGCCAATTTCGAATTTTGACGCCAAGTCTATGGCAAACATAAAATAAAAACATCTTGGTTGGTTGGTTTTGGGGTTTTATTGCGCAAGGGCCATATTTGGTCAAACTTCGCCAGAGACACAAGGCATACAATATCACAAGTAATAGAAATATATATATATATTATATATATATATATATATATATATATATATATATATATATATATATATATATATATATATACATACATAATGAAAGTTCTTATTGACACAGAAGAGAGATATGCACCCAGGAAGGAATATACCTGACAGGATTCGAACCTGCGCCGCCTATAACTCGAAGGTTGGTAACGTAGGGGGCATATCACAACGACGACACCGAAAAACATCAGAAACTGTGGTTCTAGAGTGTTATGAGGTAGGTATTGGGCATTTATTTAACGTCGCACTGCAGCAGCATAGAGGGCTATTGGCAGAATGTCATAAAAACATTTGGTTTTTAATTTAAAATTTCTGGCCGAGATATTCAACGTGTGTGGGTCATTTAATGAGTACATGTTTTGATTTAGCCGATTTTGTACCTGAATGACTAAATTTGCTGCTAAAATAGGGTTAAGTAGAGACTTTTGTTCCTATGTTTAAATATTTATGCTGCTAATGCTACTATATCAAACCTGTTGTGTTAGCCTTGTATTGACAGCTGTTGGTCACACTGACTTTTAATTTATTTGTATTGTAAGCCTAGATGTCTATATTTATTCATAATTTGCAGATGAAAATCATATCTGCATCGCGTATTATGTACTACGTGTACCAATCTTTTCAATCATGGTAATGGTAATGGTAGATTAATTAACGCCATCCTGGGGGAAACACTGCGGGTTATTGACGACGGCAAGGGATCAATCTTCAAGGAATGATCCGAGGACAACTCGCCAGTTTGATCCAGTCAGAAAACACCTAGAATGGCACTCTATTTTCCAAACCTCCACATCATGCCAGCGTAAGGACATTTGAGGCTACGACAGATTTAACGTGCGCCCTCCCCCGTATGGACGACGGTCTTTGGCTGAACCGAATTTAGAACACGCAACCCTCCGGTTACTAATCCGTTACTCTTCCAACTGAGCTACGGCGGCGGCCCTTGGAATCATGGATTCGAATGCGATTTTCTAGAATATTCCAGATATGGAATCCCTTGAACCATTTTCGATCCAACCACCCTCCCCGGAAACCGCTTACCATCACAAAATATTATCCCATTTGATTGAAAAGCGAAAAACGTAATATGCATTTTTTCGACTCGCCGGGAAAAAAACGGGGCATAGTCTAGGGGTAGGGAGTATCCGAACTCAAACGTCCAGAAAATTCTCATCGGGAGTGTGTTCCAAGCCGACCAGCCGTGCATAAAAGGCTGCATATCGTTTGCAAGGGGTTTCTGCCCTACTTCCCCTCTACCTCTCCACTCCATATCAATGAAAACTGATATTCTGCGGAAAAGTAAAAGACGAGGAAATTGGAAGTTTTTTTCGTTCTTTTTTGGTTTTTTTTTTGTTATTTTTAACTCCGCGTCTTTCCCGACTTCATTTCGGATAGCATTTCATTGCTTTTGAGCGGCAAACAAATCGAGTTTCGGGTATTTGGTATTCCGGATCAACTTCGGAAAGAAGCTAAAGGTAAAAAAAGAAAATGGCGCATTGGAATAAATGGATGGTTTGCGTATAGAAGCGGAGATTGCTGCGCTTCTATCCAAATGTTGGGAGTGCTTTTTTCGTGGGTGTGTTTGTTTTGTTGGTGAAAAAAATATTAAAGAGGTTTTGTGTTTCTGTGACGTTGATGGCGATTTCCTTATTGTTCTTCGTGTTCAGGATTTCTTTTACTTTGCAAGCGTTTTCGAACTAATCCCCGCGTTCTGCTAGAATGGAATCAACAAACTAAATGGCAATCGTCTTTCATGAGGGTAAATTTATTTTCTATGAAAAAGAAAATGATCAGAAACAATCGTTAAATCCAATTTCGTGGTTATAATTATATTAGAATTTATATTATGTGTTAAAAATGTGGTGCTAATGCGAAACTCAGTTCTTGGATTTTAAGCCCCAGTTTGTTAACTCATGTGAAAGTGGGAGAATTTGTTCTTTACTTCACGATCATGTTATGGTTCGTTTAGTTTTGAAATTGGTTCTTCGTGCTTGAGTTCTGATGTAGTACGCACTAAAAGTTTGCAGAATTTTAACAACAAACTAAGTTGCAATCGTCTATTTCATGAGAGTCTTTTTAATAAAATGCAACCGTAAAGAAACTGAATGGTTGAATCGAATTTCCTGAACATAATGCTGGTTAGAATTCATATTTTGCTACATGTGTACTTAATTTGGTGTCAAACTCAGGGTTTCTCGGATATGTGTGGTGTGTGTGTGTGTTTTAACCTTGATTTCGTTACTTATACAGTTTGTTAACGCGTGTGGAAATGGGGAATTCGTTCTTTTTACTTAGTGACCAGGTTGTGTTGTTCTTCTATGGAGCTGGAGACTGATTTTGTACATACTACATACCCGTCTTTCAAAAGTCAAGAAATTCATAATTTCTCAATTCACTCATTTTGCGCTTTGGAGGCCATGGTAGGTACGTATTTGATTAACGTCACACTAGGGCAACACAACTGATCTCCATTCCAACGGTATTTTGGAGACCATGAAGGTCATGTTAGGACCATGAAGGAGCTATGTTTTATAATTGAGTACCATTCTGTAAATACTATTTTTACAATAACCTATATCTAATAGATAGCAGCACTTATTGCAAAACGATTTCAATATACTGGATCACAATCATGAACCCTTAAATGGGTTCGCTCGCATAGATCTGTTCTACAAACCAACTTTTTCCGTGCGTGACGTCTTACCTATTTCAACCTTCTTGACCAATAACATATTTCAAGGGGACTCTATTATAAGAAAAACAGAAATAGAATCTTTCACAAAGGGTTATATATCATGCAAAATGTGCCAATATAATTTTTCCAAATGTGATTCTACTGTAAGAAAAAGAGTAATATCATCTTTCCAAATGATTGTATTGTAAGAAAAAGAGAAACACAATCTTTCTAAGTGATTGGATTGTAAGAAAAAGAGCAATAAAATTTTCCAAATGATTCTATTATATGGAAAAGTGCAATATAATTATTTCAAATTATCTAAGAGAGCAATATAATTCTTCAAAAGGAAATGATCAATAGAATCATTCCAAAACACTCTATTCTAATAAAAGGTGAAATAAATTTTTTTAAAGTACCCTATTGAAAGGAAAGTAGCAATATAATCTTTCCGAGTAATTATATTGTAATGAAAGAAGCAATAAAATTATTCCAAAGTACTCAATTTTAAGGAAAGGAGCAATAGAATCGTTCCAAAGACAAATTCTATTCTACGCATAGACCATAGAATTTTAAGGTTGAAAGAATCCATGAATTCTTTACAAAAATGTGGTAATTTATTCATGAATCGTACTTTGGTGTCAAAGCAACACAACACTCTTTGCAAATCTCTTGACACTCAGAAATTTAGTTAACTTTCAGAAGCACCAAAATCAAGGTAAATTTCTTCCAACAATTCCTCAACAACCAACACGGGTATCACCACACTTTCGAACACGCAACCCAAAACAACAACCACAGGACACACAGCGTCGTGATTTAATCCATTTCAGGCACCATCTGGCCCCCCATTGAACCCACACAACCCTTCACCCTCCGAAACCTGCCCTCAACCCCAAAACTCTCATCCCTCATCCAAAGTCATTAAAAAGCACTCATCGCACGAACCATTAGCGATGAATTAGAAGCCCCAAGAAAAAGAAGAAACTCTCTCCAGCGATGGGTCGTGGTTCGCGTTGCCATTCCGCGAGCAATAATAAAAATCAAGTTGTTATCTCTCGCGCTGCCTACGAGAAGTAATTAAAAAGCCACAAAAGACCTGCCTTTTAACTCCTGATGCAGAGTTAATGCTGTCCTCTACGATGAAGGTATTATTTATACCTAAAAAATGGAGGTGGAAGAGAGCAGCGCATATAAGGACGCCTCGAGCTCATCACGTCCTGGACGGTGATTAAAGGTCTTTGGCGATGCCAAACCCTCGAGAGTAAAAAACGCGGCTTGGATACTTGGAGACCGTTGATGTGTATCTGCTGGGTATTTCGGGCTGGGGGAACCCTGTTTGGTATGTAAGCAATTCATTAACGTCACACTTGAGCATCGCAACGCTATATTTTTGACCGCATGGGAAATATCCAATGATAACGCCTCGTCATTTTGAACCACGACCAGATGACGGGGTCAACTGGAACCCCACTCACGCCAAAGTGAGGACATTTGAGGCCACGACAGATTCCGAGTGCACCAGCTCCAGCGTACACGATGGTCTTTGGTTGGACTTAGTTTCGAACTTATAACCTTCCGGTTCCGAATCCGTTAATCCAAGGTTCACGGTAGGCCGGTTGGAAGAGGAACGGAGACCGCTCTAACGCATGCCATTGACGCTCGATGGGACTCAGATTAGGGCTGTGTACTGGTTAGTCCAAAATCAATATCACAGGGGCTGGTGCTTGTGAAATTTGTCGTGGTTTTAAAAGGACTTGCCTCCTATGGCACGTCCTCACATTGTGGAAGTTTGAAGAGTGGGAAGCCAGCTCAGATATGAAAATCAAGTCTGAAAACTGCTCCTGTGGTGAAATTGGCACACCTCTACATTCCATCACAGTTTGTCCCTTTATAGCCTCATGGCATATGAGAACGTCTGCCGACCACCTTAAAATAGCATGGCTCAGGAACATTGCACGTAACAAGGACTCAAGGGTTAAAATTATTAACATTGTGAGATTCATTGAAAATAATCAGGACTTTATTATCCTACGAGACGCCGACCAACCGGTCTAGTGGTCAAGGTGTTGGCCTCTGGATAGGAAGGTTCTTGGTTCGAATCAGGGTCAGGGCATGGATGTAAACTGTGCTGTCCTTTGTTAGGGTCAATGATGGTCCACCCACTGGGTACCCCTTCACAAGTGACCATCACTTCTGGCCTTGTATAAGGCTACAATGACTTCGGTCAATTCTGTACTGTATTGTATTTCTGTATTGTATTATGTATTGTATTTGTCTTTGCAATCTGTACCCAGCCCTTGCCATTAGAAATAAAATAAAAAATTATCTTAAGAGACTAAAGAAAAACGAATTTTTTTCCCTCTTGCATGTTGTATAAATATATATGTTTATAATGTAACCTAGTATAATGATTTAACGTAATTACTGTATAGATGTAATGATGTATAGATGTAATGATGTATATATGTAATGTGCTCTAATATTCTGGATAGACTTGTCACCTCGGTGACATGCGCTACTCATCCAACCACACTTATTGAAACTGATACAGTGTCTCACGACACTAAGAACGGGAATGGGTGTTGGTGTTAGGTTCAAAATGACAAGGTGTTGTTCACCGATCTATCGCTTCTGGATAGATCTCGGACCCTCGTTAGTAGTCCGTTGTGTTTCTTCAATGTGATGTTAGTTAAATTATTTCCCTGTCGGATTTTCTCGAGTAAAGAAGGACACAAAGTAAAAAAAGAGAGGTATGTACCTTTTAAGCGTCAGGGCTACTAGATGTTGGAGTTCGTCAATTACCAAACACATTGCATGGCAGTTTTTCCTTTTGTGTACTTGCGAAACCAATCATGTCCACTTCAATCCTCTGAGTGCCATTAGATTTCCAAATAGTACAGCATTCATTGCCATTGTTCCACAACTCGCGTAGTAACCAATGAACCATTTGGTTGAAAGAATCCTAGTAAATATTCCATTGATCAAGAAAGTCAAAAGAGAACAAACGTCATTCAGAATTGGTTGGTTTGGGATGTTATGGCGAAACGCCGCCAAAAGAAAGGGATATAAATACAATAACACTGCACTACCCTACAATAATGTACCGGACGCCAGAGGATATGCATAAAATCCGAGTACTTGTTTTTCGTGGCGTGGCCTGGGATCTTTGCAAGTTGTTTGTTGTTCCTGGTCAATTGAAGGCCTACATGAACATTTTGTACAATCAGGTTCTTCCTACGCTCTGGCAATTTTATGGAATGGACGCATGTTACTTCCAGGACGACAAGGCTCCGTGTCATGTCGCAGCCTCTGCCAAGCAGTGGTATCAAGATTTGGATGTAAAACGTCTTTCCTAGACTGCTCCGAGTCCCGACCTAAACCCCATAGAACATTTGTGGGATGCGTTAGAGCGACGCTTACGGACCAGGAATGGACCCAAATACCCATAGCTGTGTATCAAAGCCTTGTTGAAAGTATGCCCAGTAGGATTGCTAGTGTAATTGCAGCACGTGGGGGACTATCCCTCTATTAAAGCATGTATTATTTCCCTTATACCATCACATCTTGCTGTACGGTTCATTATTGTACTGTAGTGTATACTGACTCAAAGGAGAGAAATACATCCAGGGAGGAATCGAATGGCAGACCATATTTCCTTAAGGCTTAAATGTATTGCAATATTATGTATTCATGTTAAAGTAAGACGATGCAATCTTTCCTGTATTGGGCCGCGTTCGCCTAGTTACCTTATCTTTACACTTTGGGCCTTACTCCTCAGTCGAGAGTAAGGCCCGGTGCATACATCCAGTTTTTCAAATTGCGGCGCCACTGCGGCACCGAAGCCCAACCATGCACACATAACCGTGAAATGACACACCAACTCATTTCGCGCCATTTGCGATAAATATTCTATCGAAGAAAACGTGTTTATTTCGCTTACTTGGTGTAAAAAAAGTATATTTTGAAACAAAATAGACGTTACTGGATACAACCATTTATTAATTATTATTTATATTCCATTTATTTATGAAAACAAGGTACTTCAGAACGTAGTCTCATGTGTGGCGACCGTGCGGCGCCGTGGAGAACTGCGGTACAAATTGCACGCAAGTTGGACGTGCGTCGCTGCAGCGGCGCTGGAGGCATGTGTGCACTGCTCCATTGGATCTAATGTATCTCAAACCGCACTTGCGTTGCGGCAGCGGCGTCGCATGTTGAAAAACCGGATGTGTGCACCGGTCCTTAATCACTTCCCTACAATTTGTAACTGAAAATTGAAAACGAATTAAATTCTGAAATTAGGTTATTAACTGCATAGTTCATGTGCATAAGCAAAAGACGGAACGAAGATTTATGTTGAAAAGGATGATTTAACAAGTAATAAAAATGGAAGTGAAAATTGGCCTTGAAAAATTATTTGAATGACAATTGCTTTGTTATCTCGTGTTAAATATCAAAAATTTACAGGTTCAATTTAATATCAAACATGGGGACTGGTGTACGTTAAATCTATCATGACTTCAAAGGTCCTCGCGCTTGCGTGGTGTGGAAGTTTGGAGAGTGAAGTGCCAGTTCAGGTCATCTGACTGGGTCAAATTGACTAGATGCTGTCCTTCAATCTTTCCCTTCGGGATTGATCCCGGCCCGTCACCAATAGCTCTCTGTATTGCTCCAGTGTGACATTAATTAATTACGTACCTACCGAGTATCAATACGTTATTGACAATTGTATATACGTATTTACAAGATTCATTTGATTTACAACTGTAAATATTTACAAGAAACAGGCAATCTTCCCAGTTTTTTTGGATATGACGGACCCTTACATCTTTCCTTCTTGGTTTCCAATCCTTGAGCCGCTTTTAGAGATGGTCGATACTGTATCGATACTTTTATTTCCAGTGGATCGATACATTTTGGTGAGGTGCTAGCTCGTTACGAAGGGAACGAGAATCAGTGGTGTAAATCTGATGGGTGGGTTCAACAAAAAGTAAATACTGTGAAACAAAAAGCTTTTTTTTTTTTAAATTGAGTATTGATACTTTTGGTAATGGTAATGGTAATTTTAGTTAACGTCGTACTAGAGCAACACAACGGGCTATTGACGACGGTCCGGGATCAGTCCCTTAAGGGAAAGATCCGAGGACAACACCTCGTAATTTTGAACCACGGTCAGATGACGAAGCAACACCTGAGCTGGCACCCCACTCTCCAATCTTCCACGCCAACCCAACGTGAGGACTTTCGGCCACGACAGATTTAAGGTGCACCAGCCGCCTCTACACCATACGCTTACAAACACCCATGCCCGGACCCGGATTCGAACCAGGAACCTTCCGATCTAGAGGCTAACACCTTAACCACTATACCGGTTGGTCGGCTTGATACTTTTGGTTCGATATTTTAAGGTGTATCGATACGACATGTTTCGATACGGATTGATCCTGAATATTGATACTTTACAGATCGATACTTTTGGTCCGATTTTTTTAGATGTATCGATACAACTTGCTTCGATACGGATCTATCCTAAACATCCAAACTTAAACCAAAAGTGCTCATCCCCAGTTCCTTTCGTCCCGAGTTCCATTCTCTCACTGGATCCAGATAGACGTCAAACGACATCCTCCTTCGTCCCTCGGGATCAAATGGTTCCATCTTGTCCATGTCCATTTATTGCAGGAAAACAAACTTTACATTTTAAAATTGAGGCTTCGAGGTGTGCATATTGTATATTATATTCATCCTAAATCGCGATTTCAATAAGGTATGATTGGTAAGGTATGATTAGTGAGGTATGATTGATAAGGTATGATTAGTGAGGTATGATTGATAAGGTAATAAAATAAAATTGTGACACACTACATTTGGCCATCTCTCCCAAAGTTCTGAGTAAGATGTCTCACTTACATGGGAGAGATGCCCTACCTGTAAAAATCAGTAATTTTTAAAACATAAAAGATTCTAAATGCATGTAACATATTAAAACGAAAGGATTTTAAGAATATACTACTTTAGCATTAGTTTATAAAGTATTGAAATATTTAACAACCATAGACAAGATGCAAAAAGTTTTTACTAAAGCACATTTAAAATTAAAAAAAGTTTACAGTAAAACACAAATTAAAACTGTTCCAAAAAATAATTCAGTTTTTGCTAGAAAATTAGAAAATTCTATGTTTAAAAAGTATTAAAAGATTAATAAGCTATTAAAGTATTACAAAATGTTTCGAAAATATCAAATTACGAGTTTTCTTTTTGTCCTCTGTAATTTTTGCTTTCCCGCAAATATTGCACAGATCCCCGTACATGATTCATGTAACCATTTAGGCACTTAACACATTTTATACAATTCTACCAATTCTTTTATAGTACACTCGAGGCAGTTGCATGTAAGATCACTTTAGTTGTCCATCAGCTTTTTTTGATACCTTGTTACGTTTGTTGGCGGATTTTAACTGTTTTTCTTGGATGTGTTCTTGGGATGTAAATATCTTAACCTACTCTCTCTTTCTCTTTCTGGGCCTTTCTTCTAGTTTGGGTACAGACGAAATCTAGTGCAATGATTTTGTCGCGGTTGTTGTCTGTTGAGCATAAAAATCTGATGATTGCGAACAATTTACGGACTTTTCATCCGTCTTGTTCATTTCTTCACTGATGGCAAAGAAGTAGTCCGGAATCGCTGCTTGGTTTAAAAGAAAAATTCCCGCCTCCCGAAAACCATTTATAGCAGTGTCGACAGAAGCTGCCCTTTTCCACGCTCTACCAATCAATTCTGAAGCTTTGATTCGTCCAATTGATAAATTATAATCAAAATTTATAGTTTAAATAAATTTAATTTACTTTAAAAATTATAACGATTTACAGATATTACAATATTTTGTAAAAACAATAAGATTTTTAAAACATTGATTTGAAATTTAAACAACTAAAAGGCATCTCTCCCTGAAAATGCATGTGGGTTTTTATGCTTACATAAAAAAATTCCATTGAAATTATCGAGTGCCAGTCTTACATTACAACATCCATCTTATAACGGAGTAGAAAAAAACATGTTGCTTACTTGTAATGTTATTGTGATGGCAGAAAACAAAAGCTGACTTAACAAAACTTTCACAGCACACCAAACAACATCTAACTGAAACATTCATGGAACTAACAGAGCCACCTAGCTTAAAGTTTCAAAATTATATCATGTGGGCGTCTCACCCGGAATTACCTTATTGGCGAAGGTCAGTGATCCATACTGAAAGCAAAGATCCAAGGACCTCTCTCGTCACTTTGAACACCACGGTCAGATGACGAGGTCAACACCTCATCTCCCCACCCTTCCACCCCAAACCACCATGAAAACATTTGAGTCCAAGCCAGATTAAACGTGCACCATCTCCCGTATATACGACGATTTTTGTCTGAGCCGATTATCTACCTCCAACTCTTCAGTTGCTAATCAGTTACCCTTCCAACCTCATCATCAAAACAAACTTCACACCTGCCATCAAAATCATCCTTCCAACCTCGGATAGCTGTAGATTGGATATTCCACGTTCATCATTCCACGTGAAACATCAGTAGTGTCCGTCAAAATAGATGCAAATTAATAAAACAAGATATTTATAACACAATCCCCAGAACCTTGAAAACCCCATTCGTGTGTGAATTCATATGTGATGCAGTTTGCAATAGGTGGCCGGTCCCGAGATGTAGTAAAATCGCCCCACCACGTACACGGTGGTCCGCAATGTAAGTTCTAATTAATAGCGAGCAACAATAGCCTCTCATTTTACAAGCACTCCGCATCACGAACGGTAAGGGGGGGGGGAGGTTTATCGAACAAAAAAAAGAACCAGGAAGAGAGAAGACTTATAACTTGCTTCACCCACCTGTCAAAATCAGCGAGAGTGGTGAGCTTCGAATATTAGCCCCGAATCTCTCTCGGTAGCGGGGTTGAGCAAGAGTGTGATCCCCCTTTGATTCGGACGCCATGGTTTTAATGAGGTGAATTTATCGTCTGTGAGGGACTTCTTCCTCGGCAGATCGATTCTTCTACTTTTTGTGTTCCTTTCGGTGAAAAAGAGGCCTTTTTGCTTTTCGATGGAATGGAAGATGGAATTAAATAATTTGTAGAGGGAAACGTTGTAGAAGATTAGTTTTTCTATTTTTGTAAAAACGGATTTTGATAAACTGTTTTGTGAAAAATATTTTTCTTTTATAGTGATTGGAATGTATGTTACGTTTTATCTTTAATTAAGAGACAGGAGTCTTAAATAAGAGTGCACAAAAAAACCCAGATAAAACCGTTGGATAAATCTTAAAATTAAGAAACTATAAACCTTTTTTTTTCAACCAGATATAATTTTTTAAATCTTTTAATCATTTTTTTAAAAATCTAAATTAAACCTTTTAAGAGACTACATTTTTTTAGCAATTAAATAAATTAAACCTTAGAAAGGAAGTTAAAAACTAAGAAACTTTCCAGTCTATGCTAAACAAATGTTTGCTGAAAAAGAAATTTAATGAGTGAAGACCTTTTAGTACTTTGTATCAATGTATTTAGCACATGAAACAAAAATTCAGTTTCCCTTATTTATCTTTAAACTCTTTAAGGGTTTTTGGTTCAGCTGCAGTTATGGCAGGTTAAGGCAATCCATCAGTATTAAGGTTATTGCGGTTTTTATGGCAACCTCGGCAAGCAGAAGGTTTGAATTTTCTTTGAATATTATAGAAATTTCTTTCAGAATCCGTCTAACTGTCGTTTGATTAATATGTTTTTTAAAACGTTCACAAATGTGTTTCTGAAGTTTATTATTTTTCGTTTCAAAAAGAAAAAAAATTTTGAAAGAAAATATTTTTGAAATAATTTTTTCTTTGGTCACTAGAAATGCGTCAAAAAAAGTGCTCAGGCCGTTGCCACCGCTGTGAACGCAGACTGCAGCTGTACCTGTTTTTTGACGAGATATCTTATACATTAAGATCTAATGTTGTTGTCGTCGTGCGGGACATATATGGCCCAATTAGGGGTGCCATTGCCCCGGAGGGTTGGACTTCTTCATGCACGACACATCCGTTTTACAGGGAGGTCCCTTTCACATATCCATTCACTCACACATATCGTAATTTAAATCCCAATCAGAGGCCGATAACCCCCTGATCAGGTACCCCCAGAGGTATTGATTTGGTATGCGAACATGGGGGACTTTGTGACCACGACCTATTTAACGTGCCCCAGCCACCATTAGCGAACACGACGGTCTTTAGCCAGGTCTAAGCGCCGATCTCGCAACCATCAGAATTGCAGGCTCCGCTGAGGACAGAACCATTAAGATCTAATCAATTTTACTAATGAACTTGCACGAGTCATCAAGATATTGCCAATATTTTGATGATGACAAGATAAAGACCGGCTCAGTTTTCTTCTAATGACGAGATATCTCGTCCATTCATATCTAGTCAGATTTGATAATGACGAGATACCTCGTCGAAACAACCACCAGGAGGGTTAAGAGATTATAGGCCCTTTATGGTGGTGTAATGGGACAGAGGTTGCTTACTTGATAGAGTCGCTGATTAGCAATCGGAAGGTTGAGAGTCCCTTCGTTCCGACATTCAACGAAGGATCGTCATATACACAGTCCAGTCACATTAATGTGACCACCACCTACTTTCGACGTCAACGTGAAATAACCAATCACAAAAAGCAGGTGGCAGCACATTGCAGTGGAGTGTATATAAAGGATGTCCTAGGGCATCGGAAAGCATTACAATCGTTGGCGTAATGCAGAAACGTAGCGATTTATCCGACGTCCAAAAGGGCATGATTATTGGATTTCGGGCCAAGGGTGGAAGCATTTCGGAAACGGCTAATTTTGTGAACTGTTCGCGTGCCGCCGTGGTAAAAGTATACCGTGCATGACAAAATGGCACTATCCAAAATCAGCGGCGTGGCACATGTGGTGCACCACGGGCTATAGAGGACAGAGGCGAACGAAGGCTACGGAGATACGTTCGGAGATGGGTTTGGGCGAATAGACGTGCAACTGTTGAGCAACTGACCGACCAGATGAACCAAGGGGCTACCAAGAGTGTACCCTCAACAACGGTTCAGCGAACGTTGCTGCGCATGGGCCTCCGCAGCAGACGCCTGGTGAATGCACCTGTGCTGACTGCTGTTCATCGGCGACGAAGGCTGGAATTTGCACGCCAGTACCGCAACTGGACGTCCACAGAGTGGCGACAGGTGGCTTTTCCCGATGAATCACGTTTTATGCTCCATCGGACAGATGGACGTTGGCGTATACGGCGTGAAACGTCCGAAAGGAAACACCCTGCAACACTTGCCATGGATCCTCAACCGCGCAATCTAGCGCAGCTGGCCACGGCACTGGAGTCGGCATGGCTCAACATCCCAGTGAACACATTCAGAAACCTAATTGACTCTCTTCCTGCACGCCTCGCAGCGGTCCGCTCTGCCAAAGGTGGTTATTCTGGCTTTTGACAGGTGGTCACATTAATGTGATTGGACTGTGTATGTAGGAACTAGTGCACGTTAAATTCGTCTATGCCTCAAGTGGCTTTATGGTCGCGTTGTGTGCATGTTTTTAGAGCGGGGGTCAGCTTTGGTCTGGCTACTTGGTGCGTGGCAGAATGAATGGGACGAAAGGGAAGCAGGCAGGACGGTGCATGATGTGTTACCAAGAGTGTCACTAAAATCTACAAGTTGGGCCAAGGAAGAGTCACTCTTTTTTACAGGGCATAACCCATTCCCATCTTATCTAGCGAGGTTTTAGAAAATCAAGTACGAAAACTGCTCCTGAGGTACATTGGCACACCTCTACATTACATCACAGTTTGCTCCCTTGCAGCCTCATGCAGCCTCATGTCAGATGACGACGCCTGCCGACCATCTTAAAATCGCATGGCTTAGAAACATTGGATGTTTATAGGGTCGAGAATTGAATTTATTAACCCTCTGACTGCTCAATTTGTGGACCGAAATCGCTACAAAAATCGTGTATTTTTTTTTTGCATATTAAAAATCTATATATATTGGAGAATTGAAATATGCATTTTTTTTTCCTTTCTAGAAAATAATTTTTATATAGATTTTTATCATGAGAAACTAAACTGTCAGAAGTTATTGTTAGCTATATGCACAGTAATTCCCGGATTTTCACGAAAAGGAACTGTAGGAGGAGGAGGAGGAACATTCTTCATATCAATTTTGCACCAGTGCCTAACGCTTTGCAAGTTTATTGAATCATGATCAGATTCATCGCTATCTGAGGAGCAGTCCGAAAAATCTATATCACTATCACTATCAAAACTAAAATCACTTTCAGAATCTGATAAATCATCAGGAATATATACTCTGTCAATCGCTGAACGTTTTCTAGCAGCCATTTCTGATTAGAAAAAGGCGCCAAACAAAGGCACGAAGTTAGAGCGGTAAATACAAAGTACCTTCAAATGCCGCAATTTAGTGGACGACTAGCGATATCTGTTGACCAATATATAAATTTAACGTCTAACACTGTAAGTAATTTATTTCATTGGTTAAACGGTGAAAAAGCGGGATGCGCTTCTCAATAAAGATAGAAAAACACCTGCCCGCGAAAATCGCGGGATGAGCAAATTTTGCTACATTTGAGTTGCCCGTGGAAATCGCGGGATAATCAGCCAATGGGTTAACATGGTGAGGTCCATTGAAAAACATTAGGACTTGATTATCCTAAGAGATTACGAAAAACGAACTTTTTCCCCCTGGCACGTTGTATATATATTTATAATGTGACCTAGTACGATGATTTAATGTAATTACTGTATAGATGTAATGATGTATATATGAATGTGCTCTAACATTATGGGTAGACATGTCACCTCAGTGGCATGCTCTGCTCATCCAAACACACTCGTTGAAACTGATAGTGTCTCACGATACTAAGAACGGGAATGGGTGTTGGTGTTAGTGTTAGTTAGGTTCAAAATGACTCGGTGTCCTCGGACGGATCCCGGACCGCTGTCAATAGCCCGTTGTGTTGCTGAATGCGGAGTTAATTAATTATCTATCTTCCCTCTCATACTTACAAGTTTAACAGCTCTTATATGAGAGGCCTTTTGAATCAAACTAAATGTGTGTGGTAGTATTTCCTGTGCGTATACCAAATGTTACGTCACGCCTTGCTTTTTTTGAAAAACTAGATTTCAGCTCTTTGCCAATAAATATTCCAAAGAATGAATTGCAAATTGATGTATGGTATAGTATTGGTCTACGCCAATTAGCGCCAAACGTCGCTTTTACGACGATGAACTGTATTTTAAAATAACCGCGATTTGTATCATGCGAGAGTATTTGAGTAACAGGAAGTAAAATTTCCGTCCTGTTAGTCTTTCATCCCCGAACTCACGTACCAAATTTTCTGTCTTGTGGTGTTTGTGGGATTGCATGTTTGTTGTGTTAGGGGCAGTCTGGCCAAATCTCTCATAACGAAAATATTTAAACCTATTGACGATTTCAAGATAGTAAAACGCCCCCTTCCCTGGGAAAAGTTCATTCATTTTAATAATATAGACGAATCCAGTTACATGACAGTGAATACAATGAACGAATAAAGAAATGAATGCATAACAACGCAACAGAATAAATAAACACCAAATAAAGGAATACAGTATAGATTGTAACCATGGTTACGATATTTACCTAGACACACTACTGTCTTTTACTTGAGAAAGACTAATATTTGAAGGATATTGCAAATAGCCGCATTCAGAGCCAGAATATTGGAATTGCTACCAACGTCGGTGTAAAAGCATCTCTTGGCATAGAAGCTACGTAGGTAGTAAATTAACGTCGCACTGATGCATTACACCGGGGTATTGGGGAAGGTCCGGGAAACATCCCGAAGGGAACGACAACGCGTCGTAATTTTGTACCACGGTCAGTTGACGAGGTCAACATCTGAGCTGGCACCCCATTCTCCAAACTTCCACACCACACAAAGATGATTACATTTGAGGCCACGACAGATTTAAACAGCATCAGTCCTTACGGTCGACCTCGCATCCTTCCGGTTGATAATCCTTTACACATCCACTGAGCTTCCGAGGCCTCATTTAACTGCGGAAATAAAATAAACAAGCCAAATAGTACAATTAATTTACCATACCCTTTGAACACCAAGTATAAAGAAAAGAAAAATACTGAAAACTAATTTTATAATTTGGCTTCTTTATTTTATTTTCTGTTACCTTTCATCCCAAGTGCAGAATTATACTCGCATTCAGTGTTCTACAACACAATTCTAAACAATTGCAATTGTTCTGCATGCATTTTGTCCAAATTTTAAAAACTGCAGTCAAATCAAAAACAGACGTACAACACAATTATCGACTCAATATGTACTACATATTTATAATAAAACATCAAAATTTATTCCTTTACTTTATTTAAAACCAAGGCATATTTTCAGAATTTGCAATTCTGTCGATCACTTATTAAGTTAAATATTTTGTCATTGACATAGATGTGTTATTTATAAAGTGTTTGTGGTCATTTGGACGGTGTAGGGAAGTTGTTTCGTACCTATAAAAGAAAATAAAGTGTAGCAAGGAGGCCGCTTTGCACTGCAAAACATCGTTACTTATTGTTGAAGAAAAATCGGCCACAATTTTGATAAAATTAAGGAAAAATCGTTCTGCAAAGACTGTTCTTGGATGTACGTCGCAGTTTTAAACACTTCCTGCTCACGGTCCTTTCGTCATTATTCTTTTCTAGAGCCGTAATCCTCGTAAGGCAACAATCCAAAAATGTTATCGATGTAGAAATTGCCCATCTACATATTTTCAAACCACAGATTTTATCTTTCTCATCGGAATCTACAACGAAGCAAAGATCAACCCTCCTAGTGGTCTTAACGAAATACCCCTTTGATCAAGATCTGACCAATTTTGTAAATGACGAAGTATCTCGTCATAAAGATATTGCTGATTCTTTTTATGACCAGTTGAAGATCTAGTTAGTCACCTTATAATGATGAGATATCCTATACATGAAGATCTGTTCAGGTTCCCTAATGACGCGAGATACTTCGCCGAGACAACCACCAGGAGGTTTAAACTAGTAGTTAGAATACAAACAACTAGTCTAAACATATTTAGATAGTCTAGTCATTAGGGATAATATCAGTGATCTTAGTACCCACTATAAGCCAACGGTGTAATAAATTCTTATTACACAACTTTTCTCCTACACAGTTTAAATATATAATCTTCATTCTGTTACTTAGGGTACTTCGATGTTGTTGGAGTCAACTGGTAAAACAACGATTCAACAACTAGTTAGCAGAGTTCGCATTCTACCACTAAAGATTATGCTGGAGGTCTTGGAATCATCTGTAAAAACAACGATTCAGAAAGTAGTTAACAGTCTATATTATGTCACCAAAAATATAAGTGGCCTTGGAAACATCTGTAAACCGATTCAGAAAGTAGTTAGCAGTCTATATTCTGTCACCAAAAATATAAGTGGTCTTGAAGACTACTATAAATCTTGGAATC
The DNA here is from genome assembly GCA_947359465.1 of Metellina segmentata. Lineage (NCBI taxonomy): Eukaryota > Metazoa > Arthropoda > Arachnida > Araneae > Tetragnathidae > Metellina > Metellina segmentata. Next base: position 13,395,408 of record OX375874.1, on the reverse strand, counting down.
GGCTAATAAAGCAACGATTCCATGACTACTTTTTGCATTCTGTCACCAAAAGATGCCTGTTGTCTATATACGCCAACGGTATAATAACTTGTAGAAGTCTTCATATTGCCATCCAAGATGTGTCACAAGGTCTAAACAAGTTGGAAGAGTCAGCATATTGTCATCAAAGATTTGGTAATCTATATAAGCCAAAGGTACTAGAACTAGTAGGCAACATTTTCATATTACCACCAAATATGTTAGTGGACTACATCATAACGGTCAACAATTAGCAGAGTCTGCATACTGCCACCAAATATGACATGAAGCCATATGAGGTAACTGTTTAAGAACTAGTTGATAGAGTCCGCATTCGAACACTACCAAATCTTCAATGATCCAAATAAGCCAACGGTATCAACCAATTGAAAGGGTCGACATACTATAACCAAATATAGTCTGTGTGGGATGTATACAAGTCAATGGCCAACAACTACGTAATTAATAGTCTGCATACTGCACCAAATACACCAGTATTCCTTATTATCCAACGCTCCAAAGACCAGTTAGTAGAGTCAACATACTGAGCCAAAGATGCCAGTGGTCCATATAAGGCAACAGTTTAACAGCTAGTTAGCAGACTATGTAATGCGGATTTGTATTACAGCCAGTAGAGACGATATCTAGTATCTAGTAGAAAACTACCCGATAACACAACACACGAAACCTTCAAACAAACTTATTAAAAACTCGATACATTTAGCTACAAAGGCCTCATCAAAGTCCAAACCCTAGCCTAAATTATGCAAACGATCCGCAGCTGCACTCACCCTACTCCATCCCTTCCCCAACCCTTTTTTACTTTTAAATCCTCCCAAAGACACCAGGTGACAAACTGCTTTACATTCTCCGGGTAATCATCAACAAAATGGAAAATTTAAGAGCCTTACCTGGATCCTACCTCCGGCCACACCCTACCGCGGCATACGGCATCCATCATCCCCAGTGTCAACAAAGCCAGCTACACCCTCCCCACCTCGCTCATCACCGTCACCGAGATGAAAAATTAAAACAAAGCAGATATATCTCCCCACACCAGTGAAAACTCGTAATTACGAGGCATTACATGTTGCAAGAGTCTTAAGGAGATATATCTTGAGACGCAGTAGGCCTGGGGTTCCATTAAAGCCACGGACGTGATAAGTATGTTTTGGTATTAATAAACAGATAAATATGCAGAGAAGGAGAATGGGGTAATTGCAGGTGTAGTGTGGAGTCACTTTCTGAACTTGGGGTTTCTTTCTGGGGTGGATTTATCACACACTTTGATTCGAAAGTGTTTCGAGGCCGCCTTACAGAGCCTCAGGAAAGGGAAGTGGAATTTACGATGTTTCCTTACCCTCTAAGTGGTTTCGACGAGATATCTCGTTTATCACGATCGGGTTAGTTTTACTAATGACGAAATATCTCGTCATCAAAATATTGCTCATATTTTGATGATGAAATCAAGATGTGGTCAGTTTTTTTGTAATGACAAGATACCTCAAGATCTCGTCAGTTTTGCTGAGGCAGCGCTAGCCCGGTTTGAAGAGTAACGATCGAGCAATAGAAGTGAGAAGTGTTACGAGTTCGAATACGACCATAGACCGTTGTACACAAAGAAGCTGTTGCACGTTAAACCTGTCGTGGCCTCAAATGTCTTCACATTGACGTGGAGTGGAAGTTTGAAGAGTGTGAGGCGACAGATCAGGTGTTTTTGTTTAGGTTCAGTGTTTGTATTGGTGTTTTTGTTTATGTTCAGTGTTTGCCTGTTTTCATTTTGCACTTCCAGCCGATGTCGTACTTCGGTTATTGCTCTGTATTAACAGTTTGTGCTCGAGTACCGGCGATCTGCCGATGTTCTTGTTTTTTTATTCTGGCATGTTACCACTTGTATTTTAAGGATATTTTTGAGTTTTAATAAATACGGCGGGCGACTGTGGGCGCAATCGCTCCCCCCCCCTAGTCGTAAGACGCTCTAAGCCACCGACGAGCGGAATCGGGGTGGGTCTGAAAAAAAAATGGTGGTAAAATGGTATTTATGGAATAAAAATTCTCTGGTTGTATTCCTTTTTCTGTGTCAGTAAAGCTTTCCTTGCGTGTGCATGTCCATTTACTTGATGTTTGGTGGTATAATATCTTATGAAAATGTTGGTGTGAATGTACATTTCTGTAGAGTGCCGAAATAAATGGTGAAATCGTCAAACTGCTACCATTCCGCGTATACCAATCAGCTGATAAATCAATGGGGTGGGGTAGTTGAATTGACGTTTCACTGGAGCAATACATTGGGCTATTGGCGATGGTACGGGATCAATCCCAAAGGGATACATCGGAGAGTAACACCACGTAATCCACTGTCCAATTAAGAGGACAACACCTGAAATGGCATCCTACTCTCAAAAGTTTCACGCCAACCTGATGACATTTGAGACTCCGACAGATTTGCGGCGACAAAAATGGGGAAATCGCAGAAATTTACTTCTATGTCGCGCGGACAAATCAGAGGATGAATCAAGGGATAGGCGCCTATTCCTTTCCCTTGGTCCAGTCAGACGATGGATGTTCGTGTTGACCTTGCAGATTAAAGTAGTCTAATGGTCGCGTTACTATCAGTTTTAGTAGTTAATGACCACTACTTATATTTATTTAGCTTGACAGAAAAAGCCTCTCTAACAACTTGCTATGCATCGGTAATAAAACTAATTGTAATTTAAAATTAAAAAAAATAAATAAATCTTTTAACTTCCACTTATTTGATTACTGTCAGCATTAAGAACTGAAAATATAATTTCGGTTACATGTTACATGTTTTATATTTAAAGTTACTGTGTATCAACATTCTTCATAATACTTCGAAGAATTTCTAGCGTTCTCTCAAACATCTCAAGGTGACCCTTTCTCCGAAAAGGACTAGAAATTACGTTCCACTCATTTTTGTTCCAAAAGACATGAAAAGAATGTAACAAACGAACGAACATTGTATCCTCCGAAAACCCGCGCTCTTTGAATGTCAGTTGGAAGAATGTCTCAATTCTAATTCGAATTAATCACTGACAAAAGAAGAATCACTGCTCGTTCGAAACCGAAAAGAAAAGAATACTTTTTAAAAACGTCGAATTCAATTTCCACTGATTTCCCGCGCCATTTTTTTTTCTCCTCGAGACGTCTTCCAAGCGACGAAAATCGTTTTGTTCGGAATCTCTCACAAATTGCACATCTATAACTGCAACTCACAAAGAATTATTTCTCGGAACCGTAATTACCTAACTGTGACTGCGCCGGAATTAAGGGAAAGGGAAAAGTTCCAAAGGAAAATAATCGAACTGTATCAGGAATGCGCGCGTAATTGTCTGTTATGTTCTTGATGGTTAACTGACGTCTCTTTCAGAATATCTTTTTTATTTTTATTTATTCTTCGCGTCTTTCTTATTCCACCTTTTTAACAAATGAGAAAATCTCTTTGGAGGAATACAAAATGGCTTTCTTTTGTTGCAGCTAGATGCTCAGGTTTTTCCGCTCCGACGAAAAAAGAACGAAGAAGAAATTAAAATGGCGGCATTCTGCAAATCGTGATGACAATGTAATTGCGGATCGTGGGCAATGTTAAAAGGAAATTATTTAATAAGTAGCGGTTTTGTTGTGACCTTTGTCTGTCTTCCCACGATTTTTGAGTTTCTTTTATTTTTGGGCACAGTGCGTGGTTACCGTTTTTTTTTTAATTTAAAGAACCCCGCGAGGGGTTATTACTTTATTACCGCTTTTATTTATTGAAAACGGTGAGAATAAAAGGATATTTTTTTGTTCCGTTGCACGAGCCTATTTTGAAACTTGCAAAGAATTACATTTCCTTGTTAAAGCTTTTTGTGGTGCATTTTGGTTTTCTTATTTGTTGAGAATGCATGCCCTTTCAATTACACGCATGTATGTTTATGACACATATGTTTGAACTATGCATGTCATATTCTATATAATGGGTCCAGTTTTCAAGTTTCTTTTTTGACTGCGAAATGTAGGCCCATGAAATAATCAAATTCTAACAAATATTCGGGATTTACGGAATGTTTCAAAATATCATGCACAGACTTTAACACTCCAAAATGGTTTCGACGAAATGTCTTGTTCTTCAAGATCTGACCAATTTTGCTAATGACGAGATATTCCGTCATAAAGATATTGCCGATTCTTCGACATGGCGAGATCAAGACATTGTCAGTTTATCTCTATGATGAAGTATCTCGCGTCAATCGAGATCTGGTCATACGACGAGATACTTCGTTGGTTACCAGATACAAAAATCCACTTTGCCAACAACTGTTGAAAGCGAGGTGTTGCAATGCGCAACACATATCTAAGAAGACAAAAAAAATCCATCTAAAAATTATTCCCTTCGAGGGTTAATCCCGGTTCGTCATCAATAGCCCGTTGAGTTGCTCCAATGCGACGTTAATTGAATACTTACCTTTCCCTCTAATTACTACTATTATTTCACCGGAATTCTCATAAAACCCCTTCAAGTAGATTCGACGAGGTATCTCGTCCATCAATTTCGCTAATTACGAGATAAGTCGTCATCAAGATACTGCCGATGTTTGAATGATGACGAGATCAGCATCTGGTCAGATTTTATTTAATGACGAGATATATCATCCAGAAAAATCTGGTCAGTTTTGCCAATGACAAGAGATAAATTGTCGAGACAACCACCAGGGGTGTTAAGAGGGGGGGGGGGGGTAGGAACATAAATAATATTGAGTTGTATGTCCACAAGCCTGGATTTGCTAAATGATACTCTAATAGGGGATTTCATGAGTCCTAATTTTTAGGCACTTCTATTATAAGGTCTTTGCTTAGAATATCCGCCAACACCGTTGTTTGTTTCAGATAAACATCAAGGCACAGTTCTAGTTTTGACAAATTCATAAACTTAGTCACCCCTTACGAAAAATTTAAATAGAATTCCATTTGAAAAATTTCTATAGAATTCCATTAAAAATTTCTATAATTCCATTAAAAATTTCTATAGAATTCCATTAAAAAATTCTAGAATTCTATTAAAAATTTCAATAGAATTCCATTAAAATTTCCATAGAATTCCATTAAAAATTTCTATAGAATTCCATTAAAAATATCCATAAAATTCCATTAAAAATTTCCATAGAATTCCATTGAAAACTTCTATAATTCCATTAAAAATTTGTATAATTCCATTAAAAATTTCCATAGAATTGCATTAACAATTTCCATAGAACTCCATTAAAAATTTCCATAGAATTCCATTGAAAATTTCTATAATTCCATTAAAAATTTCCTTAGAACTCCATAAAAAATTTCCATAGAATTCCATTGAAAATTTCTATAGAGTTCATTAAAAATTTCCTTTGAAGATGTGGTATAGAGAATTCTATAGAATTATAGCCCTTTATACTATGAGCTCTTTAAAGTAACCTATTACTATAAAGCAGGGCTCGAAATACGTCACGGCAACCATGGCCGTGAGCTTAACTGAAATCGTCGCCAAGACAAGTTTTGCTACGAGTATTTGAAACCGAATGTTTCATTATTTCTCCTTCAAATACTAGCAATCAAAAAAAAAAATTTTGGAAAAAATTAAGTGGTTAATAAGGATAAGTGTGGGTGGTCCTTCGCTTTCATATTTTAAGGCTGATCGAGCAGTTCAGAAATGCTTTCGTGCATGTGATCGCAGTCCTTGCTTTTAACTATGAAGTTTATGAAACAACTGCAATTTTTCTAGCCTAATTTTTGACTGATGCCTTCGTAAACTTAATAAGTAGGGCAACTTTTTTGTTGCAGTAAAAATGGGAAAAGTTGCATTTTTCATTTCCTAAAGTTGCATTTATTTTTGATACACTAAATTCTAAAATAAATTCGTAAAAAATGAAAAAAAAAAAATTCAAACTATATTGATAATTTTAGTCGTGTGTACAACAGTATTATAATACATACTGAACTACAAGAACGTTGAAAGGCCGATCCTTAGGGCAACTTAATTTCTTTAACAAGATTTTTAATTTCTTTAACATTGAAAACTTGTGCAAGTCGCAGTCATATAATATGCTGTATCGGATAGTAGAAGCGAAAAATCTTTTTGCTCAACATTCAGAGATGTTAAAACGTCAACTACTAGGCGAACAACATATTAATGATCGACACTCATCTCGCAAACTCTACAGTCGATTACGCAAGTTTCCTCTGGATTATCAAGAGTGCCAACCAATGTGTTAAACTATTTCTTGCCATTTATTTCACTTTCGTCTTAGGACGAACACCTTCTTACCATGAACTTGTTTTATCTGCAATACTGTTCGTAAGATCAGACACACGTTATAGAAGCAAAAAATGAAATAGTAATTTGATATTAATTTTTAGCTATATTGTAAAAAGTTGCAGGTGGTTGCATATATGCAAAAAGTTGCATTTATGCAGAAAGTTGCATTTATGTTGCGGTTATAACTCACTATACACCCCATGTAGGAGGAATTTTGGTTTTAGTACTTTACATGCAGCGTAGAACGCGTGAAAAAAAAATTGCATTTGTTTAAAAAAGTTGACTTATTAATAAGGAAATAAACGTGTGTCTACAATATACTATATTTGAGTGTTTTCTATACCTCAGATGTATTTTAGGGTTTCATATGACGATGCAGAAAGTTTATAAGAAAAGTGAAGTATTTATTTCTTGTTCCATTATTCATTCAATTGTTTTAAAGTTTAGCGAAAAATTTGCAACTGCAATATACCTTTCTTGCGGCAATTTTAGGTTTAGCCACGAGCTTAATAGTTTTTACTGCCAGCTTATAAAAGCTCACAGCAATATTTGCTGCCAGCTTCCAAATCTTATTTCGCGAGCCCTGCTACAAAGTCTATAGATATAAATCTATTAAAATGTGTAGAAACCTGCTTAGAGTTCTACAGAAGTTCATTTCATTTGTTTCACTTGACTGAGTTCTTCAGAACTTCTCAATAGAATCAGAACTCGTTTACCCTGAAGAAAATCTCTAGATTTCGAAAGAAATTTTTTTATAGATATTAAATTTCGTTTCCCTATAGAAATCTCTAGAATTCTAGAGTTCAGTGGAACTCTATATCTTTTCCATGATGGACTAATACCTCTACTGGAAAAGTGCTTTTACAATAAAAACTGATATAACTGACCTTTCTTGGTGGAAATCATGCTATGCAGAACTTTTTTTATTTTTATTGTGGATAAAAACATTTTTTTCATGAATTCTCGAGTTAAAATTCAGCAATGCATTCAAATAAATGCATTAAAGTAAATAGACGTCAGTAAACTCTTCAACGCATATAATGGTTAGAACGGTAAATATTAAAAATGAAACATTTTTTAAGTTAATATATACTAACGCATAGTATCTCAAACTTTTTTGAAGAGCTGAGATAGCTCGGTTTGAAGAGTAAAGGAGTAGCAACCAGAAGATTGCGAGTTCGAAACACAATCCAAACTGAGACCGTTATATACGTTGAGGCTGGTGTACAGTAAATCTGTCGTGGCCTCAAATGTCCACGTATTGGCGTGATCTGGAAGATTGGAGAGTGGGGTGACAGATCAGATTTGCCCTCATCATATCACACCACGGCAAGAAAAGTGACACAACTAAAAATTGCAGAATTTGAGAAATTTACAGTATACTATAAAACTTATATTGAAATAGTATAAGCTTCTTTTAAATTTTAGGTAAGTATTTGTGTTGGTAACTTCTATTATATTCCATAGAATAGTGATGTAACACGCTGGGGCACCTCATACATATTTTTCAATGACATAACATCAAAATGTTTATTTTGTGATTTGTGTCACTTTCCTTGCCGGGGTGCGATATGAATGGTAGGTTGGTATTTAATTATCGTCGCACTGGAGCAACAGAACAGGCTATTGGAGATGGTCTTGGATCCATCCGAAAGATCCAAGGACCACGCTTTGTAATTTTAAAACTCGTTCAGATAACAAGACATCTGAGCTGGCACCCTACTCTCCAAACATCCCCACCACGCTTGCTTGAGGATATCTGATGCCACGACAGATTAAATGTGCACCAGCTTCACGATCTTTGGTTGGATCGAGTTTCAAAATCACAACACTTCGCTTTCTAATCGGCTTGTCTTCCAACTCCCGTCAATATGGTGAAGTTGATAAGTGTATGATTGAAACATTTAAGGTGACAATTTGTTGTCCACGCTTGCTCCTCAAAGCCACCTGTTTCCATGTGGAGGGGAGTTGAAATGGAACCCCCGTCCTGATTCCTTCAGTCCCGAGGGGGTACGTAGCGAAATTTTGAGAGACTGCTCCAACACGAAATGTGTTTAAAATGAAATCACGTTAAACCTTTCTGCTGCTCACCAGATGGCGCTCCCTGTCTTAAGTCTGAAATCGAATTGAGTATTTCCAGTGAAAGTTGATTCCGAGTCTGGAATTTATCAAGGATTCGACATTAATCGAAAACAAAAACACCTTTCTTCAAGAAACGTTCCACAGCATTATAGATAAAATACTTCAAATCGGAGGGACGATTACATTTGTCTCAATGTATAACGTACGAGTAGATATTTCGTAAAACATTTCTTCAAAATTAAGGATACAATTCTTTTAACCTCTGGTGGTTGTATCAACAAGGTATCTATCGTCATTAGCAAAACTGGACAGATCTTGATTGGCAAGCATGGTCACAAACCCGTAAGATATAGTCATGAGCAGTTTTTTTTTTGTCATATCTCGCCTGCTCTTCATAAGCAAACTTGGTGATATATCGTTTAAACCAGATATCATTCTATAGTTATTTTCACGAAATTAACTAGCAATTTACAAGTTTAAATTTGTGTCGGGTTTTCAAAAACAGCCAGTTTTCATAAAAGACAGTTAAAAAATTGCCGGTCTGAGACAAGGTAGGTAATTTAATTAGCGTCGGCAATGGAGCAGCACAATAGACTCTTGGTGACGATTCGGGCTAAACACAAAAGGGAAAGATGTGAGTACACCTCATAATTTTGAGCAACCAGATGAAGTGACCAACATCTGAGCTGGAAACTTACTCTACAAATTTCTACACCACGCCAATGTGAGGAACCTTGAGACCACGACTGATTTAACATGCACCAGCCCTCACATACACGACGGTCTATGTCTGGATCGAGTTTCTTTTCTACGTAACATTTCGATTGCTCTTCGCTAGTTTTCCAAACCGGCGAGTCAGGCCCCCCATGTTTGACTAGATATAGAAGTGTCTAAATTTTTACTTTTGATATCAAACGCGGCAATTCCTTCCCTCCAATAGAATCTGGTGCGCGTTAATTACACTCAACAACAACGACAAAAATCGTCACAACAAGAAGGAGTTGTCTGATTGCGATAAAAATGGGTGGATGTGAAGAACATCCATAGAAAAACAAGCGATTAAAATTTCAGGACAATTGAATCATTTATTTAAGAGTTTGACCGTTACAAAGGGAGGAAATCAGTAAGGCGTTGGTCCACCCCTGGCCTGGATGCAAGCTGTCACCTGGCGTGGCATAGATTGAAAAAGTTCCAGGAGGGTGTCCTGCGGAATTTCTTACCAAATTGTCGGACAAAATGGTCAACATTCCGGGATGAATCGCCTTCCCAAATCGGTTCTAAGGGAGAGACATCGGGAGACCTAGCTGGTCAAAGAAGTGTCTGGAAAGCTTGGTGACAATTCACAGCAACACGGCCGGGCATTTATCTCGTTGAAAAGTAAGTCTGGGGTGTCGCAAAAGGAACGGTAACACAACCGGTTGTAGAATGTCGTCTACGAACCGCTGTGCTGTAAGTGACCAGGGAACCACGTCCGAAATCTAAAGCTGAGCTGGCGACATTCTTGCAGCAGGAATGGATACAAATACCTATAGCTGTGTATCAAAATCTTGTTGAAAGTATGCCCAGAAGTGTTGCTAGGGTAATTGCGGCACTTGGGGGACCCTCCCTTTATTAAAACATGTATTATTTCCCTTTAACATCACATCTTGCGGTCAGGTCCGTTATTGTACGGTAGTGTAAGTGCTCATATCGGAAGAAAACATCAAAAAAATTAAATTTGCTATGGAGAATCAATCTAAATTTATTTTACCGCCTCTTTCTTTATTCTAAATGGCGTTCATAGCTCGAAATATAATCTTATACTTCAGAGAGAGTTTACTTACATTAATAATAATAAATATTTCAATTAAAATAAACTGGAATCAAAAGTAGAACTTGCTGAATTCTTGAACTCATATTTTAGAACTAAGTAAGCTGAGTAACGTTATGTGGATTAGAAATAAAAAGTCTGCATTCTTTATTTGTTGTTTATTTGGTCATAAGTAGGCCTAATTTTTTGTTGCAGTAAAAATGGGAAAAGTTGCATTTATCATTCCCTAAAGTTGCATTTATGGAAATAAGGTTGTATTTATTTTTGGTAAACTAAATTTTAAAATAAATTATTCGTAAATAATGAATTAAAAGTAGAACTTGCTGAATTCTTGAACTCATATTTTAGAACTAAGTAAGCTGAGTAACGTTATGTGGATTAAGAGCCGCGGTAGCTCAGACAGTAGAGCGGCGGGCTCGCATCAGAAGGGTTGTGGGTTCTGTCCTCGGCGGAGCCTGCAATTCTGATGATTGCGAGATCGGCGCTTCGACCTGGCTAAAGACCGTCGTATTCACTAATGGTGACTGGGGCACGTTATATAGGTCGTGGTCACAAAGTCCCCCATGTTCCCATACCAAATCAATACCTCTGGGGGTATCTGATCAGAGGGTTATCGGCCTCTGATTGGTATCTAAATTACGATATGTGTGAGTGAATGGATGTATGAAAGGGACCTTCCTGTAAAACGGATGTGTCATGTATGCCGAGCAAAGTCGGACTTCCTCCCAATGGGGCTCAATAACATGGAAGGCGCACCCCCTCGCCTCTTGCCGTCTTCGACGGGCCTGGCACTCCTCTGGTCTGCCAGTGTAGGCATTAGAAACAACAACAACAACAACGTTATGTGGATTAGAAATAAAGTCTCCATTCTTTATTTGTTGTTTATTTGGTCATAAGTAGGCCAACTTTTTTGTTGCAGTAAAAATGGGAAAAGTTGCATTTATCATTCCCTAAAGTTGCATTTATGGAAATAAGGTTGTATTTATTTTTGGTACACTAAATTTTAAAATAAATTATTCGGAAGTAATGAAAAAATTCAAAATATATTGATAGTTTTAGTCGTGTACAACTGTATTATAATACATTCTCAAATACAGAATAACGTTGAATGGTCGATCCTTGGCAAGTAATTTCTTTAACATCGAAAAACTGCTCCAGCCGCAGTCATATAATGTGCTGTATCGGATAGCAGAAGCGCAAAATCCTTTCGCTCAAGATTCAGATATTTTAAAACGTCATCTACAAGGCGAACAACATATTGATGATCGACACTTGCCACGCACACTCTGCAGTCGATTACGCAAGTTTCCTCTGGATTATCAAGAGTGCCAACCAATGTGTTTAAAGTTCTTGCTTGTGCTAGTCTTGCATTCTTGCCATTAATGGAGCTTTTGTCTGTTAGGACGAGCACCTTCTTTCCATGAACTTGTTCGATCCGCAATATTTCGGCGTTCGCAAGATCAGACACACGCGACCGAGGGGTTAGTTCAGAGCTCAAAAAGTGAAATAGTAATTTCACATTAATTAATTTTAAGCTAAGTTTTTAAAAGTTGAAGGTGGGTTGCATTTATGCAAAAAGTTAGTTGCATTTATGTTACGGTTATAACTCACTTATAATACACCCCATGTAGAAGGAATTTTGGTTTTAGTACTTTAAATGCCGCATAGAACGTGTGAAAAAAAGTTGCCCTAGTCATAAGGGTAATGCGTTGACATGGTGTGGAAGTTTGCATGTGGCATGCCAAGGTCTTGATCTCGTCATCTGGTTCAAAACATCAACGCCCCCAGGGGCATTCCTTCTTTAGGTTTGTACGGGCTTCACAACCCCGGGGTACCTGAGTGATCTTTTCTCCCTTTCGTTTTTCTCCTCCTCTACGCTTCTGCTTTTTGCTTTTTCTTCCTCCCTCATTGTGGTTGCCTTTTCGGAGGTGAGGGCTCCCCTTGAGAAGCTTTTCGCCAGTCTGTGCCTTTAGCTCCTCTTGGGGATTATATCACCCACGTGTTTGCCGTGCGTGGAGACCTGTGTCTTCGGAAAGGGTGATCCTGGTGATTGAGGGACAACATAACGCCCCAATACATTGCTTCGGCTCCTGCTTCGAACAAACAGGAAGTGTACTTTGGTCCCAGTACATTAATCGGCTGGTGGGTATACCCTGCTTGGGCTAAGGACCCGCTCACCAACTAGCTCCTTAGGGCAGTCATAGAGGTGAGTGGGGTTCGTATAGTCCCTGGCTAGCACCGGTACAGGAACCTGTATCCCCTCGTTGGACTCCATGGTGGGTGGTGCCGCCAGTGACTGAATATCTCTTTATTCAAATATGGAAAACCAAAATACAACTTCTCCTTCAGTGGAGCACCACATTAGTAAAAAAAAATGAAAATAATTTACCAGAAATGAAATTTTTTATCATGAGAAGTAATGAGGGAAATCTAAAAACTGTATCAGCTATTTTACTACATAAAACTATATTAGGTATGGTAGGAGAAACTAAAAACATAAAAAAAACACTAGCAGGAGATGTACTAATTGAAGTTTTAAATAATACGCAGGCTTTAAACATACAAAAAATTAAATTCGTTGGTCCAATTGCAGTCACAGTAACACCCCACAAAACCTTGAATTCATCAAGAGGTGTCATTTCCGAATCGGATCTTGTTCATGATTCGGAAGAAGACATATTGGAATCCCTATCCGAACAACATGTAATAAATGTCAAAAGAATCACTATTTCAAGAAATGGACAAAGAATTCCCACCAAGCACATAATATTAACATTCAACAAACCAACTATACCAAAACACGTCAAAATAGCTTATATGAATTGCCCAGTTAGACATTTTATACCCAATCCTGTTCGTTGCTTTAAATGCCAGAGATTCGGACACTCTTTCATAGCTTGCCGTGGCAAAGAAACCTGCGCAAAATGCTGTAGTACAGACCATAAGACCGATGTCTGTACGTCATCGTCCCTTTGCTGTGTAAACTGCAAAGGTGACCATCCAGCTTTTGCCAGGTCTTGCCCTAAATTTCAAAACGAAAAAGAAATACAAACAATTAAAGTTCAACAAAATATTTCATTTCCAGAGGCCCGAAAAATTGTAAACGATCGTACCCCGAAACCTGGCATATCTTACTCTTCAATAGTAAAAAAAAACTTTCAAAACTAGCTCTACTCAAACCGATGTCACTATTTCTAAGCCATCTGCACAACATAAAATTTCAATTAACCAACCTATAACGCCTCTTATTTCTAAAGCATCAGCTACAACCTCAACAAATACAAAACAGATAAATCAATCAAATCGATCCTTAAATACTTCTTTAAAAAGAGCCATATCTACTGAACAAAATAATATTAAAATAGCAAAAAGTTCTTCTCAAACCTCTCTTCAGCCTGACGTTACATCCAGAAATTTCATAACTATTCCTTCTACCAGCGATCTCATAAATCTTTATAACACTGAAAGCGATATTTCATCTGTAGAAGATGAGGACTTGGAGAGTTCGCCACCCAAGTCCAAGAAGGATCTTCGGCAAGACAGATCTCGTCCTAGGACGAGAAAACACAAGTAGTTTTCTCTTTTCTTTTATCCTTTATTTTTTATGGCTTCCTTTCTTTCCTGGAACTGCCGGGGTTTTCGTCCAAAAATTGATGACGTTAAAGACATCATAAATAAACACAAGCCAGCTGCAATCGCCCTACAAGAGACCTATTTAAGAAACAATGATACCACCAACATTCGTCATTTCAGTATATTCAGAAAAGATTACGATGATGGCCAAAGAGCATGTGGAGGTGTTGCATTGCTTACCTCCCATGACTTTCCGGTCACCCAAATTAACCTTACAACAAATCTCCAAGCTGTTGCTGTAAGACTTCATGTAAATATTCTAATTACAATATGTAATTTATACTTACCTCCTAACACCCATGTCGCCACTTCTGATTTAAATAATTTGATAGATCAACTTCCGCAACCATTCATCATGCTTGGTGACCTAAATGGCCATCATATCCTCTGGGGCAGTTCAGACATTAATCGTAGAGGCAAACAGATCGAAAAATTAATAACAGACAATGATTTATGCATCATGAATAACGGCCAACCTACTTACTTTCACTCACCTTCACTTACTTACCATTCAATAGATCTGGCAATTTGCACTCCTCCAATTTTACCATTTTGGACTTTTTCTGTGGATCCTTACCTCTACAATAGCGACCATTATCCTATAAAACTAAAATATGCAGGCCAATACCAATCACACACTGACAGCCAGTCCAACTATATTTTTGAAACTGCCAACTGGCCACTTTTTACTACCCTTGCAGACATTTCTAACCTGGTAGAAAATGATAACATCGATGAAGTGACTGAAAAAATAACAGACATAATTATAGCTAGTGCTGACGCCTCAATTAAAAAAGTCAGAAATGTGCCTAAAAAACAAAAAAAACCTTGGTGGAATGAGGAATGTAGCGATGCGTATCGGAAGCAAAGGAAAGCCTGGAATATATTTAATAGATATCCAACAAGAGACAATTTTATTATTTATAAAAAAACAAAAGCGATATTTCGAAAAATTCAACGACGTAGTAAGAGGGATTCCTGGGTGAATTATGTAAACAGTATAAATAGCAAGACCACAAGTAAACAACTATGGAACAGGGTTAAAAGAATTTCCGGTGTTTACCCCAATAGACAAATTCCTATTATAGAACATAATAATCAAATTTTATCGGCACCCAAAGACATAGCAAACACAATTGCATCATGTCTTTCCGAAATATCCAGCTCCAACAACTACACTGAAAGTTTTAAAAAAATTAAATTTGCATCTGAAAGGACTAAAGTTAATTTTACTTCAAACCGTACATTATCTTATAACTGTGATTTAACTTTTTATGAATTGAAAAAGGCTTTATCCTTAATCCACAAATCAACCCCTGGCCCGGATAATATCAGTTACATCATGCTCAAACATCTTTCAAATAGTTCTCTAAATCATCTCCTCAAATTTTACAATAGAATTTGGACCGAACATACTTTTCCGCAGTCATGGAGGTATGCTAATGTAATTCCCATACTGAAACCAAATAAAGACCCCAGGAATCCTTCGAACTACCGTCCAATAGCCCTGACAAGCTGCCTATGCAAAATTTTAGAAAAGATGGTCAACGCTCGTTTAATGTATGTTTTAGAAAAAGATAAATGTCTCTCTCCACTTCAAAGTGGCTTTAGAAAAAATCGTTCTACCACCGACAATCTAGTCGCTTTCGAGACTGAAATTAGAAATGCTTTCGTTCAAAATAAACATCTCGTCTCGATATTTTTTGATATTGAAAAAGCGTACGATCGAACGTGGAGACATGGAATTTTAAAAGACATTTTTAACTATGACATACGAGGAAATCTGCCTATTTTTATTCAAAATTTTTTAGAGAAACGATATTTTAAAGTACGGATTGGATCGATTTTTTCAGATGTTTTTACTCAAGAGGAGGGAGTACCACAAGGCAGTGTTTTAAGTGTGACTCTATTTATTTTAAAAATTAACAACATTGTTTCTCAATTGCCTCCATCAGTTAAGGGTCTTATTTACGTTGACGATCTGCAAATTTCATGCGCAGCTAAAGACATTCGTTTAATAGAGAGACAACTTCAACAGGCAGTTAACAAAATCACTCATTGGACTAATGAAAATGGTTTCAGTTTCTCACCTTCTAAAACCGCTTGTGTTCATTTTTGCAGAAAGCGAAATCTTCATCTTGACCCTGAAATATTTTTCAAAGATATTTTAATTAATGTTGTGGACAATTTTAAATTTTTAGGTATCATTTTTGACAAGAAGTTGACTTTTCAACCGCATATTTTAAATCTACGCAAACGTTGCGAAAAAGCTCTTAACATTTTACGGGTTTTATCAAAATTATCATGGGGATCTGATCGAACTTGCCTTTTTAAAATTTATAGAGCTTTAATTCGATCTAAATTGGACTACGGCTGCGTGGTGTATGGTTCAGCAAGAAAATCTGCTCTTCAAACTCTGAACACCATCCACCACGCAGCTTTACGTTTATGTTCTGGTGCCTTTAGGACTTCTCCCGTAATCAGCTTGTACGTAGAATCTTTTGAACCTTCCCTGGACTTCAGACGACAGTTGTTATCACTGGAATACTATTTTAGAATTTCCTCAATCCCTCATCACCCATTGCATACCATTGATCACAGCCCATATTTAAAACGCCTTTATCAAGCCAAAACATCCTTCATCCCTACATTCCATTTAAGAATGCTGGACTTAATAAACGGATCCGAACTTTCTTCACTTGACGTCACCCAGAAAAAACTGTATTATTTCTCTCCTTGGTTTAATCATGATTTTGAATTTCAAAACCCGTTCCAAAATTTTAATAAAGCAGATACCTCTGATTTTATATATAAACAACTCTTTCAAAACCATATAGAAAATTACTCAAATTTTATACATATTTATACTGACGGGTCTAAAAGAGAAAACTATGTTGGAGCTGCGTTCACTATTAATGATTCCATTCATAGTTTTAAACTTCATTCTTCATGTTCTGTTTTTACCGCTGAAATAATGGCCATTTTTAAAGCACTAGAACATATATCCGATCATTGTCATAAAAAATGTATCATTTTTACAGATTCATTAAGCGTTTTACAGTCATTGAAACATCCTGATCATGACAGTCATCCCATTGTTTTAGAGTCACTGAAAAAAATTTATCATCTTTCATCGAAAAATTTTAACTTGTTATTTTGTTGGGTTCCATCTCATGTTGGGATATCTGGAAATGAATTAGTTGACAAAGCCGCCAAATCGGCTGAAAATAATTTTAATCATACCATTCCTTATCATGACCTAAAATCTATCATTTACACATTTTTACAAGAAAAATGGCAGAACCAATGGAATGATCAAACCGAAAACAAACTCCACCTTTTAAAACCAAGTATAACTCAATGGCAGTCACCACCCTTAAGAAGACAGCAGGTAATGCTAACTCGACTCCGTATTGGTCATACGCGTATAACTCATAGGCACCTCCTCCTCGGAGAAGATCATCCCATTTGTAACTACTGCATTTGTCCACTTACTGTGAAACACATTTTAATAGAGTGTTCTCATTTTAATTATCAACGACTTAAATATTTTAATTCTTTTACCTTGACTTTAGATGACATGATCGGAGAGAATCCTCATGCAAATATTTTTAGCTTTTTACATGACATTGGTTTTATCCATCACATATAATTTTATGTAGTATTCATTCATAATGTTTTGACTCATTTCACTTTATTACAATATTATATATCTGATTTTTTATTTTGAGTTTGGCATAATATGTCCCATGAGGACTCAATGCCATAAAATCATATCCAATCCAATCCAAAACATCAACGTCCTGTTGAAATAAACGCAGCTTCGTGTAATGTCTTCCTGTGGCTCGTTTGAATATCTGTTAAGTGGTTGTGGGTAAAAGTATGAATCCTGAATTACTGATTGTCTAAAGTGATTATCCACCGTAATTAAAGACACTAGTCAGCGATTCGGCCGCCAAACAGCTTCCTCAATTCATAAGCTCACGTGATTTACCCTTTTGAGATCTTAGGACAGCAACTCCACCACGCTCTGTCTATTTCATCGATGGCTTAAGATGGCGATGTGTTGTCCTCGGATGGATCCAGGAAAGTCGTCACAAGCCCACCCTGTTGCTCCAGGCGACGTTAGTTCAACTATGTACCTTCCTACTATAAGACTAATGTTATATTGCTTATTCAAAGCGGCTGTGTATTGGTGGGTTTAACCATAAAGCTGAGCCGCGGTAGCTCAGTCAGTAGAGCGTCGGGCTCGCATCAGAAGGGTTGTGGGTTCTGTCCTCGGCGGAGCCTGCAATTCTGATGATTGCGAGATCGGCGCTTCGACCTGGCTAAAGACCGTCGTGTTCACTAATGGTGACTGGGGCACGTTAAATAGGTCGTGGTCACAATATCCCCCATGTTCCCATACCCCAAATCAATACCTCTGGGGGTACCTGATCAGGGGGTTATCGGCCTCTGATTGGGATCTAAATTACGATATGTGCGAGTGAATGGATGTATGAAAGGGGCCTTCCTGTAAAACGGATGTGCCATGTATGTCGAGCAAAGTCGGACTTCCTCCCGATGGGGCTCTAAACATGGAAGGCGCACCCCCTCGCCTCTTGCCGTCTTCTACGGGCCTGGCACTCCTCCGGTCTGCCAGTGTAGGCATAAGAAACAACAACACCATAAAGCTAGAAATCTGCGAGCTGAATGTGGTGTAAGCTTTATTCATGTTGCCTACACCGGATGTATTGTCATCTATGTCAGCAAACACTTGTCTTGCATATCCATTACTTGATGGTGTTTGTCTTGTGTTTGAAACAGCTTGGCCACATATGGCCTTGCGCCATATAAACCCAACCAGTCACAAGCTCATATAGCATATGTCATACTTAACTCTTTAAGGCACACGATTTGAAAGCAAAAGAGTCCAATTTGCACAAAATTGGTTTTAATATGAAAATGGGGAAAAAACGCTCATTTCAATTATTTGACACAAAATACACTCTATTACAAAAACAAAAATCAACGCACCAAGAGGGTACAGAATTACAGTGGTACCGGGCTCGATCCACTTGGAACAGCGCTGATTGGGGACGTATAGTCTTTAGTGACGAGTCCAGTTTTCACCCGTGTCCTGACGACATCAGCAGATGTGTCTGGAGACGACCAGGTCAGAGTGGGGATATCCCGCCCACACATGCCCACAACAGGGCGTTTTGGTCTGGGGCTCCATAACCGGATCTCTTTGGTAGTCATTTCTGGCACACTTACAGCATAACGGTACGTAGACGACATTCCACGACCGGTTGTGTTACCGTTCCTTTTGCGACACCCCGGACTTACTTTACAACAAGACCATGCCCGGTCGCACACGGCACCTGTTGCGACGAGCTTTCCCAACACTTCCTTGGCCAGCTAGGTATCCTTACCTCTCTCTCATAAAGCACATTTGGGACGTTATGGGAAGGTGGTTGTAAGTATACCGGAATGTTGACCTTTTAGCCCGACAGTTGGAGGCAATTTGGTGAGAAATTCCGCAGGTCACCATCTGGGAACTCTATCAGTCTATGCCACGCCGGGTGACAGCTTGCATCCAGGCCAGAGATGGACCAACGCCTTATTGAATTCTTCCCTTTGTAATGGTCAAAATCAGAAATAGATCATTCTATTTTTGCCGACCAACCGGTATAGTGGTTAAGGTGTTAGCCTCTAGATCGGAAGGTTCCTGGTTCGAATCCGGGTCCGGGCATGGATGTTTGTAAACGTATGGTGTAGAGGCGGCTGGTGCACATTAAATCTGTCGTGGCCGAAAGTCCTCACGTTGGGTTGGCATGGAAGTTTGGAGAGTGGGGTGCCAGCTCAGGTGTTGCTTCGTCATCTGACCGTGGTTCAAAATTACGAGGTGTTGTCCTCGAATCTTTCCCTTAAGGGACTGATTCCGGACCGTCGTCAATAGCCCGTTGTGTTGCTCTAGTACGACGTTAACTAAAAAAATTACCAAATTCAAAACGAGAAGAAAAGTAACGTTTGAATAAATACTTTATACACAGTGGGATATAAATAATCACACCATGCAAATATGTTTTGAATGAAAGTCAATAAAACACATATTTTTTCCAAAGCAAAGTGGCACTTCACAGACAGTACATCAGCATGAAGAAAGTTTTTTTCGTACTAGAGAACGAACATCGTCTCCGAGTAGTACTGATAGATATTTCGAATCTTTTCCTGATATTTACACATGAAACAGTTGGTTTAGATTTTTTTTACCTGCAGTGGAAGTGCAGATATTAATGGTGCATTTTTCTGGGCAATAAACCATTCAGCTCACTGCTCCTTGAAATGTTTCAACTCCCTGTTTTGACCCAATTGTTTAGAAACACTATATTAATTTAACAGCTTCATAAAAAAGGTTTTTATGTGGTGTCAATATTTTTTACTAGATACATTGGTCAAGTTTATAAATAGCCAATGCCTGATTAAATTTATCATCTGCATTCATGTTCGCATTATCAAATAATTAACGAGGGACAAGCAACTAAAATTTTATTCCTTGTCTTATCTTTTCCTTGTACTGTTCCCACCTGATTTGTATCATGATAATTGGAACATGTCCCTGTTATCGATCTATCACAACAATGTCAGCAACTTACTCATGCGTTTTGACTAGGGTTGCCAACTTTCTTTGAGATAATTCCGGGACATTGCGAAAAACTGAAATATTGATAGTGTCACTCAAAGTGCAAAAGGTGGTATGTCTAAAAGCTGAATTTTTCACGAGAGCAACAAAAATCGAATTATTTCCGTATGATTTGATTCTATTATTATATACTTTGGGTTTAGTTATTAGTTTATACAGGCGCCTCAATCCCATGATAGTACTTTACGCAAGTCCAACTTGATTGGCTAAATCGGATCACATGACCTAGATACGTATGTCATCAAGGTTTATAGTTGTTGGCGATTTATCTCTTCCTTTCTGCTTTCTTCTTTTCTTTTCAGATCCATGGCTATGGGTGGGTAGAGGTGGGAGCCGAAAATTGTATCCTTTTATTATATAAGTTAATAATTATATAAGTTAGTGTTTTGTGTATGCTTTTTGTTACATCAGAATGGTCCTAAGCCAGCGGTGGATACGACACCATCATCCTAAATCAAAGGGGACGGCAGAAAAGAAAGGGGGCGGAAAAATATCAGCTGGTAGTGAGTTCAGGAGTGGTTCTTAGATTATTTATGTAAAATCAACGGAAGCTTGGAAAAATATGAAAAGGGTATTAAAAATTAGGAAAAGTAAATTAGAATAAAAAGGAATTAAATTGGAATTTTTTTAAAATAATTTGGAGGATCTAAAAATTTTCCCGCCATCTGGGTTCGAACTCGGGAAGTCATTCTGCGCTGCCGACGCTAATATGGAGGTGGGTGACTTTAGCCATTAGGCCATCGTTGCTTCACGAAAAGAAGCTCTTTAAAGTATAAGTACCCTTAATATAAGTTGGCAAGAAATACTTCTAACAACAACCATACAACATATATATGAGGAGCAAATCAGAGTCAACTTGTCGGACGCTAATACTACGTTCACACATGAAAAGTTAAACTAGTTTAAGTGCTAATCTAGCTTAAGTCGAGCATGTGTGAACGAACTGTCTTAGATTTAAACTAGCTTAGCGAAAAGAAACTCTCTTAACTTTAAACCAGTTTCCCAAACTCACTTAAGTGAGTTCTACAGTGACGCCACCTAGAGGTGTCACGCGAACTTCATTCCGCGCGCTTTTGTTGACGATCTTTCATTCTGTTCGCCGTGTAATCGTTTGTGATGGAGCTTAGCCCTACCCCTAGTTTAGAACTTCAAAAAAAAAAAAAAAAAAAAAAAAGAGTTAAAGAAGGAATAGAAACTGGTCCACTCAAGAAGTAAAATGTTTATTATCCATTTGGGCGGACAAGTATGCGGATCTGACAAGAATCAAAAGAAACAAAGAGATTTACGAAAATATGGTGCAACAATTAAAGGAAATGGGATTTTCCAGAACCCATGCCGAAGTTCAGACGAAAATTAAAAATTTGACTTCAGAATACAGGTAATTTTATTCTTATTGGAAATTTGTTAAGGATAAAAGAATTCTTTCTCCACATTATGTTCTATCCATTTAGAATGAGAAAATTTAAATGTCACCAACGGCATAACTTTGTTTAATTATAACTCCTTTATTTAACCATTTATTATAATAAATTTACAAAGTAGGTTACTTTTATCATACCAGAACATAGAAATAAATGGATTTTAGTAGAGGATATTAATATAATATATCATTCAATTATCAAATAATTCATGAGCAATTGATACTGCAGCATGTCTGAAATTTTGTATGAATTCTTTATATCAGATGTATAAAAATACTTCCCAATTTTTCTTGCACAAATTAAAACTTTATCATTTGTTGATAAATGTTATTCTAATCTATCTATTAGGTCTGAGAAAACATTACATGGATGCACAGCAACTGGCACTAGTCCTTCGGAGTGGCTTCATTTCAGGGAAGTGCATAAAATCATTGGGAACTTCCACCACCATTCAGTCGATGTCATCATCGATAAAATAACATCGATAAACCGATTTAAGCTAGTTTAAAAGCTGCCGTAGTGTGAACGCATAAAAATAAGATAGCTTAAGTTAAGATAGCTTAAGTTCTCTCTTAAGTTAAACTAGTTTAACTTTTCATGTGTGAACGTAGTATTACGCTGTACGCTGAGGCGCTAGTGTATGTATTGTATTTCTACGAAACAACGCGCATATTCAAAATCAAATGGTTACTGCAACAATCAGATTGGCGAGATATCCAAGTGAAGCCAAGCCCGTGAAACTAGCCAATCAAGTTGGACTTGCGTAAAGTACTATCATGGGATTGAGCCGCTTCTTTAGTTTATTGGATCAGCTGATGACATAAGAGATTTTTCCACCAGATTGAAGATCACAAAATGCCACATTTTGCAATAATAAAAGAAAAAAGAAAATTTTTAACATACGATGTTTTGCATTTAGAGTGACAATATATGTAGTGGCTTGAGATAGTAAGGGGAAACGGACGTTTGATGGTGCCAAGTCATGGTACGAAGTCAATAGAAATAATTATTTTGGAGTGTGGTGATTTTGTTCGATAGTTTTCTCAGAAATTCCGGGACAGTTTAACATTAAACCGGGATTCTGGACAGGAACTTCTATTCCGGGACAATCCGGGTCGGTTGGCAACCCTAGGTTTGACACGCATAAATTTTCTTTCAGTTATTTACACATTTACCGTTAGTTTATACCATTGCCAACTCAATGAAAAATAAAATATTAAACTGTATGCCAATGAGCATTAATAACTTTTTGGGGTGGGTTAAAAAATCTACCCCTCATGCATAAAAAGCTAAGCTAATGGTAGGTCGGTCATTTTAAGGTTCAATTTTAATTAACGTCGTACTGGATAAACACAGCGGGCTATTGACGACCTAAGCTAAAGGAGGCGCAGTTTTATACTCACTTAACCCGAAAGAGAAAGCGAAGTAGTTACTGTTGTACCGTCATGTAAGAATTTGACGGACAGCTGGTTTAAAATTAAACTATTTATTTACATAAATTAAATATTTACAAGAAAATTTAAAAAGATAATTAAGGGCACAGCCATCGACAACCGAATTCTGCCTGAAGCCAAAGTAACAAAATGGCAACACAGAGACGTCTGTCTCTCGTCGAATCTCGAGTCCGAATTCCTCCTAAAATCCACGTTCGCTTCGCAGAACCGCCGCTGACAACGAGAGGAGGGTGAATTCCGAGCCCTCTAGAGATGTTTATGTCCTCTTCAGAACAGAAACACCCCCACACAGATGCGAAAACCGTCTGTCATGCCGACTTGAGTCCCCCACAGCAAAACTTGATCCCAGACATGGGATTAGGGAACCGACGGAAACTCCAGCTGTGTATGGATCAAATGGAACGCCGGGCCGCCGACGAGCCGCACGTGCAAAGTCTGAAGTTGTTTTTGCATTTCGAAACATTCCAGCGTCCACGTGTTAGGGAGAAGGGTCGGCTAGTACCATATGGTACACTGTCTTGTGCTGTCTATTCACCGCGATATACTGCTTCCAACAGTCATTTCCTATATTTGATGCCGTTGGAACGAACCAAATTAGAACTGTACATAGGGGTAGTTAAGTAACGTCGCACTGGAGCAACACAATGGGTTATTGGCGACGGTCCGGGAAAAGATACAAGGACAACGCCTCGTAATGTTGAACCACGGTCATATAACGAGGTCAGATCTGAGCGAAGTTAGTTCCGAGTTCGACACTCAGTTCATCCCAGGTCCGTTGTGTACGCGAGGGCTGGTGTATGTCAAAACTATCATGGCGTCAAATGTTGAAAAGTATCAAGGTCTCACGTTTGAAAGTTTGGTGAATGGGTCCAGGATCAATCCAGAAGAGATAGGTAGAATTTTTAATCAACGTTGTGAAGCAACACAACGGGCGATTGGGGATGGTCCAGGATCAAACCAGAAAGGTAGGATCCAAGGACAACGCTTCGTAATGTTGAACCACGGTCACATGACGAGGGCCTACCAATCGGTATAGTGGTTAATGTGTTAGCCTCTGGATCGGAAGGTTCCTGGTTCGAACCAAGTCCGGGCATGGATGTTTTTTTTTTAGACCCTCCCTGGACCCACTTACCGTTAGGTTTAGAGTGTATTTGTGGTCCAGGGGGAAAGGGTGGGGGCGACTTCCACAGCACAAAGAGGGGGGGGGGCACCAAGAGGACCCACGCCGGCCGATCGATTTTTTTTTCTCTCTCTCTTTAAATATTATATCTGTGGTTGTTTTATTCCCAAATGAGAATTATAATGGTTCGGTAACATTCCGGCCTTATGTTAAAAATCACAATAATCATCCGGAGTCCCGGGAATCCAAGAATGCAAGACCGGTGGCACACCGTTAAAATTACATTTAATACATAGGTGGCACACCGGGAAATGTAACTTAAACGCAGAACAAGAAACACAAACAAACACAAAACATAAAACACAAAACAAAAAGACGTTACACAATACAGAAAGAAGAAATACAAACATCAAGAGTTGAATTAAAATAATACATTATTTTTAAAAGGTGATAATGATTTGATGTTTATAAATAGGATTTAAATGAAGGTGAGATAAATATTTTATGAGAATGTTATATGGTGGTGAATTTAATGTTGTGGTGTAAGAAGTGAATATATTATACAGATGAAGCGCATATACGAACCCTTAACGGGATGGTGATATGATTTGATTAAAAATTTATTATAAAGTGGTTTAAAAAAAAGCATGGATGTTTGTAAGCGTATGGTGTAGAGGCGGCTGGTGCACCTTAAATCTGTGGTGACCGAAAGTCCTCACGTTGGAATGGTGTGAAAGTTTGGAGAGTGGGGTGTCAGCTCAGGTGTTGCTTCGTCATCTGACCGTGGTTCAAAATTACGAGGTGTTGTCCTCGGACTGATCCAGGACCGTCGTCAATAGCCCGTTGTGTTGATCTAGTACGACGTTAACTAAAATTACCATTACCACATGACGAGGTCGCACCGAGCTGGCACCCCATCCTCGAAACTTCCACACCGCAACAACGTGAGGACATTTGTGGCGCCGACATATTTAACGTGCGCAAGCCAGATTTATACAGGGTGGTCCCGAATTCATGGTACAAACTTTAATGGTAGGTACAGGACATTGTAACAATGATTTATTGTATAGGAATGTATAGTCGCAAGTGACGCGGTGAGGCGTAAACAGGGGAAATAAAAGGAAAGAGAAATGGAGTGATCGGTTGGTATCATTGCCGGTAGAGGGCAGTAGATGTCTAGCCGCTGTTGAACATGATGCATCGCAGTAGGGAAAAGCGTTGATGTACGGAATTACCTGAATGCCACGTTTGGTACTCGATGGATTGGGCGTGGTGGACCAGTCCCTTGGCCACCCCGATCTCCCGATTTATCGAGCCTCGATTACTTTTTATGGGGACATCTAAAGCATCTTGTTTATGAGACTCCAGTTGACTCAGATGAGGATCTCGTCGCTCGCTTATCTGTAGCTGCTGCAGGTGTGCGTGAAATACCAGGCATCTTTGAACGTGTACGCCAATCGCTCCACTGACGCTGTCAAGCATGTATCGATACTGGTGGACGCAATTTTGAACAATTACTGTAAACATGACACTTGTCAACAACGCTTTCAATAAAATCTTTGTTTTTCCTTTCAGCCGTTATTTCCCCTGTTTTCGCCTCACCGCGTCACTTGCGACTATACATTCCTATACAATAAATCATTGTTACAATGTCCTGTACCTACCATTAAAGTTTGTACCATGAATTCGGGACCACCCTGTACAAGACGGTCTTCAGTTGGATTCGAACTCGCACTGTCCGGTTTCTAATCTGTCACTCTACTCTTCCAACCGAGCTACCGAGGCACTGTTATTTTTAGTTAACGTCGTACTAGAGCAACACAACGGGTTTTTGACGACGGTTTGGGATCAGTCCTTTAAGGGAAAGATTACGAGGACAACACCTCGTAATTTTGAACCACGGTCAGATGACGAAGCAACACCTGAACTGGCACCCTACTCTCCAAACTTCCACGCCAACCCAACGTGAGGACTTTCGGCCACGACAGATTTAAGGTACACCAGCCGCCTCTACAGCATACGCTTACAAACAGCAATGCCCGGACCCGGATTCGAACCAGGAACCTTCCGATCTAGAGGCTAACACCTTAACCACTATACGGTTAGTCGGCTGCTACCGAGGCACTCCGAAATGTCTAAAAACAATGCCATGTCGTTTTTCCCTATTCCGTCTTTACTGCTGGCATCACGAACAGAATCTGGAGGAGTCACCTAACTGGATCAACGACCCACCGGGAGAAGTATCGCAGGTGGGTTGTGGGGAGGGGGGGCGATGAGGGACATGCCGGAATCCGGCACCATGGGGGTTAATGAAGTGATAAAAATTCTGGACGTGCCTTTCTGCGCTACCCTCTCTCGCACAGAGGCATAATGAAATATGCATCTTAACAGTTTATATCGCACTGGGGTTCAAGGCTAGAAGGCTTATGTGATTCTGACTTCTGTGGAAGGTGAAACTCAGCGATAGGGAACTATGCTAGAGTTGCTTTGGGATTTGTTATACTCTGGGTATTGTGGCGTTCTTTGTTTTGTGGTGGTATGGATCGTAGGGTATTATTTTTGTTTCGGATGGAATTTATCTAGCTTTTCCGTTAAGAGAGTAATTTTGTAATTTTAGTTAACGTAGTACTTGAGCAACACAACGGGCTATTGAAGACGGTCCGGGATCAGTCCCTTAAGGGAAAGATCCGAGGACAACACAGCCGACCAACCGGTATAGTGGTTAAGGTGTTAGCCTCTAGATCGTAAGGTTCCTGGTTCGAATCCGGGTCCGGGCATGGATGTTTGTAAGCGTATGGTGTAGAGGCGGCTGGTGCACCTTAAATCTGTCGTGGCCGAAAGTCCTCACGTTGGGTTGGCGTGGAAGTTTGGAGAGTAAGGTGCCAGCTCAGGTGTTGCTTCGTCATCTGACCGTGGTTCAAAATTACGAAGTGTTGTCCTCGGATCTTTCCCTCAAGGGACTGATCCCGGACCGTCGTCAATAGCCCGTTGTGTTGCTCTAGTACGACGTTAACTAAAATTACCATTACCATTACCGAGGACAACACCTCGAAACTTAGAACCACGGTCAGATAACGAAAGAACACCTGGACTGGCACCCCACTCTCCAAACTTCCACGCCAACCCAACGTGAGGACTTTCGGCCACGACAGCTCGGTGCACCAGCCGCCTCTACACCATACGTTTACAAACATGCATGCCCGAACCTGGATTCGAATCAGGAACCTTACGATCTAGAGGCTAACACCTTAACCACTATACCGGTTGGTCGTATTCCGTTCAGAGAGATAGATTTTATGTGTAAAAAAAGACATCAGACGGAGAGCGGCCACGGTAGTTCAGACGGTAGAGTCGCGGATTAGCAACTGAAGAGTTGTGAGTTGTGTTGTACGGTAAATCTGCCATGGCATAAAATGTCATCTCGTTGGTGTGGTGTGGAAGTTAGGAGAGTGGAGTACCATCTTAGACTTAATCTGACCACGATTCAAAATGATGAGATGTTGTCTCGAATATTTCTCACCTGAATGGATGCCGGATCCTCACCAATAGCATGCCGTGCTGCTCTAATAGGACGTTGATTTACAACTTACCGGGTGCACCTATCGTAGGTATGTATGTCGAGACTCCACCAACCATAGACGTGTCACATGAGTAGACTGATGATTACTATTTAAGAGGGCTGTGAGTGTGACCAACATGTCGACTAATAGTGACTATTAGTCGACATGTCATTAGTCGCTTAAAGGTTGTGAAAGGTTGTGAGTTGTCATTAAAAAAGTTACAAATTTCTTACTATGTGGTAGTGAGTGGCGAAAGTGACCTAACCAACCGTCGTGTCTCATTTTACAAACACCAAACTGCAACAGTGGCCAAGAGCACTCATTTTACGTTTATGTTTTAGAAATGTGCAGATTCAAATCTTCTAAAATTACAAAACAACTTAGTGTCGATCACTGAGAAGCAAATTTTTAGCATTTTAAATCCTATTATGGATAAATAAATGTATGTAAAAAAAATCGAGCCAAGAAAATCGTATGTATCTACATTGGATATGTTGGTGGGTTTGTTCATTCTTGTTAAAAAAAGCCTCATATATGTAATTGAGAAATAATTATTTTTATTTTTAGTACTTTTCTTCCTGTCAGTCTGAATATTGTTGTTGTTGTTTCTTATACTTACACTGGCAGACTGGAGGAGTGCCAGGCCCGTCGAAGACGGCAAGAGGCGAGGGAGGGGGGGGGCGCCTTTCATGTTATTGAGCCCCATTGGGAGGAAGTCCGTCTTTGCTCGACATACATGACACATCCGTTTTACAGGATGGTCCCTTTCATGCATCCATTCACTCACACATATCGTAATTTAGATCCCAATCAGAGGCCGATAACCTGATCAGGTACCCCACAGAGGTATTGATTTGTTATGGTAACATGGGGGACTTTGTGACCACAACCTATTTAATGTGCCCCAGCCACCATTAGTAAACACGACGGTCTTTAGCCAAGTCGAAGCGCCGATCTCGCAATCATTAGAATTGCAGGCTCCGCCGAGGACAGAACCCACAATCCTTCCATGTGAGGCCGACGCTCTACTGACTGAGCTACCGCGGCTCCTGAATATTTATGACTTATTAGACTTATTTCGGCATCAATATGGAATAAGTGATTAAGTTTTAAAAAATTAAGCAACTACACAAAAATACTTATGGAAATATTCCTAATTTCAAGGTACCCCGTAAAAAAAAGAAAGACGACTGACAACTCCTGATTGCACGTTACAACTAACAATCGTCATTAAAACGCATGGGAAAACCGGAACCTTACCCGTACCACCAAACCATCTCATCAGAAATACCTCTCACAGCAGA
Organism: Metellina segmentata; assembly: GCA_947359465.1. Classification (NCBI taxonomy): domain Eukaryota; kingdom Metazoa; phylum Arthropoda; class Arachnida; order Araneae; family Tetragnathidae; genus Metellina; species Metellina segmentata. Next base: position 13,366,032 of record OX375874.1, on the reverse strand, counting down.
TCTGTGCAATTAAAAAACCATTTGAATCTCTATCACATACCATAGCAATCGCGTGAGGGAATGGGCTAGTTAACAACCTAGGAACTCTACTGACGACATTGCAGTAAAAAAAATCCCACACAAAGTCTCAAGTCGTCCAGTCTTAATTATCTAGATTTTCCGTGTTCTGTGGTACACACGAAAAAACACACATTAAGGCGATATATCCCTTCGAACGTACACGATTCGGTCTCAAAGGCATACTAATTATATTTATCGGACTTAAACGTCTTCCTGTGCTACCAGTGTGTCACCTTTATTTTCCGCGAACACGCCATTCTCATTGGAGTAGATAATGATTACCCTTCGGTCGCCATTTTGATAAAGCTCTTCTGTTCTGTTCTGGAGGCCGTAAAGCTTGCGGTTAACCAGGTAAAGAGAGGTATAAAAGGCAGAGATGGGCACCAGTTGCTTTTTAACGCTTTTTAAGGGCTCGTTCTGAGGCAGGCAGAACGACGTTTACGGCCGTTCACCTCGGATGGGATGCAACGTTTTTGTTAACGCTTTCAGGCAGTTTTTCCAGTGTGGTTGGAGGGTGTGTTAATTTCTGAACAGGATTGGTGTGTGTTCAAGGGTTTAATTAGATGAATAGTTGAGCGTGTTTACAAAAGTTCTTGGTCGAGGTTAATAAGATCTACAAGGGGACGTTTGGTGTTTAATCCACTTACCTTCTTGACTAGTCCATTAATATGAAGATAACTCATCTAGTTTATTGTTGCATGCTGCGTATATTAAGTATCTAATACTTAACAAGATTTGGGTTGTAGTAGTAAATTACCGTCACATTGAAGCAACTCAACGGGCTATTGGCGATACCCTTCATGGATGGTAATGGTAATTTTAGTTAACGTCGTACTAGAGCAACACAACGGGCTATTGACGACGGTCCGGGATCAGTCCCCTTAAGGGAAAGATCCGAGGACAAAACCTCGTAATTTTGAACCACGGTCAGATGACGAAGAAACACCTGAACTGGCATCCCACTCTCCAAACTTCCACGCCAACCCAACGTGAGGACTTTCGGCCACGTCAGATTTTAGGTGCACCAGCCGCCTCTACACCATACGTTTACAAACATCCATGCCCGGACCCGGATTCGAACCAGGAACCTTCCGATCTAGAGGCTAACACCTTAACCACTATACCGGTTGGTCGGCTACCCTTCATGGAAAGCTTTCCGATAGAGAAGAGTAGCCCAGGTGGCTGTAGCCTCATTAGCAAACGGAAGGTAATGGTAATTGGTAATTTTAGTGAACGTCCTACCAGAGCAACACAACGGGCTATTGACGACGGTCCGGGATCAGTCCCTTGTGGGAAAGATCTGAAGACAACTCCTCGTAATTTTGAACCTCGGTCAGATGACGAAGAAACACCTGAGCTGGCACCCCACTCTCCAAACTTCCACAGCAACCCAACGTGAGAACTTTCGGCCGCGACAGATTTAAGGTGGACCAGCCGACTGTACTTCATACGCTTACAAACATCCATGCCCGGACTCGGATTCGAACCAGGAACATTCCGATCGTAAACGGAGGGATGCGGGGTATTATGTACGTAAAATCTGTAGTGGCTTCAAATGTTCTCACACTGGCGTGATGTCGAATAAGACGTTGTGTTGAGGTAGTTTAGAGAGTGGGGGTGCCAGCTGAGGTGATGACCTCGTCATCTGATCGCTATTCAAAATTACGATGCGTTGCCCTTGAATCTCTCGTTCGGGATTAATCCCGGATCGTTGCCATTGGTCCGTTGTTTTGCTCCAGTGCGACATTAAATAACTACAAATCAACTTGTCGAATGTTTGGCCAAATATGGTCCTTGCGCCATAAAACCCCCAAATACACAAACAGTCAGATTATGAGCTTTGGATTTTTTTTTCAATCTCGTTGTCCATTCATATTCACATCCCCCCCCCTCCCCCCCCCCTAAAAAATCCAAAATCCAGAATAAAACAACCTGGAGATTATTCGAATATTTTTACACATCGGAAATATTTTCCGAGAACTGCCGTCGTTTTGGGAACGCTCCCATTCCCACTCAATTTCCGCTGCTTGGTGAAAACGCGAACGCTGTTTGATTATGCAAATGCATCTGAGATGGTCAGCGGTCTGAAAATTTGTATTTCGCGAACGCTAACTCAGACAACAGCGGAACTGCATTGGAGCGTGCATAGTGTCAAGTTAAATTCCTTCCTTTATGCGTCTAGTCTTTTCAAGATATGGCAGCTCTATTTTTTCCCTACTCCTCCCCTTATCTCCAGAAACGTTTAAAAAGGAAAAACAAAAAAAGAAGATTCGTCTGTTTTTTTTCGCAGTAGAGTTAATTAAAGAAAAAAATATAAAAATAACGAATGGTAGGTCGTTTATTTAACGTCACACTGTAACAACACAACTGGATAAAAGCGACGGTCCGGGACCTATACCTAAAAAAAGATTCGAGGACAAAATCTCGTCATTTTCAATCACGCTCAAATGATGTTTCAACTCCCGACCCACATTCCCAACTTCCAAACCAAGCCAACGTGAGGACATTTGAGGGCACGACATATTGAACGTGCACCAGCCCACACGTACACGACGGTCTTTGCTCGGACCTAGTTTCAAACACACAACACTCCGGTTGCTAATCCGTTGCTCTTTCAAATGAGCTTCTACGATCCCGTTAATAAATGGATCGTTAAGAATATATATATATATATATTCGAGTATTAAAAATCTTATTCTGTATTAATAAAAGCTACAATTATATAGTTTCTATACTAATAAACTATAATAATATAGTTTCTGTACATTACTAGCAAAATACCTGATCAAACTCGGTTTGAATTGGTTTACTCTAGATTGAAGAGATGATTAAAATATATAAAATGACTTACGTTTGCGTAGGATAAAATAATATTTTAACCTTTCGCCGTGTCTTTATAATTTCTTCCACTTTGCACACAAATCCTACGTATGCATATCCATTCATGTGATACATTTCACATACATCGCACCCTTGCTGTATGACAAAGCTACAAAATAACGAAAGGTGACATTAAGGTTACTACTACAAAATACAATTTTGAGGGAAATTTGGAATTCACTTTCTTAAGTTCTTTTCATGTTCAACTCAATTAATGAAAATTATGATTTACGGCGAGTACTCTCACACTCATAGTCAACGAAACAATATTTTTTTACTTGTGGTACTCTTGCATCCGGCATGCGACATTGTGGAATTTCGCAATCTTTTCTTGTCATTATGACAAAGAATTTTTAATGTATGAAAAGTTCTAGTTCGAATTTTTTAAATATTATTATTCTTTCAATAATGGCATGATTACACTTAAAATGTGCTTTTTTATGACTTACCTGCCACTTTCAGTCGAATACTTTGTGGGGGTGTTGCGTGTGATGAAAAAGAAACACAATTTATTAAAAAAATAAATATTTAAAACAGAAACAAAAGAAAAGATGTCGGGAAAAAGTCGTTCTAAAGATATGAATTTGTGATTCATCTTTATCTCTTGATATAGCAGTTGCCACAACTTACAACTAAAAAGTGCACAAAATTTAGAAATGCGAAATTAATTCAGAGCGAAAGAAATACGAGTTTCCGTTCTATTCCCGTTCGTTGAAAAATATCGTCTGTCCCAAATATTCGGAAATCGTTTACATTGCGCAAAGAACAAAAATAAGACTCGAAGTAATGAAGTATCAGAGCTGAAATTCCACAAGAAAAAGTAATTTTTGGAAAAATGATGGGTTTTTCAGTAGTACTGGTAACGCAATTCAAAGTAATCGTAATACTCATCGGGCATAGACCTACCTATAAGCTAGCACTAGAGTACCCTAGAGCTAGACAGACCATTGAGTTGCTCCAGTGCGACGTTGGTTAACTATCCACCCCTTTTGCATAAGGTAAATTGGGGTAGCTTGGCCAGATATAACCTATAAAACCTAACCAGCCAAACAACCAACTTAGAACTTATCTCTCCCTAATATTTGCCGACTAACCCGTCTAATGGTTAAGGTGTTAGCCTCTAGATAGGAAGGTTCCTGCTTCGAATCCGGGTAGGTGCATGGATATTTGTAAGCGTATGGCGTATAGGCCGGTTGGCGCACCTTAAATCTCCCGTGGCCGAAAGTCCTCGCGTTGTGTTGGTGTGGAAGTTTGGAGAGTGGGGTGCCAGCTCACAGGTGTTGCCTCGTCATCTGACCGAGGTTCAAAATGACGTGGTATTGTCCTCGGATCTTTCACTTGAGGGATTGATCCCGGACCGTCGTCAATAGCCCGTTGTGTTGTACGACGTTAATTAAAATTACTGTACCTCTCTAATATTTGTGGTTTTAAATATGGATATATACCTTGTTGTGGGGGTGAAGAAATATTACAATTTTCGGAAATCTGGTGACTCTTCAAAAGCTTAAAAAGGGTTCCAATTCAGGATTGAGAGCTCCTCTCCACATTAAGGGAAATAAAGCGCTATCCATCACACATCACTCCCGATCCACCTCTTAGTTGGCAAAACATCTTCCTCCCTCGCTTAAATTCCATCCACTCTGGAAGAAACAATGATTTGTATTCATAAGGAGGGTAAGAGGGGTAAAAAATGGCTTCGTGGGGAGGTAGATAAAGCTGCACGGCTCATTGTATTCCAGATAAAGAAGCCCTGGGATGGAAGAAGCAGCAGCTTTTTAATATTCAATCCTTCATGGTCCCGGGAAGCTCGGACAGGGTGCGAAAGAGAGCGCCGAAAACTCGCCTTCTTTTCGCTTTTTGTGCCGCTGCTTCGTGGGTCATTAGTCGGTAATGAGCCGTGCAACAGCTCACAGCCGTTAATTAACTTCGGTGACGTCACGGCGAGAGACGGGTTGCAAGGTAAGGAGGCGCGGTGGCCATTTTGGGCCACAGGTAACTCCGATGTCACTCAATGCTGCCGGTCCGAGACTATTACGTTGGCGTGGTGAGTTAGTTCGAAGAGTTGGGTGCCATTTCAGATGTCGTCCTCGATGACTGACCGTGTTTCATAAAGATGTGATGTAGTCCTCGTATTATTCCCTGTGGGATTGATCCCAGACAGTCGCCTGTTCTTTTCCTTAAAACTTGATTACTAAACCGTCGCCACTAGCACGTTTTGTTGCTCCAGTGCAATGTTAATTGAAATACCTACTTACTTTTCAGGACTACCGCCCATAGCCCTTTGTGTCGCTGCAGTGTGACGTTCCGATACCTACCTACGGGTAGGTATGTAGGTCAATGTATGTATTTACCTACCTAGCGAAACTTACTTCTGAGGTTGGTAGGTATAGACTTGTAGACAGACGACTTTCGTCGGCTGGGTGGAACCTAACATTCATCATCTGATTGGTCCACGGGACATGACAAGACATCCATCCATTGATTCATCATCAGATTGGTCCATTGATCAGCTGATAGAAGTAGACAAATATATTTCGCTACTTTTGACTCCGCTCTATATAAATGCCAATGCACACAGTTACCCTGTAATAAAATGTCCTGACGTCAAACTTCACGTTGGGTTGTTGTGGACGTTTGGAGAGTGGGGTGCTAGCTCCGGTGTTGCTTCGTCATCTGACCGGGGTTCAAAATTACGAGGTGTTGTCGTCGGATCTGTCCCTTAAGGGACTGATCCCGGACCGTCGTCAGTAGTACGTTGTGTTGCTCTAGTATGACGTTAACTAATATCACCAAATTACCTACCTGCCGCCAAACGAGGCAATACGTTGCCAAATTAGCCAAACAAGTCAATTTTTTACAGAGCAGTCACGTGACTAATAGTCATCATTTTCGTCACACTTTTGGTGGTAGGTAAGGAATTTAATTAAGGTTTAATTAACGTATTTTAATTAACACAAAGGGATATTGGCATTGGTCGAGGATCAAACTCGAAGGAAAGGATACGAAGACAACACCCCGTAATTTTTCAACACGATCACGCGACAAAATCACACCTGATCTGGCACCCCTCTGTCCAAAATGTCCACACCATGTCAATGTGAGGACATTTTTGAGGCTGTCCTTGTGCGTCGTTAATTAAAATATTTATCTGCCTTTCAGTTACAAGGCAATCAACCGAAAACTTGAGTTAGCTATTGTAACTCGATATTCGAAATTCGAACGATCTTTTCGGCTCATTTCCTGTCCGGACTCTATTTCTAGATCTTTATATCTGAAAATGTAACTATATTTCAGAAATTTAAATGCCTTGCAATCTTTGAGTCATAATGACATTATTTTTAGAGATTTTCTATTGAGGAAATTCATATATTTTATACAGTAAATTTTCCAAACGAATTCGTTAAAAATGTTCCCGACTTTTGCAATTGTTTCATCTAATGTTGAAAAATGAGATATAAGTTAGGATTTTTATCTATAAACTATATCTTGTTTCAAAAATACGAAACCATTATTTCATTCTAAAAATAGTTTTTCATTCTTTATACGAAAAAGGACATTTATTGTCTAAGTTATTTTAAAATTCATGACTGCATAGAGTAAATGAGATTACGTATGTATAGTAAATATACAAAACACAGTACGATTGAAACTGCGGATTTAAACTCGGAAGTGAAATATAAAGAGTGCCTGTACATATATAGAACGTTGCTTTGAAAAATACACTTTTGTTTTTCAACGGATTCCTTAAAAATGAATTTATAATGTAATATCTCTAATTTACATTTCTGCATTTCGTTTCCATGTTTGTAAGCGCCGACCAACCGGTATAGTGGTTAAGGTGTTAGCCTCTAGATCGGAAGGATCCTGGTTCGAATCCGGGCCCGGGCATGGATGTTTGTAAACGTATGGTGTAGAGGCGGCTGGTGCACCTTAAATCTGTCGTGGCCGAAAGTCCTCACGTTGGGTTGGCGTGGAAGTTTGGAGAGTGGGGTGCCAGCTCAGGTGTTGCTTCGTCATCTGACCGTGGTTCAAAATTACGAGGTGTTGTCCTCGGATCTTTCCCTTAAGGGACTGATCCCGGACCGTCGTCAATAGCCCGTTGTGTTGCTCTAGTACGACGTTAACTAAAATTACCATTACCATGTTTGTAAGCAGACCAGGTGTTTAAGGGGTTAACCTCTAGCTAGGAAGGTTCCTGATTCGAATCCGGGTCAGTGCATGGATGTTTGTAAGCGTATGGTGTTGAGGCGGCTGGTGCACCTTAAATCGGTCGTGGCCTAAAGTCCTCACGTTGGGTTGGTGTGGAAGTTTGAAGAGTGGGGTGCCAGCTCAGGTGTTGCCTTGTCATCTGATCGTGGTTCAAAATTACGAAGTGTGGTCCTCGAATCTTTCCCTTAAGGGATTGATCCCGGACCGTCGTCAATAGCCCGTTGTGTTGCTCTAGTACGACGTTAACTAAAAATTACCATTACCATTACCATAATTTTCAATCCGGGATTGATCCCGGACCGTCGCCAATAGCCCATTCTGTTGCTCCAGTGGAACGTTAATTTACTATCTCCCTATCAACTATTACCATAAAGTAATTGGTAATTTTTAGTTAACGTCGTGCTAGAGCAACTCAACAGGCTATTGACGACGGTTCGGGATCAGTCCCTTAAGGGAAAGATCCGAGGACAACACCTCGTAATTTTGAACCACGGTCAGATGAGACGACGGTCCAGGATCAATCTCTTAAGGGAAAGATCCGAGGACAACACCTCGTAATTTTGAACCACGAATTCAGATGACGAATTCTTCACATAAAGAAATTGGTTCGAATTATTCACATTGGTTCAAATGCCAAGCAGAGCGGTTCTTAAAGATGGCCGTCGGCACCGGTTTGGTGTTTAAACCGAGCGAAACGAAACGCGGATCAAAAGCTGCGGCCAGAGACGATTTCTTTTTCTGTTGTGCCGAGTATTTTTCACGCAGGGGTGGCAACGTAGCCCCAACTTTTCGTCTGCGTGCGCCCCCGAGGGGGTGAAGTTCCTTTTTATTGGGGAGGGATTTATATTAATCATGAGTTGTCAGATGGCCAGCGTTTGGGTTCGATCACACTCAACTATGCACGTGCGAAGCATTGTTTCTTGAAAACTCGGCGGAACTTAATTTTGTTAACGTGTTTTGTAGGCTGGAAGTGAAGTGGGCGAGTCCCTTAACTCGTGTCCTCATCAAATAGGATGCGTGGAATCTTTCAAAATAACTGATGAGGTATAGTTAAATTTGCTTACGAATTTGTTTTCATCAATTTATAATTTAACCTCTTGAGCATCACGGAGATTTCGGAGTTGTGTAGGATTGCGTTTATCACACAACACATATGTAATATCTAAATAATTGCATATGTTGGCTGAAAGAATACTTGTATTCTGTAGGTCAAGAAGATCAAAATTGTTAGGTTTCAGTAAGGAAGATTGTGACTAAAAATAAGAAGACATAGCTGCAAAAGTTACTGCTGAAAGGAATGTCGTGCTCACAAACCCTGGGAGTAGCAAACAATAAGAAGGGAGCTCCATAAGAAGGGTATTTTTGGCAGAGTTGCAATACAAAAACCATTCATCAGCGATGCTAATACCTGTAACAGAAAATAGTGGTGTTTAAGTCATAAAGCCTGGACTATGGAGCAATGGAAGACAGTCAGATGAGTCTTGTTTCACGCTTTACCACTTCTGGCCGAGTTTACTTATGGCGAACGCCAACCCAAGCTTACAATACAGACTGCTTGTTGACAGGAGTGAAACATTGAGGTGGTTTTGTGATGGTTTGGGCAGCCATATAATGGTTTTCTGTGGGCCCCATGATTACTCTGCAAGGACACACTAAGGCCAAGGATTATGTGAATATTTTTGCCGATAAAATCCATCCCATCGTTCTTTTTGTTCTTTGATACTTTTGTTTGCACTTTGTTCTTTGTTTTGTTGAACCTTCAATTTACATGCACTCGAGAAGTTATCAAATGGTGTAATTTTTTGTAGACAGCCCAAACCATAATCATATTCTTTGGTATTCTAGCATCTTGAATAATTAGGGAATTGTCACCAGTTTTGAGTTTTAAGAGTTTAAAGCGACCTCAGACTAAAACGGCTTAACAAAGAACTCATAAATATGAATGATCCAATGAAACCACAACTTGAGCACGATTACAGATTTCCCTAGATCTCAACAAGAGCTTTTGAATTCGACAACACAATGCTAGAACCAAATAACACTTCCATTCAAAATTTGCAGCTGCCTTACTCGAAGAATATACTTTTCAAAACAGATGCATTTGTTATGCTAAATCCACACAATAACGTATTCTAATTACAAGCCGAGCTAAAGGACTTGAAGAATTTTATGGAATAAAGCAAACAAAAAAGCTTAAGCCTAATTGCACGTCATTTTTATGCCTTATGAACGCTAACAAAATGGCGCTATATAAAGGAAAGTTGATTTCTTTTGGGAGAAAAACTCGTAACACTCACTTTAAATTAAGCTTTTGCCACTATAATAAACTCGGCACTTCCTCGGCTGATCAAAATGCAACCTTTGATATTTAATAACCCGAGACTAAATGCTTCCATGTTAAAAGTGCCTCTTCCATTTCACGCGCCATTTTTTTTTCTCATTCTATTTCGCTCAAGATATTCTTAATAAAAAAAAAAAAAAATTCTTGAAAAAAAAAAAAGAACATCCTAGTTTTTTTCTTGTTTTTTAACTGTCAAGTCTGGAAAAGAGAAAAAATTAAGTAGAGGAGAGAGATAAAAAACATAAAAATATATCTCGCTTTATGAGTTAATTATACACGACGCGTCTTAAAGTTCTTAACGCTGTTGATACTGTCGTGAAAAAGCGTCTATTATTTTCAGACACAAAAGATTATGCGCGTAGAACATAATTATGACTGCGAAAACAAACACTTTTTTATGAGAAAAATTAGAATTACACTCATTAAACTTATTATAATTGAATATCAGGATTCATTTTTTCATCCATTTGGGCCGTTTCTAGAGGATTAGAGGGTTTTGAGAATCCATGTCTGCTTCCTTTGTCTTAATTGTTTGTTTCACTGGAATTGAAGGAGCTTGCTTGAAGGGTGAAGGGATTAAATTAACAACAGGGAATTCAGCTCAAAACAGTGTAAACAGTTTTGCTTTAAAGTTGGAGTCTGCTAAAAATAACCGTTAAAGTGGTATTTTAACTAGCTTTGGGATTTGGAAACCTTTTTAAAAATCTTTATACTCAATTCTTGTATAACTCAGAAATTTTAGTTATTATAGATTTAATAAAATTATTTTGGACATTTTTTGAAAAGAAAGGAAAAGTGGTCTTATGAAGCAAAATCGGTTACTTGATTTCGATTTTAAATCGGGATTTTTATATGTTGTGTCCATTTATGAATTGCCGACATGTGCATTTTGCACAACTTTGGCGATGTTTATAATTTTCTTGTTGTAAAGTTTTTCTTCAAGATGGTTATCGATGATGTGAAGAGCTGCTTATATTTCAGGTCACGTGAATAGATGATTAAGTATGAGTTCAACGACAAGAAAATTGTTACAATGTCTATGTGTTCCGATTCCATCACTATTAATTCATATGCATTTAAAATGTCCTACTCTCTAGATATTGTGGTGGTAATTTTTCCATAGCTGTTAAATTTCCCGAATTTGCTGTTTTATTAAAAAAATTTGTGACATTTGTTTGAATTCTATTAAAGCATTTGTACCAGTAAGAGTTGTTAGAGTTTTTTCGTTACTTAATTCTCAGGCATATTGATAGCAATATATTAAATCAACGTTTAAGATTATACTAATTTTGAAAAAAAAAATGTATCGAACACTAATGCTCTACTATAGCAAGGGATGTACATTACCCTCAATCAACTCAAATGCTTAGATAAGTTCTAAATTACTAAGTTAAAGAATATTTAATTTAAAAAAAAGGGTTTGCATATAATGTTATGTCGCATTTTAGGAGACGTCCAGGGCAGCGTGAGAATCCTGCCCTTACATGCCACACATGCCCACAACATGGCGTTATGGTCTGGGGTGCCATCTCCTTTGATAGCTTGACCCCTTTGGTAGTCATTTCCGTCACAGCGGTACATAGACGACATTCTACAACCTGTTGTGTTGCCGTTTCTTTTGCGACACCCCGGACTTATTTTGCATCAAGATAATGAACGGCCGCTCAAGGCGTGTGTTGCTATGAATTGTCCTTAAGCTGTCCCAATACTTTCTTGGACAGCTAGGTCTGATTTCTCTCCCATAGAGCAAATTTGGGACGTTTTGGGAAGGCGATTGCAACCATCCCGGAATGTCGACCATTTTGCCCGACAGTTGGTGACAATTTGACTAGAAAATCCGCAGGACACCATCCGGGAACTTTTTAGTCTTTGCCACGCCGGGTGACAACTTATATCTAGGCCTGAGGTGGACCAACGTCTTATTGACTTCCTACCTTTATAACGGTCATAAACTCTGAAATAAATCATTCAATTGTTCTCAAATTCTAATCGTTTGGTTTTCTATGTATGTTCTTCATATCCACCCATTATTTATTGCAATCAGAAAACTCCTTCCTTGTGCGTCGATTTTTTTTTGTTATAGAGTGTATCTTGCACATCAAGAAATGAACAATTTTACTCATGACGAGACATCTCGTCCATCAAGAAAGGCACAATATTGCTCATGATGAGATACCTCGTCTATCAAGATCTGAACAATATTGCTCACGAAGAGATACCTCGTCCACCAAGATATGAACAATTCTGCTCATGAATTGATACCTCGTCCATTAAAATCTGAACAATATTGCCCATGAAGAGATATCACGTCTATCAAAATCTGAACAATATTGCACATGACGAGATACTTCTTCCATCAAGATCTGATGAATATTGCTCATGACGAGATACCTCGTCTATCAAGATCTGAAGAATATTGCTCACGAAGAGATACCTCGTCCACCAAGATATGAACAATTCTGCTCATGAATTGATACCTCGTCCATTAAAATCTGAACAATATTGCCCATGAAGAGATATCACGTCTATCAAAATCTGAACAATATTGCCCATGAAGAGAGATCACGTCTATCAAAATCTGAACAATATTGCACATGACGAGATACTTCTTCCATCAAGATCTGATGAATATTGCTCATGACGAGATACCTCGTCTATCAAGATCTGAAGAATATTGCTCATGAAGAGATACCTCGTCCACCAAGATATGAACAATTCTGCTCATGAATTGATACCTCGTCCATTAAAATCTGAACAATATTGCCCATGAAGAGAGATCACGTCTATCAAAATCTGAACAATATTGCCCATGACGAGATACTTCTTCTATCTAGATCAGATAAATATTGCTCATGACGAGATGCCTCGTCCACATCAAGATCTGATTAATTTTAGAATAACCAGATATCTCGTCCATCAAGATATTGCCGATTTTTGGATGACGTTATCAAGATCTGATCGATTTTGCTAAGGGCTTATGTATTCAGCCAACCATTATTAATGGGTCGTTCCATTTTGTTTCAGACGTATGTTAACTGGAGTCTAACTAGACCAGGTTTCCAAAACGCAGTTACTAGTATTGATGCTTTCAATGCAAAAGTCGACCTCGAAAGAAGGACCACCCCAATCCATCGAGGACAATTATTCGCCCGGGCTTTCAAACGTATGATACATACGATCTCAAAAACTCACGTCCTCCTCCGACTTACGTGATCCTTTTTGCTTTTCGAGATACTTACATTCCGTCCTCCCTCCACCCCCTTCTCCCGTTTTTTCTGTCCTCTTTTTTAAATCAGTAAAAGGAATCCAAGTCTCTGGCTCCTCTCTCTTTCAAACTTCCTTCCCCCCCTTGTGCCTTTCAGTGAACCTTTCCTCCGACGTTGAAGCGTTCACCACGTTTACGTGTGTAGCAACATTCGCCACCGAGTCCATCAGGTATATGAGGATACGTGACGCGAAAAAACCTTTGTTTTTCCTGGAGAAAAAAAGGGGAAAAAATCGGGAGAAAGTTATTTTTTCCCGTGTTTCACTTTGTTCTTTTGCAATTTCGACAGAGCTAAAGGAGTTCGGAAGTAGTCTTTCTGGAATGCGTCCGCTGGGCATTGTCCAGCAGATTTCTCAACGCAGTTGAACTTGCATTACAATGAATCCAAATGTAGCGTGATCGCTGTTTCAACCTTCTAAGTGGTTTTGACGAGATATCTCGTTCATCATTGCAACGGTCAACAAGATGCTGCTACAATTAGCTCCTATGAGCTGCTATAATTAATGAAACGAAAGTCCGTTATGGATCATAGAATAAACTGGACACAGCAAAGAAGTGGACCGCTATGGACCATACAATGATCGTGAACCAGGAAGTACTCGGTGCAATATCGAATGCGTCCGGCACGCCCTCTCTTGGCGACTTAAGATACTCGACAAACTGCCAAATGTAGCCATCTCGCTGCTAGTTCACAACATGGAATAGACTTAAGTCCCTTCATCTTAATGAAAAGGCAGAACTAAATTTTAAAGGTCCAAACCTTTTATTTTAGGATTAAAATAACATATTTACAGTTAATATACACGTTTTAAAATAAACGATAACATATCGCTCGAGAGTAGCGTCAGCGAGCAACCGCTAAGAGACGCTTCTACCCTTCTTATGCACCTCTCACATTCCTTTTTAACCCCACTCTGATCTTAGGGGAGAAAACGTCCGGCTCCAACTTGAAGGTCGATGGCTCTAACTGTGTGACGTCATCATGTTAGATTGTCATCAGAACCTTACAAATAGGGATTGTTAATTTTTATTTTAATGTCACATTAGAGCACCACAAAGGGCTATAGGTGATGGTACGGGATCAGTACCGAATTGAGAGATCCTATGATAACACCACGTAATTTAGATCCACGGTCAGATGACGAGGTCACACCAGATCTGGAGCCTCACTCTCCAAACGTCCACACCACGCCAACGTCACAACAACCCTAATCTGACAAATTTTGTTAATGATGAGTTACCTCGTCATCAGGATATTGCAATTGTTTGATGAGGACGAGATCAGTAGTCTAGCTGATTTCTAAACACGGCTGAACTTGCATTGCAATGAGTTCAAATGCAGCTTGAACACTATAGTTTAACTCTCTTTGTCCTTAAGTTGTAGAGGTGTGGAAATAATGAGATTGGGTTCCAGCCTAGGTGTTGCCCTCGTTATCCGTCCGTGGTTCAAAATCACGTGGTGTTATCCGGGCATCTTTACCTTGTGGATTGATTTTGAACCGTTGCCAAAACCTCTTTGTAGTGCTCCAGTGAGTCGGTATGGCCACATTAGCCCAGTTGAAAAAGCAGCGGATGAGCAACGAGTGTCTTTGCTTTTTCGAAACTAGGTCCAGACAAAGAAAACTGTGTACACGAGAGCTGGTGCACGTTAAAACTGCCGTGATATCAAATGTCCTAACGTTGGCGTGGTGTGAATGTTTGGAGAGTGGGGTTCCAGCTCAGATGCTACCTTCGTCATCTACCCGAGTGTTTCAAAATTAAGAGGCATTGTCCATGGATACCCCTAGGAAATGATCCAGGACTGTCGCCAATAGCCCATTGTATTACTCCAGAGCGACGTTAATTAACTAATTACCTACCTACCAATGCGTCTTTAACTAATCAACTATCAGAATCTGAAGAGTTTTGCTGATGAGGGGATATCTCGTCATCAAGAAATAGTCAACTTTTGAATGATGTCAAGATGAAGATGTGGTCAGAAAGGTTTACTGATGATATATCTATCATCCATCAAGATCTGCAAATGGTTTGCTAATCAGATACCTCATCAAAACAACCATCAGGAGGTTAATGACTGAAATCGGAAAAGGTCACCAAACTTTATTTGTTTTTTTTTCAAGTGAAAAATAAATAAGGATCCCCTTGGAATTGATCCCGGTCCGTCGCCAACAGCCCGTTGCCGTTGCTGGAATGCGACATAAATTCAACTACCTATCTCGCCAAAATTCTTCATAGTCTGATAGAACCTCACACGTTGTCTATCTTCTAATTGGCGCAGCTTAGCCAAATATGGCCCTTGCGCCATAAAACCCATCCCAACGACCCATCGAATTTACGAATTCTCCATATGCTTAAGCCCACTTCGAAACCATCGCACTCACGGAACGCCATTACTATGCAAGGACATGACCGTCTGTGTGATAAATCATATCTGCCTACAAGAAGACGAACCTATGAAAGACAACACCCAACAATTACAAACTGAAAGGGTTCTCTATTGATTTTCAATGCCCGACACAAAAACCCGGCCTCGGAATTACCCCTGTTTCGGCAAGTCCTCCACAGAAGTGCCGAAGACATACATAAACGCCATCAAAGTCGATTTCGAAGGCACAGAACATTCAAAGCAACGCAATCAGGGGACCTTCCCGAAAAGAAGTTCCTTGATGGATGGTGGCAAAGGTCCTCCTGGCCGGTCCAACTACTGTCTTCGCGTTCGTTTCTTTGTCGTCTGCTTAACGAATGGGGCCACCCCTGCTCTGACAAATGATGTTGCAACAAACATATCATCGTTTGCGGGCCGGAAACCCACGCGTTCGAATCTGCCAATCCGTTACCCGAGCCGTCAGCCCCCTTGCTCGAACAATGGGCGTGGTGGCTGTTTTCGGAATCGGCGTCTTCTGGGATGTCGGACCACCGCGGAGGGGGCATTCGAAGAGCAGGTTGTTGCGCGTGTAATAAACATCGACGGCGTTCGTTCGATTGGGTTGCGAGGAAAATTAAAAGCAACTATGAAATTGTTCGTGCGTTCTTTATTTTGTTCTTTCTGAGTTTCTAAAGATGATCCTAGTGTGTGTCTACGGTTGATGCTTTCCAAATTTGGCTTCTTTTTTTTTTTTCTTAAAATAATTAGTTTAAGATGGAGGTAGTTACATATAGTAAATATCAACTGCGCGATTAGCTTGTTCTCGAGCGAAAATTAAAAGAGGTAGGTAGCTAAATTAACGTCGCACTGGAGCACTACAACGAGTTATTGGTAACGGTCCAGGATCATTCCCGAAGGGAAAAGAAAATGATCCTTTTATTCTTATTTTCGCACAGGTTTCAAAAAGGTTAAGTTGATTCTGAAGTTGTCAACATCATTATATTGCAAGGAAAATTAAACGAACCTTAATCTGTTCCTTCCTACTCACACACAGATTTCAAAAGATTAGCTTAATTCTAAAACCAGTATCCATTGCTTGATTTTTTAAATATTTTGCTTTAACTTTTCTTAAAAAAAGAATAAAAGAAACTAGTCATCCTTTAATTCTACTGTCGCACAGGCTTTAAAACGTGATTATTGGAGCAGCTTGATTCTTTCAATATTTGAGTTTATTTTTTTATTCTTTCAAAGTGATCGAAGGTGCAAGTCGTTACATCTAGAAATTAACAACTGCACCACGTTGCAAGGAAAATTAATAGCAAGCAAATTATTATATATTCTCTTTTATGTATTCAAGGTTAAAAAAACTATTTTTGTAAGAATTCTTGTGGTGGGTCTACGGTTTGATTATTTCATTATCAGACTATACATTTAGCTTTTTCTTAATTAAAAAAAAAAAAAAAATTTAAGTTAAAGTTTATTGCGTATAGTAAACATTAATTGCGTCATTTGATTGCTTTGCAGTGAAAATTGACAGCCAAAAGTATTCTTTAGATAGTCGGATGAAACATTTTTTTTTTATTCAAACTACTATTAAAAAATTATAGAAGTTTCAAAATACAACTTATAGTGCCTAAATGTCCTTACATTGACTAGATGTGGAAGTTTGGAGAATAGGGTGTCTGCTCACGTGTGGCCTCATTATCTGATCATGGTTCGGGAGTTTTACTCGAATCTCTCCCATCAGAATTTATTTCGGACATTTGAAATAACCCTCGTTTTGCTCCAGTGTAACGTTAATTAACTACCTACCTCCTATACCAATAGCTCACCAGCTTTGGTAGCAATTACAAGATTCTGTCTCTGGATTTGACTATGTACAATTTCCTTCAAATAAATCTATCTCAAGTAAAATGCAATATTGTGTCTACTCCACCATGATACCGTAACCATGGTCACCATCAATACTGTATTAAACTACCTCCCTTGATATTTTTGGTTCCTGGTACGGGCATGGATGTTTGTAAGCGTATTTTGTAGAGGCGGCTGGTGCACATTAAATCGGTCGTGGCCGAAAGTCCTCACGTTGTGTTGGCGTGGAAGTTTGGAGAGTGTGGTGCTAGCTCAGGTGTTGATTCGTCCTCTGACCGTGGTTAAAAATTACGAGGTGTTGTCCTCGGATCTGTCCCTTAAGGGACTGATCCCGGACCTTCGTCAATAGCCCGTTGTGTTTCTCTAGTACAACGTTAACTAAAATTACCATTACCATTACCCTTGATATTTTCAGTCTTCGAATTCAATTATGTGTATGTTTATCAAATTATATGATTGAGGAGTTAGGTTTTAAAAGTGTAGAGGGGAGCATTAACTGACCATGAGATTAAATATTTCAGACAACTATTTTTCTTTAGTGAATTCGTTTAATGTTTGCGTCAGTAGAAAAAGGACTTACAGAGAGAAACCTAAAAGGTTTGGATGAGGTTTATGCTTTACGTAAAAGCTTAACCATCAATTACTTAATCGTAATCTCTTAGATTCAATTTACCGCTGATGTGAGCAGAAGATTGAAGTTAATGAATGAGTTAAACGCCTCAAGTAAATGAATCTAATTATCGAAGAGTGCATGTATTAGCTGAGTAGAGGATGTTCTAATCTAAAATATAAAAGACCTTTCACATTCTTAAGATTGATTGTTTTACGAAGGAATTTTAAACGAGAGAAAAGTTTAGTAGAGTATAAGATAGTATATAGTATGGTTATTATCAAATATATATAAAATTGAAATATTTTTGGCGTTTTCGATTCATATGGCAGGTAGGTATTTAATTAACAACGCACTGGAGCAACACAACGGGCTATTTTTCGACTCGTATGGATCTAAAACTAAAGAAAGGACTTCCTTACTCCTGTCGAAATTAGGGAGTCGTGGAAGCCAAGTTGTTACACTCGTATTAGCAACTAGATCGGAAGGTTCCTGGTTCGAATCCGGATCCGGACATGGATGTTTGTAAACGTATGGTGTAGAGGCGGCTGGTGCACCTTAAATCTGTCGTGGCCGAAAGTCCTCACGTTGGGTTGGCGTGGAAGTTTGGAGAGTGGGGTGCCTGCTCAGGTGTTGCTTCGTCATCTGACCATGGTTCAAAATTACGAGGTGTTGTCCTCGAATCTTTCCCTTAAGGACTGATTCCGGACCGTCGTCAATAGCCCGTTGTGTTGCTCTAGTACGACGTTAACTAAAATTACCATTACGTATTAGCAACCGCAATGTTACGTATTCGAAACTCGATCCACCCAAAGACTGACGTGTACTTGGGGGTAATTGGTAATTTTTAGTTAACGTCGTACTAGAGCAACACAGCGGGCTATTGACGACGGTCCGGGATCAGTCCCTTGAGGGAAAGATCCGAGGACAACACCTCGTAATTTTGAACCACGGTCAGATGACGAAGCAACACCTGAGCTGGCACCCCACTCTCCAAACTTCCACGCCAACCCAACGTGAGGACTTTCGGCCACGACAGATTTAAGGTGCACCAGCCGCCTCAACACCATACGTTTACAAACATCCATGCCCTGACCCGGATTCGAACCAGGAACCTTCCGATCTAGAGGTTAACACCTTAACCACTATACCGGTTGGTCGGCGTGTGTACTTGGGGGATGTTGCACATTAAATCTGTCGTGGTCTCAAATGTCCTCACATTGAAGTGATGTGAGAGTTTGGAGACTGCAGAGTCAACTCAGTTGTTGACCGCATCACCTGAGCGTGATATAAAATGACGAGGTGCCCTCAAGTCTTTTATTTTGGGATTGGCCCCGGACCGTCACCAATAGCCCATTGTATCGCTCCCGTGCGACGTTAATTCAACTAACTACCTGTCCAAATTAGGTGGAAACTTCAGCTTGCCTGTATTTCAGTATTTACAATTCCTTTTATTTTTCCTATTGCTTATTTTACAACTGGAACTTTGATATATTTCATACAAATTAATCAACCGGTATAGTGGTAAGGTGTTAGCCTCTAGATCGGAAGGTTCCTGGTTCGAATCCGGGTCCGGGCATGGATGTTTGTAAACGTATGGTGTAGAGGCGGCTGGTGCACCTTCAATCTGTCGTGGCCGAAAGTCCTCGGGTTGGAGTGGAAGTTTGGAGAGTGGGGTGCCAGCTCAGGTGTTGCTTCGTCATCTGACCATGGTTCAAAATTACGAGGTGTTGTCCTCGAATCTTTCCCTTAAGGGACTGATTCCGGACAGTCGTCAATAGCCCGTTGTGTTGCTCTAGTACGACGTTAACTAAAATTACCATTACCATACAAATTAAATTATAGCATTACTAAAATTGCACGATACATCCTAACCCGTGTAAAACATTAGTTTACACGACTCGCAGTCTTCTCTGCATGACTTCTGACCAATGGTTACGTTCCTTTCCAACAGAATCTTTCCTAGAATCATGGTTTCGACTATATATCTCGAAAACCAAAGATCGGACCCATTTTGCTTATGGCGATATATATCATTGTCAGGATACAGTTCATTTTTTTATGATGACGAGATCAAGATCTGGTCAGTTTTCTTCCAATTACAAGAAATCTTGTCTATCAAGGTCTGGTCAGTTTTTATCTAATGACGAGATATCAGGTCCATCAAGATCTGGACAGTTTTATTAACCTTTAGACAACGGCCGGTACAGATATCGTACCTTAAAAGTTAAAAGAATCGCGCCAAGAAAGAATTTAGACTACCCCCGGTACAGCAATCGTACGTTAAACGTTATAAGAAACGCTCCATGCAAGAACTTATACTACGCCCGGTACAACAGTCGTACCTTAAAAGTTATAAGAATCGCGCCATGCAAGAACTTAGACTACGCCCGGTACAACAGTCGTACCTTAAAAGTTATAAGAAACGCTCCAAGAAAGAACTTAGACTACGCCCGGTACAACAGTCGTACCTTAAAAGTTATAAGAATCGCGCCATGCAAGAACTTAGACTACGCCCGGTACAACAGTCGTACCTTAAAAGTTATAAGAATCGCGCCATGCAAGAACTTAGATTACGCCCGGTACAACAGTTGTACCTTAAAAGTTATATGAAACGCTCCATGCAAGAACTTAGACTACGCCCGGTACAACAGTCGTACCTTAAAAGTTATAAGAAACGCTCCAAGAAAGAACTTAGACTACGCCCGGTACAACAGTCGTACCTTAAAAGTTATAAGAATCGCGCCATGCAAGAACTTAGACTACGCCCGGTACAACAGTCGTACCTTAAAAGTTATAAGAATCGCGCCATGCAAGAACTTAGACTACGCCCGGTACAACAGTCGTACCTTAAAAGTTATAAGAACGCTCCATGCAAGAACTTAGACTACGCCCGGTACAACAGTCGTACCTTAAAAGTTATAAGAATCGCGCCATGCAAGAACTTAGACTACGCCCGGTACAACAGTCGTACCTTAAAAGTTATAAGAATCGCGCCATGCGAGAACTTAGACTACGCCCGGTACAACAGTCGTACCTTAAAAGTTATAAGAAACGCTCCAAGAAAGAACTTAGACTACGCTCGGTACAGCAGTCGTACCTTTAGGTGCCTGCCTACGTTCGGGGACCTTTTTTTTAAATATTTCAAAAATTGACTTGTTATGTGCATTATACTATCAAATACATATAAAAACTATGAATAATATATAAAATAGTTATATATGTTTTTTTTTATTTTCATTTTTTGCTAAAAATAAACAAAAAATCTCAATAAATTAACAACTAAGCAAAACAACAAAACTCAAATTCAAATTAAGATATTCTATTTTTGTAAATTGTATTGTGTTATCAAAACCCTCTTCTGGGATATCTACCCATTTTATAACTGAAACTTTGTATTAAAAATATTTATGCAATTGAACTTTTCGACATAGAAAAAAATCTTAAAAATGATTAGAATTCTACACTTATGTAATCAAAAAGCTAAAAAATAATGCATAAACAATTAAAATAAAGGTAGGTTACCTGAATTGAACCCTTTACAGAATTCTACCAAAGTTTAAAATTATTTGAAGCATAATGTTATGAGTTATGATGTTGTGCGGAAGAGCAAAATGTAAAAAAATCCGATTTTGAGAAAAAGCTTAAATAAAAAAAAACTTCTACACTTACACATTAGTTGAAAAACCTGACATTAAATAGCTCCTGATTTGTAAAGGTCACCTTTTTGGTCATTGAAAACTGATGTTTTTTTCTTCCGAATGGCTTTTAAAAGTTTCCTGCGCTTCCTTGCAACAAGGGTGGAATGATTCTTCGAATCTCGAATCCGCAAGCCGTCCAAGTGTCTATAGCCTTCTACTGTAAAACACCCAGGATTTGTCAAATTAAGCCTATTGAAAACATTTAGGTAACCTTTAAAACCATCGTTAAATTGAATTATGGCCTCATAGGCTCCTAACTTGACAGTTTTGAGGCTGACAAACACCTCTTTTGGCACTCGTTGCCAAATTACGCCATTGAAACAATCGTTGACGTTTTGAGTTTTACCGCGGAAAGATTTCTCTAACAAATCTTACTAAAAACACTTAATTAAACAATTACTTAACCTTTTTTTTAAATATTCAATGTGGTCGAACAAATTTTAATATTCTATGCCGGTTTTTCGTCCCACTTCCGTTAGCAGAACACTACTTACGGTTTGAAAATCTGTCAACATACTAATATTAAAAGTTCAGAAACTAGAGTTCTAAGTAAGATAGAAACAAAATTTAAACTGATTTGGAAAGCTAAGAAACTATACTTTCAAAGTTAGGCAAAATTAAAAAATCGTACTTTTCTCCACAAATGCGGTTTTATAGGTAGGCAGGCACCTTAAACGTTATAAGAATTGCGTTAGTTATATCTCTAGCCGCAGCCAAAAGGTTTATGAAGGGATACATCCCGTAGAGACAACCACCAAGAGGTTTCAGTCTGCATTGCATGTAAGCATACCAAGTACCACATGTCACTCTTGTCTGTAACTGCTCAATTCATTCGTTTTTAATTAGAAGCGGCTCAATCCCATGATAGTACTTTACGCAAGTCCAACTTGATTGGCTAGTTTCACGGGCTTGGCTTCACTTGGATATCTCGCCAATCTGATTGTTGCAGTAACCATTTGATTTTGAATATGCGCGTTGTTTCGTAGAAATACAATACATACACTAGCGCCTCAGCGTACAGCGTAAGTGTCTGACAAGTTGACTCTGATTTGCTCCTCATATATATGTTGTATGGTTGTTGTTAGTAGTATTTCTTGCCAACTTATATAAAGGGTACTTATACTTTAAAGAGCTTCTTTACGTGAAGCAACGATGGCCTAATGGCTAAAGTCACCCACCTTCAGATTAGCGTCGGTAGCGGAGGATGACTTCCCGAGTTCGAACCCAGCTGGCGGAAAAATTTTTAGATCCTCCAAATTATTTAAAAAAAATTCCAATTTAATTCCTTTTCATTCTAATTTACTTTTCCTAATTTTTAATACCCTTTTCATGTTTTTCCAAGCTTCCGTTGATTTTACATAAATAATCTAAGAACCATTCCTGAACTCACTACCAGCTGATATTTTTCCGCCCCTCTGCCGTCCCCTTTGCTTTAGGATGATGGTGTCGTATCCACCGCTGGCTTAGGACCATTCTGATGTAACAAAAAGCATACATAAAACACTAACTTATATAATTATTAACTTATATAATAAAAGGATACAATTTTCGGTCCCACCTCTACCCACCCATAGCCAAGGATCTGAAAAGAAAGGAAGGAAGCAGAAAGGAAGAGATAAATCGCCAACAACTATAAACCTTGATGACATACGTATCTAGGTCATGTGATCCGATTAGCCAATCAAGTTGGACTTGCGTAAAGTACTATCATGGGATTGAGGAGCCTGTTTTTTAATTTGCCAAACACACCTATAGCAATTCGAACGCCATGAATAACGAGGAATCCTATCCTTTTTAACGACACGTCTATTAGATCCAATCATTCATTTGTATTTAGTCGCAGCGTAACTGTCTACTTCCCTCTTTGAATCGAAACATACCCTTATTCAAAACGTCTCTAGATACCCGAAGTGTCATTGTGAGATATTTCAAAAGCGAATGTGGACATAATTGCCACCCCGATAACCCTATCTCAATGCCAGGTACTGGTCGTGTATGTATGGTGGGGTTAAGGCACAATAGATCTGGTCTCCCATGCCTGTATTAGGGAACTCGAGGGTGATGATAAGATGAACAGATATTGTAACGATGAACAGATATTGGGGGATTGATATCGGCGATACCATGTGAGAAAGGATGCGAGAGAACAAAGATGTGTCTAAGATGCTGTAAGACGATGGGGGAGGGGGTTTGTGGTGTGTCGCATTGAGATGTCTGTAGCCTGAAATACGTATTGTATTAGATGGTAATAATTCTTCGTTGGAGTTCAATTATTCGTAGCTCAGTGGGTTTGAGCATTGCGTTCTCAACCTGATTTATTTTAGGCAGAGCAGGTTAAATTCCTGCCTGCTTCTATTCCTCTTTTGATGAATTTCGATATTTGTGTCTTGGGTATTGATCAAATATATCAAACTAGGGGGCCTGCCCCCTGCTCGCTAATGCTCACCAACCCCCGGAGGATTGCTTCGCAATCCTTATTGGTTCGCTGCGCGAACCTTTGCTCGCTTCGCTTGCCTCAATGAAGACATGTGTCCTAGCATAAGGGATTGTTTACAAATTATGTTACCAAAAAAAATGTTTTTCAAATCTAAATTTGCTGTATCACAGAAAAAATACATACAGTATCTCTAAAATCAGAATTCAAATCAAAACTTTGTGCAAATTTTGACTCGAAATGTGAGCGTTGCTTTGCAAATTGAATACCCAGCATGTTGTTTGTGTGTACATTTTCCCAGCACTCAAACGTCCCACACTTTTTCATTGATTTTGTTGCCGAAAGTTGTAGTGCAAGCGTCTTGTTGAACTATAATTGTTGGCCCAGAAAAAGACCGTTTTTTAAATGGCCCTGAAAAGATCCTCCGCTTTCTTTGATTTCTATTATAAACTAACTGCAACAGCTCATTAAAATTTCCTATTTTTTTTCAATAAAATTTCATCCGATAACGCTATAAATTCAATCGATGCGCGAGACTTCGCGATAAACAAACAATCGTACAGTTTTGCCAAAACGCGATTACAAATAACGTCTTTTTTGCGTGCCACGTAAGAGAATTATATATATAGATATTAATCAAATATAGTCCTTTCAACATTCTAAGATGATAATTGTGGACAGGTAAGCCTCTTTCATCATAGAAAGTATGCTTTACTTTTAATTGAGGCATACTTTCTTCAGATTTTTAAACAACAAAATGAATATTTCCTGAGTCAAGTTGGTTGGTCTGTCTCGGCATGATCATTTTTTGCTTTAAAACAAAAATATTGAATTGGGAAATACGAAGGTTTATTGATACAAAATCTCCAAAAACGTAGAGCTAACGTAATCCAGTTGGTATAGTAGAAGTAATTGGTGAAATTGGTAATTTTTAATTAACGTCCTACTAGAGCAATACAACGGGCTATTGGTATAGTAGCTGATAAACAACCGGAGGGTTGTGAGTTCGAAACTCGATTCAACAAATGACCGTCGTTTACGTTACATCTGTCGAAGCATCGAATGTTTTTACGCCGGCGTAGAATGGAAGTTGGGAGAGTGGGGTGCTTGATCAGGTGTGACCTCGTCATATGACCTTGATTTGTCCTAGTATCTTTCCCTTGGGTATTGAAACCGGACCGTTGCCAATAGCCCTACGTGTTGCTCCAATGAAATGTTAATTAATCAACAACTACCTACCTAAATCAAAATCCATTAAGATGAAAAAAATCACGCACGGGGGATAGTGCTTGTTAAATCCGTCCTGATCTCAAATGTCCTCATGTTGGCGTGGTGTGGTAATTTGGTGCGTGGGAAAGCAGCTCAAGTGCTGGACTTGTCGTCTGATCATTCCATCTTTAAAACAGAAAGCGACAACACACAGGGTGAATCACATTTGGAGATCGTATTCATGAAGAATACGATCTCAGAATTCCAAATTAAAATATGCATCTCCATTGCGGCAGAAGTGGCTAATGCTACCACTGTGGCCTGAGCACTGTTGACCTCCCAATGCGTTCCCTCTTTCTCTCGATTTTTTTTAAAATTTAAAATTGTATTACTGTTCTATTTCTATTTTTTCAACACTTCATCATAGTTTATTTATGTATATTTACCAATGTTTATTTTCACGTCATATTACGTCACAATCTTTTATGTTTCCACGGACCTTTTATTGGGGCCTGTTGCCCAATGTTTTACTCTTGTCCTTTTATATTCATGAACCGGGCCTTTTGCCCCAAGTCAATTTTTAAAACACAATAAATGCTAGTCTGGTCGGCATGGGCCCCATATGGTTGAATCAGAAGGTTGCGTGTTCACATCACGTTCGGGTCACCATTATGGAATATTTAATCCCACATGAATTAATACAACGACTAAAACGTTCAAGTTATTTATTGGTAATCCGTTCTGACACTTAATGCCTGTTACGAATATTCTGTTCTTGTCTCCGTTCGTTTTATATTAATTTCTTGAACCGCTACTTCAGTTCAGTTCACAGTTGCTTTTTCACATCTTAAGTATCACTTCACTGCAGAGACTTCACCACAACTTCATAGGCTGGAAGTCCTTCCCTCCTCCCAGCCAAAGACTCCAAACCCAACGGATCAGTCGGGAGGTGGAGGATTTGAAACACACAGGGTGGAGACGAAAATAATTCCGTTTATAACTCGCAGGTTCTTAGCGAAGTGGGCAACCCCACTGAGAGACGGTGGTTCCACACATTCAGAGAGGAGGAACAGCCACAAAGCAATTCCCAACGAGGACAATGGCTATTTTGCGGAAAGCTAACCAAAACAAACACGAAAGAAACGCATTAAATTACACAAAACTCTTTCTCCGAGCATTGAGGAGTTTTGAGCGTCCCTCCCTTTTATGACACGGACCACCGCGGAATTCCTGATGAGCGTCTCTGGAGCCTCGGTTTTTTAAGAGGCTAATCGATAGCTTAAAAGCCGCGTTATCATATGTCCCTTATCAAACATGCAATAACAGTCAAAGACACCCGGCCCGACCATAAATCCCGCCGGGACGCGGTCGATGGGAGATAAAAACGCCGCTTTCTCCAAGACAATGCCCCGCGCAACTGGCGATACATATCGAAGAAATAAAATGACCCATGTGTGTGTACTGGCCGCGTAAAAAAACGCGGTGCTGTTGTTCTAAACGGGACGATCTGTCATCTTGTGAAAAAGGGAGGCTCAAGCTCCTCCTCGTGAAATTGCCTATTCTTGGTTTTACAAACTTTGCAAATGAAATTGTATCCCTGTTGAAAGGGTAGTGATTAAGGCTCGGTGCACACATCCTGTTTTTCAACGTGCGGCGCCACTGCGGCACCAAAGCCTAACTATGCACACATAACCGTGAAATGACGCACGAATTCATTTCGCGCCATTTGCTATAAATATTGTATCGAAGAAAACGTGTTTATTTCGCTCACTTGGTGTAAAAAAAGTACATTTTGAAACGAAATAGACGTTACTGTATACAACCATTTATTAATTATTATTTATATTCCATTTGTTTATGAAAACAAGGTACTTCAGAACGGAGAAGCGTTTGCGGCGAGCTGCGGCGTCGTGGGAAAGTGCGGTACAAATTGCACGCATGTTGGACGTGCGTCGCCCAAGCGGCGCTGGAGGCATGTGTGCACTGTTCCATTGGATTTAATGTATCTCAGACCGCACTGGCGTTGCGGCAGCGGCAGCACACGTTGAAAAAGCGGATGTGAGCACCAGGCCTAAGAGTCCGAAACTAGATCCAACCATTGACGGTCGATCGTGTACGAGCGCATTGATGCACTTTAAATCTGTCTTGGCGTGGTGTGGAAGTATGGAGAGTGGTGTGTCAGCTCAATGACCTCGTAGTCTGACCGGACCGTGGTTCAGAATGCAGAGGTGTTGTCTTAGGATCTTTAGGATAAACTTGCTAAGGAGGGTTGCAGTCACTTTATACCCTTCTCTACAGACTTGACTTTTCTAGAATTATCTTCACAGGAAATATCAAAAATGTTGCTGGGGTGGAGAGAGCCCCCACCCATCATTGGTATATGGGTAAAAAGCCAGGATTGACCCTCCTTGACCTCCCGTGTGACAGATGCTCCCGGACTGCTCTTCCAAGACCTGCTAGCGGTCACATCAAGTGCCTCTCATTCATCGAGTACAGGATGGTCTACGTCACTAAGTGCCTCGACCATCAGGCTGCTGTAGAGTATCTAATGGATTGCATGAGCCTCTCCAGAGAGGGTATCTATCGCGATCCACTTCTTGTGCTCGACTTCTTACGAGTCAACGGTCTTATGGATCTTGTCTGACTTCATAAGGCACTAGAGGATAAGCATTAACAACAACACAAAATTTCGAGATGGATCCTGCACTGGCGCAAATAGCCCGCTGTTGCTCCAGTACGACGTTACTTCAACAACTATGCCTCTTATAGATCAGTAAAACTTTCCAAATCTGTACATTCCCTAACGTTAACTTCTCTTCGGAACAGGTTGCCCAAATATAGCCCTTGTGCTATGTTGTTTTTGCACATCCCCTAAGGCTAGCAGATCTAGACCAGGTCGATGACATTATACACCCTAAACAAATCCAATACCAACAATGGATCGGCAGCAAGATCCAGCCTAGAGAACCCCCATGCATACAAGAATATGTTCAAGGGAAGCCTGCTCAGTAGAACACTTGGTGCAGACCTCCAAACACTTAGACCCCTCAGTATATTTCAGAGATCTAAGATGCCCACTGACAAAGCGAGGGATAGTGGTTTCGTCCCTCTAGTTACAACCAAGTGCCAGAGATCCATCCAAACGGGTACTCTGATACCAGTGATGCACTGGTGGAACGAGCCAATTGGTTTTATTTTCGCTTTTTGTCTTAGAAAAAAGCTCCATATAGGTGAAAGACGCAGAAGGCGCCGAGGCATCATCAACACACACTCTGGAAAATATGTGTGCAATCTCATTAACCTCAAGGTCTAGATGAGAAGGAATCCACTGTAGGTGTAGCCGATGAGAGAAGGAGAATCGTTTCAGCTTTTTATTCCATTATGCCCAGCTAAGGTCTGCAGGCAACGGAGCTGAGTCAGACTTCTACATTCGGTGCTCCAGTCTTTGACCACAGAAGCTGCCTATTTTCCCCATCCATGAATACGTCACCATGTGCCATTACACACGCAACAGCTTATCAACATGGCCTGACTGTATAACCCTCAAATGTCTTGACATTGTCGTGGTGTGGGTTTGTAGGGTGGGGTGGCACAGCTGTTTCGCTCGTCATCTCAACAAGTTAGTCTACACCGGAAGGCTCCTGGTTCGAATCTGGGTCCGGGCATGGATGTTTGTAAGCGTATGGTGTAGAGTCAGCTGATGCACCTTAAATGTGTCGTGGCCGAAAGTCCTCAAGTTGGGTTGGTATGGAAGTTCGGAGAGTGGGGTGCCAGCTCAGGTGTTGCTTCGTCATCTGACCGTGGTTCAAAACTAGGAGGTGTCTTCGAATCTTTCCCTTAAGGCATTGATCCCGAACCGTCGTCAATTGACCGTCGTGTTGCTCTAGTTCGACGTTAATTACAAGTTACCTATTAGCAATTACCTCAACGAGTTAAAAATGACGAAGTGTTCTCGAATATTCGGGATTGATTCCGGACTGTCACTAATGACCCGTTGTGTTGTTCTAAATTGAAGTACCATGAATTGAAACGCAAAAATTTTTTGGAATGATGTAAAAGTTTGTCTCGGAAATTCTTTTTGACAAAAAGAGAAAAAACAAATTATGTTATTTACTAAAAAATTACATTTAATAAATGTAATTCAGGCACTCGTACATTGATGTGATTACATGGGCCGTTCAGTTCAGTGACCTTTCTCCATATCGTCGTTAATAGCCCGTTGTGTTGCACCAGTGAGACGATAATTAAAATACCAACCTACCTCCATCTTTCCGGTTGTTGCTTCATCCCATGCTCATAGAAGATATGTCGTCAATAGCCCGTTGTGTTGCTCTAGTAAGTCGTTAATTAAAATACCTTCCTACCTTCATAAAATACTTGAGGTTTCTGGTAAAAGAACTGATAAAAATTTCACGAATTTCCCTCCCAAATTAACACAAATTTCCTCTCAAGTACTCGCTGAAATTCCTTATTTCAAAATGACCGAGTTTCAATACTACATTGTGTTGTCCTTTGATCTTTCACTTAGGGTGTTGATCCCGGATCGTCGTCAATAGCCGGTTGTGTCGCTCTAGTACGACAATGATTAAAAATTACCATTGCAATTACTTTCTTTAAAATGAAATCTCGGATCTTTCCCTTTGGGGATTGATCTCAAACCGTCGTCAATAGCCCGTTGAAATGCTCTACTACTACGTTAATTAAAAATTACCAATTTTTATATCGGTAATTGGTAATTGGTAATTTTAGTTAACGTCGTACTAGAGCAACACAACGGGCTATTGACGACGGTCCGGGATCAGTCCCTGAAGGGAAAGATCCGAGGACAACACCTCGTAATTTTGAACCACGGTCAGATAACGAAGCAACACCTGAGCTGGCACCCCACTCTCCAAACTTCCACGCCAACCCAACGTGAGGACTTTCGGCCACGACAGATTTAAGGTGCACCAGCCGCCTCTACACCATACGTTTACAAACATCCATGCCCGAACCCGGATTCGAACCAGGAACCTTCCGATCTAGAGGCTAACACCTAAACCACTATACCGGTAGGTCCGGCACCAATTCAAACAAGATCAAAACTTTACACGTGTGAAGAAGATAACACTTAAATTTTAAGATGCAATGCCACGTAGCACCAAAACGGGATTACCTTTTGCATTGACCCAATACATCGAGTGATAACAACACAAGTTATTTCATTCAAACACAATAAATACCTATTAGCAAAGACCAAACAGTCCATTCAACCGCAAGCTTTAAGGAGCAGATGCTGCACCAGCTGCCAAACAAGTCGATGGCATTTTAAGCCTCACCTTCCAAACCCAAAGCGGCTCCATCGAAGCTAATGATCGCCATGTCGTCGCCTGTAACACACCAAAATTTATCCCACAAAACACCGCCATAAAAATTCCTCGCAATCTAACACGCGTTTAACAACAAGAGCACGCCTTAAAAAAAAACCTTAGAACCCTCGGACGGGTTAACTGCAACCTGCTCTTTCACCCCCTTTGTTTGTCCTTCGCTTAAAAACTGCAGCAATTGTCATTGTAATGGGTTTTGGCTTTGCCGTGTAAGCCACTGCCTCCTTTTTTTTTATGAGAGCGCCTTGAGATAACAAAACAGGCAGATAAGATCTTCTCCGAGACAGATAAAGTGTTTCTGCTCCAGCGTTTATGGGTTCTTTTAACCGTTTTTCCAGAGAGGAAAGAGTTGCTGCTAAGCCTAATTGAATGGGATATAATGGATTTGCAAAATAAATTCGAGCAGGAGAAAATAAAGCGGCCAGTCAACTGTTATGTCACGTAAATTCGAGGCTAACTCCTCGATGGGAGGAATCGTTAGTGTTTGAGGTGTGGATGAATACCCCTACGGGGAGGATGAACAATAAACTTTCGTCTTTTTGTGATAATTTAGAGAATGTCGGCACTTTACCGCATGCTGCTTTTTGTCCCAGATAATCAGACTTAAAAGGTACAACATTTTCGTTCTGGAAATTGAAGAAACATTTTTTTGAAACTCCATCTTTTCCCTTTTTTTGCAGGGTGGTGGTAGCCCTGTTGGAAGAGTTACGGTTTAGCAACCGGAGTGTTGCGAGTTCGAAACCAATCAAATATCATCGTGTACTCTGACATGGTCTCAAGTGTCCTCACTGTGGAGGACGACAAACTGGTATAGTGGTTAAGGTGTTACCCTCTGTATCGTAAGGTTATTGGTTCGAATCTGGGTCCGGGCATGGATGTTTGTAAGCGTATGGTGTAGAAGCGGTTGGTACACCTCAAATATGTCGTGGCCAAAAGTCCTCACGTTAGGTTGGTGTGGAAGTTTGGAGAGTGGGGTGCCAGCTCGAGTGTTGCTTCGTCAACTGACCGTAGCTAAAAATTACGAAATGTTGTCCTCGGATCTTTCTTCCGACCAATCGGTATAGTGGTTAAGGTGTTGGCCTCTAGATAGGAAGGTTCCGGGTTCGGGCATGGATGTTTGTAAGCGTATGGTGTAGCGGCGTCTGGTACACATTAAATCTGTCGTGGCCGAAAGTCCTCACGTTGGGTTGGTGTGGAAGTTTGGAAAGTGGGGTGCCAGCTCAGGTGTTGCTACGTCATCTGACCGTGGTTCAAAATTAGGAGGTGTCTTCGAATCTTTCCCTTAAGGCATTGATCCCGAACCGTCGTCAATTGACCGTTGTGTTGCTCTAGTTCGACGTTAATTACAAGTTACCATTACCTCGGATGTGTATAATAGCCCGTTGTGTTGCTCCAGTGGGACGTTAATTAAAATTACCTTTAGGTGTGTACAGGCTTTAATGACCCGAGTTGCTCTAGTGATATTTCTTTTCCCATGTATTTACTGTCTTTAGTAAACAAAGGAGTAAAACACCTGTAATACCCACCCTGTGGCGTTTTGGGCACCTCAGCAATACAACGGAGTTGGACTAAGCTGATTACCATTTTAAGCCATTTATTTCACTTTAAAGGTTTTAATTAACAATTTGCAAAATATCTACAAAATTATTTACACTGAACAATTACTGAACGAATGTTCATGAAAAATAAAAGTTTCTCTTCACAGTTAGTTTTTTTACCGGTGTTTAACTTCACCGTATAGCTGTCTTGAGAGCTCTATCGTCCACCACTTGCTCCCGTGGATTCTGTCCCTCGTCTCCCTTAACGTTCCCCCCTCCCCACCCTCGGGCGAGTCCGCCTCCAAAACTCTCTACTCTCTGACAGATTTAATACCTTTCTGGCCTGAGTTATTTCAGAACTGTAACACACGTGGTGTTTTGGGGGGGTGAGTGGGTGGGAGGGGGTCGTCTGCTCTTCTTTCGTAGCAGGCCCACGATGATCTGGGTGTTGAAAACGTCTTTGTTTCCAGACGGCACACCCCAATAGATCTTTTACAGCTTTCATCCGACTTCTCTATTTTCCAATAACTCTTTTCTTCCATTCTCGACATTTTTTTTACTCGACGTTGTCGTGTTTGGTGAAGATTGGTCCGAATATGACCCTTCCACAATAAAACAGTATAAAACCTACCGACTAACCCGAAAGGAGTCTACTACAAATGGAATATGAATTGAAATCCACGTACAAACATATTCATATTCGCTTTCCAAATCCGTTGCATTCCGTTCTAAGCTGAACAATAGCCCGTTGTGTTGTCTAGTACGAGGCTAACCTTCCAGCGGTCGCGCGTATGTGGGAGATACACCAGAATTGAGTTTAGCTATATATGCATTATTTATATTATATGTTAAATAAAGAAGTAATATAGAAATTTCTATGGTATTTCTTTAACCCATTAAGGCCCGAATTCTTTCTGCTCAAAATATTTTCATGATTATCTCAAATCTATGTAATTATGACCCTCTGAATACAAAAAAACCTAAAATTCAATCAATTTGTGATTTAGTTTTAAAATTACAGCCCGTCCTCATTTGAGGACGCTGGGCGTTCCGGTGAAAAAAAAAATCAAGAAATTCAGTGAACTCAGAATATACGAAAACAACTTGTAATAGATGTAAAAACGGACTAGTTACAGTATATTTTTGAATTTTAAGATAAAATTAATTTTAAACTGTTATTTATTTTACATTTAATGACAATTTATCTCAAACGGAGTAATGTTCAACGCTACAATTTCAATTTTGTGCGAACTATGTCAGTTGATAAAAAGGACAGTTTTTTATGCAGAAGAACAAGATGCACGTACATGATACATAAACAAAATACATACAAATTTACATAAAATATGTATCAATTCTTTGGTTTGGTATGATATTTGGGGAAACACACACACACACACACACACAAGGAATGCAGAATTAATATTTCAGAATTTGTTGCCAACGTAACAGACTTATTATCGTTCCATCTGACTATTAAAATTTAATTTTCCTTATCAAATTTATGCTCATTAAAAAACTGTCTTGCTTCTTTCTCTATTTCTTTCCGATATTTCAGAGAACATCTTGCCATTCTGTTGTCTCTTATAGTGCCACAATTTTAGTTTTTGAACACAATTCTAGTCACAGAGTTTAGTTTCAGAGGAATTTGTATCTTCGGAGTTTTCGATTTCAGCTGTTCCTGCAATATCACGTACTTGAGCTAAAGCTGTACTTTCATCGTTAAAATCCTCTTCATCAGTAATCTCATCTACGTTAGGTGGAATTCCGATGATGTCAGTTTCAATTTGTTCGGAAATTAAATATTCATGAGCTTCTGCAATCGTTAAGAACCTACGAGCCATTATAATTACTTATACACTCTATAACAAAAAAAATCGACGCACCAAGGAGTTGTCCGATGGAGACAAAAATTGGTGGAAAATTATGTACAGAATAGAAAATGATTAAAATTTCAGAACAACTGAATTATTTATTTCAGAGTTTCAGTAGCGAGCTCAATAAGGTGTTGACCCGCCTCTAGCCTGGATGCAAGCTGCAACACGGCGTGGCATAGACCGATAAAGCTCCCGGATGGTCTCCTGCGGTATTTCTTGCCAAATTTGCTCCAATTGTCGGAATACGTCATCAACATTCCCTACTGGATGCAGTCGCCTTCCCATCATATTCCAGACATGATCGATGGGAGAAAGATCTGGTGACCTGGCTGGCCAAGGAAGTGTTTGACAAGTCTGAAGACAGTTAATAGCAACACGTGTCGTATGTGGTCTGGCATTGTCTTGCTGAAAAATAAGCCCAGGGTCCTGCGAAAGGAACGGTAGCAAAACAGGTCTCAGAATGTCGTCTACGTACCGCTGTGCAGTAAGTGTACCTCTAATGACAACCAAAGGGGTCCGGCCATCAAGGGAAATGGCACCCCAGACCATAACTCCTTGTTGAGGGCCCGTGTGGCGTGCAATAGTGAAAGCAGGATCGGCACGCTGCTCTGGGCGTCTCCAGACTTGTCTTCGATGATCGTCAGGACACAGTTGGAAGCGGGATTCGTCGCTAAAGACTATACGTCCCCAGTCAGCATCATTCCAGCCTGATCGAGAAAAGCACCCCTGTAATCTGGCTCGACAGTGTGCAGGAGTGAGTGGCAGGTGTCGTAACGATCGGTACGAGCGTCGATTTCGCTCTCTCAGCCGTCTGTGAATGGTTATGGTGGACACTCGTGTGTGGGTCGCACGACTCATGGTTGATAACGATGAATCAGACGCTGTGACAGCTGATATGACAATCACTCTGTCCCCGCGATCTGTTGTGGCCCTGCGTCGACCGCTACCATCATGACGCTGAAATCTGCCACTGTCCACCCACTCTTGCCAGCATCTTCTAATCGCCGCATCGCTTCGAATCACAGGACGAGTGATTCTCCGATTTGCCCAACCTGCCTCTTTCACTCCAATGATACGACCTCTTTCAAACTCTGAAAGTTGCTCGTAATGAGCTCGAATCCTGCGGTGAGGCATTTTTTCAGTCGTTGAAAGGTTTCCTGAATCGCAATGCAGCAGAAATTTTTAACAACAGTTCAAGAACAACTCCTCCTTATATACATCTGCTGGATGCGCAGTTCCGATGCGCGGGAGATCGCACTATTCATTCATTGGACACCAAATTTTAATCATTTGCATATTTGGTCAAAACATTTTTGCATACGAGACTTCAAAGCAATCGGGAGATTCCTTCTTGGTGCGTCGATTTTTTTTTGTTATAGAGTGTACTTTGTTTTGCTTTAGGAAAGTAATGACTATTTACCATGTAAAAGTCGAAATAATTTTTAATTCAATTACTACACTAAAAAATACTAAAATTATAATGACTTGAAATTTATATAAAAGTTGGCTGTAACGCCCAGCGTCCTCAATTGAGGATAGCAAAATTGGATGTCATTTTTAAAAACGAAATTTCTTTCAAAAGAAATTAATTTTCCATTATAAGTTTATATAGTACTCTAATTTGAAATACTAGTAAAAATAAAAAGTTTTACCTAGAATTTAGGCGATGTAGCTAGACAGAAAGCGAATGCAAGTGTGAGACATGAAAAAAAAAATGAAATGGCAATCCATATCACGGAGTTGTAAACAACCACATACCACATATACTTGGTAATTTGTGGGATGCTTTCTGGTACTACCATCATCTACCGTCGTGCAGAACAAACAATCGTTTCCGGAAAATATAAAGATTCTACACGCTCTTTTATCCACTGTCCTCAAATGAGGAAGCTGGGCGTTAATGGGTTAAATAAATTGTATTGATATTATTTAAAGCAGAATTTCAATAAATACACCCTTTACATTTTATATTTTAACTCCCTTTACATTTTTAATTTGAACACCCTTAACATTTTAAAATAGTGTATCTAAGAAATTCACGCGACCTTTCACGTTGGTGTTGAGGGCGCAACCTCCTGGAAGGTTAATTGAAAATTACCAGGATTTATTACCCGGACAGTCATCAATACACCCGTTGTGTTGTTGCAGAGATACGTTAATTAAAATGCTCACGTTCCTGAAATACGCAAGAAGTTTTTATTTGTTTTCATCCCATTATATTACATTATCCCGTCCCTCTCTTTTCCTTGATCCCGGACCGTCGTCTATAGCCCGTTGTGGTGCACCAGTACGACGTTAATTATAATACCTACCTACCTACCCTCTTTTTTTCCTTTTACCGTCATGTTATACTTGGTTGTCTGTCTTATGTTTGACACAGCCCGTCGACTTTTTAACCTTGCAACTTTAAACCCAACAAGCACTCTTACTTTTAACGAAGCTCTGCCTAATAAAACGCATTAAAACTCTAAAACAACAAAAAATTCTAAGGCCCGGTGCACACATCCGGATTTTCGTGCGGTGCCGTTGCCGCAACGCAAGTGCGGTCGGAGATACTTTAGATCCAATGGAGCAGTGCACACATGCCTCCAGCGCCACTGGGGCGACGCACATCCAACTTGCGTGCAATTTGTAACGCAGTTCCCCACTGTGCCGCACATGAGTCTCCGTTCTGAAGTAACTTGTTTTCATAAACAGATGGAATATAAATAATAATTAATAAATGGTTGTATCCAGTGATGTCTATTTTGTTTCAAAAAATATATATTTTTTACACCAAGTAAGCGAAATATAAACACGTTTTCTTCGACAGAATATTTATTGCAAATGGCGCGAAATGAGTTCGTGCGTCATTTCACGGTTATGTGTGCAAAGTTGGGCTTCGGTGCGGCAGTGGCGCCGCACGTTTAAAAACCGGATGTGTGCACCGGGCCTTAAGGTGTCAACTATAAACGAACTATGAATTCAAATCCCCGCCAAGCAAATCCAGATTCGCTTTCCGAAGTCTTCGCACTTTCTGATCTACTTGAATCTACTCTTCACAACTACTAAAACAAACGTCTCCGAAAGCTAAGCGGGACATTAATCCAAGGGGCACCGATCTATTCCCCTTCACCTGTTGGAGGGTACCCTCTAATTTATAACTCGCGATAAGCATCGGCCCATCCGAATGCAAGACATGTCCAATGATGGCCGCGAGTAAAAGGCCGGACTTCCATCTGTTATCGATGGAGCATCGGGATTTATGGGTGAAACGGGTCTCTGTTGGCGGTTATGGCGTATTCCGTATGCGGTGACCACTAAATGAGGATTGGAATAATAATCGGAGTGTTTGGAAGAGTATTCGCTTCTGGAGGTCAATTGCTGGATTTTGTCTGTGCTGGATTTGGGTGTTTTATGGCGTTTGGCTCATATTTGGCCATGCTGTATCCTACACAAGACATACAATATCAAGCAATGGACACAAACACATAAGAGTTTTTACTGACCCAGAAGGGTAATGGTAATGGTAATTTTAGTTAACGTCGTACTAGAGCAACACAACGGGCTATTAACGACGGTCCGGGATCAGTCCCTTAAGGGAAAGATCCGAGGACAACACCTCGTAATTTTGAACCACGACTGACCCAGAAGGGAGAAATGCACTCATGGAGGAATACACCTGACAGGAATCGAATCTGCACCTCTTTCAACTCGAAGGTTGCTAGCGTAGTGGGCAAACCATTGAGTCACAGCACTCACGGATTTTTGTGCCGACCAACCAGTCGGAAGGTCCATGGTTCGAACCCAAGTCAGTAGTTGGATGTTTGTAAGCGTATGGTGTAGTGGGGATTGGTGCACCTTAAATCTGTCGTGGCCGAAAGTCCTCACGCTGGGTGGGTGTGGAAGTTTCGAGAGTGGGTTGCCAACTCATGTGTTGCCATCTGACCGTGGTTCAAAATTTTCTGGTGTCCTTAAATTTTCGGTAAATTTTCGGCCGACGGTCCGGGATCAATCCCTCAAGGGAAAGATCCAAAGGACAACACCTCGTAATTTTGAACCACGGTCAGATGACGAAGCAACACCTGAGCTGGCACCCCACTCTCCAAACTTCCACATCAACCCAACGTGAGGACTTTTGGCCACGACAGATTTAAGGTGCACCAGCCGCCTCTACACCATACGCTTACAAATATCCATGCCCGTACCCGGATTCGAACCAGGAACCTTCCGATCCAGAGGCTAACACCTTAACCACTATACCGGTAGGTCGGCTTACATCTTCGGATATTTTCCTTAGGGCAGGGGTTCCCAACCTTTTAGTAACTGCGTACCACTTGAAATTTTTGGCGTACCACCAGTCCTATATTTTTTTACAAACATGTATGTAATGTTAGAAAAGTGCCCAATGGAATGCTTTATTTTAATTAAAATACTAAGAAATCTTCATATTTCATGATTAATGCACTTGTATTTCGTATTAATGATGTTTTAATAAGGGAAAAAAATAAAACGATTATTGAAAATTACAGTTTTATTTTTTACTCACAGGTCTAAAAACAAATAATTTATATAATTAGTGCAAACAAAGATTAACATAATCAAAAATCAATTTTTAGTGCGAAACTTATTGTTGTTTGTCTTTTATTAAAATATTAATATCAGGATCAATGGAGCTTAACTTCAGTCTTAAGTCCTCTTCACTTACTCTGTTTCTATATTTATTTTTTACATACAAAAGTTAAGAAAAACAACTCTCACACAAGTAACTAGTAACAAATGGCATAAGACAGTGAGAGATATCAACTTAATTTCGCCGAGATAGCCATTGAATAGAAATAGATAATCAGTAACTAAGTTTCTCTTTAAATAATGTGCAACTGTTAGCGTCATTTATTACAATGTAATAAAAACGTTAATCACAAAATTGATTTCATATAATCTCATTTTTCCTATAATGATTGTACATACTAAAAGATCGAACAAACTTCGTAGAATATTTGGGTCGCTCGTATCATCCTTGCGTACCACCTGAAACGTTGCCATGTACCGTTGGACCGGAATCCCTGCCTTTGGGGATTGATCCCGGACCATCATCAACAACCTGTTGTGCTGGTCTAGAATGCCGTTAATTAAAAGTTAGTTACTTAGAAATGTACTCAAGAAGGAATTAACCTTACAGGAATCGAATCTGCAACTCCTATAACTCGAAGGTTGCCAGCGCAGTGGCCATACCCACTGAGTACGGGGTTACGGATTTTCGTCTGGGTACTTTTTAATTAACGTCGAACTAGAGCATCACAACGGGCTATTGAATACGGTTATGGATCAATCCCCTAAGGTAAATATCCGAAGACAACACCTCGTAATTCCGAACCACGGTCTGATGACGAGGCAACACCTGAGTTGGCACCCCACTCTCCACGCTAATCCAACGTGAGGACTTTCGACCACGACAGATTTAAGGTGCACCAGCCGCCTCTACACCATACGCTTACAAACTTCCATGCACTGACCAGGATTCGAACCAGGAACTTTACGGTCTAGAGGCTGCTAGACATTATCCGCCAGACCGGTTGGTCGATTATTTTTGTCTAATTTTAATTAACGTCGTACTAGAGCAACACAACGGACTATTGAAGACGGTCCGGGATCAATCCCTTAAGGGGGTCCGGGACACATTGAAAATTTTTTTTTATTAATTAATTTAGAATTTTGAATTTTTTTGTACTGATTACCCATCTAACTAATAAACAAAATCACAACACAAAATTTTTCCAAAAGTTCTTTAAAAATTTTAAATTAAAATGTTTTGAAAAAAAGAGGGGTTATTTTAAATTGCTAAGGCTCAAAATATTCTTGATCAATTTTCAAAATTCTTGCAGTCAATTATTCACAAATTTATAAACTTTAATTTTGATTCAACAATTTTAAAAATATTAATTTAATAAAAAATAAAAAATATTTGAATGAAAATTTTTGAAACTTTTAAGGTACTTTTTTTTTTAAAGTCATATTTTGAAAAGTAAATATTTGTTTCAAATTTGCTGAATCAAAATTAAAGTATAATGTTCGAAAAAGATATATTCCAAATTTGAACCCTTAAACTTTATCGGTTTTCGACTTATAGCAATTTGAATACAGGAAATCTTGAAAAAATGTATCATGGAGAAAAACACATTTAAAGTTTTAAAGACAGATGTTGTTGCCATGACAACAACTGCCAAGAGTGTTAGATTTTCAAAACAACGCACCACAAAAATTATTATATCTCTATCTCTAATTAAGATAGAAACATGATTTAGACGTCATTTTAAGCAGAAAAACACAGAGAATTTCTTAAAATAATAACAAAAATTTCGAAAATTTGACGATTTTTGTGTTTTGGACCCCCTTAAGGGAAAGATCTGAAGTCAACACCACGTTATTTTGAATCATGGTCAGATGAGGAGGCAACACTTGAGCACCCCACTCTCCAAATACAAAAACGGATAAATTGGCTCATTTTCCATATGGCTGCAGGTAACTGTGGAATGAATGCCTGAATCACCCAAAAAAATTATCTTAAAAAAATAATTAACAAGATAG
Source organism: Metellina segmentata (assembly GCA_947359465.1). Lineage (NCBI taxonomy): Eukaryota > Metazoa > Arthropoda > Arachnida > Araneae > Tetragnathidae > Metellina > Metellina segmentata. The sequence goes on along the minus strand of OX375874.1, from coordinate 13,325,738 downwards.
TGAAAACACAATCCTATAATATAGAATTACGGACTTGAAAAGGAAGAAATAAGCAACCGCACATTATCTGAGGTGAAGGTACGTGAAGATGATTATTTTAACTCATATACAGGGTGGTCCCGAATTCATGGTACAAACTTTAATGGTAGGTACAGGACATTGTAACATTGATTTATTGTATAGGAATGTATAGTCGCAAGTGACGCGGTGAGGCGTAAACAGGGGAAATAAAAGGAAAGAGAAATGGAGTGATCGGTTGGTATCATTGCCGGTAGAGGGCAGTAGATGTCTAGCCGCTGTTGAACATGATGCATCGCAGTAGGGAAAAGCGCCATTCACAATTGTGCTGCCGTAGACGATGGGTGACTTTACGTATGCAGAAAAAGCAGACATGCATTACATGTACGGCCGTGCAAATGGTAACGGCAGGCTGCGTTACGAATGTATCGCGCGGAGTATCCTGATCGACGAATGCCGGATCATAGAATTTTTCAACGGTTACATCGTCAACTTTGTGAAACAGGTGCGTTCGACGTCAACAGACATGGCGCTGGTCGAGTAAGAGCTGTACGCACTCCAAGGCTGGAAGAAAGCATCTTGAACATTGTGGCTGATAGACCCGAGTCAAGCACAAGAACTGTTGCGCGTGACGTAGGTGTGAGTCATCAGACTGTATGCAGAGTGTTAAACGAAAATCGCTTACACCCCTTCCATTTTCAGAAAGTACAAGCATTGAATCCGGCAGATTATCCTCGCCGCGTGAACTTCTGCCTGTGGGTGATGCAGCAATGTGCGTTGCAGCCGGATTTCGTAGATTATGTGCTATTTACAGATGAAGCGACATTTTCACGCGAGGGTGTCTTTAATGCGCACAATTCCCATGTGTGGGCAACCGATAATCCACATGCAACGCGTCGACATGCGTTTCAACAACGTTTCAGTATTAATGTGTGGGCTGGTATTGTGAACGACTTTTTGATTGGCCCATACTTACTACCCACGCGGCTCACTGGCGGAAGCTATCTTATTTTTCTGAAAGAAGTGTTACCACAACTGCTGCATGATGTTCCGATCGCCATTCGTAACCGCATGTGGTTTCAGCACGATGGGGCGCCAGCACACTTCAGCATTGATGTACGGAATTACCTGAATGCCACGTTTGGTACTCGATGGATTGGGCGTGGTGGACCAGTCCCTTGGCCACCCCGATCTCCCGATTTATCGAGCCTCAATTACTTTTTATGGGGACATCTAAAGCATCTTGTTTATGAGACTCCAGTTGACTCAGATGAGGATCTCGTCTCTCGCTTATCTGTAGCTGCTGCAGGTGTGCGTGAAATACCAGGCATCTTTGAACGTGTACGCCAATCGCTCCACCGACGCTGTCAAGCATGTATCGATACTGGTGGACGCAATTTTGAACAATTACTGTAAACATGACACTTGTCAACAACGCTTTCAATAAAATCTTTGTTTTTCCTTTCGGCCGTTATTTCCCCTGTTTTCGCCTCACCGCGTCACTTGCGACTATACATTCCTATACAATAAATCATTGTTACAATGTCCTGTACCTACCATTAAAGTTTGTACCATGAATTCGGGACCACCCTGTATTAACTCATATCTTAACTATCATCTATTCATCCACGTGAACCGCGGTAGCGCGGTGGTAGTGGCAACGGATTAGCAACCGGAGGGTTGCCACTTCGAATCCAACTAATGACTGCCGTGTACAAAGTGAGCTGGTATACGTTTAGTCTGTCCTAGCCTCAAATACCCTCACTTTTGTGTGGTGTTGAATGTTTGGAGTGTGGTGTACCAGCTGAGGTGTGACCTCGTCATCTCACAGTTGTTCATAATTAAGTGGTGTCGTCCTTGGATCTTTCTCTTCAGGGTTTATCCCGGACAGTTGCCAGCGGGGTGCCAGCTCAGGTGTTCATTCGTCATCTGACCGTGGTTCACAATTACGAGGTTTGGTCCTTGGATCTTCTTTCCCTTAAGGGGGTCCGGGACACATCAGAAAAAATTTTGTATTAAATAATTTTGAATTTTTTTGTACTGATTACCCATCTAGCTAATAAGCAAAATCACAACACAAAAGTTTTCCAAATTTTTTTTTAAAAATTTTAAATTAAAATTTTTTGAAAAAAAGAAGAGTCTTTTTAAATTGCTGAAACTCAAAATAATCTTGGTCAATTTTCAAAATTCTTGCAGTAAATTATTTACAAATTTATAAAATTTAATTCTGATTCAGCAAATTTAAAAATATTAATTCAATAAAAAATAAAAAAGATTTGAATGAAAAGGTACTTTTAAGGTACTTTTTTTAAAAAAAGTTATATTTTTAAAAGTAAATATTTGTTTCAAATTTGCTGAATCAGAATTAAAGTATAATATTTGAAATTATTAAAGTATATATTGTATTCTCCAAATTTCAACCCTTAAACTTTATCGGTTCGTGACTTATAAGAATTTGAATGCAGGAAATCTCTCTTGAAAAACTGCATCATGGAGAAAAACGCATTTAAAGTTTTAAAGATAGATTTACAATTAATAAAATGTTTAAATACCCTTTAAGAGTATCCAGATGAGTATCTAACTCCTTCTTTCCTCTTAAATCTTTGGTTTAGCTTGACTTTTGCAAGTTCTACCTTTTTTCTGCATTGTCTCCGTAGACTTAAATAATGTCTTTCACATATGTTGTTGCCATGACAACAGCTTTCTGAGTGTTAGGTTTTCGAAAGAACGATCCACAAAATTAATTCTATCACTCGTTCTAATTAAGATAGAAACATGATTCAGACGTCATTTTAAGCAGAAAGACACAGAGAATTTTTTAATACAAAAAAAGTTTTTTCGAAAATTTGACGATTTTTGTGTCCCGGACCCCCTTAAAGCTTTGGTTTCCTAAGAAAGTGGAGCCGTTATCTAACAGCCGTGATACGTCATGATTCCGCGGGCATAACTAGACGGCCGTCTAAACAAAAATCCCGACGTGTCAACTTAGACGGACAGAATACGTTGGAGAATGGGCAACACAGACGGCTGTCGTGGTTTGTTTTATTCGAGAAAGAAAACAAAGTGGTTTTTTTATTCTCTAGTTTAAAGATTCTAACTTCGGGATCGTTGAAGGTAGAGTGAAAATTTCAACAGATTTCAAATCAGCGTAAATTTCTACGCCAGATCGATATCAAAAACAGTTTTATTATTCAATTATTTACCATTTGATTATTTAATTATTTTTTAAATAATTATTTATTTATTTAAAGAAAATCACATTTAAGGTATCGATTTGGTGTCAAATTTTCCGCAGCTTTCAAATCCGTTGAAATTTTTATTCTGTGTTTAACGATCCCGATTTTACAAAACCGAATTGATCAATGGCAGTCAAAAATGTTTATTTATTTCGCTCCTCTCCGTTCGAATCGTTTGGAGCAGGAAATGAAATCTGGCCGCTACAAGAGAAAAAACGTTCCCCATCTGTTTGAGACCGCTATGACGCCAGTCATGGAAATGGCGGCTCCGATCATTTTTGTTACGCTCACAAACAACGCTCTCTAGGAAACCAACACCATGTGTTAGTATAAGCAACGTTTTAGTGACGTCACCCACCGATACATCACGGCCGCTAGATCACGGCTACCGTTTCTTAGGAAACCGAAGCTTAAGGGACTGATCCCGGACCGTCGTCAATATCCCGTCGTGTTGCTCTAGTATGACGTTAACTAAAAAATTACCATTACCCGGGCAGTTGCCAATAGCCAGTTGTGTTGGTCTAGTGCGACGTTAATACAAAATATCAACCACACGTTACAACAGGAAGGTTGTTGAACTTACATCGCACTGTAGCAACACAACGGTCTGGGGAATACGTACACGAAACACGTAATACCGCAGTAACACTACCGCCACCTATATTTATTCAGACAGAAATCTCAAAACGATCGCTTCCAAAGAGACGTTTTCGAATCAAACCCACAAGTTCGCATTTCAGCCGGAGTTGATATAATTTGTAATCTAAACTTTCCGCCGTTTCCACGGAAACGCCATTTGTCACCCGATTCCTCCTCGCCAGTCGATAGCCATTAGCGCGAGAAAAAGAAATTTCCAGGTGAGATTCGCCCAGAAGCGAGCAAAAACAACAAACCGAACACTTAAAAAAAATTCCTTTCCGTTCTCGTCATTTATAAGATATCATTCTCTCTGCTGTGGAAAGTTTCGAAAGACGCTGTGATTTTTTTTGTTTTGTTTTGTTCCCTTTCTGGAACAACTTTCCCTGTGTAAGCTTCGATGGTTAATATTCATGGTCTATTAATCTCCAATTACTGCTATTATTCGTAGCCGCTGATCAGTTTCTTAGCGGCGACCGTGGCGCTTTTTTGAGGGGTCGAGTGCTCATTAAAATAGTGTAACTGAGTTTCGAGTTAGTGTAATGAGTGTATTTTAGGGTTTTTGAGACTATATTGATGCCATCGAAGTGTTCAAAATGCAGGATGTCTCACGAAAAACGATATTTGTGGCGATTTAAAGCTCTGAACATATCGCACCCCTGCAAGAAAACTGACACAACTCAATATTGCAGAATTTGAGAAACATTAACTTAAAAGATACTATGAAACTTATATTGAAACTAGGGGGCCTGCCCCCTGCTCGCTAACGCTCGCCAACCCCCGGAGGATTGCTTCGCAATCCTCATTGGTTCGCTGCGCGAACCTATGCTCGCTTCGCTCGCCTCAATGAAGACATGTGTCCTAGCAGAAGGGATTGTTTACAAAATATGTTACCAAAAAAATGTTTTTCAAATCTAAATTTGCTGTTTTACAGAAAAAGTATATACAGTATCTCTAAAAACAGAATTCAAATGAAAACTTTGTGCAAATTTTGACTCGAAATGTGAGCGTTGCTTTGGAAATTGAATACCCAGCATGTTGTTTGTGAGTACATTTTCCCAGCACTCAAACGACCCACACTTTTTCATTGAGTTTGTTGCCGAAAGTTGTAGTGCAAGCGTCTTGTTATGAACTATAATTGTTGGCCCTGAAAAGGCCCGTTTTTTAAATGGCCCTGAAAAGATCCTCCACTTTCTTTGATTTCTATCATACATTAACTGCAACAGCTCATTAAAATTTCATTTTTTTTTTCAATAAAATTTCATCCGATAACGCTATAAATTCAATCGATGCGCGAGACATCGCGATAAACAAACAATCGTACAGTGTTGCCAAAACGCGATTACAAATAACGTCTTTTTTGCGTGCCACGTAAGAGAATTATATATGTAGATAGCATAGGCTTCTTTTAAATTTTAGGTAAGTATTAATGGTGGTAACTTCTATTCTATAAAATAGCAATATACCACACTGGGGCACCTCATACATATTCTTCAATGACATAATATCAAAACTTTTATTTTTTGACCTGCGTCCCTTTTTTTTTCCGGGTTGAGATCTGAAACATTTTTAGTTTTTCTGCATACAGATGGCATGATGAAAACGACTAATTGAAAGTGAGGTATTTTCTGTCAAGCTAAATATAGATAGTTAGATTAACATCACAAGTGTCGCTATTGGCGATGATCTTGGATCGATCATGAGGGGAAAGATCCGAGGACAACGCCTCGTTATTTTCAATCAAGGTCAGATGACAAGGTCAACATCAGATCTGACACCCCACTCTTTAAATTTCCACACCACGAAAACGTGCGGACATTTGAAGTCATGACAGATTTAACGAGCACCAGCCCCCTTTGTACTCAACGGTCTTTGTTTGTATTCAAATTTCAAACTCCCCACTCGTCGGTGCGATGACAAAAATGACAAATACAACAATCATTCATGCGCACTATGAGTGACGTCATAGAATAAGGTGAGAAACCAACAAATCAGCGGTGTTAAAATTTTCCCATAGCTTCTACTCGAGTAAAAGTAAGTTATATGCGTCCCGGACGGTTCTTAGACCCGGTGCACACATCCAGTTTTTCAACGTGCGACGCCTCTGCGGCAACGAAAGTGCGATCTGAGATTCATTAGATCCAATGGAGTAGTGCACAAATGCCGCTGCGGCGACGCACGTATAATTTGCGTGCAATTTGTACCGCAGTTCCCCACGGCGCGGCAGCTCGCCGCACACGCTTCTCCGGTCTCAAGTACCTGGTTTTCTTAAATAAATGGAACATAAATAATAATTAATAAATAGGTGTATCCAGTAACGTCTATTTTGTTTCAAAATATACTTTTTTACACCAAGTAAAACAAATAAACACGTTTTTTTTCGATAGAATATCCATCGCAAATGGCGCGAAATGAGTGCTTGCGTCATTCCAAGGTTATGTGTGCATCGTTGGGTTTCGGTGCCGCAGCGGCGCCGCAAGTCGAAAAATCGGTGGGCGTAATATGCCTTTGTACTATATTACGACGTAAATTTAACAACCTACTACCTCCAGTTTTGAATACCAGATCTAACTAGACATTTCCTGTTTTTTCACGAGCATTGGTACCGATACTTACGTGTATTCTGAACCTGTTCATTAAACGAACTTAAGAACATTCTTAATTAACAGTGGCGTTCGATATAACGGTGCATTCCGAATCATTTGCGTTGCGGATGAGAATGAAAAATGTCTTCATCTCCGATCTCGAAAGCTTTACGCAACCGTACATTCCGAATCATTTGCTTAAAGGTACACGGAATGAAAAATGTCTTCATTTCTGATCTGGGAGGGGGAGAGAGGAAAATCTCAAAGGGGATTTGCCGATTCAATTGAAATCGAAAGTGCCTTTGATCCGATTCCAGCTCCCAAGTTTGTTTAATTGAGCCTCCGAAAGCCAAAACCTCCGCATCGCAGGATAAGCTTCTTAGGGAACTAAATCTCCCTCCCAATACGGGTTTATTTAAATCTTAAGTCTCAGCGCATTTTAGCAATGAGGGAATCTAATTTAAAACTCAGACAATGGGTTTAAAATCATGAGACGCATACTTTGAGTTGTACACAATTTGGGGCAGAGATAGCGATGGAATTTGGCTTACAATCCAATCGCTAACACAAACGGACTAATTAAAAGGTTCGATTCAATGAAGGTTGAGGCGATTAATTCCGATTCTCCTTTCGATTTGGAGACGATTTAATTTCTGCTCAATTAAATTTAAGAAAAATTGGATAACTTAATCAGCTTATTGAGGGACGTCATGACGGTGACATAATAATGTGCGCTGCAGTCACGGAAACACCCAGGATAACACTGTGAAGGGGAACTACATGTTTAATCGTTTACTCTTTATTTAGAGGGGGATTACAAAATTTTAAACTTTTCTTAAAATATAGTTTAGTTATAGTGTTTTACCTAGATATTATTTTAGGTAGATAGGTAATTTAATTAACGTCGTACTGGGTACTGAAATATTGACTAGTTATGGTGTTTTACCGATATATTATTTTAGGAAGGTAGGTATTTTAGTTAACGTCGCATTGGGTACTGAAATATAGACTAGTTATGGTGTTTTACCTAGATATTATTTTAGGTAGATAGGTAATTTAATTAACGTCGTACTGACTGAAATATAGACTGGTTATGGTGTTTTATCGAGATATTATTTTAGGTAGGTAGGTATTTTAATTAACGTCGTATTGGGTACTGAAATATAGACTAGTTATGGTGTTTTACCGATATATTATTTTAGGTAGGTAGGTATTTTAGTTAACGTCGCATTGGGTACTGAAATATAGACTAGTTATGGTGTTTTACCTAGATATTATTTTAGGTAGATAGGTAATTTAATTAACGTCGTACTGACTGAAATATAGACTGGTTATGGTGTTTTACCGAGATATTATTTTAGGTAGGTAGGTATTTTAGCTAACGTCGTATTGGGTACTGACATATAGACTAGTTATGGTATTTTACCTAGATATTATTTTAGGTAGGTAGGTATTTTAATTAACGTCGTACTCGGTACTGAAATATAGACAAGTTATAGTGTTTTACCTAGATATTATTTTAGGCAGGTAGGTATTTTAACTAACGTCGTACTGGTTGCAACACAATGGGCTATTGAAGACAGTCCGGGATCAATCTTCTAAGGGAAAGACCCGAGGGCAACACCACGTAATTTTGAATCACGGTCAGATAACGAGACAACACCTGAGCGGGCACTCCATTCTCCAAACTTCCACGCCATGCCGAAGCGAGGACATTTGAGCCCACTAGAGATTTAACATGCACCTGCTCCCTTTGTACACGACGGTGTTTGTTGGATTCGAACGGTCAATCCGATACTCTTCAAACCGGGCTTCCGCGGCCCATTAGTTTTAGAGAGCAAACATAGACTCGAAGACAAAAAAAGTTTCACCTGGAAGGAGTAGACCGGTATAAATGAAATTTAGAGGAGTGGTACATCTGCATTGGAGATGCAAATGATCAAATTTTCAGAATAGTTTGAGCATGCGACATGCGCAGGGCAGCTCTCAAACACGCTGCAAACCGGGACATAAAAGGACATCCAGTAACGCAGCAAATTCATTTCGACTCATGCTGTTGTGTTGGTAACATCGTTTATCCTAGAGTTATGCCTCGGGAAAACGCTCGCAAGAAATTTAAGCAACTGAGAGAGTGGGACATAGGCCGAGTCATTGGCCTCAGAGAAGGTGGATGGTCTAGTCGACTAATTGCGCAACATATTGGTTGTAGTAATGTTGAATGTTGTTGGCAACAGTGGATATACATGGCACATGCCATCGTCAACCATGCTCAGGAAGGCCTAGAGAAACCGGACCGAGAGAGGATAGACGTGTTCTAAGACATGCGCGTATTGATCCAACAGCCACTGTTGCAGGCATCCAACGGTCAGTAGGAACCTCTCTCGATCCTCTAATAAGTGATCGCACCATGTGTCGACGGCTTCACGACGTGTGACTAAACTCACGTAGACCGTTACGACGACTGCCTTTAACAGCATTGCATCGCCGTCAAAGACTGGAATGGTGTCGTGACAGACGGACATGGGGAGTCGTATGGCATGGAGTGGTCTTCACTAGCGAATATCGCTTCTGTCTGGGTGGAGACAACGTGGTCAGCGCCAAGATTCACGGTTTGTTATGCAGCGTCACATGTCCAGAAGTCCTGATTTCATGGTGTAGGGTGCAATTGCGTATGATGCCAAATCACCTTTGGTATTCATTACGGGCTCTTTGACAGGCCAGCGTTACGCACAAGAAATTTTACAGCCAGTTACGCACCCATTCCTGAACTCCCAGGTTCACCCGCTTTTTCAACAAGACAATACTCGACCCCATATTACTGCCGTCTAAAGAGCAGTTTGTCTGCGACACAACAATATCTTACCATCGGCATACTCACCAGACCTGAACCCGATCAAGAATGTATGGGATGTCATTGGATGAGATGTCACCAATCCACCCCTATCGCGTAATCTGCTGAAACTACGTGACAGGGTTTAAGCAGCATGAGATGGACTGTCGGAGGACTTCATAAAGAGCTTGTATGACTCACTACCGAGGATCTTGGCATGCTGCATTAGGAATAATGGCGGTCATACTGATTGATGCCACTTTTCTTGAATTTTTCTCAATAAAGTTTTCATATTTCAGTCAAAATACTTTGCAGAGAAGCGAAAAGGACAAGTAAATAGTTAATTAACGTCGTGCAGTAGCAACACAATGGGCTATTGGTGACAGTCAGAGATCAATCCCAAGTGAAAGATCCGAAGACAAAATTCACGTAAGTTTGAACCATGGTCAGATCATGAGGTCCAACACCTGAGCTGGTACCTCACTCTCCTAACTTCCTCACCTCGCCACCGTTGAAACATTCGAGTCCACTACAGATTTAAATTTCACCAGCACCCATGTGTACGACGGTTTTTGGTTGGATTCGAACTTCGGTTGCTACTTCGTTACTCTTCCAACTGCTCTACCGTGTAGCTCCGCAGTTAAAAAGGAAGCTGCAAAGTAAAAATTCAAACAAAATTATCTTGAAATGTAAAGACAACACTTTCTATAACCCAAGCTTCTTTGTCAGCGACCTAGATAAATACGGTATTCAGCTGCATAAGAGCCAAGCTCTTTTTATCCAACAATGAGAATTATAAAAAAAAGCAGACGCTTAAAGCAGCTGCTCTGCGTAATCAATAATCACATTCGCTTCTTCCTCAATCTGCTGCGTCTCGAAGTTAAAAGAGTTCGAAAGAATATCCCCAAAAGAAGCGAATAAATCACCGAGCACTTTAAAAGAGATTACGAACACGAGCTTTATTTGTTTCTTAATTGTTGGAAAACGGTGTTCTGTCTCGTATTCGAATAAAAAAGAGGGAAGAACCGGGTCAGATTTTAAGGTTGAAATATAACGCGGGAGGGATTTAAGAAAATTGGGGTCAGTTTGGTGTTTTCTCGAGAACTGGGGATTATTTTTAGGTTCGTTAGTTTGAAATTTCAGAGAGAGAGCTTCGTATGAGCTTGGTTTTAGTTTTTAATTAACGTTTTTTGTCGGTCGAATTTGCATCTTTAAGAAATTACTTTCATCGTGTGAATACAAATTTAGAATTTTGGGAGAAGTATAATTTTGAAGAGAACATTCTGAACGTCACGTCATTTTCGAGTAGTGTAGACCCTTTTCTTAGAATGGAATCCTTTAGAAAGATTCGATTGCTCCTGTCTTTAGAATAGACTCCTTTGTAACGCGTGTTGATCATGTCTTTAGAATTTAATCATTTGGAAAGAGTCTATTGGTCATTTCTTTGTAATAGTCACTTGGAAAGAGACATTCTATTGTTGCTTTTCTTATAATAGTTATCTGGAAAGAGCCTATTGATCATTTCCTTATAATAATCATTTGGAAAGAGACATTCTATTGCTCCTTTTCTTATAATATAATACTTAAGAAAGATTCGATTGGTCATGTCTTTAGAATAGTCTTTTGTAAAGAGAGTTGATTTTAGAATTTAATCATTAAAAAAAAGTCTATTGCTTATTTCTTTATAATAGTCATTTGTAAAAAGATGCATTCTATTGCTCCTTTCCTTATAACAGTCATTTGGAAAGAGTATTCGTCAGTTATAATCGTCATTTCTATTGCTTCTTTCCTGATAAGTGTCATTTGGAAAGAAGTTATTCGTCATCTCTACTATTACAAAAGAAAGTGTTTGTCTGTTTGTTGCCGCAAAATCCTGACGATTCTATGGCACTTACAGCAATAAGATTTGGCACTCAGGCGGTCCTATTTTTTTTTTTTTTTGCAATTTTTGGGTGGCGGCGAATTTTAAAATTCAATCTAGAAGATTTTTGAATGAATTTAATAGTTTTATTCTCCAACGGGTTCTTCAACGCGTTTCTACCGTTGAAGAACCCGTCAGAGAAGAAACACCGTCATGCTTTGGAATCATGCCAAGTTTTTTTCATCGCGGTATATTCTAAATTTATTTTTCCGTTTCCGCTTTCATTTTGTGCAGATGAATGATTTTCCAGCCAAAGGATAAAAACAAAGTTTTAACTTTAGTTATGTAGTTCTTTTTTCTATCTCATAGACCGGTAAAAAGATAGAGTACAAATTTCAACGGGTTTGAAATCTGCGGAAAATTTCACTTTAGATCGATACCTAAAAATGTGATTTTCATTAAATGAATAATATTTAAATTGAATATATCTTTTATATTTTCGCAAGAGATTGTGACGTCACGTTAAACAGATTGCATCTTCTGCCCTTCGCGTTAAAAAAAAAAAACTAATTACATTTCCTGTCCTAAAAATAAAAAAAATAGTTTAACTTGTATTGTTAATTGTTTTTCGTAAAATCGGAATCGCTAAAGAATTTTTTTTTTCAATGGCGGGCACTGGACTTTTTCCTTGGCCACTACAAGACCGTAAGTGATGGTGCACCCAGTGGGTGGACCATCATTGCCCCTAATAAAGGACAGCACAATTTACATCCATGCCCTGACCCTGGATTCGAACTAGGAACCTTCCGATCCGGAGGCCAACACCTTGACCACTTGACCGGTTGGTCGGCTAGAATCGCTAAAGATAGATTAAAAATTTTAGCGGGTTTGAAATTTGAGGAGAATTTTATACCAGATTAATAACTAAAGCTTCGGTTTCCTAAGAAAGCGTAGCCGTGATCTAGCGGCCGTGATGTATCGGTGCGTGACGTCACTAAAACGATGGTGTTGGTTTCCTAGAGAGCGTTGTTTGTGAGCGTAACGAAAATGATCGGAGCCGCCATTTCCATGACTGTCGTCATAGCGGTCTCAAACAGTTGGGGAACGTTTTTTCTCTTGTAGCGGCCAGATTTCATTTCCTGCTCCAAACGATTCGAACGAAGAGGAGCATAATAAATAAACATTTTTGACTGCCATTGATTAATTCGTTTTTGTAAAATCGGGATCGTTAAACACAGAATAAAAATTTCAATGGATTTGAAATCTGCGGAAAATTTGACACCAGATCGATATCTTAATTGTGATTTTCTTTAAATAAATAATTAATTTTTTTTAAAATGATTAAATAATCAAATGGTAAATAATTGAATAACAAAACTGTTTTTGATATCGATCTGGCGTAGAAATTGACGCTGATTTGAAATCTGTTGAAATTTTCACTCTACCTTCAACGATCCCGAAGTTCGAAACTTTAAACTGGAGAATAAAAAAACACTTTGTTTTGTTTCTCGTATAAAATAAATCACGACAGCCGTCTGTGTTGCCCATTCTCCAACGTATTCTGTCCTTCTAAGTTGACACCTCTGGATTTTTGTTTAGACGGCCGTCTAGTTATGCCCGCGGCATCATGACGTATCACGGCTGTTAGATAACGGCTCCACTTTCTTAGGAAACCAAAGCTTTACAGCACGGGCGCGAGCAACGCCTGGCAAGCCACGCAGTGGCTAGTTTCCGTAATAGTAATTTGGAAAGATTAGGCCTTATAATAGTATAATAATACATAACCTTGTAATATAGCCTTACAATGAGGCCTTATAATAGTAATTTGGAAAGATACATTCTATTGTTCTTTACCTTAAAATAGTCACTGGTAAAGAGTCTATAGTGGTTTAGGTCATTTCCATACAATATTCATGTGGAAAGAGACATTTTATATTGCACTTTTTCTTACAATAGAATACCTTGGAACTATTCGATTGATCATGTCTTTTGAATAGAATCCTTTGGAAATAGTCTATTGGTCATTTCCTTATAATATAATCCATTGCAAAGAATCTATTGATTATTTCCTGATAATAGCATCCCTTGGAAAAATATTCAATTAGTCATTTCCTTCGAATAGAATCCTTTGGAAAGAGTATTCTTCAACAAACTGAAATTGTTTATAATTCATGTGAGGTAAACTTGCATATTGCAAAGTGGAATTATGAGTGTGAATCTTTAAAAGAGTAAATGGAATGGAACTCGTATTTAATAAACTATATTTTTAAGAACTTTTGGTCTACAGATTTCAATACCTACTCACATCCAATACTCAACGAATCCAGTCAACATAAATTACTTTTGATTAATTCACCACATTAACCAAACGTCTTCCCCCACAACACATAAATAATGATCAAATAACCCCTTTTATTGGTTGAATGATTTCCAGGATGGACTATTGATCAAGAATGACAAAAATGGTTCAGAGTCATATAGGGAAGATTTGGATAGTGCGATAGAGTGTAAAATTGTGTAATTAAATTAGTGGATTTGAAGCAATTTAATGAAGGTACGTGGAACAGGAGTTTTTATCGACTTTATTTCCGGCAGATTTAACGTGCACAAGTCCACGTGTACACGACGGTATTTGGATGCATCGAGTTTTAGAACGCGCTAACCACCGGTTGCTATTACGTTGATCTTCCAACTGGGCTGTATCGGTTCGATATTAAATTGGGAATAATGCATTGCCTTCAACCGACATTGAAGAGGGATTTTCAGTGTAAACAAAGAACCCAGGAATACCAGGAGAGTGGTTTAGGATACCATATATGGAAATGTACAGGAAGCAGTGTGATCATAAAAACGCTAGCGCCATCTTGCTTTTTCAGATATAGAATAGTTATTGTCGTGGCTCAGGTTTCAGGTTTGCTCACTGCTCTAGCTACCTGAGAATTGTACGCGGTTCTCTTAGAATTGTTCGATTCGTCCTTGGGCGTATTTCTCTCTTCCCCAGGCACAGAATTATATTCAGTGTTCTGCAACACAACTCCAAGCAATTGCAATTGTTCTGCAGGCATTTTGTTCGAATTTTGAAAAACTGCAGTCAAATAAAAAGCTTGCGTGAAACGCAACTATAGGCTAAATATATATTACATATTTATAATAAAACATCAAAATTAATTATCTTACTTTATTTAAAACAAAAGCATACTTTCAGAATTTGCAATTCTATCGATAACTTTTGTAGTTAAATATTTTGTCATTGACACAGATGTGGTATTTATTAAGTGTTTGTGGTAATTTGGGCGGTGTAGGGTGGATGTTCCGTAGTTAGAAAAGAAAAAAAGCTGTGTTTCGGAACACGTTTTGCTGTGCAGAACATCGTAACTTATAATTTAAAAAAAATTGACCAAAATTTTGATAAAATTAAAGAAAAAACTGTTCTGCAAAGACTTTGTTCTGCGATGTACGTCGCAGTTTTAAGCACTTTCTGGTCCCGGGCTCTTTTCTATGTCAGTAAAACATTCCTCGTGTGTATCTTCGGTACAGCTTTGATAAGAAAGCTTTTTGTGGCAACCCTTCGTGCGTTTTTGGGCGCCAAAGAAGAATTACATAGGGAAAATATCGTTTCAGGCTTAGTGGTAATATGATTAAAAAGTTAACGAAAAGGATTTTTAAAAAATCCTCACAACTGATTCTTTTTAGTACAACTAGGTTCGGTATAAAGTTTTTTAAAACATCTTTACTTTCTGATATTGTTACAGAAGTTATCCAAGGTTAAATAATTTATTAATTTTATAAGTCTATTATGAACCCGGATATACAATAGAAATGTTATTAAAAGATCGCATTAATTCTTGCAGACGTAAGTTACTTAGGTATGGTAAAATAATAAAGATAATGATTTACAAAAATTAATAAAAGATAAAAATAATCACGAGGTTTCTAAAATCTTAATAAAGCGGGGTTGCCTTTGCATGCAACAACTTGCTACTAAAAGCGTACTCACAAAAAAGTCTTCATATCAAAGCTTGTATCGTATGTTCATTACTTGATGTTGCCAATCTCGTATTTGACGCAGAATTTTCAAACATTGCAAACAATCATGGAAGCAGCGAGATGTGTGAATACTTCAAGGCAGTCTCTGCCGTTATGGAAACAATTTCAGAACTCTGGAACTGTTATAAGGAGGCCTGGACAAGGTCATAAACGTATAACAACTGTTTCTCAAGATCGATATATGGCAATAACTGCCCGTCGTTACAGGATGCCTACTGCTCGGCAGTTAAGTTCAGATCTTGCAGCCGCCACGGAAACTATTGTATCACGGCAAATCGTATACAGAAGGCTTAATAAAAAATGCCTTTATGCCAGAAAGCCTAGGATGTGTGGTTCACTTTCTTTACAACGCCGAAGCAATAGCTTTAATTGGTGCTAAGAACATCAGAACTTGAGTCAACACAAATAGACGCATGTTATCTTTACTTATGAGTCGAGATTTAGTTGAACAACTGATTCTAAGAGTTTTTACATCTGGAGGGAGTCAGGAACGCTAAATCTTCCTTCGAACATTATGGAATGTAACCGTTTCGGTAGTGCAGGTGTGATGGTGGAATAATAATAAAGATCGTTGGACGAACGCTCCTACACGTTTTCAACAGATGATCTGTGACCGGCCAGAGATATCGGGATGAGGTCTTAGAACATTATGTAAGACTTTTCATATGGATCTGATTTTTTATTTACGGACGAAATTGCTCGTCCACATCGAGCAAACCTCGTTGACGAATTCCTTGAAAATGAAGCCATTGAGCGAATACCTGGCCAGCAAAATCTCCTGATCTGAACCCGACAGAAAACTTTTGGGACTACCGTGGAAAAGCGGTTGCACGGAGACATCCTCCTCCAAGAGATATAAATGACCGGAGACCGCATTGCAGGAGGAGTGGAACTTAATTCCCCAAACTGTGGTAAGCAACATTATTGCCAGCCTGAAATCCCGTTGTGATATGTGTATACAAGTCAGGAGCGATCAAATTCCATTTTAAATTCATAAGCCTTAATTTTTTAAGAGTTATTCTTTATGTTCTGAACTCTCCTTGTCACATATTATTGCCATTGTTATGGTTCCATGCTTCAGTTTTATATCATGTGCAGAGTTCATAATATTTTTCCTTCTTATTTATGTGTTATGATCTTATGTCTCATTCCAGACAAATTCATAAAATTATAGTTCAGAGTTTCTGAGACCAGTATGAACGTTTCTTATGGCCTGACTGCTTAATATTAGTTTACGTGCATTAAATTCAATTAATACATGCATTAAAAGTTCATTAAATTTCGTTCCATCAACTAACCAAATGGAAATTCGTAGCCTATTGAATAACAGCCATCATTTCGTTGCATGTGGCGTTGGTTTGCGAAGCAAACCAAATGCAAATTCGTAGCCTATTGAAATGAATTCCCTGCGAATTCCAATTGAATATTATGAACTATGGTTTGCTTCGAAAACCAACAACACGCGCAACGCCGTGAAGACATCGTCATTGTCAAATTTGGCCAAATTCCAATTGCGAAGAGATCTAATCGGCGTTACCTCAAAATCTCTTGCGAAAATATAAATATTGAATTAAAAAAATTATTTATTAAAAGAAAATCAAATAAAAGGTATCTATCTGGTGTAAAATTTTCCGCAAATTTCAAATCCGTTGAAATTTTCAGTCTATCTTCAACGATCCCGATTTTGCAAAAAAGAACAAAACAATGCTATTCAAATGATTTTTTATTTGTTTTGCTGAGCGTAGGAAATGGTATCAGATTTCTCGAATATCGAATCAAATGAAGGTCATTCTGCTCGGCCCGTTCGTATTGGAAAAATTTCAATAAAAATGATTTATTTAAAGAAAATTATATTTTTAAGTCTTGAACTAGTGAAAATTTCCGCAGATTTCAAATCCTTTGAAATTTTTACTCTATCTTTAACGATCTAGGAAATAGAAAAATGAACTTATTTAAAACTTTTTTTTTTAGTCTGCTGACAAGTCGTTCATCGGAGAATCAAACGGAAGCGAAAAAAATAAATTTAGAATCTGTCATTTCTTTATGGAGCTGCCAGTCTGAAGAAAACAATAATAATATTAAATGCCATTAAATTAATTTTAAAATGTTCTAGATAAAATTTTATAATTCGGCCGCTATAGAAAAATTGCAACAAATGTGAACTATCTGTGTGCCGAATACCATTATTGTAAGTGCCACAGATTCGACAGGACAGTCCAAACACACACTTCATTTTATAAAAAAAGAGATAATATTATGTCTCATTTCAGACAAATTCATAAAATTATACTTCACAGTTGCTGAGGAATCCGTGATTCTATGCATGTACAGATAATTTTGGACACTAGTGTAGTTACAAACACTTTATCGAATAGAGATCTGCGAGATACTACGTCCATTCTGTGAGTGCGATAGGTTAGAAGAACAGTTGTTCTTGTATTCTAGTTGCTACTTATTCTAGTAAATGAACATCGATAGATGATAATGCATGAATTCTGATACGATTGAAATATGAATTAGTGGGTGCGATTACAGAAAAGAACATGAATTAAATACAATTATTTTACAGTTAGGAATGAGAAGTAAACAGCCTTATTTCCCAAATATTGTCCAAAAACTTTGTATGTACAGAAAGATTGATACGTTTTTTAAACTTTTTCCTTTTTTCTAATTTAAAGACGATTAAATCTTTTAGATCAAGAGAACACCTTTTAGGCAATCAGCTAATTCCTTTTACAAAATGGATTGCTTCTCCAAACATTCCATGTGATCTGTTGCAAATAGATAACTTTTTGCAGTACCGAGTTAAATTCGTAAAATATAGTTCTCTTATCACAACGGTTTCAACTGAACTGAAAAGCGTAACTAATATGAAAAGTGAATTTAACGCAGAAGTTTCAATAATAAAGATAAGACGAAAATAGCAACTGAAACTTTTCCATCAAACGTTATAGTTATTTAAATTGCGAACGTGCGTTTATAGTTAAATTATATTTACTTTACTCGTAAATATACGAGACGCAGAGTGCCATTTATTAGACTTTGCTGCGGAAAAAAATAAATTCCTCATCATCCATGGTACATTTGTAAGGATGGAGAATTTATTTAACTAGTCTGTGCTCGATTTATTTCAACACGATTGCGAATTTTATGTAAAAAATGTTTGAAAAATAAAAGCTATATGCAAATATCAAACATAAAAATGAAACCAAATGCAAGTAAAAATGTGATCGATGCTTGAGAATAGAATAAAAAAACCCGCCTGTCTTGTTACAGTCGTTGCGCAACAAAAGCATCATTGTGCTTGAGTAGATATTTCGACGCATCTGAAAAAACAAACATTCCATTTCGAAACGGAAACATCCGACTGTGAGATTCGATTTCATTAGACAACGAGGTCTGAAAAATGGAGTTTAAATTAAGATTAAAAAATATAATATCGATGGAGCAGGCGATACCGGAAAAGAGTTGAGAAAAAGGGAAAACTCTTCCAAAAAATTTCCCCCTAAGGGATATTTTTTCTTCCTCCTTCGATGAAGTAATGCATAGTATGTGTTTAATTTCCAACAAAAGTTAAAACAACAACGTTAAAAAATAAACACATGCGAGACAGGAAATTAAGGTAGGCTAATTAAGAATTTTTATCGTCCCAAGAATTATTTGTGACCTTTTTCTTTTCAGTTCACCATTTTTTCCCTCAAAACCCCCTAGGGAGGGATAGTTTTTTTTTTGTCTGGATCTTAGAAAGATCTTTATTTCCTTCCGTCAAGCGAGTTTCATGGCGAAAGTGGTATGTTCCAATATTTGATTCCTGTTTAAATATTTATTCTGCCCAATGGCTTGTCGATTTTAATTTGCCAATTTTCCCTTGAGATGTATGTAGGATGTCAAAGATTGCTATGTACTGGTAACAAATTGAAAACTTTCAGAAGTTCTGAAATGACAAAAAGTTCTCAAGGACAATTGTGTCCGTTTTTAAATAAATTATTATAAAGATGAGTTGAGTGACGGCTAAAATTTAACTCAACGTTTATTTTAATTGAACATTCTTCAGTTTACACGAATAATTGCAGTATTTAAAACAAAGAAATAAACATAACGAAGTATTTTAGAAAAAAAAAGACTAATATTATTCTTTTATATAAAACATTCTCGTTTCAAAGAAATATATAATTAATTTACCAATCTTTTAATGTTAAAAATGCAATTGTTTACATTTTGTTTGCACGAATTGACTATGCTTTATCTGAGACAACGAACCAAAATAAATTCAAATAATTCAAAAGAAGATGTTCAAACAAAAGATAGTATCCACAAACAAAAGAAACCCATACAATACAGATGATGATATCGAAGAAAATTGAATAGCTTATAGAAAAGAAAGCAGTTTTTTCTCAATACATTTTCACACTTATAAATTTAAAAAATGATATATATTCGAAGTAAACTGATTTTATTTAAACGTACTTTTTATTTTGCTTTCACATTACACAAATTTAACGTTAGATTTTTATATTCAATCTCAAAAATACTTTACTATTGTTTTAAATTCACCCAAAAGCACACAAGCTATTAGAAACATGCATATAACAATTTTTAAAGTCTCTTTTAAACTCATCAGACTTAACCGACTGTCCTCTACAACGGAACATGTATAGAAATTAACTGAAAACACAAATACCTTTTTTACCAAACACAACTGGTAATGTCATTAATTCTCAGAATAACCATTCCTTCTGCCTAATTACTATTCTGGTGAATAATGAGGGGTAGCTTATTTAAATTAATGTTTTTTATCTACATTTCCTAGACAGGATTTTTAATCAACTCTACCCCTCTCACGCGCTTTCACCCAAACACACGAGATGAAAACGATCATTTTCAATTATTATTCCTTTTTCTCTCCTCGTGTTTTGCTTTTCATTAGAATGATAACCAAAACAATTAGTAAAGCGGTCGTATTTCATACTTCTGTTGGGGTAAATTAAAATTACAAATTTCTCACCCGAGTGAATCCCGAATATGGTGGTGGGAAAACCCAGGCTGTGGGTAGATTCGTTTTCATGAGCGACGATCAAATGCGATCATGCGTTCGTTTTGTCACTTGGTCGTCCATCAATTGTACTTTGTCGGTGGTGCTTTCTCGTTTAAAGTGGTGTATGCCTAGTTTGTTGTGATTAGGGTTGCCAACCGTCCCGGATTGTCCCGGAATTTAAGTCGCTGTGCCAAATTGAATGCCAAATTGAACCGGAATTTCAGAGAAAGCTATCGACACCAATATCACCTACACTCCAAAATAGTTATTTCTATGAACATGACTTCGCGTCCATCCACTGAACGTCCGTTCCCTCACTACTATCCAAAGCCTATACTGTATATGTCAGTCTGTTCAGAGAGCAACCATCGTGAAGAAATAATATTAGTCGCCTTTAAATTCTATTATACTGTATTTGAATTTTATTTTCAATATTGGGGCTGGAGACGAACAAAAATTTTCATATTCGACTTTCTTAAAATAGAATTCGGAACACTCTCGGTTCTGTATAACTAAACACGAACAATATCTATATTTTGTAAAAGAACATTACCATTTTTATTTTTTAATAGTCTTAAGGCAACAAGAGATTAGGTTTATTAATATTATTACTATGTATATGAGAAGACCATCAGGCTCGTATAGTAATAAAAAAAAAACATAAAAATAACTATTATTATTTTTTACAAATTTTTTTGCACACGTGAAAAATTTCCTTGGAAAACTAGGTATTTTATGTTAAGTGATTTCTCATTGAAGAATAGTATGAAATTACACACACACACACAGATATATATATATATATATATATATATATATATATATATATATATATATATATATATATATATATATATATATATATATATATTATTTCAGTTTGGGGCAATATTTCCCGGAATTGTCTCAGACAAAGTTAGCAACTCTAGTTGTGATGCTTTCGAAGTGTAGTTAAACGTTCTTGTAACGAACGCGCGATTTCGGTAACTTACACCGAGAGCATTTGTACACACACCGATAATTAAGAAGCGGCTCAATCCCATGATAGTACTTTACGCAAGTCCAATTTGATTGGCTAGTTTCACGGGCTTGGCTTCACTTGGATATCTCGCCAATCTGATTGTTGCAGTAACCATTTGATTTTGAATATGCGCGTTGTTTCGTAGAAATACAATACATACACTAGCGCCTCAGCGTACAGCGTAAGTGTCCGACAAGTTGACTCTGATTTGCTCCTCATTTTCATATATATGTTGTATGGTTGTTGTTAGTAGTATTTCTTGCAAACTTATATTAAAGAGTACTTATACTTTAAAGAGCTTCTTTTCGTGAAGCAACGATGGCCTAACGGCTAAAGTCACCCACATTCAGATTAGCGTCGGCAGCGGAGGATGACTACCCCAGTTCGAACCCAGCTGGCGGTGAACTTTTTAGATCCTCCAAATTATTTTTAAAAAATTCCAATTTAATTCCTTGTCATTCTAATTTACTTTTCCCAATTTTTAATGCCTTTTTTATATTTTTCCAAGCTTCCGTTGATTTTACATAAAAAATCTAAGAACCACTCCTGAACTCACTACCAGCTGATATTTTTCCGCCCCTCTGCCGTCCCCTTTGCTTTAGGATGATGGTGTCGTATCCACCGCTGGCTTAGGACCATTCTGATGTAACAAAAAGCATACATAAAACACTAACTTATATAATTATTAACTTATAGTATAATAAAATAATACAATTTTCGGCTCCCACCTCTACCCACCCATAGCCATGGATCTGAAAAGAAAAGAAGAAAGCACAAAGGAAGAGATAAATCGCCAACAGAAAAATTCTCATGATTACGTATCTAGGTCATGTGATCCGATTAGCCAATCAAGTTGGACTTGCGTAAAGTACTATCATGGGATTGAGGCGCCTGTGATAATTATTGGTTGTCGGAGACATAATTATTGGAGTGGCAGTGTTGAGGGCATGGTCTCTTGTACATTGCGTCCGATTTCTGAGTCATTTTCGTTTCAAAGTGATCAATTTGTATTAAACGATTGTATCCGACTCTTAGAGCAGCTCAGTTAAAATTATAGTTAAAGCAAATATGCTTGTGTATCATTTAAAAGAGAAAAATTGTTAGTTTGTACTGGGATGTACAAGGCGAAATCATTGAAATTATAGAAGCTTTTGGTAATGATAATTTCGGTTAACGTAGTTCTAGAGCAACACAACGGGCTATTGACGACAGAAGCTTTTGGATTCATTCACTAATTGCCAAACGTTATATGGAAGGTGCATTTTATACAATGTTTTATAAGCTCCGTAAGTAATATACGTTTTTAAACACTCATTATTGTATCGTATCAATAATTTAAAATGTGGGAAACCAATTACTGCGACTAAAATTCAGATGAATACGTAAACAACTACAATTCTGGAATGCGAAGCGCAGGCGCAGTGGATATTTATCGGTCCGGCTTAGCAGACCGTCCAACTATTCAAAATGTCGGATAGAATTTGTGGCAGATCCGATAATATCGAATGGTCGGGTACATGGTACCAATATAAAAAAAAGTATAATTTGAAAGTGTCCGACTCCGATAGTTATCGGTATGTGTACAAACACTCTAAGCCTAATCTAAATATCGTTTAACAAATCTGAATACCTTTTAACGAACTTAAAATTTTTGTGTACTATTTTCTAGGGTCTTTAGGAGTTTGTAAAAATGAGCTTGTTTATTCATAAAAATTTCGTTCTTCTTTTTATGGACCTCAAGAAAGCAATCGAAAAAAAGTTCGTATGAAGAGAGTTCGTCAAGAAGTCATCTAATATGGTACTGGGTACTCTCATCATTCCTGATATTGGGTCGTCATCTAACATGGTCCTGGGAATCCATATCAAACCTGATACTGGGTACCATCACTTAACATGTTCGGGAGACCCTCATCTTTCCTGATACTTGGGGCCCCTTTATCCAAGCCTAATACTGGAGCCCTTCACCTAATACTGATAAGCAAGATATTGTACATACATCAGATACTGTGTCCCCTCATCGAATCTGACATTCATTGGTTCGTTATCTAAAATGGTACTGGTGTCATCATTTAATCTGGTACTGGAGCCCCTTACCTAACCAAAGACTAGGTTCTCCCCTTAGCTAAGATGGTTCTGGGGACCTTCATATTTCTTAATACTCGTGCAATTTATCTAACGTAATACTGTAGACCTTCATCTTAACTGATACTGGGTCCCTTCATCTAAATGATAGCCGGGCCCCACATGTAACATGGTAGGGGGCCGTTTGCTTTATCCTAATTAATTTGCTACTGGATCGCGCACTGTAGATGACAGTTACAAATTAGAATTTATTAAATATGGTCTTAGCACTCTTTGATCCCAAACAAACCAATCCTACTTCCTTTCGACACAGCTCAGCGTCCTCAAAGCTGATCTGCGAGTTCGAATCCAAGAGGAGGGGATGCACGTTAAATCTGTCGTGGCCTCACAAGTCCTCACGTTGGCATGGTATGGAAATTTGGAAAACGGGTTCTCAGGTGTTGCCTCGTCATCTAATCGTGGTTCAAAATTACGTGGTTTTGCCCTAGGATCTTACCCTTTGAGGTTGATCCCGGACCGTTACCATTACCCCGGTGACGTTCATCAAAACACCTACCGGCCCACAAAACTGACGACAGCGGGCAAGGTCAAATCTCTGCAAAGTTCCACCTTCCCAAAACACTACAAAGAACAACAAACACACTTGGAGAAAACAAAAACATTCCCCAGTAACAAGCTGACGGATTTATGAACACTTCTTGCTCACACAGAAGGGGGGGAGTGCACCATCCACTCACCCCCCCGGGCGCACCAACCACAGAAGATGGAATCGGGGCGTTCCTGCGGCATTGGACGTTGGTTCAAGGGTCGTGCTGTTTTAGTTTTGTTTCTGTGCGCGGCCGTCCACTTTCTCGCACTGCCGGATCAGAACAGCGAAAGATTTATGGCGTGCTGGCCCAAATAAGGGGGTAGGGAATTGTTTCTAACTGCGTCCGTGCTCGGCGGGGTGTCTGTCGAGCAGAGGGCGAAAAAAGTCTCCGCGCGTGCTCTGCGTTCGAAAACACCCTTCGGTGGATGTCTATCTCCGAGCGGGGTGATCTGGATTACGGACACCTGCCCGATGGACGTGAAGCGCTGCGATGAGTATTTTTAATAGTGGGCTTGGGTAGAATTATTGCGTGCGGTTTGGTGAGGACCCCCCCCCCCTCTCCTGTTGAGTGGTGCAGAGCTAATTTCTTGATTTATATTTGCAGATGAGAGCTTTGTCATTCATTTGAGGATGATTGGTAAACGTTTCTAGTGGATGGTCAGATGTATTCATATTCAAATTGGCATCTCACATTTAATCCACGCTGATTTAGCGCACAAATTTGCAACTTATGCTGTACTCCATTTTCTGTTTGTTTCATTTTACTTGTCTGTCCTGTTTTTAATTCTCATTGTTCCCAATTTTTTAAAAGTTCAGGTAACCCTCATGTAGCACGGTGGATTGTTGCCGTCCCATTGAGAATCCGTGTTATACGAAACTCACAAGTCCCACAAATTTAGATCTTCCGTACTGTGCTATATGGGAATCGTGTTACAGTAGAACTCCAATTATCCGAACTCCGACTATCCGAATCGCTGATTATCCGAATCGCTTTCAGAATTTCAGAAAATAAATTAAGACGAAAACGTATTGCGATTCGCAAAATAATGATTCTGGGTTTCAAATTCTAAATGATGATGAACTTATTGAAAGTGTGAGAAAAGAAAGTGTCGTTGAAGAAGATGACCTTACTGTCGAAGTTGAAGCAGACACGGGACCATCTGCTAGTGAAGCATTTGCCGGCTTTGAAACTGCGTTGAAGTGGATGGAGCGACAGCCCGAGTGTGACCACATGCAACTCCTCATTGTCAAGCGGATGCGCGACTTGGTTGCCCGAAAACGGATATGACAGTCAAACAGCTTACTTTGACCGAGACGTTTAGCAAGCAATGACTTTCATTTACAGTACGGTACGTACATACTGTACTAATGTACTGCTCTTGTATGTAAGCTTAACATGTACTAGTGTTCCCTTATCATTTAATTAATTAAAAACTCTTTTTTTTTCTCCCATTTTCAACATACATACAGAAATTAATTAAAATACAAACAGACCCCTTTTTCGGAAACAATCCAATTATCCGAATTTTTGATTATCCGAATGGTGTCCGGTCCCAATTAATTCGGATAATTGGAGTTCTACTGTATATGACTGTAATACTCGTGCGATATAGCAACCGTGTTAACCAAAACTCATAGGTCACAATGCTTACTTTGTTACATGGAAACCAAAACCGTGTTATATAGAGTACACACAAATTATACAGAAGTGAACATACGGCGGTTTTAGAAAAATAATTTCATTTTTCAACTTTAAGTAACAAATATAAAAATTAAATTCATTTAAATTATGTAATAAAAAATAAAATAAATAAAAATAATAGAAATTTATATTTAAAATTATTGGAAATTCAGAGGACTTTTTAAATTTTCGTCACTGGAATCGAAACACGTTACGGAGTCGTGTGCTTTTTCTTCCTTGTGCGGCTGAAACTTTTCATCGCTTGCTTCTTCATAGCAAATAGTCTGACAGATGGACAGGCAGATAGACAGACTAAAACGCGCAAGAGGCGGATTTGGCATCAGAAGGGTCTAAAACGGATAGCAAACTTGAAATGGGTTGGAAATATTCAATGTAGAAACAAACACTCCATTCTTATTTATATAGATTATTATTGTTATTGTAAAACCGCGTAATATGGATAACCTAGGCGTGTTATATGAGGGATGACGCAATTTTAGTACCGTGTTATATAAAATCAGTCTTATAGAAGAACCGTGCTAGGTTATCTGTACAATTTTTTAAATCTGCGAGATATGATTGCGGAAAATCCAAAATCAAACCTTTTCAGGTTTAGTTGGGTTTTTTAAATCTCATCAAATTTTTTTCAAACTTTTGAAATTCACACTCAAAAATGTATACATATGTAAATTAAATTCTTCAGTTTGATTAGTTATGGCTGCAGACGACAATCTTCTTTTATTATCTGACAATTGTTTAAATATTTTTATTCCCACCTATACATTTTGTATGTTTTAAACCTACCTTTTACATTTAAACTGTTAGTTTTTAAAAGTTTTGTACTTTTATTGGGTAATATTCTGTTTTGTTCTCGGCACCACTTGACAGATTTTAAACATTGCACCATAAAAACCCAACATCCAAATCAATTCACGCTGATTAATTTGCATTAACAAAGGCATGTTAATTTGTCGATGTGTTTTCAATCCATTAACAAAGACTTTATTTTAATTTAGTTTTTAGAGTCACCGTGAGTATTTTTAATCAGTGGATTGGATAGGTAGGTATTTAATTACCGTCGCACTGGAACAACACAACGAGCTATTGGCGACGGTCCGGGATTAACCCCTGAAGGGAAACATCCGAAGTCAACCTAGTAATTTTGAACCACGGTCAGATGACGAGGCAACATCTGAGCTGCAAACTTCCACCAGGTCAACGTGAGGACATTTGAGGCCACAACTCATTTAATGGACACCAGTCCTCTTTGTACACGACGGTCTTTGGTTGGATTCGAACTCGCAACACTCCGGTTGCTGGTCCATTTCTCTACCAACAGGGATGAATTGGAGAGGACTACTATGTCCGATTAATGAGGACTTCTCTTATTTAAGCTTCGGTTTCCTAAGATGGTAATGGTAATGGTAATTTTAGTTAACGTCGTACTAGAGCAACACAACGGGCTATTGACGACGGTCCGGAATCAGTCCCTTAAGGGAAAGATACGAGGACAACACCTCGTAATTTTGAACCACGGTCAGATGACGAAGCAACACCTGAGCTGGCACCCCACTCTCCAAACTTCCACGCCAACCCAACGTGAGGACTTTCGGCCACGACAGATTTAAGGTGCACCAGCCGCCTCTACACCATGCGTTTACAAAAATCCATGCCCGGACCCGGATTCGAACCAGGGACCTTCCGATCTAGAGGCTAACACCTTAACCACTATACCGGTTGGTCGGCTCGGTTTCCTAAGAAAGCGGGGCCGTGATATAGTAGCCGTGATGTAGCTGTGGGTGACGTCACTAAAACGTTGTTTATACTAATAATAATTTTAATTTTAGTCACTAGTTTTTACTAATAATTTTAATTAATAGTCATTGTCACTGTCATTTTTTAGTTAACGCCGTACTAGAGCAACACAACGGGCTATTGACGACGGTCCGGGATCAGTCCCTTGAGGGAAAGATCCGAGGACAACACCTCGTAATTTTGAACCACGGTCAGATGACGAAGCAACACCTGAGCTGGCACCCCACTCTCCAAACTTCCACGCCAACCCAACGTGAGGACTTTCGGTCACGACAGATTTAAGGTGCACCAGCCGCCTCTACACCATACGTTTACAAACATCCATGCCCGGGCCCGGATTCGAACCAGGAACCTTCCTATCTAGAGGCTAACACCTTAACCACTATACCGGTTGGTCGGCTATACAAATAGACGGTGTTTGTTTACTAGAAATTGTTGTTTGTGAGCGTAACGAAAATTATAGGAGCTGCCATTTCCATGACAGTCGTCATAGCGGTCTCAAACAGTTGGGGAAAGTTTTTTCTCTTGTAGCGACAATATTTCATTTCCTGCGCCAAACGATTCGAGCGGAGGGGAGCAAAACAAACATTTTTGACTGCCATTCATTAGTTCGTTTTTGTAAAATCGGGATCGTTAAACACACAATAAAAATTTCAACGAATTTCAAATCTACGGAAAATTTGACACCAGATCGATATCTTAAATGTGATTTTCTTTAAATAAATAATTAAATAATCAAATGATAAATAATTGAATAACAAAACTGTTTTTGGTATCGATCTGGCGTAGAATTTTACGCTGATTTGAAATCCGTTGAAATTTTCACTCTATCTTCAACGATCCCAAAGTTAGAAGGCCGACCAATCGGTATAGTGGTTAAGGTGTTAGCCTCTAGATCGGAAGGTTCCTGGTTCGAATCCGGGTACGGGCATGGATGTTTGTAAGCGTATGGTGTAGAGGCGGCTGGTGCACCTTAAATCTGTCGTGGTCGAAAGTCCTCACGTTGGGTTGGCGTGGAAGTTTGGAGAGTGGGGTGCCAGCTCAGGTGTTGCTTCGTCATCTGACCGTGGATCAAAATTACGAGGCGTTGTCCTCGGATCTTTCCCTTAAGGGACTGATCCCGGACCGTCGTCAATAGCCCGTTGTGTTGCTCTAGTACGACGTTAACTAAAAATTACCAATTACCAATTACCCAAAGTTAGAAACTTTTGACAAGAGAATAAAAAAGCCACTTTGTTTTGTTTCTCGAATAAAATAAACCATGACAGCCGTCTGTGTTGCCCATTCTCCAACGTATTCTGTGCGTCTAAGTTGACACCTCTGGAGTCTGTTTAGACGGCCGCCTAGTTACGCCCGCGGCATCATGACGAATCACGGCTGTTAGATAACGGCTCCACTTTCTTAGGAAACCGAAGCTGGATCGCGAGCAGTCGTCAATAGCACTTTCTGTTGCTCTAGTACGACGTTCAAAATACCATTACCATTACCATATCTCATTTCCTGTGGTACATTGACATGAGTGCTCGTATTTTAACATGTTTTCCAACTCGGGATTCTGTGGTTCATACTACCAGTTCCATGGTCCGATATATCACAATTTAAAATCCCAGAACTACTCTGTACACATTAATATACATTAAGAGTGACTTCCTATTTACTATAGATATGATTCGTTGCTAATGCGAGTATTCTTAGTCATTAGGTTGTAGAGAATTTCCATGCGTTGTTAGTGAGTAATGTGTGTGTGTGTCGAGTGGCGTAGAGATATAATTAGCTAATTTCACGATTTATATTTGAGTTTTGTGTTAACATGCCATCTATACGAGCCTGCCTACTTTATGTTTCCATTTGATGCCAGGTGTATCAAAATTTAAAATGGCACCACAAAACATACAATAATATACATTAACTGATGGCATATTTTACTTCGCATTTGTGTCCTTCCCACATTATTAGTATACAACAATGCGCACTGGACTCATTGTATTTTAGAAGTTTAAGAGTGAACCATACTGATCCAGCAATCATGGCTCACTTACCAGACTTCGAAGTTGGAGCATAAGATAATGTCTTGAGAGCAGTTGAGAACTTTTCCAACTTGTCCATGTTTCGCAACTTCTTCTCATATTAAGGGGGGGGGGTAATTATTAATTATTAGTTAACGTCGTACTAGAGCAACACAACTGGCTATTGACGACGGTCCGGGATCAAGCCCTTAAGGGAAAGGTCCGAGGACAACACCTCGTAATTTTGAACCACAGTCAGATGACGAAGCAACACCTGAGCTGACACCCCACTCTCCAAACTTCTACACCAACCCAACGTGAGGACTTTCGGCAACGACAGATTTAAGGTGCACCAGCCACCTCTACACCATACGTTTACGAACATCCATGCCCGGACCCGGATTCGAACCACGAACTTTCCTTATCGGGGCCGCGTAATTCCTTTTGGAAGAGTTACGGATTAGCTACCAGAGGTTTGCGAGAGGTTTGCCAAAGACCATCGTGTACAAAGGAGGATGGTGCAATTAAATCTGCCGTGGCTTTGAATGTTATCACGTTGGAATGCTGAGGAAGTTTGGAGTGTGGGGTGCCAGCTCAGGCGTGACCTCGTCATCTGACCATGGTTCAAAATGACGAGATTTTGCCTTGGCATCTTTCCTATCAGGATTGATCCCGGACCGTCGCCAATAGCCCATTGTGCTGCTCTAGTGCAGTGCTAATTATAAATATCTACCTACCAATCTTCCAATGTTGTCCTCACTTTGGCGTAGAGTGGAAGTTTGGAGAGTGGGATGCCAGCTCAGGTGTGACCACGTCACCTGACTGTGGTTCAAAATTACGTGTTATTGTTCTTGGTTCTTTCTCTTTCGGGTTTGATCGCAGACCGTCGTCAATAGCCCGTTGTGTTGCTCCAGAGTGACGTTAATTTAATACCTACCGGGATTGAATTCATAATTGAAGCTGGACTTATGTGTAAAACAGTCTTGTGTTCGTGTGGAAATCTGGTCCGTAACAGACGGCGAAATGTAGTTTGTTAGTTTATATACAATATCATCCTATAGTTACTCATTTCATTTCACCCTTTCAATATTTCTTCTGCATTATCATTCCCACAAAGTGCACTCTACATATTCTGATAGGAGCCGAAGTAGTCCAGTTGGATTTGTCGCGGATTAGAAACCGGAAGGTTGCGAGTTCGAAACTCGATCTAACTAAAAACCGTCGTGAAAGACACGTTCAATCCTAGACCCTGGAATTCGTGTGGTGTGGAAGTTTGGATAATGTGGTAGCAGCTCAGATGTCGACACTGTCATCGTTCGTACTTCCAAATAACGAGGTGTTGTACTTGGATCTTTCCCTTCGACTAAGATACTTGACTTCATCAACCATACCCCGTTGTGTCGTAGATTCAACTGCCTTACACAACCTAGAAATGCAGACGTAATCGACCACAAGACGCAGGAATTAATCTCACCCCAAATCACTTGACCCACCGAAATACATTTAGTTGGCAATCAATTTCACCTCTTCAAGACCATCCCATGCATCATCATTTCCACATCTCAGCCCCCACAACAGTTCGAATTACAGACATCATCGACCGACCGAAATCAATGCGATCGAAAACACACCCTCAAAGCTAGGGGAAAAAACCTCAAATCACACTGATTTATTTACACAAAGCAAAGGCATCAGTGGACCAAAAGCAAACTCCGTGCTAAAACCCCATCCTCAGAAAAAGAAAGGAACAATATAAATTTTAGGATTCTTCCTCCGCCGGTCAAAAAAACAAACCGCAATAAATTTTCAGTACTTCTCCAAACTGTCGATAGAGGATATTCCTTCCGTCTCATGAAACTTTCATTCGATTTTTCTGAGTTTTTCAATCCCCCTTGACAATCCCCGCTTCCGGTTTCGGATCACGTGTTTGACCGAAAACATGCCTCCGCAGGTGCCCGGGTTTGTTTTCCAATCGAATGCCCCCCTCCGCCCGTTCTTTTTGTTCGAATTTCTCTAGATATGGATTCGTGACAGAAGACGATGCCATCTGATAGAAAGGTTCGGGCGGGTAGAGGTGACCATCTAGTGAAATTGGACGTAGGTCTATTTTAGGGGGTTGGTAGTTGGAGTAACGTCGAAATGGAGCGACACGGTGACTACTAGGGAAGGTCCGGGATTTATCCAGAAGGGAAAGATCAGAGGACAAAACTTCGGCATTTTCAACCACAGTCAAGATGACTAGGTTTGACACCTATGTTGGCACTCCCAGCTTCCATACAACACCAACGTGAGGACGTTTGAAGCCACGACGGATTTAACGTGCACCACTTCCAGCGTGGAAGAAGGTCTTTGGCTGGATAAAGTTCCGAACTCGCAACCTTCCTGTTGTTTGTCGTGGATTTCAATCCATAGTCCATTCAGTCGACTTACTTAGGGTATATAAAGAACGATGAGGCGAAGTTGTACTGTATTCACATTGGAGGAACACGGGCTGATGTGGATGATCCGGGATCCATTCTAAAGTAAAGATCCGAGGACAACACCTCTTCATTTGGAATCGCGGTCAGATGACGATGACATCTGAGCTGGTGCCCTATTCTCCAAGCCTCCACATCACGCCAACGTGAGGACATTACAGGCCACGACAGATTTAACGTGAAATAGCTTTCACGTACACGGTGGCCTTTGTGGGCTCGTGTTTCTAACTCTCATCCCCGGTTTCTAAATCGCTACTCTTCCAACCAAGCTACAGGAATTCTCTGTTTTATCCCATGTGAAATCAATGTAATCAGACAATGTAGTAAAAGTGCCTTAGTTAGACAACTGTACAGTACAAAGTCCCAAATCCAGAATTTGTCCAATATCCGGACGTTTTGCTAACCGGCGTCTTTTGTTTTCCACACTTTTTTAAATCTTTCCGACAGTTTTTAAAGAACAAGGAATTAAACCTAGATCTAATTGATGAAACAACTCAAAATAACGGACGTGTTCAGAGTAAATACGGTTGGCTACATAGACTTGGTTGGTTAGCGCAGGCGATCAGTGGGCGGAGCCCCCTAGTCGTTTAAAAATAGGTTCTATCTGCCCATTGCCACTAGCAAATGAGGAGAGCAAAGACAAGTTGTTTTTGAAAATATCCTAAGCCATAACTAAAAATAATTTCCAAACAAAAAGAAAAGTATTCGACGTATTCATGGTAAGAAGAATAATTAAAAAATATGCACGAAAAGTTATTGCCATGTCAGGAATATTATAAGTATGAATTTATACTTTTTGTGCACATTAATCATTAAATGCATATTTATGATAAATAAAAAAGCACACAAAAAACCTTTAACCAGACAATTTTTTAGTTGCTTATTAAATATTTAATGTATATTCATTGGCGAAGACAAAAAATGACACTATTGAACAAGCAGTGTATTACATATACGTATGTTATGTAACTACCATAAAAAATGTTCTAAAAGAAACTCTTGGTTTGTTATGAAAATAAGTAAAATATAAAATTATAACTTCTCTTTTCATCTCTGCATACCTTATCAGAGCATTAAAAAAAAAAACTAATTTTTCCATACTAGAAAATTCTCCTTTTATATTCAGTTTTGATTAGCAAATTATTTTCTATAACAGACCAAAACTCTGAGAACCTTAAAGTTTGATTTAACTGAAGGACCTGTTAGGCTTATTCATATATTAAAAATTTATTTTTCGTTATCATAGACATTGGCTCCATAAACTAACATCTAGAACTTTACCGTTGATACTTTCATCTCAGGATCGCAATTTAAATGGAAAACAATATTTCTAAGTTTGTCATGAATATAATTTTATTAGCCCTAATTTTACGGTTATATTGCCGTTTTTTTTACAAAATTTCGTGAAATATTTCAGTTTTACACTGTCTATTTTAAACAGGGAGGGGTACCTTTCACGATACAATCTCACAGCAGCCAGTTCTTCTTTGTTAGCTGCATAATAATCTGGGAGTGTGTCAGTCATCTCGGTCTTCGAGGATACATGTTGCCCTTACGAAGTCAGTGTCCTAATTGACGATGGCCCAAACTGGTCAACTACCGCTCTGTCGAACAACACTCTCCAGCTAGTAAAAGTGTCGCTTTTGGATATACACTACCTTGCAATAATGGACCGGACAGCAAGATGTGATGGAAAAGGGAAATAATACATGCTTTAATAGTGAGATCTTCCCCACGTGTTACAGCTACACTAGCAACCCATCTGGACATACTTTCAATAAGGTTTTGATACACAGCTAAGGGCATTTGTGCCCATTCGTGCTACTAGAATGTCGCCATCTCATCTGTAGATTTTGGACGTGGTTCCCTTGGTAATCCAGTTGGTGGTGTAACAGATTAGCAACCGGATGGTTGCGAGTTCGAACCAAAGAAGGCCTTAAAAAGGACGATTTAGATTTGAGGCCTCAAATGACCTCGCGTCGGCATGGTATGGAAGTTTGGAGAGCGGAGGGCCAGCTCAGGTGTTGACCTCGTCATCGGACCTAGGTTCAAATTGAAGATGTGGTACAGCTGCAGTCTACGTTTATAACGGTAGCAACAGTCTTGGCGCTTTGTTTGGCACACTTCTAGTTGCGAGATATGGCAGATTAAGGCAACCCATCTGTATTGAAGGTTATTGCTGTTTTCATGGCAACCGTGGCAAGCGAAAAGATTAAAGTTTAATTTTGAATTTTTTTTTTAACGTTTACGAATGTGTTTGTTTTGAAGCGTATTACTTTCCGTGGAAAAAAGAAAATTTTTTTGAAATAATTCTTTCTTTGGCGACTTTAAAGTGTCCCAAGGACGTCGCCACCTGTAAAGACTGTAGCTGTACCGAAAATGTGTGGTCCTCGGATATTTTCCTTCGGTATGTATTCCGGATAGTTGAGGCCGACCAACCGGTATAGTGGTTAAGGTGTTAGCCTCTACATCGGAAGGTTCCTGTTTCGAATCCAGGTTCGAGCATGCATGTTTGTAAACGTATGGTGTAGAGGCGGCTGGTGCACCTTAAATCTGTCGTGGCCGAAAGTCTTCACGTTGGGTTGGCGTGGAAGTTTGGTGAGTGGGGTGCCCTCAGGTGTTGCTTCGTCATCTGACCGTGGTTCAAAATTACGAGGTGTAGTCCTCGGATCTTTCCCTTAAGGGACTGATCCCGGACCGTCGTCAATAGCCCGTTGTGTTGCTCTAGTACGACGTTAATTGGTCCTATCCGGTAATTGGTAACTAAAAAATTACCAATTACCGGATAGTTGAGCCCAGCCCGTCATATTGCTTCAGTGTGACCTAAATTCATCAACCTGCAATAATTCTGATTTCTGTCACAGAGCACGGGAAAATATTTTACTCATAAAATAGGTAATGGTAATTTTAGTTAACGTCGTACTAGAGCAACACAACGGGCTATTGACGACGGTCCGGAATCAGTCCCTTAAGGGAAAGATTCGAGGACAACACCTCTCATAAAATAGATTACACAATAGGATCGCAAACGTAAAAATACACATTTTTGCGATGAGTACTTTTAATTCTTTAAAAATGCAAACTTTTAAAGAATCGATGCATTACACTCGTAAAATATCGAATCGTCAATCTCTTCAAAATAACATCCGTCCACATAAAAATAAATCACCCGACCCAGAAGGTATCTAAATTCAGCACGAAAATTGAGAGTTAACTTTTCCCACATACAAAAAGGTCAAGCACTTCGTCCCCACATGAATTCTAAAATAATGATATTTCGGAGAATGTATGTTTTCACGTTCCGTGATGAATGATCTTTCACTCGTTACCGATTCTAATTATTTTCCGACCAGATATCGATTCCAATGGATCGTCACGAGGAAGCATTGGCGCACGTTCATAAATTACTCCGCCAAGCTGTCGATATCGTGTGACATTCCATAACCAAAGAATACCATTAATTTCCCATACTCGAACGAAATGAAGAGCAAATGGAGGAACATCAATCGCCTCTTTTATTTTTATCGCTATAAATATGATTTATGCGGAAATTGGCGGAGTTTAAGGGAGGAACATGCGTTGGATTTTGAATACGGGATGATTTGAGAGAGCGTGCTTTATTATTTGTTAGGTAGGTATTTAAATTAACGTCGCACTACGGGTTATTGGCGACGATGTTAGGTTAATGCCGAATAGAAGCTAGTAATTACTAATTTTTAATTAACGTCGTACTGGAGCAACACAACGGGCTATTGACGACGGTCCGGGATCAATCCCCTAAGGAAAAGATCGGAGGACAACACTTCGTACTTTTGAACCACGGTCAGATGACGAGGCAACACCTAAGCTGGCACCTCACTCTCCAAACTTCCACACCATGTCAATGTGAGAACGTTTGAGGCCATGACGGATTTAAAGAGCACCATACCACATTCTACACGACGGTCTTTGGCTGGATTCGAACTCCCAACCCTCCGGTTGCTAATCCGATGCTCTTCCAAACAGTGCGCCGACCAACCGGTATAGTGGTTAAGGTGTTAGCCTCTAGATCGGAAGGTTCCTGTTTCGAATCCGGGTCCGGGCATGAATGTTTGTAAGCGTATGGTGTAGAGGTGGCTGGTGCACCTTAAATCTGTCGTGGCCGAAAGTCCTCACGTTGGGTTGGCGTGGAAGTTTGGAGAGTGGGGTGCCAGCTCAGGTGTTGCTTCGTCATCTGACCGTGGTTCAAAATTACGAGGTGCTGTCCTCGGATCTTTCCCTTAAGGGACTGATCCCGGACCCTCGTCAATAGCCCGTTGTGTTGCTCTAGTACGATGTTAACAAAAAATTACCAGTTACCAATTATCATTTACGTCGTTGGGGTGCCGAAGGTTTAATAAGGGAAGAGAGAAAGTCCATGATGAAGAGCGATGTGGCCGCCCAAGTGTTATTACGGAAGATCTTGTCAAGTCTGTCGACACATTCATCAAACAAGATTGGCGTGTTACTTCGGAAGAAATTCATGATACATTTTCACATCTGTCTCGCACTATCATTTACAAAGTGGTAACAGATCACCTCAAATTCAGAAAAATGTGCACAAGGTGGGTGCAACGCATACTCAATGACGACCAAAAAAGCTTAAAGATGTTACTTATCGTAATGGACTTGCGGAAGAGGGATATTGTATTCAAAAGATCGTCACAAGGCACGACAAATGTTTATATTTGCAAGAGGATCATGTAGAAAAGTAATATATCAGGTAAAAAATGTAAAATCAAAAGTGTGGTTGAAAAATTTTAATTGGTCTGTATTTTATTTAAAAACGGGCATCACTTGCCGAACGACCCTTGTAGATAACGAGAAACATCGTCATTACCAAAAAAATGTCAGATCTTGATGTCTCTCAGATTTAATTTCTCGTTTGCCGTGTTTATTAATTTATAACTAAGACTTTTTAACTTTCAAAACAAAGTCAAAAAATTAATAAGAACAATTAACAAATCTTTTATTTTCAAATTGAACATTTAAAAGAAAATAGTATTTCCAACAATTTGACAGAGGAACTACTAATTATAAGTATAATTAGGTACGTACATAACGCATAATAATTAATGTTAGTTATTATGAATTATTTATCAACTTATGGCGTGGAAACAGGACTATAATTATTATATGCCACAATATTTGTTAATTACAGTTTGTAAAGAAAGAAGTTTGTTAACTTTCTTTACCTTAAGCAGACTTCTTTTTTCACTCACAATCCCACCAGTTAGGGAAAAATTTTTTCTGATGGGACGCATGTCGACATCACTGACAAATACTTAGTGACATGATTTTTTTTTCTTAATTTTTCTCATTCCAAAATAAAACATCGACAACGTAAAAACATCAACAATGTTAACACATCGATGTTAAACAACGGCTCCAATAAATCGATAGTAAATGCATCAATATTTTTATAAAACATCGATGTTTTTGAAAACATTGATGTCGCATCCCTACTTTTCAGACCCTTCACCGTAGGCCACTTGGGTCTAAAAGTATGTTCTATTTACTGAGTATAAAAATTATGCTACTTGGTTATTTTTTTATTTTTAAAATGGTACTTTTTCATTTAAAAATAAAACATCGACAACGTAAAAACATCGACAGGTATAAACATCGATGTTAAAAAAACATCGGCTCCAATAAATCGATGTTAAATACATCGATGTCACATTCCTACTTATCAGACCCTTCACTCTTGGCCACTTTGGTCTAAAAGTATGGTCAATTTACTGATAATAAAAATTGTGCTAATTGGTTAATTTTTTTTTTAAGATGGTATTTTTTCATTTAAAAATAAAACAACGACAGCGTTAAAACATCGATACGTATAAACATCGATGTTACAAAAGCATCGGCTTCAATACCTCGATGTTTTTTTATAAAACATCGACATCGATTTTGATGTTTTTTTATAAAACATCGACAGTGATGTCGCATCCCGACTACCAACCACCAGGATGGTTAATACTCCAGGGCAAATCAAAATGCCCCACGCGCAATTCAATTCACGCCAAACCCAACTCCCATGATTGTAAAATAACGCTCCTTCCTAACAGCGACGCGCTCAATCTCCGACAAAAGCCTCCTTTTACATCAGGGTAAATTGCGCCCCTCCGCAACAATTCCTCTCGGATGCGCCCCGGCTAATGCCGATGGACGCAGAAAGGGGCAGCGTTAAATGAAACCTAACCAGCAATAATTTGGGACGGGGGTGTTCCACGGGGGTGCGGGAGAGGTGTTCCAGAAAGTCCGGGAAATTAGTGATTGGGCTGGAAAATTAGTTTAGGTCCACCTAGGGAGGGAGGGCCATTCCACTTAACATACGCCACCCCCCACATTCCCGCAAGTGTGTCCAGCGGTGGGTCGTTTTAATGGGGGTTTGATGAGAAAGTGTTTCTAATTCGAACGGGCGGGATGGGAGAGGGATGGAACGGAGGGGCATTGTCGAAAATTGAGAAATCTTCCAGGGTCTGAACGAGCGTCGTGCGGGATGCATGTTAAGTAGGTCTTTAAACTACTTTGAGATAGAGATGTGTCGGGGGCGGTTGGTAAAAGTGGATTCGTATTCCAAGCTGGGGGGTTGTTGGTGTGAAAGGGAAGCTGATGGTGAGTCGAAAGATGTGATTGTAAAATAAATTAATCCAAACGTATGTCTGTTGTGGCTCAGTGGGTATTGTGGCGTTTGGGGGCACCACAGATATACAATGTAGATTTGGGATAAGCTGGGTACCTTTATAAGCTATTTATTTCACTTAAAATGTTTTCAATAACTATAGGAAAATTATTTACAGGTTTATTTACACTCCACAATCGATGAACGAATGTTCATGCAGAAAACAATAAGTTACACTTCACAGTTAGTTTTTTTCGGTGTTTCAGCTCACCGTATAGCTGTCTCACCGAGAGTTTTTTTTTTCCACCACCTCTCCCAGAGGCTTCCAACCCTCGTCTTCTCTCTTGGTTTCTCACCTGGGGAGCCGCCTCCTTTTTGAAGGTGTTTTCCAACGACACCTGCAACACTGAAGGAGTGTAACTCCAGACGTGTAAGTCCTCTCTTGGATCTTGGAGCCCTTAGAAAGTGATGTGTGTGACAAGTAGGAGCAAAAATGTCGGATGGCGACTCTACAAGATTTAATGCCTACACTCGTGTTTCTTTTGAGGGCCCGTCCACTCTTCTCACGTGGAAAGCCAGATGTCACAGCATGCTTAAGCCCGGTGAACACATCCGGTTTTTAAACGTGCGGCGCCACTGCGGCATCGAAGCCCAACGATGCACACATAACCGTAAAATGACGCACGAACTCATTTCGCACCATTTGCGATAAATATTATATCGAAGAAAACGTGGTTATTTCGCTTATTTGGAGTAAAAAAGTATATTTTGAAACAAAATAGACGTTACTGGATACAACCATTTATTAATTATTATTTATATTCCATTTATTTATGAAAATATGATACTTCAGAACGGAGACTCATGTGCGGCGCCGTGGGGAAATGCATTACAAAATGCACGGAAGTTGAAACTGCGTCACCCCAGCGGCGATGGAGGCATGTGTGCACTGCTCTATTGGATCTAATGTAACTCAAACCGCATGTTGAAAAACCGGATGTGTGCACCGGGCCTTACTGTGCTAGCAACCTTCGAGTTGTAGGCGGAGAGATTCCTCACTGCGTGCATTTCTCTCTTCTGTGTCATTTTTTTTGGGTGTGTATGTCTATGACTTGATAGTGCATACCTTGTGTCTTGCACAACATGCCCACATATGGCCCTTTGCGATGGCAGCACGGAATGCATTACAAACAAATATATCGCGTTCATTAAAATGAGATGAGGAAATTTTGATTAACGTCTTACTTGAACGGGCTATTGAAGATGGTCAGGGTAATTGGTAATTTTTTGTTAACGTCGTACTAGAGCAACACAACGGGCTATTGACGACGGTCCGGGATCAGTCCCTTAAGGGAAAGATCCGAGGACAACACCTCGTAATTTTGAACCACGGTCAGATGACGAAGCAACACCTGAGCTGGCACCCCAATCTCCAAACTTCCACACCAACCCAACCTGAGGACTTTTGGTCACGACTGATTTAAGGTGCACCAGCCGCCTCTACACCATACGCTTACAAACACCCATGCACTGACATGGATTCGAACCAGGAACCTTTCGATCTAGAGGCTAACACCTTAACTACCAGAACGGTTGGTCGACGTTTATTAAAATAAAGAAGTGACATTTAAATTGTAGCAGAAGTAGTTTTTTGTAGTTTTTAATTAGCGTCGTACTAGAGCAACACAACGAAATATTGACGACGGTGCGGGTAATTTGGTAATTTTAACTACAACACGTTAATTACAACACCACGTAATTTTGAACCACGGTCAGATGTCGATGTGAAGCTTTGGAATATGTACTATTGACGAGACATGCGAATTTAAAATCGATCAAACGGTTTGCAAATTCCATGAAGGTAGGTAGTTGAAATAACGTCACTGTAGAGCAACACAACGGGCTATTAGCGATGGTTGGGATGAATCTGAAGGAAAATCTGAGGACAACATATAGTGGTTTTGCACCACGGTCAGATGACGAGATCCACCAAACCTACACCACGTCAGCGTGATGACATTTGAGTCTACAATAGATTTATTGTGCACCAGCCCCAGATACACGACTGTATTTTGTTTCCGAGATCGAGTTCTGAACTCGTAATCTTCCAGTTGCTAAGCCATTACTCTACCAATTGGGCTGCCGACCAACCGGTATAGTGGTTAGGGTGTTAGCCTCTAGATCGGAAGGTTCCTGGTGCGAATCCGGGTACGGGCATGGATGTTTGTAAGCGTATGGTGTAGAGGCGGCTGGTGCACCTTAAATCTGTCGTGGCCAAAAGTCCTCACGTTGGGTTGGCGTGGAAGTTTGGAGAGTGGGGTGCCAACTCAGGTGTTGCTTCGTCATCTGACCGTGGTTCAAAATGACGAGGTGTTGTCCTCGGATCTTTCCCTTAAGGGACTGATCCCGGACCGTCGTCAATAGCCCGTTGTGTTGCTCTAGTACGACGTTAACTAAAATTACCAAATTACCCGGACCGTCATCAATAGCCCACTGTGTTTCTCTAATATGACGTTAATTAAAAATTATCAATTACCAATCCTCGTCTCTTAGAAACGGGAGAGTCAGGTGCCAGCTCGGGTGTTGCTTCGTCATCTGACCGTGGTTTAAAATTACGAGGTGTTAAAATTACGAGGAAGTCGGATCTTTCCCTTAAGGGATTGATCCCGGACCGTCGTCAATAGCCCGTTGTGTTGCTCTAGTACTACGTTAACTAAAATTACCATCACCATTACCTCTTAGAAACGGGATTCAGTTTACGAAACCACATAAAACCTTTTCTGCTAACTGTAACTTCGACGGCCGAAAAGAAAGCACACCTCAAAACGCCTTAGAACACCAAATTAAATAAAGCACTTGACACAACCAACGCACCTCGCGTATCACCCACTTAATCTCAAATCCAGACGCATAATTTATTCAATTTCGAAGGCAAAATATATCACCAGTCTCTTTGTATCGCCATCTTGAATCTAAATCTTAACCTTGCTCTGCCGTGATAATCTCGAACGCAGTTTGCTCTTGCAACAACGAAAAACGCTTCATAAGGTATGCAAATCCTTTCAGAAGCCTGTTTCTGAGTTTGAGCCTGTGCGCTTTTATTTAAAAAAATCCATGCGAAAGCGAGTTTGAATCCTATTTATACAGTTCATGTATGCAAGCAGTTTTTTCCCCCACTTCATTCGGAACTGATGTATGATATCATCCAATGAGAGTTTCCATTGACGCGAAAACATTCTAAAGAGCCTTTTTGCATGTTTACCTTTTTGGGCATGAAAAATGCATGTTTAGGGAGTGGAAAAATAGGCCGGAGCGAAAATTTAATCCGGATGTCTAGACGTTCCGTGTTTCGAATGATGCTCCATCGATAGCGTTGTTTCTAAGTGGATTAAGCGTCGAATGTTTTCTTTTCTCGAGCACGGATGCAGATGTCTGCAAAACGTCACATCTGACGCACTCGCCGAACTATATAATAATTTTAAAAAAGAAGTTCGGAGTTCTATTGTAATTAAAATTGCGTGGGGAAAGAGAACTATCTGATATTGCGCAAACGATCCCGGATTAATTTTGTTAAGCGTTCGCGAAGTTTAAGATAAACACGTGGTAATTAACTATTCGACGGATTTTTGTAAGTGGGTTGGATTGATTACTGTAGAATGCTTTAAACTGTTGGCAGATGAAATCTTCAACACTGGAATTTAAGTGAGCTAAAAAGACTTTTGTTTGAGTAAGTTAAGGTAAAAGATTAATTTAAGGAAATTAATTAGGTTGCATGATAAGAGATTACGCCACACTATAATCAATGATGTAGAATAGGAACGAAAAAATAAACTACATGTAATTTAATATAAACGATAATTACTGTATATGAATAAGCCTTAAGGGAATCCAGTACTCAAAGTCTAAAATCTTCAATTTTTAAGTTTTTGTTCTGAAATTGTTTTCGGTATATATACATTGTATTTTGCAATTATAATAAGTATTTTATGTTTCCAAACCTTTAAATATTTTTTTTATTAAAATTAAAAAGGTTTGACGTTGTGAAAAATTGATATATCTTAAAATATTTTATAACAAATCACTTCATGTTTGTATTAATTTAACTCCTAAAAGTACATACTATAAACTATCTCCGCAATTTTTGGTTAAAACAATTATAAGAAATAAAAAAAAATATTTTGTTAAAAAATTACATAAACAAAAAAATACAAAGTTCGAAAAATTATAGAAAAAATATATATATACACAATTGGCTGACAAATTAAAGAAATATATTTGAAAAGTAAATGTAGATAAGAAATTTCATTCATTTATGACAACTGGTTTTTAAGTTATATCCATTTTCAGTATTGAAATCCCATTCAACACAAAGGAGAAAAAGAGCGTTTTAAATTATGAAGGCTCGTTTGATTTGCACCTGTCATGTTTATAAAAATTTGAATATTTCCTGTTCTAGGCAGAAATAAAATATAGGGGGGGGGTGTCCTTTTATTCAGAAAAATATCTATATTATCTTTTAAGATAATAAAGAAACTAGGACTTCTTTTCGTATTTTGAGTCTTAGACTCACTTATACATACGATTGAAGTTATAGGTAGGTAGGAAAGTATTTTAATAAACGTCACTCTGAAGTAACACAGCGGGTTATTGGCAACGGTCTGTGATCAATACCCCAAGGGAAAGATCCGAGGACAAATCCACGTAATTATGAACCACGGTCAGATGACGAAGCAACACCTGAGCTGGCACCCCACTCTCCAAACTTCCACGCCAACCCAACGTGAGGACTTTCGGCCACGACAGATTTAAGGTGCACCAGCCGCCTCTACACCATACTTTACAAACATCCATGCCCGGACCCGGATTCGAACCAGGAACCTTCCGATCTAGAGGCTAACACCTTAACCACTATACCGGTTGGTCGGCTGCTGCTCTGTTTGGTATTTGTTAAACCTGCTCTTCATGTGAAAGGTCACGTTGGGTTGGTGTGGAAGTTTGGAGAGTGGGGTGAAAGCTTAAGTGTTGCTTCTTCAT
Organism: Metellina segmentata; assembly: GCA_947359465.1. Lineage (NCBI taxonomy): Eukaryota > Metazoa > Arthropoda > Arachnida > Araneae > Tetragnathidae > Metellina > Metellina segmentata. The sequence goes on along the minus strand of OX375874.1, from coordinate 13,282,142 downwards.
CTGATCGTGGTTAAAAATTATGAGGTGTCTACGGATCTTTCCCTTAAGATACTGATCCCGGACTTTCTTCAATAGCCCGTTGTGTTACTCTAGTTACGACGTTAATTGAAACTACCGGGATCCGGGATCAATCCCTTAGGGGAAAGATCTGAGGACAACACCTCGTAATTTTAAACCACGGTCAGATGACGCGAAGCTACACTGAGCTGGCATCCCACTCTCCAAACTTCCTTACTAACCCAAAGTGAGGACTTTCGGCCACTTCAGATTTAAGGTGCACCAGCCGCCTCTACACCATACGCTTTCATACATCCATGCCCGGGCTCGGATTTGAACTAGGAACCTTCCGATTTAGAGGCTAACACCTTAACGAAGCGAAGTCGGCGAAGTTCTAGATGGTTAAGTAAGTATTTCAATTAATATTGTACTGGAGCAACGGGTTATTGACTACGGTCTGGGATCAATCCTAACGACAGATTTAACCTACACGACGGTTTATTGTGGGATAGAGTTTGAACCCGTAACCCTACGTCTGCGCATCCCCATCCCTATCAATTATGATACCAAGACCCCATGAAAGGCTATAAATTTTTAAAGCATTTGGCGTATTTTTAAAGCACTTGGCGTATTTTTAAAGCATTTGGCATATTTTTAGTCGACGATTATAAACTTTCTCATGTTTTTCTCTTTTCAAACATGTGTCCCTTAAAATTTGATTTATTCTGTTAGAAATGAGGGGTAGAAGATATTTAATGTGCGTGTGGTTTATTCAGTTCCCTAGTGTGCTGGGATTTTAGGTACTACTCCTAAGTTATACATTATGGGGGTTACACTTCGTGTGAGTCACTTATTTGATTTTACTGCCAATTTCTGAAAAATGTAACAAATAAATGTATGCCATGTATTCTACCATCAGCAATGCAGGCTAGTTCAGAGTCCCCTGTGCAAACTTCGAACGGTGATAGGATGCGACAAAATAAACAAATCCTCAAAGAATATTTGTCCGCAAATGTTTCACACAGGTGCTAGAGGGCTGTTTGCCAATAGTTCTTACTTTTAACTTCGACATTCGCAACGCAGGTTTCGCTGATGACGGAACATTGTATGAATTCCCAGACGGCTGACGTGAGCGAATGGGACTGCCAAATGAAACGGATTGGTAATTGGTAATTGGTAATTTTAGTTAACGTCGTACTAGAGCAACACAACGGGCTATTGACGACGGTCCGGAATCAGTCCCTTAAGGGAAAGATTCGAGGACAACACCTCGTAAATTTGAACCACGGTCAGATGACGAAGCAACACCTGAGCTGGCACCCCACTCTCCAAACTTCCACGCCAACCCAACGTGAGGACTTTCGGCCACGACAGATTTAAGGTGCACCAGCCGCCTCTACACCATACGTTTACAAACATCCATGCCCGGACCCGGATTCGAACCAGGAACCTTCCGATCTAGAGGCTAACACCTTAACCACTATACCGGTTGGTCGGCGCACTGTTTGGAAGAGCATCGGATTAGCAACCGGAGGGTTGGGAGTTCGAATCCAGCCAAAGACCGTCGTGTAGAATGTGGTATGGTGCTCTTTAAATCCGTCATGGCCTCAAACGTTCTCACATTGACATGGTGTGGAAGTTTGGAGAGTGAGGTGCCAGCTTAGGTGTTGCCTCGTCATCTGACCGTGGTTCAAAAGTACGAAGTGTTGTCCTCCGATCTTTTCCTTAGGGGATTGATCCCGGACCGTCGTCAATAGCCCGTTGTGTTGCTCCAGTACGACGTTAATTAAAAATTACTAATTACTAGCTTCTATTCGGGATTAACCTAACATCGTCGCCAATAACCCGTAGTGCGACGTTAATTTAAATACCTACCTAACAAATAATAAAGCACGCTCTCTCAAATCATCGGCCTAAATGAAACGGAAGAGTTGCCCAAAGATTGCACTATGAACGCTTCCCCAATTGGTGAGTGCCGAAAGGTTGATCGTCCAGGTTTTTTATCTTCTTGTCTATGGTAAGGTAAGGTAATTTTAATTAACGTCGTACTAGAGCAACACAACGGGCTGTTGACGACGTTCCGGGATCAATCCCCTAAGGAAAAGATCCAAGGACAACACCTCGTAATTTTGAACCAAATGTCCTCATGTTGGCGTGGTGTGGAAGTTTGGAAAGGTGCATCTCAAGTGTGACCTCGTCATCTGACCGTGGTTCAAATTAGGTGGAACTTTTATCTTCGGATTTGATCTCGGACCGCAGCCAATAGTACGTCGGGTTGATACAGAGCGGTTTTAATTAAATATCTACCTACCGTTAAATCTGTCTTGACATTAGTGTATTACGGAAGTTTGCAGAGAGAGTGAGGTGTGCGGTAGTTCAAAATGATGTGTCCTAGGATCTTTCCCTTCTGGATTGTTTCAGACCATCGCCAAAAGCCCGTTTTGTTGCTTTGTTTCGATATTAATTTAAATACTTATCCTCATGCCAAGCTGTGCTAAACACAAGACATGCAACATCAATTACGGAACATACGCACACATGGTACGTTTTAATGAGACGAAGAGTGAAATGCAATTAAGGCCATTTTGAAAGTTAAACGGGAAAATATTTTCTTTGAAACATTTATCGATATAAATGCCTTACAATCTCCAATTTTAAAGATTTTGAATTGGGACAAATTAACAAAAGGCTCATGGGTATTCCAGTAAGAATATTCCAAGGATGTTATATCAAAGTTTTTGCCACAGGCAGAACTCAAATAAATTACCCATCGGTCGGTTACATTATTTGAGTACTATTCAAGAATTATATGTTCTAACCTTACACACTACAATGAGCTTTTCATTTTGCACCTTTTAAATCCACATTCCTTGCTAGACTAACACTAAAACCACAAGCTTTTCACTTGGAATACTTAGGATGGAACATACATAAATGCAGCTTTCAGAAAGTTTGAAGGCCCACATGCAAGAAAGCTTATATTTATTTTTAAGGAAGATGTAAGGTTTAAGGATGAGCCTCAAAAACCGATGGGATTCCAATTTGAAATTTTCAAGGACGATATACAGTGGCTTAACCATCGATCAATTACCATTCTTTGAGGATAATACACGAATTGTATGTTCTAACCTTACACACTAGAGTGAACTTTACCTTTCATACCTTTTAAATCCATATCCCTTGATAGACCCACATGAAAACCACAATCCTTTCACTTCGGATCCCCAGAAAGGGGACCCGAACGCAGATAAGTGGGCCCACCTTTCAGAAAGTTTGAAGGCACACATCACCCATACAAGAGAGATCTTTCATTTATTCTTAAGGAAGAATTTGTGGATGGAAAAATTTTGACGGTCTTTCTCTTCCCCTTTATTTTCTTCGCCCAAAGTAAAAAGAAATTCAAAAACTCGTGGTGGTGGGAGAGACCGGTCCATTAAAGAATTCATCGTCTTGCTGGGGAACATTTTTTCCACGGCTGGCCATCCATCACGGGCTATAATTTAGAAGGGAGGCTTCCGCGGGAAAGCTTGTCTGTCAGTTGCATGCCCTGGACTCGGCTTTCTTCGCCGTTTCCCTTTTCTTCGCGTTTTACGTATTCCGAACTCGGCCTGAGCACTGACGGAAGAGCTTGTTTTCCCCCTGAATTCCTCCAGTTTTGAATTTTTGCAATTGAGTGCCATAATGTCGTACCAAGTACGGTCCGACCGCCCGCTCTCACGTAAACACCGATGCTTGGAAGTACAAGCGACATCTGGCGAGCCGCGTAGGTACAGAGTATAGATAGAATGATGTTGTGGAGGTAGTGGGACGTACTTTTTATTTCTAAACATTTACATTCTGCCTTCAATGTGCGAACTGAGGGCTTCTGGGGAATAAGCACTCAATGTGTGTGGTTGAGAAACCGCTTATCCCAATAGGGCGAATCTCCATCATCATGCACTTTACAATCGAGATTCGAACCCTTGACATACTTGGGTTGCAGACCGTATGGACGCGTTTGGTAGATTTTCATGAAATTTGATACAGAGATTAAGTTTATGTATAAATAACGATATCCAAAACATTTAAGTTTAAAATTAAATATTTTCGAATTTTTTTTTAATTTTTATTTTTAATGGCAAGGCAGTTCAATTGCGAAGACAAATACAAATACAATACAAAGTACAGAGTTGACCGAGGTCATTTTAGCCTTATACAAGGCCAAGAGTGATGGTCACTTGTGAAGGGGCACCCAGTGGGTGGACCATCATTGTCCCTAACAAAGGACAGCACAATTTACATCCATGCCCTAACCCGGATTCGAACAAGGAACCTTCCCATCCAGAGGCCAACACCTTGACCACTAGACCGGTTGGTCGGCATATATTTTCGAAGTTGAGTCATTTTAAGGACATAACTTTGAAGGGCAGTTGTGAGATCGCTTAATGTTGCATGTTCGAAATTCTGTTTCTCAAAAACTACTTAACGTAGACCAAATATGTTTTGCATCTTAATAATCTGTACCAAATTTTATTTTTACCACTTTTGCAACAATTTAAACATCATATTCATTCTAAAATTTAGTTGCAAAAAATGGAATATTGTCATATTTGACAGAATTAAAAATATTTCTATGGGCTAAAGAAATTTTAAGACATTGTTGCAATTCATGCCAGTTACAGTGCTAGGTATTATAATATTAGTGATAGAGTTTGAAAGTCGCATTTTAATTCTTTCATCTTCAAAATAGCTAACGAAAATAACAAAATGGCAATTTTCTACTATAGATAGGCATAAGAAATCAAATGAAGGTCAGCTCTGATAAAACCCTTGACATACTTGGGTTGCAGACTAATTAGTAGTATTAACTTTCCCATGCCCTTCCCAAACTGTTCCTTATATAACATCTAGATAATTTCGCGATTATTCTTAAAACCGTCCTATATAAAAATGTGGACTTCCTACAGTGCACTCAAGGGCCTTTTCTAGAAAAGATTGTAGAGCTCCTAGAGTAGTACTAAGAAGGCGTTTAGGTGGACATTAGGAGTTTCTAGGATGTCTTTAGGAGGGATAGGGCTTCCTTGGGAAGATTATGCTCTAACATGCAGAAGTCCTGCGGACTTCCAAGGAATTACTTTTGGAATTTTAAGGAACTTTGTTATTAATAGATAGGCATAAGAAATCAAATGAAGGTCAGCTCTGATAAAACCCTTGGCATACTTGGGTTGCAGACGAACGTTTTAACTTTCCCATGCCCTTCCCAAACTGTTCCTTACATAACATCTAGATAATTTCGCGATTATTCTTAAAACCTTCCGATATAAATATGTGGACTTCCTACAGTGCACTCAAGGACCTTTTCTAGAAAAGATCGTGGAGCTCCTAGAGTAGTACTAAGAAGGCGTTTAGGTGGACATTAGGAGTTTCTAGGATGTCTTTAGGAGGGATAGGGCTTCCTTGGGAAGATTATGCTCTAACATGCAGAAGTCCTGCGGACTTCCAAGGAATTACTTTAGGAATTTTAAGGAACTTTGTTATTAATAGATAGGCATAAGAAATCAAATGAAGGTCAGCTCTGATAAAACCCTTGGCATACTTGGGTTGCAGACGAACGTTTTAACTTTCCCATGCCCTTCCCAAACTGTTCCTTACATAACATCTAGATAATTTCGCGATTATTCTTAAAACCTTCCTATATAAATATGTGGACTTCCTACAGTGCACTCAAGGACCTTTTCTAGAAAAGATCGTGGAGCTCCTAGAGTAGTACTAAGAAGGCGTTTAGGTGGACATTAGGAGTTTCTAGGATGTCTTTAGGAGGGATAGGGCTTCCTTGGGAAGATTAAGCTCTAACATGCAGAAGTCCTGCGGACTTCCAAGGAATTACTTTAGGAATTTTAAGGAACTTTGTTATTAATAGATAGGCATAAGAAATCAAATGAAGGTCAGCTCTGATAAAACCCTTGACATACTTGGGTTGCAGACGAACGTTTTAACTCTCCCATGCCCTTCCCAAACTGTTCCTTACATAACATCTAGATAATTTCGCGATTATTCTTAAAACCTTCCTATATAAATATGTGGACTTCCTACAGTGCACTCAAGGACCTTTTCTAGAAAAGATCGTGGAGCTCCTAGAGTAGTACTAAGAAGGCGTTTAGGTGGACATTAGGAGTTTCTAGGATGTCTTTAGGAGGGATAGGGCTTCCTTGGGAAGATTATGCTCTAACATGCAGAAGTCCTGCGGACTTCCAATGAAGAACATGTGCAATGTGGTGATATGACTAAGAAGTGTTTAGGCGGACATTGAAAGTCTACAGGAAATCCTTAAAAGGGATCAGGCTTCCTGGGGGACTATTCTATAACTCCCAGAAATCCTCCAGACCATAGGAACTATGAGTGTTTTGTGGGTATTTGCTTCTCAAATCACACAAGACCACATTTCCTTCATTACAATAAATCCCTGATATTATCGGTTCATCCGGAAAGTTCTGCGTGTTTTCAAATCGAAGATAGCTTTGTTATTATTAGTTTGCTATCGCTGATAAGGAGTGACCTTGAATGAAGCAGGTGTTTAATTTTTTTTTGTTGCTTACACTGCATAATTATAGCATGTGTTGCGGCATAATTTTTATTTCACTGCAGTGTGAAGAATGGAGAACCAGAAAGTTCATTTTCGTCATATTATGCTCTTTTATTTGAAGAAAGGAAAAAATGCTAGTCAGACTGCTCGTAAAATGTGTACTGTTTGGAACATAGGGCTGTTTCTGAGCCCACAATTCGAAGGCGGTTTGATAAATTTAAGCGTTGAAATTTCAGCCTCGAAGATGATGCCTTCTCTGGACGACCATCCTCTCTAAACAAGGACCTAAAGTAATGCTTTCTGTATGGTGGGATTATAAAGGAATTTTTTATTATGAATTGTTGCCACAAAATCAGACAATAAATTCGGTAAATAACAGTTCTCAAATGGCAATATTATAAGCAAAAATCGAAGCAAAGCGGCCAGAACTGACCCATCGTCGAGGTGTTTTTTTCCAGCATGACAGTGCGCTGCCCCGCATTTCACTGAATGTTAGACAAAGACTTACTGTGTATGGCTAGAATGTTTTGTGTCACCCACCCCCATATTCACCAGGCCTTGCCCCTCAGATTTCTGCCTTTTCAGGTCACTTCAAAATTCTCAGAACGGCCTGGAGTTCCAATTCTTTGGAGACTGTCAAATAGCACCTCGACAACTTCTTTACAAATAAACCTAATGACTAAAAAAAAAAATAAAAAAAAATTTCCAGCTGTCCGTCAAAGTCATAGAACAAACTTGCGCTTATGTCATTCAATAAAATTATTTTATGTTTTTGTACTGCTTTGTTGAAATTTATCTTAAAAAACGAGAAGAATTTTCTGGATGACGTAATAGTTTCGAAAAATAAGTAATCTCACCGTGGTAGGGTCGTCAATAGCCCGTTGCTCTAGTACGTCGTTAATTAAAGGAATACAAAAACCTACCAATTACACACCGTGATATAGCTACATCACATCATAAACTCATACAAACTTTGTTTTAAATAGTTAACTTCAATTTTACTCTTACTTTTATTGGTATATGCGAAAAGGAAACAGCCTATATTCCGATACGAACTATGAAATTTACTGCCCCAAAGGCTTAAAAACTTCCATCAATACAGAAGAAATTGAGAACAGTTTTCAGAATTAGTAGCTAATAATTCTGTAACTGTAATTAATATAAAACTTTGTTTTAAATAGTTAACTTCAAGTTTCCTCTTACTTTTATTGGTATATGCGAAAAGGAAATAGCCTATATTCCGATACGAAATATGAAATTTACTGCCCCTAAGGCTTAAAAACTTCCATCAATACAGGAGAAATCGAGAACAGTTTTCAGAATTATAACGTGTGTTTGCCCCTTTCAAATCAATGCTGCGCAAAGAAAAAATAGTTCTTTCAGATATAAAAACTTCTTTAAATGGTAATTACATAAACACAAATAAAATAGTAACCGAAAATCTTAAATAACTAATTGAACGTCGGGTGTTATGAATATGTTACTCAAATCAAAGCCACATATCCCCAAGTCCATTACGATGCTCGTTTCGAAAAATAAACAACTTCAAAACGATAGCTCCTCCTCGCCACAAAAACACGCTGTTACAGAAACTTTACTCTAAATAAGTACTTAACTTACAGTCTTTAATTACTTTCATTAGTGCATTGGCGAAATAAAACTAAGCCAGTCATAAGTTCCAGGAAAAAATTTCAGCCCTCCAGATACGGAAAACTTCGCACAGATTAAAGCGTAACATTTTAAGCCCTTAGTCGCGAGTCAGTTTCGCCCCAGCGTGACTTCAAACGGAATCTAATTTATGGGGAGAAAACCTCTTATGCAAAATGCAGAGAAATTCGGCCGCTTTTTCTTTTCTGTTCCTGGAACATGCGGAAAAGGTTCCATTTCGAACCTAGGCGAACCATTCGATAAAAATAAACTCGGTTTTGTTCCACGTGCTGCCTTCCTGGAGTGCTCTAATTAGTTATTTATACGAATAATTAATAAGTTAATTAGATTCTTAACTTCGAGAATCGCGAAAAAGAATCGGGCCCAAATGCAATAATAATAAACGCATTCAAAATGCATACTTTACTCATTAGAAACGGATGATTAAATATATTACTTATGAGGTGGGAAAGAAGTTCCGATAGATACGATTTCCGTTCTCTTAGTTCGGTGATTCTTGTGTAAAGTTTGGGAAATTTTGTAAATTATCTTCGTTTTTGTGCGATGTTTGGTGGTAAAAATTTAGAGGTATTAATTGTGATTAAATCCTTGTTGCTGTGGATATTTACGTGTTCAATGTGCTAACAAATATTACGTGAGTATCACCTTCTATCACGGGAGCAGAAAGTGCATAAAACTGCGACGTACGTCACAGAACACACCAAAGTCTTTGCAGAACATTATTTCCTTAATTTATCAAAAATTTCGCTTTTCTTTTCTAGATACATTTCTAGCAACCTCCCTACACCACCTCAAATGACCACAAACGTTTTATAAGTAACACATCTTCTATGTATGTGACTAAATATTTTACTTCAAGAGTGATCGACAGAATTGCAAATTCTGAAAGTATACCTCGGTTTTAAATAAAGTGAGTTTATTAATTTCGATGGTTTACTATACTAGGGGGCTCTGCCCCCTGCTCGTTATCGCTCGTCAACCCCCGATGATTGCTACGCAATCATATTTAGTTAATTTCGCGAATAACACTTTTCAACAATGAGGGGGTGGGCATTTCTTCACAATCCATCCCCATTTGGATCGCTGCTGGATTGATTCCGGACCTCTAGTCCGACTTTAATTGCAAGTTCCCTTCCCTTACCATTGCGATATCTATCCGAGTAACTGAAAATTACCTACTTTTTTTGCGAGATTAGTGGATCCGTATATAAGCTGACTCCCGTACTTTAGCTTTAGAAAATGTTCTGAAAATTCTCGGCTTATCTGTATATATAATTCTCTTACGTGGCACGCAAAAAAGACGTTATTTGCTATCGCGTTTTGGCAACATTGTACGATTGTTTGTTTGTCACGAAGCCTCGCGCTTCAATTGCATTTATAGCGTTATCGGATGAAATTTTATTGAAAAAAAAAATGAAATTTTAGTCGAGCTGTTGCAGTTAATAATAGAAATCAAAGAAAGCGGAGGATCTTTTCAGGGCCATTTAAAACAAAAAGTCATTTTCAGGGCCAATAATTATAGTTCAACAAGACGCTTGCACTACAACTTTCGACAACAAACTCATTGAAAAAGCGTGGGTGGCTCGAGTGCAAGGGTAAATGTACATACAGACAATATGCTGGGTATTCAATTTTCAAATCAGCGCTCACATTTCGAGTCAAAATTTGCTCAAAGTTTTTATTTTGATTTTGATTTCACAGGTACTGTATACATCCTTTCTGAAAAACAGCAAAAAATTTAGATTTGAAAAATATTTTTTTTTTGAATGTCATACTTTGTAAACAATTCCTTCTGCTAGGACACATGTCTTCATCAATGCGAGCGAAGCGAGCATAGGTTCGCGCACCGAACCAAAATGAGGATTGCAAAGCAATCCTCCGGGGGTTGGCGAGCGTTAGCGAGCAGGGGGCGGGCCCCCTAGTACACGGAAATGTATGGAAAATAAAAACAAAATGTTTTTAAAAATGTCAAGAACAAAACATCTCATTTCCACATAAAAAAGTAAAGTGTTAAGTAAATAACATGTTGTTACAATTCAGAGGAAATCTCATCACAATTTGAAATGTTTTAGCTGATCCGTGTTGTAACAGTAATTTTCAGGATTTTCATATTCGACTGCTGCTGTGGAAACGGCGACCGAATTTGCTGGTACTTCTGAAAACATTGCAAACTCTCCAGCGCGTGCTCTCAAATTTTATAAATGAACTAGCAAAATACCCGACCTTACTCGGTTTGAATTGGTTTACTCTAGATTGAAGAGATAATCAAAATATATAATGACTTACGTTTTTTGTAGAGTAAAAATTTATTTTAACACCTTTCGCCATCTTTATATTTTCTACAACTTACTTTGGACACAAATCCAACACATGCATATCCATTCATGTAATACATTTCACATACATCGCACAATTGCTGTATGACAAAGCTCAAAAAGACGAAAGGTGATACTAAGGTTACTACTATAAAAGACGATTTATAGGAAGATTTGGAATTCCCTTTCTTAAGTTGTTTTCATGTGCAACTCAATTAATTAAAATTATGATTTACGGCGAGTGCTCTCGCACTCATAGTCAACAAAACAATATTTTTTTACCTGTGGCACTCTTGCCTCCGGTATGCGACATTGTGAAATTTTGCAATCTTCTCCTGTCATTACTACAACGAATTTTTTAATGTTGGAAAAAGTTCTAGTTTGGATTTTTAAACATTATTATTATTTTAATAACGACATTATTCTTTAAATAACGGCATTATTCTTTAAATAACGGCATTATTCTTTAAATAACGGCATAACTACACTTAAAATTTACTGAAAATTTATACTGACTTACCTAACATTTTCAAGTCTAATACTTTGTGGTGCTGTCGGGTGTGATGAGAAGGAAAACACATTTATTAAAATAATAAATATTTAAAACAGGAAACAGCGAAGTAAAACAAAATAAAAGATGTCGTAAAAAATTGTTCCAAAGATATTAATTTGTGATTCAATTTTATCTCTTGATCTCGCACAGTTGCCACAACTTACAACTAAAAGAGTACAAAATTTAGAAATGTGAAATTAATTCAGAGCGAAAGAACCAGAAAAAATATCACTGCTCGCGCGATCGTGTTCATTCTCGTTTCATTGAAAAATATCGTCTGTCCCAAATTTTCGGAAATCGTTTTCATTGCGCAGAGAATAAAAATAAGACGCGAAATAAATGACGTATCAGAAATGAAATTCCATAAAAAAAAAAAAAAATTTGAAGAATAATTACTTTTTCAGCAGTACTGGTAAAGCAATCGAATTAATAGTAATATTCAATAGACATTCCAATTTTTCCAAAACTACCAAATTATGGTTGATTTAAGTATACTTACTCAGGTGTTTTAGCATGAAACTCGTCTAAATATAACAATAAAGAAATGTTTAATATTGCATTCACTAAACTAATAGATAATGTATAAAATAAAATACAATGCAATCAAATATCTGGAATACAATTCATGTGATGCCTACACAAACACACAAACACAAAATCGAGCATAGAACAGAAAGACGGACAGACAGACTTTCGCAACCAATTCCACTCACTAAATCAAGATAAGTACTCTCTGTATGCAAATTTCCATGAAAATATCTTAAACCGCTTGGACGTGTATAGGGCACAACATACTGACAGACAGACAGACAGACAGACACCAAACGAGAAAAAGGCGGATTCTTCATCAGAAGGGTCCAAAACGGATAGAAAACTTGAAATGCGTCGAAAATATTGAATGTACAAACAAACACTCCATTCTTATTTATATAGATTCATTAAAAAATATATAACTGTGTTTATCGTCTGCGCGTGCTCCAAATTCATTAGCCCGTTGAACCACAAGACTCCATACCACGTGACTCGCTATCTACCAATCACAAAGCGAATAAAAATAAAAAAGATTGCAATTTTTTTTTAATAGAAAGACATAGGTAATATATATTTAGCCAATTGTTGTGTTTTACGTCCGTTTTTTGATTTGACTGCACATTTCAAAATACGGACAAAATGAGTGCAGAACAATTGCAATTTCTTGGAGTTGTATTGCAGAATACTGAATACAATTCTGCACCTGGGCCTACCAGACTCACTAAGGCTTAATAAGTTAGTCAGAATTCTCAAATTTGCGGAACCAATTACATTTCCATAATTTATAATTACAAATACTCATTAAATTGTTAGAATGAATCAATAAATATTATTTATTACGAAACCTATGAATATAAACCCTCTAGAGGTTCGGTCTCGGAAGCACAGTTGGAAGAGTTACTGATTTACAACCAGGGGGTTTCGAGTTCGATACTAGGTCCTACCGAAAACAGTCTTGTAGGCTTTGCGGGTGCAAGTCAAATTTCTTGCAGCCTACAATGTCAGCACATAGTGGCGTAGTTTGGGAGTTTGTGGAGTGGAGTGCCATCTCAGGCGTTGTTCTCTATATCAGACCTTGGTTCAAAATTGCAAAGCCTTATTTTGAATATTTCCCTTTGCGATAGCGTCTCTAATAGCCCGTTGTGTTGTTCCGGTGCGACGTTAATTTGAATCTGGGTAAGTGCATGGATTTTTGTAAGCGTATGGTGTAGAGGCGACTGGTGCACCTTAAATCTACCGTGGTCGAAAGTCCTCACGTTGGGTTGGTGTTGGAAGTTTGGAGAGTGGGGTGCCAGCTCAGGTGTTGCCTCGTCGTCTGACCGTGGTTCAAAATTACGTGGTGTTGTCTTCGGATCCTTTCCTTAAGGGATTGATCCCGGACCGTTGTCTATAGCCCGTTGTGTCGCTCTAGTCCGACGTTAATTACAAATTACCTTACCTACCTAGATACGGGCCGCGGTAGCCCGGTTGGAAGAGTAACGGATTAACGACCGGAGTTTTGCGAGTTTGAATCCAACAAATACTGCCGTGTACAAAGGGGCTAGTACATGTTAAAATTGTTGTGGCCTCTAATGCCCACACATTGGGGTTATTCCACGTGAAATGATCAAAAATAAGTAAAAAGCTGTATTCGTGTAGTAGTAGATTTTCCTGAAATTTGGTACAGGGATTTAGTTTATGCATTAATAACGATATCCAAAACATTTAAGTTCAAAATTAAATATTTTCTACATTTGAGTCCACGACAGATTTAACATGCAACAGCCCTCACACACACGATGGTGTTTGATTTGAACGATTTTATAACTAGTAACCCTGCTGTGTGGTAGACTGTGTTCTGGACAGGTAATGGTAATGGTAATTTTTAATTAACGTCGTACTAGAGTAACAAAATGGGCTATTGACGACGGTCCGGGATCAATCCCTGTGTTCTGGAAATGAAGGAAGCAAAAGTAATACGTTTATTATAGACGATCTGGTTGTCGAGATGTACAAGTGCGCATTCTGGAAACATACGCAAGCTATTACATCGCAACATATGAGTAGGCTTCCTTTGTTTTTCGAACGAGTGACCAGATTCTATTTACGTATGTGACAACCCTCCTTGGTTTCTATTCCATTAATCTTACAACTGGACTACAGGGGCCTTCACTTCATGATGTATCTCAAACCGTCACCAATAACCCATTGTATTGTCCCAGAGCGACGTTAATTCTACCTACCTACCTGTATCAATTCAGAATTCATTCTTTGGAATTTCTTAGCCCTTAGGAGATTATTCCCGGACCGTCGTCAATAGCGTTGTGTTGCTCTAGTACGGCGTTAATTAAAAAATTGCCAAACCATTGTACCATATGGTACTAGCCGACCCTTTTTCCTAACACGTGGACGATGGAATGTTTCGGAATGCGAAAACAACTTCAGACTTTGCACGTGCGGCTCATCGGCGGCCCGGAGGTCCATTTGATCCATACATTGCTGGAGTTTCCGTCGGTTCCCTAATCCCATGTCTGGGATCAAGTTTTACTGTCGGCATGACAGACGGTTTTCGCATCTGTGTGGGGCTGTTTCTGTTCTGGAGAGGACATAAACATCTCTAGAGGGCTCGGAATTCACCCCCCCCCTCTCGTTGGCAGCTGCGGTTCTGTTTGAGCGAAGCGAACATGGTTTTTGAGATTCGGACTCGAGAATCGACGAGAGACAGACGTCTCTGTTTTGCCATTTGTTACTTTGGCTTCAGGCAGGTTTCGGTTGTCGATGGCTGTGCCCATAATTATCTTTTTAAATTTTCTTGTAAATATTTAATTTATGTAAATAAATAGTTTAATTTTAAACCAGCTGTCCGTCAAATTCTTACATGACGGTACACCATCTTTGGAATTTATATTGGAGTAAGGAAATTGTATTCTAAAAAAAAAGCCAAGCAACGGAACTTTCGAAATACGAACAGGTGAAACACATTCCACTACAGAGACACTACATTCAGCGGGACAAAAATACCTTTTAGATGCACACCTTTTTAGATAAAATCCTCCCTTTCGAAAAACCGTCCAATTACGCTCAATAATGCATTGTTTTTTACCAATATGTTCTTCTCCCCGACGCATCTGCCACTCTCCACCACTGAACAAGGAAATAATCCATCCCTTTTAAATTTTAAAGACCAACCCATTACCGATTAATCGATTTGCATTATTCCATCGTTATCGAACTCCCAGGAAAATTCCTCCTACGCTCCAAGAAAATTATCTTCCCTTTCCATTATACATGCTACGGATCTTTCTCAGGTCTTTAAATGGAGGGAGGGAAAAAAGGCCTTCGAATTTCTTATGATCCAAGAAACGACGGAAGCGTCTTTTTTAATAATCTCGCAATTACTCGGGACCATCGGAGAACGTCAATAAAGAGTTCGAAACAATGGAAGAAATAATGAATAAAAAAAGATCGATTTAATCAAGTTGCTTTGGTTGTTTCAGACCCAAGTTCCCTCTTTTTTGCGCCATTTTTTTGTGTTACAACGAACTTCCATTTCCACACCATTTCTAGCTCGTCGTTCCGATGCCCCTTTTTGCAGTGCGAGGTTATTTTTTTTCATCGAAATCAAATTATTTGGTGGATGCGTAAAAGCTTCCCTAAGAGGGGCAAAATTGATTAAGTGACTAATTTTGGTTTTGGGAGGGGAAACGGGGGCTGCAAACATCGCGTATCAGCGGCCCTTTGTTAAATTAAGAAACAGCCCGCTAATTTGCTTTGCGCTGTCTCCTAAGGACGGGTGCGTGCTTTGGGAAGGCGTGCCGGCGAGAGTTTTGCTTTTCCGTGTTTGAAATGCTTTTATTCGACTAAACTGTAATTAAAAGGGGGAAATTAATTCGGATTTTCGTAAAACTTCCATTAATTTCAATGCAATCTTGTTTACGTGAGGTCGAGCTGACCACGTTCGATGCACACATGTTGGAATCGGTCACTCAACCTCTAGCAGGTACGTGTTTATTTAATTAACGTCATACTGGAGCAAAACTACGGGGTATTGGCTGAGGTCTGGTTTCAAGCCCGAAGAGAAAGATCCGGGAACAGCATCTCCTGATTTTGAACCACGGTCAGATGACGAGTCGAACACCTGAGTTAGCACTCTACTCTCCACACCACACCAACGTGAGAACATTGGACGCCCCTATAGATTGAACGTGCACAAGCCTCCTTTGTACACGAGGGTGTAACACTCTAAACGCGGCTTCTCTGATCAAGCCGAAATAAAGCAGACATCTATATATATATTTCTCTTACGTGGCACGCAAAAAAGACGTTATTTGTTACCGCGTTTTGGCAACATTGTGCGATTGTTTGTTTACTAGGAGCCTCGCGAGTCATTTGAATCTATAGCGTTATCGGATGAAATTTTATTGAAAAAAATGAATTTTAGACGAGCTGTTGCGGTTTGTAATAGAAATCTAAGAAAGCGGAGGATCTTTTCAGGGCTATTTAAAAAACGGTCCTTTTCAAGGCTAACAATTATAGTACAACAAGACGCGTGCACTACAACTTTCGACAACAAACTCAGTCAAAAAGTGTATGGGTGGCTGTACACACAAACTGATGAAATGTACACACAAACAGCATGCTGGGTATTCAATTTCCAAAGCAGAGCTCACATTGCGAGTAAAAATTTGCTCAAAGTTTTCATTTGAATTCTGATTCCAGAGGTACGGTATATATCTTTTATGTAATACAACAAATTTAGATTTTAAAAATATTTTTTTGGAATACATTTTGTAATCAATTAAACCCCTTCTGCTAGGACAGGTGTCTTCATTGATGCGAGCGAAGCGAGCATAGGTTCGCGCAGCGAACCAATGAGAATTGCGAAGCAATCCTCCGGGGGTTGGCCAGCGTTAGCGAGCAGGGGGCGGGCCCCCTAGTATTCCATAATTCCCTAATAGGAGATCATAAAACTCTTTTCAAGTGATCAGCTGTCCATTACTAACCCTATAATTACTATTACAGCACTCCATTTGACATTATATCGGTCATAAAATTCTGGGCACTTGACATAAACCCAGTCTTATTTTTTTACTTATTCCACTAGATCTTACGGCAGGCTAGACCAGGTCCAAAAGACCAAATACTACAATAAAGTAATAGACCAGGACAGGGTTTACAAAAAACCCTCTTCATCTGACGTTACACTGACATTACTATCTCATAAATCTCAAGACCCTTGAGACCACTCAAAATTTCATTGACAGGTGGTTTTCGGCTGAAAGACGCTAGAAATTGCCAGAGAGCATTGAGAACTGAAAGAGCGAGGACACGCTCTCTAACCTCTTCCGAACCCTTCTTGACAAAAAATATGTACAATATTTCTGTAATATTAAGGATGCGACATCGATGTCGATGTTTTGAAAACTTATGCTACTTGGTTATTTTTTAAATTTTTATAACGGTACTTTTTTCATTTAAAACGGGTTTTTTAAAAAAACATCGATGTATTGGGGTCGATGTTTTTGTAACATCGATGTTTATACTTGTCGATGTTTTTACGTTATCGATGTTTTATTTTTAAATAAAAAAAGTACCGTTATAAAAATTTTAAAAATAACCAAATAGCATAATTTTCATAGTCAGCAAATTGAACATACTTTTAGACCAAAGTGACCAAGAATGAAGGGTCTGAAAGTAGAGATGCGACATCGATGTCGATGTTTTCTAAATATTGATGTTTTAGAAAAAAACATGGGTGTATGGGAGTCGCTGTCGCATCACTACTTGCTAAACCAGTTTTGTTGTTGTTGTTTCTAATGCCTACACTGGCAGACCAGCGGAGTGCCAGGCCCGTCGAAGACGGCAAGAGGCGAGGGGGTGCGCCTTCCATGTTATTGAGCCCCATTGGGAGGAAGTCCGACTTTGCTCGGCATACATGACACATCCGTTTTACAGGAAGGTCCCTTTCATACATCCATTCACTCACACATATCGTAATTTAGATACCAATCAGAGGCCGATAACCCTCTGATCAGATACCCCCAGAGGTATTGATTTGGTATGGGAACATGGGGGACTTTGTGACCACGACCTATTTAACGTGCCCCAGTCACCATTAGTGAACACGACGGTCTTTAGCCAGGTCGAAGCGCCGATCTCACAATCATCAGAATTGCAGGCTCCGCCGAGGACAGAACCCACAACCCTTCTGATGCGAGCCCGACGCTCTACTGACTGAGCTACCGCGGCTCTAAACCAGTTTTAAGAAATGGGGAAACAAGTTTAAATACACTTAATTTTAAAAACATCGATTGTTTGGGGGCGATGTTCTATCAGCATCGATATTTTAATTTTGAACATCGATGTTTTGCTGTCGATGTCGGATCAATAGTTGCTAAACCAGTTTTAAGAAATGGGGAAACAAGTTTAAATATACTGAATTTTAAAAACTTCGATGGTTTTGGGGCGATGTATTATCAACATCGATGTTTTAATTTTGAACATCAAAGTTTCAAAACATCGATGTTTTGCAGTCGATGTAGCATCACAAGTTGCTAAACCAGTTTTTAGAAATGGGGGAAAATTTTTAAATACACTGAATTTTAAAAACATCGATGTTTTTGGGTCGATGTATTATGAACATCGATGTTTTGCTATCGATGTCGCATCCCTAGTACATATCTGCTGTAGGATGTTAGAATAAATGTTGTAGAGTTGTGAAACCCAAAGATCTTGTTCTTTATGCAACCATTTCAGTCATCACACCATTTTATGCGGTACAACGGTCTTTGGTTCGATTAGAACTAACGACCCTCCGGTTGATAATATGTTATTCTTCCTGTTAAGTTACCACGGTTACCAACCTCCCACAGGTAGGTAGATATTTTAATTAACGTCGTATTAGAGCAGCACAACGGGCTATTGACGACTGTCCGAGATCGATCCCCTAAGGAAAAGTACGAGGATGACACTACGCCATTTTGTTTCATTCACGTGGGGTCAGATGACGAGGCAACACCTGAGCTGGCATCCCACTATCCAAAATTCCATACCAACCCAACGTGAGGACTTTCGGGCACAACAGATTTAAGATGCATCAGCCGATACGCTGGATACCAGAGGTTCCCATACACCGTATTAATCTTCAGCGTCACATTATTTTTATCTTTCTGTTTCATTAAAGTTAACACTCGTATTTTAAAACATTTTTTCCAACCCTTTCTTTAGCCAATATAAGTCATTATCCTTGTTTTGCATTGTTTTCTTCTTCTATAACCATATTACACCAGCATTACGTGTTTCTTTTTTCAGATGTAGGTTTTCTGAAATATTTACTTTTCCGGCAATTATGTTTTATAGGACGTGAATGTAGAGCGTGTCATAGAAACAGAAATTATAATCATGCGGACGTGACAAGAGTGGTATAAGGCAACCGGAGGAGGATGATCTATTGGTACTGAGTGTAATGTTGGTTCCACAAATGTAGAGGCAGAAAATTCCTGTACAGCGTTTTAGAACATCAAAAATGGAAAAGTAGTAACATTAAAATCCGTGGAGGTTGTTGAGTGTTGTGAGTATGGGACAACTCTGAGACCTCCTTATTATAGGGATGAATAGTTTGCAATGAACTCGCTAGGGGGCAAGGATTTAGAGAAAGTATATTGAACCAGGGGATATATCAAGAATGTTCGCTGTAAGAAGTCGGTGGATAACGAAGAAGTAATTTGAGATCTTATCCATAACGATTTAAATGGTCCGTGAGAAGGTCAAGGTTAATGAGGTGGTTTGAAGTCATAGGTAAGAGGGGATGGTAAGCTATATTAACCACAAACCGAAAAGAGAAAAGTGGAACGTCAAGGGACTTATCTGTAGTGAGGATTAAACTTTCTAGTGTAAAATACTCCTGTGTATGTAGGTTTGCCAGAAGATAAATATCAGGAAAAAGAACATTTGGTAAAATTATTTTGAAATAAAGAGGAGAAAAAGTGGAAAAGAAAAGTGAAATTCAACAGAAGTTTTTTAATTACTTCCGAATAAGTGTAGGATTATTTGAAAAACATACGAGAAAAATTACTGACAAAATTAGTCTCAAGATACATGGATGAGACTTTATACCTCCAATACAATTCTATATCCAAATGTACCGCCGGTTTAGAATTTCGATTAATAAATGAACTGCAAACGATATTATATTCTTTTATCTTTTCCACATAAGCAAACACGAAATATTATAATTTAACAATGTGGGCAAAACTAATACAAATACTACTTACAAACAACACAAGTAAACGATACACCAACACATAATTATAACTCAATGAATTTTGCGCAGCAATGAAAGTTGAGTTATCTACTTCTATTTAATGCTAACAAAAAGATTACTAGGTTAGCAACGCGATTTCCTTCCAAACTAAAAAAGGCTGCGAATCATCCGTCTCACAATGCATTCTGATATAATAAGAATAATATTTCTTACTATTCATTCTGATATAATATAAGAACAATGTTTCTTATTCTGGTTATTCTAACACGAATCTAAATTCTCATTGGTTATCTAACTGATCTAATGAGTCGTTTTAACATGAAGCTCAATATACACTAGAGGTTGAACTTCCTATTATAGGTATACGTTGATGCGATTTTAATAATACGTACGATTTTTTTACAATGTACTAAATCTAGTACGTATTTGAATAGATGTGAATATGTTAGCGCGTAAAGTTTGAAACGTGAAATATATTTTTATCACAATCCGAAATATGAACAAACAAAACAAAAAGAGAACAACCGAAAAAAAAAGAGGACGAAAAAGATATGACTTTAAAAAGACAGTGAAAAAAAGATCCGGGCGGGAAAAGAACATGTTCTCTTTAATAGAGTTGTTCTGGCAACATTATGTGCATGTGCATTTCCATTTATTTGACATTAGCTGTCTGTGTTCTGCCAGACTTGGCCAGATATGAACCTTGTGACATAAAACACGACCAGCCTTTCAAACCTGACGCTTGATGTCACCACGCTGTCACTGTTGCAGTGGTTCAACAGTATCCAATCAATGACATTTTATTTATCATTCATTTTCCAAACACGGTGAGATTTGTTTCAATAATATATACGCGGAATAGCATGCACGATCACCACTCCCCGTCATGAGTTTTGTAACTCATGACGGGGACTCAGGACATACACTCAGGACATACAGGATAAAGAACCGCACACTCAGTGTAGTTTATTATTGATACTTTGAGTTTTAAACATCCTCCGACGCTGAAAACACATTAAACACCCCTCTTTGTGAATGGGGGAAAGAAATTGCCCACTTAAAGTCGTAACACATCCCCATAAAAGTTATATTGGGTCCTGATGCTCTAAGACTAAGTTATCGAAATAGGGAAAGGAGGAACTTTATTACCCCACGCGAAATTGTATCCCTTTTTTAACCAAAAACACCCCCTTCCCCTAGCAAAATTTCACGACCATTCTTCCATCCTCCAGTGTACTGCATTTCTCTAACCCGAGGTTGGTATGTAATTAATTAACGTCACACTTGAGCAATATTGGTGATAGTCCGGGATCAAACCCAGAGGGAAAATCCCAAGACAACGCCTCGTAATTTTGAACCACGGTCAAATGACGAGGTAGACACTAGAGATGCAACATCGACAGCAAAACATCGATGTTCAATATTAAAATATCGATGTTGATAATACATCGCCCCAAAACCATCGATGTTTTTAAAATTCAGTGTGTTTAAACTTTTCCCCCCATTTCTTAAAACTGGTTTAGCAACTAGTGATGCGACATCGGCTCCAATACATCGATGTTCTTTATAAAACATCCATGTTTAGAAAACATCGATGTCGCATGCCAACTTTTCAGACCCTTCACCCTTGGCCACTTTGGTCTAAAAGTATGTTCAATTTGCTGATTGTGAAAATTATGCTACTTGGTTATTTTAAAATTTTTTATTATGGTACTTTTTTCATTTAAAAATTAAACACCGACAACTATAAACATCGATGTTACAAAAACGTCGACTCCAATACATCGATGTTTTTAAAAAAGCATCGATGTTTTTAGAACATCGACATCGATGTCGCATCCCTAGTAGACACCTGAGCTGACACTATTCCAAGTGAGGTTGTTTGAGGCCGTGATCGAGTTCACGACAGTCTTTGGCTGGACCGAGTTTCAAGCTATGAATAGTCAATCTGTTGCTCTTCCAACTAGGGATGCGACATCAACAGAATCGATCTTTTGAAACAACGATGTTCAGAATTAAAGCATCGATGTTGATAATACATCGCCCAAAAAACATCGATGTTTTTAAGCATCAATGTATTAAAAATTTTTTCCCTTTTCTTAAAACTGGTTTAACAACTTCAGACATTAATGTTCACCAGAGGGGGGGAGGGGTGATTTAATTTTTCATTTGCCGTGTTTATTAATTTATAACTTTTCTTAAAGACTTTTTTTAACTATTAAAACAATTAACAAGAACAATTAACAAATCATTTATTTTCAAATTGAATAATATTTACAAGAATTTGTGACACGGGTACTAATAACTACAAGTATAATTAGGTAGGTACATAACAATAATTATTTATAGTTATTATTAATTATTTATCACCTTATGGAGAGAAAACACAACAAACCTATTTTTTATTTACTGTAAAAAAAATATTGAGGCTTATAGATATTATACGCCTCAATATTTGTTATTTACAGTTTGTAACAAAAGAAGTTTAACTTTCTCCTCCTTAAGCCAACTTCTTTTTTCACTAACTATCCCATCACTTAGGGAAAAAAACTCTTTCTAAAAGATTGAGAGAGAGAGTTTAGAGAAAAAACTTATTTCTCTAAATACTGATAAATACTTAGTTACACCTTTATTTTTTTTTAATTATTACTATGGTGCTTTTTTCATTCATAAGTAAAGCATCGACAACGTAAAAGTATTGACAATGTTAAAACATCAATGTTAAGCAAACATCGGCTCCAATAAATCGATGGAAAATACATCAATGGTTTTATAAAAATCGATGTTTTGAAAACATCGACATCGCATACCTACTTTTCAGACCCTTCACGCTTGGCCCCTTTGGTCTAAAAGTATGTTCAATTTATTAACTATAAAAATTATGCTATTTGGCTATTTTTTAAAATTTTATAATTGTAATTTTTTCATTTAAAAATAAAACATCAACAGCGTTAAAACATCGATGTTAAGAAAACATAGGCTCCAATATATCGAATCTTACAAAACATCGACATCGATGTCGCATCCCTACTTCCAACTCGGCTACTGAGGCAACAACATAGATTTTGTAGCAGATTTCATGTTCGTTAGGTAGACAGTTGAATTCGCATTGTACTGGAGCAACACAACACTAGTATCGATGATCTGGTACCAATGCAGATACAGATCCGATTACCACGCCTCATTATTTTGAACCATTGTCAGATAACGTGATCAACACCTGAGCTGGGCAGCCACTCTCCACACTTTTCCACACTCGGGCAACATGAGGCTACAGCAGATTTAACGTGCAGCATCCCCATATACACTACCCTACAGTAATGGACCGGACAGCAAGATGTGATGGTATAAGGCGCGATTATTTCTTGGCGCGATTCTTATAGCTTTAAAAGTACAACTGCTCTAATGGCCGTTGTCTAAATTATTTCTTGGCGCGATCATGCTACAACTGCTGTACCGGCCGTATATACACTACCTTACAACAATGGACCGGACAGCAAGATGTGATGGTATAAGGGAAATAATACATGCTTTAATAGGGGGATGCCCCCCCCACGTGTTGCAATTATACTAGCAACCCTTCTGGGCATACTTTCAACAAGGTTTTGATACACAGCTATGGGTACTTGTGCCCATTCCTGCTGCAAGAATGTTTCTAGCTCAGCTGTATATTTTGGGCATGGTTCCCTCGTACGTAAGCGTCGCTCCAACTGGTCCCACAAATCTTCAATGAGGTTCAGTTCGGGACTCTGAGTAGGCCAGGGAAGACGTTTTACATCCATATGTTGATACCACTGCTTGACAGAAGCTGCAACGTAACATGGAGTAATGTCGTCTTGGAAGTAACACTCGTCCATTCCATGAAATTGCCAGAGCGTAGAAAGAATATGACTGTCCAAAATGTTCATGTAGGTGTCGGCGTTCAATTGACCAGGAACAACATGCAAAGGTCGAAGGCCATACCACAAAAAACACCCTCGAAAACCTTGTCGGATTTTATGCAAATCCGCTGGCGTCCGGTCCATTATTGTAGGGTAGTGCACACGAAGGTTTCTTATGAGTCTTCAGACTGTATGAGTGGGACATCTTGAACCTGAGCATAAGATGCAAGGACTGTGATCTCCTAACGTAGAACCAGGGTCAGATGAAGATCTCAATACATGAGCTGGCCCTCTACCCACCGAACTTCCAATTAACGCCCAAATGAGGACATTAGAGGCCACGACAGGGAAACATGCACCCTCATCCGTGTATATAGTGTTTGGCTAAACCTAGTTTCGAACTCTTAAACCTCCTGTTGCTAATCCGTTGCCTCTTTCAACCGGTCTACCGAGACCCCAACATTTGATAACTAACCGCACATCGTCCTTTATTATTGATACTCTGATTTTTAAAAACGCTTTGACGCTGAATATACATAAAAAATTCTTCTTTTATGAATCGGGACCGAAATTGCCCACTTAAAAACACAACACATCCCCATAAAAGTTGCATCGGATCCTGATTCCGCGAGATCGAGGATGACTGAGAATAAGTAATCGAAAAGGGGGGTGCATAACGCATTACCCCCCTCACAAAATCGTTTCGTCTTTTTTGGAAGCGAATAATTCCCTTCCGCTAACAAAGATCTCACGACCGGCACTTCGATAATTCAGACGGCGGCGCTGCCCCAACCGAAAAACCATTACAAAGCAAACACTCCACGAACGCGAAACAAAAACCCGCTGCAAATTGGAAGGCGCGCATTCGCAGGGGGAAAAAAAATGGCCGCGGTGTAAATTTTCCCGCCGAGAGATGAACATAAATTCGATTATAGTTTAAAAAGATTCGGGAGGAGCAAACTGGCGCGAGATAAACCTGCCCATCTCCTGCCCATTATTTTTCAATTTAAGACTTCGGCCGCCGACTCCGGCGTGCTCAGAGGAGGACAAGGACCCCCTTTCCCACCAGATAAGCGCGCAAAAACTAATGCAGCCCAGTCAGGTAATTGACTAGGGAGATATTTCAGCTCCCTTCTTTCCCTTTGCACACTAGATTAAAGTCGAGGAAGAACCCAAACAGGAAAAAAAACCGCCGTAAAAATAGAGTAAACCGTAAGATTAGGTCGATAAATTCCGGCGTTAGTTTCGAACTAAAGAACGTCCTCCTTGGAAGGCAAAACAAAGAATGGAATTTTTGCCTCGGCTACAAACCTGATAGAGCGAAACGAGACTTCCGTGGATGGTTAAGACTGAGGGAGGAGTAAGAGCAAAAAAAAATGGCGAGTGTGTGCAAGCGATGGAATAAAGAAGGAACGAATGAGGGAGAAGAGAAGAGGACTTAATCCAATTATACGCTTAGGGTCCTGGAGTCGGATGCGTGTCCTGGTGGAATCTTTCCTGACCACCTGATTTATTGTGCCCCTAACAGAAGTGACGTTCTGCTGTGAGGGAAAACTGGGCCTTAAACGCTGAGTTGTCACCTTGCGAGCATTCGAAGTTTTATTTGTTTGTTCTTGTCGTTTGGGAGGGGAGGGGGCGTTTAGTCATTTGTTGGGGTCTTCCTGGAGGTGGAATAGAGAGCGACCAATTTCGTCTGCGACGTCCCAAATTGCTCTCGCGTTTGTTTAAAATGCGATTGGAGAGACTGGATTTGAATTGTCGCAGGATGGAGGAGGTGGGAGTTCTGTTGATGCCCAGACACTCAGACAAGGAGGAATTATGTTTTGTTGTTGTGGACTATACAATGGATGCGTATTTAAGGTAAGCCTATGGGTTGAATCAGATGGCATTGTAGTAATATATTTGAGGATATCAAATATATTAGCATTGAAGGTATGTGTTGTTGCTTCAAATCCCGGACATGGTCTAGCTATGTTAGACCAAATCCTTGAGTCCATAAACCTACAAAAATCCAAGAATACAAAAGATTTGGAGTAAACCTTGTCCAGGGTAAAATCAAGACAGTTTAGGTGAAGGCATGTAGGGCATTTGTATTATCGTGGCACTGGAGAAACACAACGAGCTATTGGTGACCATCAGGGTTCAACGCCGAGATAGAAGATCATAGGACCCACGCTTCGTTAGTTTGAACTATGGTCAGGTAACCTGGCCAATATCTGAGCTGGGTAGTCACACTCCAACGTGAGAACTTTTGAGGCTATAACAGACTTAACGTGCACCGTCCGATGGTACACGATGGTTTATTATGAGTCTTCAAATTAGTCATTTTCTACGTTGATTACTTAAACTTGTGCATCGAATGCAAGGACTGCGAAGGACTTCTGTAAAATTACAAAAGAACCTTAAATGTAATGGTATCATATGTAAACCATAGACCAGAAATGTAAATAGACTGATCATTGCTGTTGAGGGGTGTTTCAACAAGTGTGACCAACATGTCGAATTGGAGTTACGTAACTGCTCAGTTCAAAATTGACTTAGTTGTCCAAAATGGTATCGAATAGCCTCGTTTGACGATTTACCATCTTCTGAGAGGGTAGGTGTGTAAATCTGCATTTCTATACAGTGGCGAAAAAATGGTGAAATCGCCAAACCATACTAATATGTCACTCGAACCATTCAGTAACGGTAATTTTTAGTTAACGTTGTACTAGAGCAATACAACGGGCTATTGACGACGGTCCGGAATCAGTCCCTTAAGGGAAAGATTCGAGGACAACACCTCGTAATTTTGAACCACGGTCAGATGACGAAGCAACACCTGAGCTGGCACCCCACTCTCCAAACTTCCACGCCAAACCAAAGTGAGGACTTTCGGCCTCGACAGATTTAAGGTGCACCAGCCGCCTCTACACCATACGCTTACAAACATTCATGCCTGAACCCGGAATTCTAACCAGGAACCTTCCTATTTAGAGGCTAACACCTGAACCACTATACCGGTTGGTCGGCCTCGGACCAATCGGATGATGAATCAATGGATGAGAGTTTTCTTCTGTCTTATGGAAC
Source organism: Metellina segmentata (assembly GCA_947359465.1). NCBI lineage: Eukaryota > Metazoa > Arthropoda > Arachnida > Araneae > Tetragnathidae > Metellina > Metellina segmentata. The sequence goes on along the minus strand of OX375874.1, from coordinate 13,255,324 downwards.
AATTAGACGATTAATGTTCGTTTCCTGACGGCAAAAGAAAGTTGTCTAATGGTCAATTTACAACTAGTTTTGATGACATGATCCTAGGAACTTAAAAATATTACCATTCCTCGTTCTAATTTTATATTCCCTCTATGAGTTAAAAGCTATAAACGCTGTGCATTTGCCACACCCTCAACGGTTTCCTACTCTCGTTTAAACTTTTGACAATGGTTATAGATATAACAACGCGCTTTTTGTAACTTTCATGGTACAACTGCTGTAACGGCCATAGTCTAAATTCTTTCTTGGCGCGATTCTTATAACTTTCAAGGTACAACTAATGTACTGGCCGTTGTCTAAATTCTCTCTTGGTACTATCATGGTACAACTGCTATACCGACCGTAGTCTGAAGATTAAAAATAGTTGGTCTCGTTGGATTTTATAGTGCAATCGCTTTATTTAGGCAAACTGTTCCGAAAACAAGACAGGCAGCGTCATGTAGTGGATATGTATACAAGAAACGTTTAACTGATACAGAAGACCGAAATTGACCCAGGGTACGTTACAGGAATCTAATTTTCGTCACATATAATTCGCACAAAAGGGATGGTGGTTTGGGTATATATGAGATCCATATTATGCCAAGCAGGGCCAAACAACGCCATGTATAACGTAAGTTTGTCAACAAAGTAAATAAACACACAAGGAAACGTAAATACACAACAGGAAACGTAAATACACAACAGGAAACGTAAATACACAACAGGAAACGTAAATACACAACAGGAAAGGTTTTATTGACAGTTATTTATTGAAAGGTTTTATTGGCACATTTTCCATTTATTGACAGAAGAGAACAAAGACACCAAATAAACTGCGTCACCTACAACTTGCAGGTTCCATCATAGGGGAAATATAAAAGTAGAGTGAACAATGGTAACCTTTTGATTTGCACAGGATCATGTGATCAAAACCCATAGACCTATAGGCTGATTTCGTCTACGTGGAACCTAACATTTATCATCTGAAAAGTTCACGGTATGGGAGCCCATGTATAATTTCATCATCTTATTGGTTCACGGACGGTAGATCTTCCATTGATTCGTCATCTGATTGGTCTATTGAATTGACCATCTGGCAGTGGTAGAGTTTGGCGATTTAACAGCTTTTATACTATAGAAACTTTTTTAAACAACTTTTATGCTGCCAACCACTATAGAAATGCGCATTCCCACTCCTACACTGTCATACGACGTTAAATCGCCAAAATAGGCGATAAGATGCCAAATCGGCCACCCAAGTCGATTTTCACAGATCAGTCACGTGACTACTAGTCGTCAGTTTGGTCACACTTTTTGAAGCTGCTCTCAACATCAATATTAGTCTACGTACATTTCACATCCATGGGTTCCATTTGAGGGGTCTCTCGATTTTCACAGATCAGTCACGTGACTACTAGTCGTCAGTTAGGTCACACTTTTTGAAGCTGCTCTTGACATCAATATCAGTCTACGTACATTTCACATCCATGGGTTCCATTTGAGGGGTTTATTGATGGAAAAACATCGCGAACACAATCTTGCAATTATTTTTGTAAGGTACTCAATTTTATTGTTCCACATGATGCATTTCTTTTGCATTTCTCAATCTTTGTTCCATACCCCACTCATACAGACGCCTGCACATCAAAAACCACCCACAGAACCACATTCCAAAACACCCCCTCCCATCACCACATAAACGGCTTATTTTATTGGATGATCCACTCTGCAGAACATCCTCCTCGAATCCGAAATGAAAAATCTCCCCCCCCCCCCAAAGACAATCAGGTAATGTTGATAAATAGGGAATTTCGGGTCACAAGCCCCCCTAACACCCGTCAGCAACTCCGCAAACAGAAGAATCCGAACGCGAATAAAAACGAAAGAAGCAGCAGCGGCTACGGTAAGAAAAATTCCCTCCGCTGAATGGATGATAAATGAATGTGCCACCACTACAACTTCCACTTATTCTCCAAGAGTTTCTTCTTTTCATTTTATTTGTGGCATCAAGCAAGCACACACGAGTAAAAGGACTATAGTCCAATGTGAGTGTTTGTCTGTTCCACTCTCTTAGCAGTTGCCAGGTAAAAGATCATTCTGGAAAAGATCGTAATCCGCCATTTTTTTTTTTCCCGTCGTCTTTGTTCTTTTTTTCGCGGAATATCGTCTGCGAGTGGAATAAAAAGGTGCTGAATAAATGGATGGGTTTTTCTCGGGGTGGTATGAAGGTAGGGGGACTTCGTTTCCGAAAACTTTAAGTTGTATGGGGTAAAAATGAAAAGGGAAATTTCATTTCTTTTGCAGGCTGGAAGAAGGAAGTTTTTAGAGCGGTGTTTGTATTGTGTTCTTTCAATGGGTACCCTTTGCATGTACGGAGGGAAGTATGAAATAAAGTAAATTCATATCCCTTTAAAGAGTACCTTGGCCTTAAGAATTCCGAGTCAAAGAATAAGAAAACACTCTTACAATCTTTTTATTTCGTTATGTTTTAAGCTTTTAACTCGTATGAAGTATGGATCGTAAGATTCAATTCAGAGGCAGAGTTCGAAATTGAATGGAACAATTTTCAGTTCTTCTTTGATTGATATTCTATTGCGATAAATGGTTTTAGAACTACATTTCGATCTGGAATTACATGGAACTTCTGAATATGAAGTCCGTGATTTACTCATATTTTGCTACGAAAAAGGTTAACAATTCTGATGGTTTGTCTTTGCGACCGAAATTGCTCTGGATTAGCGACCTCTGATGCAAAATCCTGTACCAAATTCGTAAGTACTTATGACTCTAGATGCATAATTATTTTCAGTGTTCGTCACAACAACTCCAAGCAATTGAAATTGTTCTGCAGGCATTTTGTCCGAATTTTGAAAACTGCAGTCAAAAATCATAAACAGTGATAAAAACACAATTATCGGCTAAATATGTATTACATATCTATATATATAATTCTCTTACGTGGCACGCAAAAAAGACGTTATTTGTAATCGCGTTTTGGCAACACTGTAAGATTGTTTGTTTATCGCGAAGTCTCGCGCATCGATTGAATTTATAGCGTTATCGGATGAAATTTTATTGAAAAAAAAAAAGGAAATTTTAATGAGCTGTTGCAGTTAGTTTATAATAGAAATCAAAGAAAGCGCAGGATCTTTTCAGGGCCATTTAAAAAACGGTCCTTTTCAGGGCCAACAATTATAGTTCAACAAGACGCTTGCACTACCACTTTCGGCAACAAACTCAATGAAAAAGTGTGGGTCGTTTGAGTGCTGGGAAAATGTACACACAAACAACATGCTGGGTATTCAATTTCCAAAGCAACGCTCACATTTCGAGTCAAAATTTGCACAAAGTTTTCATTTGAATTCTGATTTTAGAGATACTGTATATATTTTTTCTGTAATACAGCAAATTTAGATTTGAAAAACATTTTTTTGGTAACATATTTTGTAAACAATCCCTTCTGCTAGGACACATGTCTTCATTGAGGCGTGCGAAGCGAGTATAAGTTCGCGCAGCGGACCAATGAGGATTGCGAAGCAATCCTCCGGGGGTTGGCGAGCGTTAGCGAGCAGGGGGCAGGCCCCCTAGTTTATAATAAAACATCAAAATTAAATGATTTACTTCACTTACTTAAAACCAATGCATACTTTCGGAATTTTCAACTGTGTCGATAACTTATGATGGTAATGCTAGTTAAAGTCGTACTAGAGCAACACAACGGGCTATTGACGACGGTACGCGATCTGTCCCTTAAGGGAAACATCCGAGGACAACACCTCGTAATTTTTAACCACGGTCAGGTGACGAAGCAACACCTGAGCTGGCACCCCACTCTCCAAACTTCCACACCAACCCAACTTGAGGACTTTCGGCCACGACAGATTTAAAGTGCCTCTGCACCATAAGCTTACAAACATCGATGCGCGGACCCGGATTCGAACCAGGAGCCTTCCGATCCAGAGGCTAACACCTTAACCACTATACCGGTCGGTTGGCTCGATAACTTATGAAGTTAAATATTTTGCCATTAACATAGAAGGTGTGTTATTTATAAAGTGTTTGTGGTAATTTGGGGGTGGTTTAGGGATGTTGTTCTGTAGCTAGAGAAGAAAAAAAGGTATGGCGAGGAACACGCTTTACAGAGCCGCGGTAGCTCAGTCAGTAGAGCGTCGGGCTCGCATCAGAAGGGTTGTGGGTTCTGTCCTCGGCGGAGCCTACAATTATGATGATTGCGAGATCGGCGCTTCGACCTGGCTAAAGACCGTCGTGTTCACGAATGGTGACTGGGGCACGTTAAATAGGTCGTGGTCACAATGTCCCCCATGTTCCCATACCAAATCAATACCTCTGGGGGTACCTGATCAGGGGGTTATCGGCCTCTGATTGGGATCTAAATTACGATATGTGTGAGTGAATGGATGTGTGAAAGGGGCCTTCCTGTAAAACGGATGTGTCATGTATGTCGAGCAAAGTCGGACTTCCTCCCAATGGGGCTCAATAACATGGAAGGCGCACCCCCCTCGCCTCTTTCCGTCTTCGACGTCCGCCTGGCACTCCTCTGGTCTGCCAGTGTAGGCATGAGAAACAACACGCTTTACACTGCAGAACATCATAACTTATGATTGAAAAAAAAAATATCGACCAAAATTGTGATAAAATTAAGGACAAGTTATTCCTTGAAGACTTTGTTCTGCGACGTACGTCGCAGTTTTAAGCACTTTCTGCTCCTGGGCTTGTGACCAAGAAAGTATGTGCCTTTCCTTCTTCGATTTTCATTCCCAGTTGGGAAAATAGGGCAGTTTTGTCTTGAGGTATATCGTTGTTAGGAAAATTGACCAGATCTAAATTGAGAAGATATCTCGTCATTAGCAAAACTGACCAGATTCGATTGGACGAGAAACCTTGTCGAAGGAAGAAAACTTACCAGATCTTGATCTCGTCAGCATCAAAACATCGGCAATATCTTCATGACGAGATATCTCTCCGAAACCACTTGGAGGGTATAAGGGTTTACTTATCTGCGGTGAAAAGTATATTTTAAGGTGTTAATTTTAGAAGTTGCATACACATAGTTTATTATGGCACAGGAATCGGCATTTATTTATAAATTTCAAGACATTACAATGAATTTCTGAAAGCTTGTCAAAGCCGTGGTAGCCTGGCTGGAAGAGTAGCGGATAAACAATCGGAGGTTTGCGAGTTCGAAACTAGGTCTAACCAAAGATCGTCGTACACAGGGGAGCTGGCGCACATTAATCCTCTCATAGCCTCAAATGTCCACACGTCGGCGTGGTATTTAAATTTGGAGAGTGGAGTGAAAACTCAGGTGTTTACGTCATCATCTCTGACGTTGATTCAAAATGACGAGGTGTTGTCCTCGGATCTTTCGCTAGGGGATGGATCCCGGACCGTTGTGCGACGCTAATTCAATTACTCCCTAAATGCTTGTCCTCATTTTTCATCTAAGGCCCGGTGCATATATGCGGTTTTTCAACGCCACTGCGGCATCGAAGTCCAATTATGCACACATAATCGCGCTCATTGCGATAAACTCATTTCGCGCCATTTGCGATAAATATTCTATCGAAGAAAACGTGTTTATTTCGCTGTAAAAAAAGTATATTTTGAAACAAAATAGACGTTACTGGCTACAACCATTTATTAATTATTATTTATATTCCATTTATTTACGAAAACATGGTACTTCAGAACGGAGACTCATGTGTTACGCCGTGGGGAACTGCATTACAAATTACACGCAAGTTGGACGTGCGTCGCCCCAGCTGTGCTGGAGGCATGCGTACACTGCTCCATTGGATCTAATATATCTCAGACCGCACTTGCGTTGAGGCAGCGGCGCCGCACGTTGAAAAACCGGATGTGTGCACAGGGCCTTAGTTTTCAATATTTCTCTCTGAAATAGCAGTCTGATAAAGCCGTATATCGCCCTTTGTTTTCGTCACAAACATTAACATAGATTGAGGTTTCACGAAGAGCTCTAAAGTCCTCCACACTGTGTGAGCATCGGAATGTAAAACAAACAGCCCGAGCAATCTTGCAGGAGCGATTGAGATGCTCAAATAAGTTATCCACCCTTTGATTAGCGCAATAACTTAACCCCCAAATGCCTGTCACTTTAAAGGCGCTTACATCGAGCCAAAATCGATGGAGACCATTACGAGCACGTAATCGATTCTCGGCAATCGATTCCGGAGAAAAATCGATATTGAAAGCAAAACCTCATTTAAATCCCCCGTTAAATTTCGAGCACGAACACAATTCGCTACGTCCTGGATGTGCTTATCCTGTCCACCCCATTAAAAAAAACTGGAACAGGAAAAAAGTTTATCCGGTAAAAGTCCGGCATGAGCCTGGGTTCCATCCAATTTTCCGGTAACGGAGAAAGCCCCTTTGGGAAACGATGCCAACACTTCCCTAATAATGTCAAACCTGGTCCGCGCACGTTTCGTATATTTGCTGGGACTTTTACGATCTTGCCTTTGATAATGCAAGTTGCCTCTTTTTTTTTTGTCACGCGTTTTCTCGTTTCCTGGCGAGATTCAACAAACTACTTTTTAAAGTGTTTCGCGCATGCGCTAACGAGGCGTGAGAGTGTTCTGATGGGTCAATTTTCGAGATGAGCTGGACGCCATTTTGGAGAGAATGCAGGTGGAAGTTTAAGTTAACTTTTTTGATGGGAGTTTTTTTTTTTTTGGATTCCCCTTAGGGCAGAGTAATTTGCATATGTTATCAATTCCCCAGATGATGCATGAAAGTGCATCGAATTGGAATAGATTACACGGCCATCTCCTATATTTAGCTGCGATGTCGTACAGTTTTGTTAAAGCAACTGAAATGTCGCAATTTTGTGAGTACATACTGATTTACTGTTTCTGTCAATCGCACATTCAGATTAATTTCGGAAGGACAGTTGGTAGAATTTGCACGGAGAACACGTTTGGCGATTCTTCTCTGGAAACGACCTATCAAAAATGACTCGGGGTCTGTGAGACCCATGGCAGCAGTTAAAGGTAAAATAAGCGAAGTTACCGTCACCTCTAGTGCAACGTAGACCTCTGCCGTCTATAGGATAGCCTAAATTCCTAAGCGAGCAGGTATTGGCTTAAGTGACTAGTTACCAAGTGGCACCGCGTGAAGGTTACTGCCGCTACTTGACTGGAGAAACCGGCTTTACCCCGGAAACCTGATCAGGCCCTAGATCAGGCTACTATAACCGTTATGCTTTTCCTGCCCGAACCGGTGACCGGCCGACGTGGGCTCGAACTACGCCGGAGCGTCGACACGCATTCCAACTAGAGCGGTTCTGCCACTTCCGATTGGATGTTGACCTTGTCATCCGACCGGGGTTCCAGTGAAGAGTTGCTGTCCTGGGGTGTCCGGAGCGTCGACACGCATTCCAACTAGAGCGGTTCTGCCACTTCCGATTGGATGTTGACCTTGTCATCCGACCGGGGTTCCAGTAAAGAGTTGCTGTCCTGAGGTGTCCGGAGCGTCGACACGCATTCCAACTAGAGCGGTTCTGCCATTTCCGATTGGATGTTGACCTTGTCATCCGACCGGGGTTCCAGTGAAGAGTTGTTGTCCTGGGGTGTCCGGAGCGTCGACACGCATTCCAACTAGAGCGGTTCTGCTACTTCCGATTGGATGTTGACCTTGTCATCCGACCGGGGTTCCAATGAAGAGTTGTTGTCCTGTGGTGTTTCCCTTCAGGATTGATTCCAATCGCACGTTGTGTTGCTTCATTGCGAGCTGTGTAGTCTTTCAGTCCTTGCATAATACCACATAAGTAGTTGCACTGATTTTATTGACACATTAATAATGCCGCTAAATGTTCATATCTCTTTATCTGTTTCTAGACTACATTGGGTTGCCAAACAAAGACATCAAAATGAGTATGATATGGTGTATGATAAATAAATGTCCACTGTCGAGTCTGGAGATGGACGTCTGACCACAATCACTCTCGACTGTGATAGAAGATACAGACGGGAGAGGAATTGTTTTGCGTATTCAAGCATTACACTACCCTACAATAATTTACAGGACGCCAGCGGATTTGCATCAAATCCGACTACTTGCTTGGTGGTGTTTTTCGTGTTACGGCCTGGGACCTTTGCATGTTGTTCATGGTCATTTGAACGCATACGCCTATATGATCATTTTGGACAGTCAGTTTCTTTCTACGCTATGATAATTTTATGGAATGGACGAATATTACTTCCAGAACGACAACCCTCCGTGTCATGTTGCAGCCTCTGTCAAGCAGTGATATCAAGTTATGGATGTAACATGTCCTCCTTGGCCTACTCAGAGTCCCGACCTAAGCCCAATAAAACATTTGTGGGACGAGTGAGAGCGACGCTTACGGACCAGGAAACCCCTTCCGAAATCTCCTGCTGAGCTGGCGACATTCTTGCATCAGGAATGGACGCAAATACCCATAGCTGTGTATTAAAAACCTTGTTGAAAGTTTGCCCAGAAGGGTTGCTAGTGGAATTGCTGCACGTGTGGGACTACCCTATTAGAGTATGAAATATTTCCCTTATGCCATTACATCTTACTGTCCGGTACATTATTGTAGGGTAGTGGACTTATATCAGACTGGTAGACGAGATACGGCTCTACGAATTGGTTTACCTGGCCCACAGACCTCATGCACCCCTCCGGGCTGGTGGTTTTCCGATCCATCAGGCCAGTAACGGCCTTCCAAATATATTTCCCTGGTGCACAGGCAAGATATAGATGCCAGCTATTTCTAGAGGTAGGTATTTAATCAACGTCGTACAGAAGCAACACGGGCTATTGAATTGACGATGGACCGGGATTTACACCCGAAAAGATAGATCCAGGACAACACCTCTTCATTTTGAACCACGGTCAGACGACGAGGTCATACTTGGGTTGGCACCCCACTTTCCAAACTTCCCTACCCCGTCAAGACAGATTTAAAATGCGCCTGTCCCTACGTACACGATGAAATGTAATTTTGAGTATAAGTAAAATAATTTTTCTTCAATTTTTGTTGAAAAAACAGCACGAACTTTTGAATCGACCCAATACTTATCTAACCTCTTGTGGTGTGATATGAAATAAAAAATTCTTCCAGAAATATAAACAGGTGTCTGCAACATCCACATCACTTCCGATCCCGACTCCAGATACGAACTCCAAAAATAGCAGCTCAACCTCCAGCTAGAACTATACGGTATCAGGAATCAGAAAACCACTCTGCGTCACCCCTGAGGGGCGTAGGGTACTTAAAATTAAAGAACTACCTCCCCTACTTTCGAAAATTGTTCCATTCGTATTTATTGGCTCTACACTATGTTCTTCGAGTTGCCTTTGGGTACGATGTATATGCATGTTTTAAGAAGATGAATTTTATTGCATCGCTCTGGGGTGAACTATTTGGATTGCTGTGTTCTTGGGGTCGTCTAGAAATGATTCCAGTCCAAAATAGGAATCGTACGCGGGGTGCATTCGAATCAAATTAGAGCTTTTTATTGAGTTGTTTCATGGATAAAAAATTTATATTTGCATACTTCCTCCCTTTTTATGCTTCTAATATTCGAAGGGAAGGTATGAGATGTTATCTGGTTGGCAGAGTATCTAGGCACAACGCCTCGTTATTGGTTGAGACTGGAATTCATTTTGCCATGAATTGCTCGCCTGTGATGGGAAAGATCGAATACGAAATCTTAACAGTGAATCGAGTTTTTATTTTTCAAGATCCGATTCTTGTCGGTGTTATTGAAAAAATTATTTATCTTTTACAATTGTGTTTTAGTTTCTTTCGGAAAGGACGAAGGTTGTATCTGGGTTTGAAAATAGCATGGGGAATTGACAATTTTGTCCTGTGGCAAAATACGGTATCTTGCACTCTCTTGATGTGAGGCTAGTGTTTAGTTTTGATTGGAAATCTAGGTTTCGGATGGTATACCTAAGGAATTTTTATAGGTCTTAGTAGTTTAACAGCACTTGTGAAAGACAGTACAACTATGACAAAACGTTTTAGGTAGTAGGTATTTAATTAACATCGCATTGGAGCAACACAACGCGCTATTGGCGACTGTCGGGGGTCGATACCGAAGGGAATCATCCAAGGATAACACTACTGTGACATCGTGAGAAATTCAGTTGTGTTTGACCTTTAGGAAATGTCACTTGTAGGGCACCACTCTATTGTGTCATCGGAATTTCATATTGCCGAACGTATTTTGATTGGTTGTATTTTGGCGCAAGCTGCTCTTCTTGCGTCGCACGCTTTACAACAACTTGAGAAGAACAGGTGAAATAGGTCCTCTGCAGGTGGTGTTCGTCCATATGATGATCTCTGATTAGTTTTTGACTTTAACCATTGGGTTATTTGAGACTGCGACAGAGCACGTTGGAGACGACGTTAGCGACGGTTAGAGAGATAGAGCGAGAAGCTGAGGTTATTCTTGTTCACCGCGTTGGACAGTTATATTCATACTTTTATGTAATGGTGTAATGCTGATAATGTAATGATATAAGTACTGTATATTATTCGTAATGTTCCTGGAATAGTTAAGAATTGAAATATCTTAGATGTTGGTTGTCTTCTCCCTTGTGTACGATTCGTACTGTTTTCATGTTACCGTTTTGGGGAGACGACACCACGTGTTTTTGAATCACGGTCAGATGACAAGGCCACCTACTCTCCAAACTTCCACACCATGGCAACGTGAGGATAAAATACCAATATATATATATATATAAACTCGAAGCTATCCATGCAAGCGCGCTGAAGCTGCAGACATAGCATGGTAAGCAATGTAATTTCAAGAACATGGGAATTTCCAAAACAAATTACAACAAAAGTCTTAAAAAAATGATAAAAAATGAAGACATGTTGGTGGATCAGGGCGTCATCAGGGAGGACCTGACCCTGTTTTCAGCCTAATGCTAATCAGGGAGGAGAGTTTTTCAGCCTAATGCTGCTCATATGTAGAAAACACCATTTTATGTTGTCTGTGTAAGGCTCCACCTTGATGACGCCCTGATCCACCAACATTTCTTCATTTTTTAACTTTCTTTTTAAATAATTTTTTTTGGAATTTTTGTTATATATATATATATATATATATATATATATATATAATGAAAAATTGAGGGGAAACATTAATAAGAGGCAACAGGAAGTATTGAATTAATATGGATTGGAAAATATATTAATCAAGGTTTGGTGCATTAATGATACATGCAAAGATTTTATTCTCGAATTTATTATTTCGATGTTTCCAAGCAAACGGTTAATAAATATTTCAAATAAGTGGTCGCGGAATACAATATCTTAGCATGTACACATTATGGAAATTGCTTTCAAAATGTTACTACTTTTGAAAGTTTCGTATTTTTATGAAAGGATAAATAGAGTGCAATTTTATTTTTGCCACACAATTGTGTCGAAAAACGTCCAACCTTATCAGGGTAAAAATATGTTATTTTTATTTTTTGTTTTTCTTGTGTACTTCTCGGCGAGTAAACATCCGGCTCAATTGCCGGATGAATATAAATGAAGTTTATACGGAATTGGTAATGAAGCATTTTCTGCTCATTTCAATATTCGATTGTGCCTTCTGGGATTGATATCCAACGATGTAATATCCAAAAATTGCTTTCACTTGAACATCACGAGTTATTATTTTGTAAGTCCGTGAGGTATTTTTTGATCGGTTGATCTGAAATTTGCGGAAAAAAGATAATTTTGAATGCAGCCGTGTTTATGAACGACGGATAATGAACACGAGAATCTTGCTGAAGCTCTTAAAGTAAATTTCCTGAAGACGAGTTGATTGTTTAACTCAGGGATCGAAGGTTCCTAAAGAAAACAAATAACATTTTTATCTCGAATTAAATATATTTTTTTGTAAAATGAACAGTAGTCGATATTGTTGAATTAACATCGCACTAGAACAACACAACCGGAAAAAAAAATTAAAAAAAAAAAAAAAAAAAAATATATATATATATATATATATATATATATATATATATATATATATATATATATATAAAATTATAAAAAAAATTGTAACGACCCAATGCAATCAAATGATTTTTTTAAAATTAAAATAACCAATGGAATCAAAGTAAAAATTTCAAACGAACCAATGAATTCAAACGACTTTTAACAGATTTTGAAAGAACTTTCTGGAATAATCAAAATGACAATTTAACCTTTCCGCTTAAAATCAATACCTCTCGGGGTACCTGATCAGAGAGTTATCGGCCTCTGATTGGGATCTAAATTACGATATGAGTGAGTGAATGGATGTGTGAAAGGGACCTTCCTATAAAATGGAAGTGTCATGTATGAAGAAGTCCAACCCTCCGGGGCAATGGCACCCCTTATTGGGCCATATATGGCCCGCACGACAACAACAGCAACAACAACCTTTCCGTTTGCCGAGGTTGCCATGACGGATTTTGAAAGAACTTTCTGGAATAATCAAAATGAAAATTTAACCTTTCCGTTTGCCGAGGTCGCCATGACAACTGCACTAACCTTAAATACAGATGGGTTGCGTTTACCTACCATAACTCGCTACTAGAAATGCGCCAAAAATATCGTGTATGTGCCGTTGCCACCGTTATAAACGTAGACTGCAGATGTATCTTTACCTTTCGCAATCTACCATAGTATTTAAATAAGAATAGAATCAGGGAAAGAAGTTTTGCCTTATTTAGAAGAATTTGATTGAAAAAAAATCCATAGATGCTGTTGCCACTTTTACTGAGAAAGCCATAATAGACATTGACATTATACACTATTTACCAACAAGTATTTGGACACCCATGAAAATGACGATATCTACGGTCCTGATATACCTTACTTCCTCCGCCGTAAAATATCGTGTAGGAAACAACATTGGCATTAGTAGATACCACAAAGTGCAGAGTTATCTGATTTTGACAAAGGTGTGGTAATCGGTCGGGTATCACAGAAGTGGCCGATCCTCAAGGAACGTAACTTAACTCCGTCATAGGCTACCGACTTTTAGATTGGGTTTACGGTAAACAAAATTAATTTCCCATATCTTCAAGGTGGCCAGATGAGAAAAGGAAAAAGAAAAATATTTTGGTTTGATGCAAATGCTGAAATTTTAAGTTAAGAAATGTACACACTGGTGCTGCTCCAATAAAACTTTTCTATGAGGTTATAGAGTCAATTAAAGTGTTGTAGGCAAAAAGCGAACCTAAACCGCTTGTTTAAGTTCAAACTCCCTAGAGGCCACAAATCTCGCACGATTTTTATTATTTTCCTTTGAAGCAATTGATGGACAGCCAGGTGGCGTAGTGCTCAGGTGCTGATTCCTTGATATGTAGATGAGATGTGATAGGGCAGGTTTGGTAACATAGTGGTCCGGGTCTGCTTCCATACCGCAGATGCAGAGGTCACTACAATAGATATTCGCCCTAAATAGATACTCTAGGAACGGGTGAAGGCCCGTGTAAAAGTGTGTGAGCTCTCGGGTGGAGATAAGGTGCTTTGTGCAAACCTTGGGGAAAAAACCCGAATGTTCTCCGACCTTTGATGGAGTTTACCTATCTCTCTTCGGCGGAGCCTACAATTCTGATGATTGCGAGATCGGCGCTTGGACCTGGCTAAAGACCGTCGTGTTCACTAATGGTGACTGGGGCACGTTAAATAGGTCGTGGTCACAATGTCCCCCATGTTCCCATACCAAATCAATACCTCTGGGGGTACCTGATCAGGGGGTTATCGGCCTCTGATTGGGATCTAAATTACGATATGTGTGAGTGAATGGATGTATGAAAGGGGCCTTCCTGTAAAACAGATGTGTCATGTATGTCGAGCAAAGTCGGACTTCCTCCCAATGGGGCTCAATAACATGGAAGGCGCACTCCCCTCGCCTCTTGCCGTCTTCGACGGGCCTAGCACTCCTCTGGTCTGCCAGTGTAGGCATGAGAAACAACAACAACAACCTATCTCTCTTGCCAGCTGTTAGTTGATGCAAGCTTGAGGGACCTCTTCCGATTTGACGCCGGGAGAGAGAGGGATGAAGGCGGATGGACGTATTACCGGTGGCCCTTCTTGCAAGATGATCTGCTGCTTCGTTTCCTTCAACACCGGAATGTCTTCTGACCCTATATATATATAAATGCACATTGCATTGATGGAGCTGCCGCTTCAATGATGGAATGTATTCTTTGTGCCATCGGGTTAGTAGTGAGAAGGTTGGTCAAAAGAGTCACGCTGGACAGACTGTCCGCGAAAATACTTGTGTTTTCTGAGCAATTTCGGAGTGCCCAGGATGAACCTGCTCGAATGGCAAGTAACTCAGCTTGGAAAACTGAGTTGTCGTCGTGCAGTCTGCGTGCCCACTCAAAGATCTTTCTGCTGTCCAGGAACACACGAAAGGTGGTGGCGGTTCCATCCTGGGCTTTAGATCCGTCTGTATAGATTCGGTAGCGTGTTGCTGGGGGACTTGGTGAAACGAATGATGTGTGTTAGAAACCTGCTAAGTCTAGGAGTTTTTGTTTCGAATTGGTAGGGAAACCAGGATATACCATATGTTGTGGCGGGTCTACCGAGTTTGGTAATAAGAGCAGTGGCCCTTTTCCTTGCTGCCAGGAGGTAGGTCAATTGGTGCAAGACCGGCTAGTTAGAGGACGGTGTGTGTGGGGGTGGTTCTGTAGCCCTTGGTAATACCAAGAGCGAAATATCTCTAAACAGTGGCCAGGTGTCTAAAAACCTGACATTTTGGGTTTGTACCCAAGCATTTCTGCCATTTTATACCCGAGCTTAAAGATCTCTCCCCTGATACCTCAGGACTTTGATGCAAATCTAATTATTGCCGTTTGTTCTTTATAGCTTTTCTCCCTCAGGTATTTGCCGTGAAGGATCCATGATAACTGTTTGTCGATTATTACACCCAGATATTTCATGGTGTCCACATTTCGAATGCTTGTGCCGTTAAGGGTGAATTGGAACCGGAGAGAAGTTGAATATATTTTTTTCTCATGACGACGGCGTGTTATGTACCTGGCTATTATTAGGTGGTTGTGCGTAACCCATTTTGGGAAAGACTGAAGACTTTCATTTGACCTGATTTCTAGCTGTAGTCTTGAATTGCCAGACACTGTGAACAGAAAGTCGTCGGTAAAAGCCCAGAGTTGGCAGTGAACAGGCCAAGATTTTCGAAGGACATCATCAGCTAGCGAGTTGAATTACCCAAAATCGACAGTTGCCTATGTGATTCAGAAGTGGAAGGTGAGCGGTGATTGTCAGAATGTGCCCCGAGTCGGCAGATCCACGAAACTGGGCGATACAGACCAACGGGTGCTCTCCGGAAAAATTCGGAAGAACCGCACCCAATCGATGGCCCACATACTCCAGGAGTTTCAACAGGGATTTGGGAGTCTTGTTTCTATTCATACCATCCGTAAGAAAGCACATCTGCTTGGTTTTCATGGTCGTGCTGCCGCCCATAAGCCTTTGATCACACAGTCCAACCGCGCTGCTCGGTTAATGTGACGCAAAGCACGTCGAAAGTGAACAGTAGATGAGTGGAAAAGGGTTCTCTGGAACGACGATTTAAGGTTCACCCTCTACCGTTCGGATGGAAAGGTGTGGCATTTGCATGGGGAACGCCTCCTGCCACAATGCATTCTTACCACAGTAAAGTTCGGCGGAGGTGGGAATTATCATCTGGGCTCCTGGTATGGACTGGGACCCTTGGTCTAAATTCATGGAAAGCTCAACGCCGAGGCCTACTGTACTATTTTAAATGGCAGTGTGCTTCCTACGTCGTGGCTGTTTCACGGGTTGGGCACATGTTACTTCGAGGACGACAACGCCAGCTGTCATGTTGCGAGGTCCACCATGGATTGGTATGGTGGCAATGGGGTTAACCGAATAGACTGGCCTGTCCAGAGTCCAGACCTGAACCCTATCACGAAAATCTGGGACGAGTTGGATCGCCCAATTAAGGGGTGCAACAATCGTCCGAAATCGGTGAAGGAACACATGTCTTCTTCAAGCCGAGTGAAAGAAAATACCACCAGCCGTCATACAAGGACTTGTGGAAAGCATGCCCCGGAGGGTTGAGGCTGTAATTGCCTCTCGTGGAGGTTTTACCAACTGTTGAATATGAATAAATTTTGTTTTTCTTTTCTACCACAGGTGTCCAAATACTTATTTTTAGATAGTGCAACTCAGGACTGCTCGATTCGCTGTCATCTGGCCGACTTAAACAAGATCTTTCGCGTTCGAATTCAACCAAATATCGTCGTGTACAAAAGGGTCTGGTGCACGTTATACCTGCCGTGGCCTCAAATGCCCTCACGTTTGCGTGGTGTGGAAGCTTAGAGAGTGGGTATCAGCTAAGATGTTGACCTCGTTATCTGATCGTGGTTCAAAATGACGAGAGGTTATCCATGGATCTTTCGCTTAGGGATGGATCCCGGACAGTCTCCAATTTTTCATCAAATTCATCAAATTCACATCCGGTTTTTCAACGTGCAGCGCCACTGCGGCACCGAAGCCCAACTGTGCACACATATTCGTGAAATGACGCAATCCTTTCGCGCCATTTGCGATAAATATTCTATGGAAGAAAACGTGTTTATTTCGCTTACTTGGAGTAAAAAAAGTTTATTTTGAAACAAAAGTGACGTTACTGGATACAACCATTTTTAATTATTATTTATATTCCATTTATTTATGAAAACAAGGTACTTCAGAATGGAGACGCGCGTGTGCGGCTAGCTGCGGTGCCGTGGGGAACTGCGATACAAATTGCACGCAAGTTGGACGTGCGTCGCCGCTGTGGTGTCATAGGCATGTGTGTACTACTCCATTGGATCTAATGTATTTCAAACCGCACTTGCGTTGCGACAGCGGCGCCGCACGTTGAAAAACCGGATGTCTGTGCACCGGACTTAACTGTCTACCTACCTATGTATCGTTTGGCATCACGTATATCTTAACGTTTACATGATTTCTCTTTTTAATAGGGGGCAACAATCGAAGCCGTTAAAAAAATTATTCATCTACTTTTCTTTGATCATTTTAAAAGTAGCATAAATCACATGTTCCACAACACTTTATCTTATAGAAACCTGAAAATACTTCGAATAAATATACAAACCAATGTTCTAAATGGCTGCCATGATAATAGGTTTTCTTGTAATTAATTAACATTTCGCTTTAATTAGAAAAATGTGCGCATTAAAAAATAATGTTGTAATTTTGGGAATAATTCCTAAACGCTCTTTCTAAGCTGAGCAGTTTACTCTTACGTTACGTAATTCCAAAGATTTTCCGTAATGGGTTTTCATTTAATACAGCAGTTAATGGCTTGATCTTATTAATGTACTTAGTCTGCCACGCAACAATCGATTTAGCATATGGAATTAAAGAATCGATAGTAAACTTGCACAAGTTCGTCAGAATAAATAGAACTGCTCGATTTTGTAAAGTACGCTTTTGTTTAATACTTTGAACTTCACAAGATAGTAGCGTAGTATTACTTTCTCCTCACATCACGCAAATGTGTAACTGTTGCTGTTTCTAATTAATCTTGGTCTAGCAGAGGGGTCGGGAACCCACGGCTTTTAAATATTTAGTAAAAGTCTGCTGTGGTCACCACAAAACCGGCATTTACCCCCCCCCAAGAAAAAAATCAATTATACGTCGGAAAGCTTAAAAAAGTAGACATGTATCGAACAGCAACAACGCCGCTAGCAGTATATTCGCGACACTATCAATTACATTACGAAAGATGGTTTGGCATTTTTTGAAAATCTTAGAAATTATAGGAGTTAAAATTAAAGCAAAAATTAATCGCAAAATATTCGTTCAAATGATTAATTTTATTTAAGTTCCATTTTTAAACAGAATTCAGGATTTAAGAAAACATCTGGAGATGATAAAATTTATGTCACATTCGCTGAAGTGTGAGTTGAAAGAAAAAATATCTATTGCAGATCTGCAAATGGAGGTTCTGGAAATTCAGAATAAAAGTTTTTGGGTGCAAAACCTTCAGGAAATGGTAGCACAGGTTGAAAACAGTGAGGCAACTATGGAGGAAACCACCACAGGACAGTATACTTTAATGCTGGAACTTTCCAACTAGTTATCCAAATGGCAGGAGATTAGTTTTTGGGATTTGAACTTTATTTATAGGTCCACGTACAGTTGTGAACAATTTTTCTCTGCGATGAACTACATTAAAAGCAAATAGAATCTGACAAACGTTTATGCTAGTTTAAAAACAAAACTCTCTCTCTCCTAAAATGCACGTACACTCCAAATTTTACTAAATTAGCCGAGAAAATAGTCCAAAAATCGTACTGAATGTGAACTGAATATTGAAATAAATGATTTTAATATTATTTTTGCAATACTTGTTTTATTTACATTTACATGAATTAAATAAAATTTTTTTTAAAAATGCCGTTTTTTTATTGTACCCACAAAAAACAATAGTTATTGCAATTAAACATGAGAATTGTTTTGAAACTTGCATGTGTATAATACTCATATGTGTTTGTTAAATATTGAAATAATTGAAAAAAATTAATAACTAAGAATTTAATTAAAAATTTATGTAATTAAAAAAATTAAGAATTTAAAAATGTGGCTTGATAAATTTTATTTTTTGTACGTTTTTTGTTGAAATGGCTCTTCTTATCGAAAGGTTTTCAGGTATCTTTAAAAAGTTTAGGTAGATAGGTATTTAATTAATGTCACATTAGAGCAACACAACGGGCTCTTGGCGACGTTCCAGGGTCAAACCAAAAGGGAAAATTCCGAGGAAAACACCGCACAACTTTGAATCACGGTCTGATGACGAGACAGCATCTGAGCTGCCACACTACACTCCAAACTTCCACATCATTCTAGCGTGATGACACTGCCCCCTTTGCACACGACAATCTTTGATTGGATTGGAACTAGCAATCCTCCAGTTGTTGTTAATCCGTTACTGTTCCAATCGGGTACAGTGGCTCCCAAAATCATCAAAGGATTCTTTAAAAGGTTATACGAATGCAAACCAGTCCACAAAAACAGGTGAATTAGTGCAACCAACCCTCCAAGTGGTTTCGACGAGGTATCTCGTCAATAAAGATTTGACCAATTTGGCTAGATATATCATCGTCAAGATACTTCCTATTATCTTTTGATGTCGAGATCAAGATCTGGTCATTTCTCTTCCATTCCCGAGGTAACATCCAGATCTGGACAGTTGTCTTCCATTCCAAAGGTATCTCGTCCATCTAGATCTGGCCAGTTGTCTTCCATTTCAGAGATACCGCGTCCATCCAGATCTGGAAAGTTGTCTTCCATTCCAGAGGTAACATCCAGATCTGGACAGTTGTCTTCCATTCCAAAGGTATCTCGTCCATCTAGATCTGGCCAGTTGTCTTCCATTTCAGAGATACCGCGTCCATCCAGATCTGGAAAGTTGTCTTCCATTCCAGAGGTATCTCGTCCATCCAGATGTGGAAAGTTGTCTTCCATTCCAAAGGTATCTCGTCCATCTAGATCTGGCCAGTTGTCTTCCATTTCAGAGATACCGCGTACATCCAGATCTGGAAAGTTGTCTTCCATTCCAGAGGTATCTCGTCCATCCAGATGTGGAAAGTTGTCTTCCATTCCAAAGGTATCTCGTCCATCTAGATCTGGCCAGTTGTCTTCCATTTCAGAGATACCGCGTCCATCCAGATCTGGAAAGTTGTCTTCCATTCCCGAGGTAACATCCAGATCTGGACAGTTGTCTTCCATTCCAAAGGTATCTCGTCCATCTAGATCTGGCCAGTTGTCTTCCATTTCAGAGATACCGCGTCCATCCAGATCGGGAAAGTTGTCTTCCATTCCAGAGGTATCTCGTCCATCCAGATGTGGACAGTTGTCTTCCATTCCAAAGGTATCTCGTCCATCTAGATCTGGCCAGTTGTCTTCCATTTCAGAGATACCGCGTCCATCCAGATCTGGAAAGTTGTCTTCCATTCCAGAGGTAACATCCAGATCTGGACAGTTGTCTTCCATTCCAAAGGTATCTCGTCCATCTAGATCTGGCCAGTTGTCTTCCATTTCAGAGATACCGCGTCCATCCAGATCTGGAAAGTTGTCTTCCATTCCAGAGGTATCTCGTCCATCCAGATGTGTAAAATTGTCTTCCATTCCAAAGGTATCTCGTCCATCTAGATCTGGCCAGTTGTCTTCCATTTCAGAGATACCGTGTCCATCCAGATCTGAAAAGTTGTCTTCCATTCCAGAGGTATCTCGTCCATCCAGATCTGGAAAGTTGTCTTCCATTCCAGAGGTAACTCGTCCATCCAGATCTGGACAGTTGTCTTCCATTCCAAAGGTAACTCGTCCATCCAGATCTGGCCAGTTGTCTTCCATTCCAGAGGAAACTCGTCCATCCAGATCTGGACAGTTGTCTTCCATTCCAGAGGTATCTCGTCCATCCAAATCTGGACAGTTGTCTTCCATTCCCGAGGTAACTCGTCCATCCAGATCTGGACAGTTGTCTTCCATTCCAGAGGTATCTCGTCCATTCAGATCTGGTCAGTTGTCTTCCAATACCGATGTATCTCGTCCATCAAGATATGGTCAGTTGTCTTCCATTCACGAGGTATCTCGTCCATCAAGATCTGCCCAGTTGTCTTCCAATCCCGAGTTATCTCATCGATCAAAATCTGGTCAGTTGTCTTCCAATCTCGATCTATCTCGACTATCAAGATCTGGTCAGTTGTCTTCCAATCCCGAGGTATCTCGTCCATCAAGATATGGTAAGTTTTACTAATGACTGCTGTTTTGATGATACTTGGAAGAGACAACCACCATGAGGGCTAGCAGTCAAATTTTAATTACAAACAGGTTGCACATAACAAATTCAATTGTTCCAGTCCACTTAGAGAGATAAGCCATTCATTATCTATAACTTCAAAACTTTTGTTCCAATAATCTCTCTCGCCAAAAACGATTTGACTTGGTAATTGTAAATTAACGTCGTACTAGAGCAACACAATAGGTACTGACGACGGTCCGGGATCAATACACTAATGGAAAGAACCGAGGCCAACAGAACGTAATTTTGAACCACGGTCAGATGTCCTCAAAATACCCTCCAAACTTCCACACCAACCCAACGTGAGGGCTGTATGCCACGATATATTTAAGGTGCACCTGCCGCCTCCACACCGTACGCTTACAAACATCCATTCACTGACCCGGATTCGAACCAGGAAGCTTCCGATCTAGAGGCAAACACCTTAAAACCAGACCGGTTGATTGGCTAATATCCTCGATTTAAAATGAAATACAAATGATTGGATTCTCCACAAAAAAGTTTAAAATGCTCTTTGAACAGTCATAAAATTTTTATAAGAAAATTTCAAAGCATTCTCGTTGAACTACCGTAGATATAAAAGTTTACAATTTAAAAGCATGAAATTAATTTCGCTTGTATACGTTATTGTCTTTAATTGATTACAAAATTTCTCAACGTATGCGATTACGTAAATGGTAAACTTTGTGATTGAAAAAAGGACCCAACAACGTTTGTCATTTATTTCTCATTTATTCTAAATTGCATCAAATGCAAAAAAAAAAAAGGCCGCAGAGTAGTAAAAAATAGTCAAATCCCGATAAGATTTCTACCATTTCCAACAGCTATTCTCTTGTTCTCTCATTAAACAGTCCCAAATTGTTTTAAAGTCATTAATGTTGCCAAACCTTAGATGCAAAATCCTTCCAAAAAGCACTGCTCGAGGGTGCGGGGAGGGGGGAGGAAATGAACAAATAAGCGATAAAAAGATTTATGGAGAAGGATTGACTACTTCTTTTCGAAAATGAATTTTTATAATTTTTTATTCTTCCGCATATTTCAACTCAGCGATGACAAATGAACAATTACTCCCGAAGTTCTTTCATAACTCTGACCTCATTAGTGCACGTTTCAAAATCGGGGGTTCTTTTAGGGAAGAACACGTGTGAGGGGGTATCAAGCGGACGATAAATTGTCTCGTTAGTTTCGCTTTGAGTCGGCCATCTTTGGAAACGGGAACTCATTAAAATACTTGTTCTAAAGCTGTGTGTGTGAACCTTCCTCCTGATGAAGGGCACGAGACTTTTGGAAAACTTTTCTGGAAATGAGTTATTGTGGACTTCGGAATAAGCATTGCCATTGAACTCAGAGGGGGATTTTCGCTTCCCCCCATAAAAAATTAATAAAAACGGAGGAAGGGGATTGCTGCGTAATAAGTTAATGACAAATTGGTGAGGTTTTTTGTGTGTGTGTCTTTAGCTCTTTATTCTGTCTGTTGTGTCGTTAAGGCGCCTAAAGTCGTTGATTGCCGGTCCCTGATGAGAAATTGCTCTCTCTCTCTCGTTTGGCAACAGGACTGAATTTTATCCGATTTCGTCCTCATTTGCATCGCGTCGGGAGTTGGGATACTGTGTTTCGAAATAGAATTTGTGTAAGATATAGTTTATTTATTCGGTGGTTGATGGTGATTTCTCACTCGCTGTTTGCTGAAGAGTTCTGCTGAGTAGAGGTTAGTTGGATGTGGCTGTCTAGCTGCAATAATCCGAGGAAGGTTAACTCCTCTGGTGGTTGTATCGACAAGGTGTCTCGTCACCTGCAAATGTAAAGATATCTTGATCAACGATATATTTCGTCATTAGAAGAAAATTGACCAGATCTTGATGAGATATTTTGCCATTAGATACGCCCAACAGATCGAACAACCTCTTGCTTTGGCTTTCATATCATGTATCCAAGGTGATATTTACCAACATGATAACGCCCGGCTACACATGGTTCGTTTCTCCCAGGAGTGCATTCGTAGTGTTAATACCTGTTGGACTGCGTGATTTACAGATCTGTTTCCCATTTAGCATGTCTCGAATGAGCTATGCAACCAATTGCCCAACCTCCGGAATAGAAGATATCTGCAACACCAGCTGCAGAATGCTTGGTATAATTTGCCACATAATGGTTTAAAAGTTTTGTTCCTTGCCTCGCAGTCCATCGATATGTATCGCCACTAGAGGGAGTCTTACAATTTGGTGATTTAAGACCCTTCTGTGATGCATTTCTCTAAAATAATTTTTTTATATGACCGTATATAATTGGAATTTAATCCATCGTGCAATGGTCGGAAGCGATGGACATTTGTGAAGGAGCAACCAATGTGCGGCCGTCATTGCTCTTAACCTACGACAGCACAATTTATAACCATGCCCTGACCCCGGATTCGAACCGGGAACCTTCCGATCCAGAGGCCAACACCTTAACCACTAGACCGGTTGATCGGCTTCTCTAAAATAATAGTCTTCCGGATTTAATATTTTCTTTTTCTTTATCTCTTTATGCAGATTATGCGTTTCAACTCGATCGAACACCAGCTTCGGGGTGTTTCGAAATATTTTTTGTCACAAAGAGTAATTTAATGACGCTGTCCCAACGCATTGTTATCATTAGACTAATTCCTTAAATGCCCCCTTTTTTAACAACGAGTCAAATTGAAGAAACAACATAAAATAAAAGTCACTAGAACATTACATGATAAGATAGTTGCATGTCTTAAGTCTCAAAACCCTTTAGAATATTAAAGTAATTGCGCATAGCTTACACAGGACTAACTACACGAGGAAAGTACGTATCACGAAAATATTTCCTTTATCACTTATGCAATTATGCCTGCATAGATTCGCATACTTTTTTTCCACGACATTTTAAATCTGATTAAGTATTCATCCACTGTCTGTAAAAATTCCTTTTATTTCCTGGGCGCGACAATGTTTTCCATAACTATTTTCCATCACTTGGATTAATTCATAAACGACTCCTTCCATATTGTTAGAACGCGATTAATCCTCCAAATGCGCGCTTTTTAAAACATTCAACTCGATTCTCGCTTTCTAAAAATTCTAATGAAATTGCCATCCCGTATGAAACCATAACCGTAAAAATGTCAACTTTAATAAATATTTTCATTCGATTGCTCGAACGTTCCAAATATCAGACGAGTCTGCGTTCTGAAAAAAATCGGATATCCCCGCCGGAATATTCCAAGCATAATCTGCCAAAGTACTGATAATTTTTACGTCAGAACAAAAATCACCGTTTACAGCATTAGGTTCATGAGCCGTCTAGCATCCCAATTAAATCCCGATTTTATCGGCACGAATTATTAAAAAAACTATTAATATAATTACTGCATAAATCTTTGGGATGCGATATTAAGCAATGTCGCTTTTTTTGCGTCCGATGGATTCGGAAAGCGAGAAACGTGAAACACCCTGGAGAATAACCTTTAATTGAATTACTCCCCTAAACTGTAAAAATCCTTTTCACGCATAGAATCTTTTTGGCATGTCGCGGAGAAATTCGGATTCGGCAATTAAGATTCATCATAAAACTATTTGCTAATCAAAACTAAATCTTTACTTCATTCCGATTGAAAACGTCTCGCAGAGGATGTGGGGCGCGTGATAAAAACGCAACTTTCTCTATACGTTTACGCCTAATGTAAATAAATACATAAAATGGGATCCGGAGCGCTTATATCCGTTAAGACTGCATTTTATCTTGGCGCTGATGCGACATGTTGCCATCTCGCATTTACAAATTTAATGTCCTCGAATTTGTGTTGCTTTTGGATACTAATATGCTTTGGAAAGTGTCGTTCCCACGGGGTTTTGGCAACTCGATGCGTTCTTTTTTCGACTTCGAAATAATTTCCTTAGACGCGGCGAACGGAATAATTAAAAAAATGGTGTCAAGATATGAATTTAGTTGAATGTCTGAGCCGTTTCTTGGCGTCTGTTAGCGAAAAGTATTCACCGACATTAAAGATAACGTATTTTCTTATCAAAACTCTTTTAACAGATGTTCGAATCTCACAGACATAATATTCATTAAACTTACAGTTAAAAGTGTGACCAAAATATTAATCGCAATGCTGTCTGATGTATCATATAAAATTTATGAATGCATGCAAATAAAATACACTCAGGAACATTGAAAATAGCGCACCAAGAAGGGAGTATCGGATTGAAATGAAATTTAATACACATAATGATACAGATGAGATTCACTTGATCCCAAAATAAAGACAATTATACAAATACAGTGGGTACAATTAGACAAATGCAGTGCAATTTGAATAGCTCGTCGGACCGCCTCTTGCTGCAATACATGCCGCAACACGGTCCGGCATTGAGTTGATTAGATTTCTGATGTTGTGGTGAGGCAGATGGGCTCACAAATCTTGAACAGCCACCTCCAAATCATGTACAGAGTGACACAACGGCATCTGGCGTTTCAGCTGGTCCCACACATGCTTTATAGGGGACAAGTTTGGGGAGCGGGTCGGCCATGGAAGAGTCTGAACATGACGTAGGAAGTCTTGAGCAACTAGAGCTGTATGCGGATGAGCATTATCTTGCTGGAAAATTGCCCCTGCAAGACCATTTAGGAAAGGTTCAGGTGGGATCAAAGAATGTCATCAACATAACGTCGTCCAGTTAAGGTTCCACGTACCACAATTAGAGTGGACCGGCTATCGTAGACTATGGTACCCAAACTATTACGTCTGCAGTGCGGGCAGTGTGTCGCGCGACAGCCTGGATGGAATTGTACCGTTCATCAGGGCACCTCCACACCCATACGCGGTTATTATCTATCCCCAAAACGATCCGGAATTCATCACCAAACACCACGTTCTGCCAATCTGTGGCATTCCATGTCGCTCTGGCATGGCAGCACTAGACGGAATCGCCTATGTTTCGGTGTTAAAGGCAGTACGCGAAAAGGGCGCTTGGATTACAGATTCGCTCCCGCAAGGCGTCTGGAAATGGTTTGTGGAATAATTGGCACCCCTACATCTGATTGTATCGTGGAACGAGTCACTGTGGGATCCACAAGAGCTTGCCGCACGATCTTTCGATCCTCTCGCATTGCCGTCTTCCCGGTCGCTCCAGACCCGGTACGCCGCACGTGGGTACCATCTCGTGTCCACTGCTCCCAACATGTTCTGACGGAACACTCCGAACGATCGACCTGGCGAGCAACACGGCGCGTCAACCAGCCTGCGGTTATCATGCCGATGATGACGCTCTTTCAAACTCGCATAGCTGTGAGAAATGTCTTCTTCACGTCTACCTGGCATTCTTGGCTTACTGAAGTCCTCCTAGAGTCGGAATGTGATTGTCACTTTTATGAAGCTTCCACAATGCGCCGGTCCCACTTCCTGATTGCAACGCCACTGGAAGGTGTTTGGTCATGCGCATTGGCACCAAACTTGGATCATTTACTTATCAGATTTCTCTGTAGCTGTATTTATTTGCAAAGTTTCATGATTGTATCTTTCTTTCTTCTTGGTGCGCTATTTTCAATGTTCCCGAGTGTATATGGTGTGGATCAGGAAAAGGTTTAGTTGGACAAATTTTTAAGGCTTTTGTAAAAGCTAAATGTTTAAAACCTCTGCACGATTCTTCGATCCTCTCGCATTGTCGTCTTC
Organism: Metellina segmentata; assembly: GCA_947359465.1. Lineage (NCBI taxonomy): Eukaryota > Metazoa > Arthropoda > Arachnida > Araneae > Tetragnathidae > Metellina > Metellina segmentata. The sequence goes on along the minus strand of OX375874.1, from coordinate 13,228,750 downwards.
CTGGTGGCTCCAGACCCGGTACACTCTTGTGTCGACTGCTTCCAACATGTTCTGAGGCACACACTCCGAACGGTCGACCTGGGGTGCAACACGGCGCGTCAAAAAAGCCTGCGGTTATCATGTCGATGATGAGGCCCTTTTAAACTCGCAAACTGTGAAAAAGGTCTTCACACACGTCTACTTGGCATTCTTTGCTTACTGAAGCCTCATCGTCGAATCGTAGAGTCGGAATGTGATCGTCACGTTTATGAATCTTCCACTATGCGCCGGTCCCACTTCCCGATTGCAGCGCCACTGCAAGGTGTTTGGTCATGCGCATTGGCACCGAACTAGGATCATTTGCATATCGAATCTCACTGTACTTATTTGCAAAGTTTCACGATTGTACCTTTCTTCTTTCTTGGTGCGCTATTTTCAATGTTCCTGAGTGTGTATGAAAATTTTGTAAAATATTTTTCCCAGAGTATGCACAAAGTAAATTGTATTTTATTTATAGGTGATTTTTCTCAGGAACCACTGAAAACACCTGTGAGCATGAACTGGAGCAACACAACGGTCAGGGACGTATCCCGAAGGGAAAGACAGGAGGACAACACCTCGTCATTTTAAAACATGATCAGATGATGATGACAGCACCTAATATGCCAGCCATTCCAATCTTGAACACCACGCCAACGTGAGATTAATTGCTGCCTCGACAGATTTGACATGCAACAGTGTGCGAAATTACCTCCACGAACGTAGTGTGTGTGTGTGGGGGGGGGAGTTCTACCCATGATCTCCGAATCACCCTGTATACTACATTATTAAAAGTTATATTTTTGTGGTGATTTCTTCTCTATAGAGGTTTATGGAGTCGCTTCAGATGTAAATGGAGTTATACAGGGTGGTCCCGAATTCATGGTACAAACTTTAATGGTAGGTACAGGACATTGTAACAATGATTTATTGTATAGGAATGTATAGTCGCAAGTGACGCGGTGAGGCGTAAACAGGGGAAATAAAAGGAAAGAGAAATGGAGTGATCGGTTGGTATCATTGCCGGTAGAGGGCAGTAGATGTCTAGCCGCTGTTGGACATGATGCATCGCAGTAGGGAAAAGCGCCATTCACAATTGTGCTGCCGTAGACGATGGGTGACTTTACGTATGCAGAAAAAGCAGACATGCATTACATGTACGGCCGTGCAAATGGTAACGGCAGAGCTGCGTTACGAATGTATCGCGCGGAGTATCCTGATCGACGAATGCCGGATCATAGAATTTTTCAACGGTTACATCGTCAACTTTGTGAAACAGGTGCGTTCGACGTCAACAGACATGGCGCTGATCGAGTAAGAGCTGTACGCACTCCAAGGCTGGAAGAAAGCATCTTGAACATTGTGGCTGATAGACCCGAGTCAAGCACAAGAACTGTTGCGCGTGACGTAGGTGTGAGTCATCAGACTGTATGCAGAGTGTTAAACGAAAATCGCTTACACCCCTTCCATTTTCAGAAAGTACAAGCATTGAATCCGGCAGATTATCCTCGCCGCGTGAACTTCTGCCTGTGGGTGATGCAGCAATGTGCGTTGCAGCCGGATTTCGTAGATTATGTGCTATTTACAGATGAAGCGACATTTTCACGCGAGGGTGTCTTTAATGCGCACAATTCCCATGTGTGGGCAACCGATAATCCACATGCAACGCGTCGACATGCGTTTCAACAACGTTTCAGTATTAATGTGTGGGCTGGTATTGTGAACGACTTTTTGATTGGCCCATACTTACTACCCACGCGGCTCACTGGCGGAAGCTATCTTATTTTTCTGAAAGAAGTGTTACCACAACTGCTGCATGATGTTCCGATCGCCATTCGTAGCCGCATGTGGTTTGAGCACGATGGGGCGCCAGCACACTTCAGCATTGATGTACGGAATTACCTGAATGCCACGTTTGGTACTCGATGGATTGGGCGTGGTGGACCAGTCCCTTGGCCACCCCGATCTCCCGATTTATCGAGCCTCGATTACTTTTTATGGGGACATCTAAAGCATCTTGTTTATGAGACTCCAGTTGACTCAGATGAGGATCTCGTCGCTCGCTTATCTGTAGCTGCTGCAGGTGTGCGTGAAATACCAGGCATCTTTGAACGTGTACGCCAATCGCTCCACCGACGCTGTCAAGCATGTATCGATACTGGTGGACGCAATTTTGAACAATTACTGTAAACATGACACTTGTCAACAACGCTTTCAATAAAATCTTTGTTTTTCCTTTCGGCCGTTATTTCCCCTGTTTTCGCCTCACCGCGTCACTTGCGACTATACATTCCTATACAATAAATCATTGTTACAATGTCCTGTACCTAACATTAAAGTTTGTACCATGAATTCGGGACCACCCTGTATATTTCCTTCAATATTCTTGTAAGTATCTCATAAACCTTTTGATTTGAAATCGCCTCTTACACCCCGTACACGATGGTCTAGTTCAGGGCTCGAAATACCCGGGTGCACAGGTGCACTGTGCACATGAAAATAAAATTGTGCACCTAACGTTAAAAAAAAAAAGGGGGAACGTGTTTTATGTTATTTTGAAGTTTGAACAAAATATATATATATATATATATATATATATATATATATATATATATATATATATATACTAGTATCGACCTCTCTCGCTCTAAAGGAACGTAATTAAAATTCCTAAATACGCACAATACAAAAGCAAAATCGCTGGGTCGTAACGGGTTTATTTTGGAGAAAGGTTTACTTGGTGTCACTGCTACCAGAACTTTCCTACGATCGAAACTTTTTCCAGATGGTTCTGTTGGAATTTCTGTATTCTGTATTCCCGCATTTCTGTAAACACTTCGTGTTTCAATAAAGTGTAAATAAAGCCGTAGGAATTCTTGAGAATTGTCTAGCCACTGCATATCGTAAACAATTATTTTCATTATTAATCTTTAAACTCAGATTTTATCTGTTAAAACAAACCCACTGGTTTATTTTTTGTGTGTTTCGTCCACCAATGTCTGATGATGACTGAATATTTGTAAGTAATATTTTCGCAAATTAAAAAAAAATTGTTCATATATTTTTATTTACTATATACTACTAACCTATCTAAACATACCCAACTAATAAAATAGTTTATATTAAGTTTATTCTCTTACATTACGTTTGTTTAAATGTGCACCTAATTTAAAAACTTAGGTGCACAAAGTGCACCTGTATTAAAAAAACTATTTCAAGGCCTGGTCTAATTGGATTCGAACTGACAGTACAAGTGTAATCCGTTTCTCTTCCCACCGGACAATAGCAGCCAGCTGAGTCTATCAGACGTTTTCATAAATATTTCGGAAAGGAGGTGTTGAAGGAATTCGTTGTGAATGTTTTGAAATACTTTCAGCAGTTTAAAATACTTCCTGTAGTTTTAATGCAAATGTCACAACTGAACTATATTTGTATAATATAAAATCCTATTACTTTACTCTTAGCCCCAGGTGCAGAATTATAATCAGTATTCTGCAACACAACTCCAAACAATTGCAATTATTATACAGGCATTTTGTACGAATTTTAAAAACTGCAGTCAAAACTGCAGACGAAACTGCAGACGTAAAACGCAATTATAGGCTAAATATGTATTACATATTTATAATAAAACACACTCATCAAAATTAGTTTAGCTTACTTTATTTAAAATCGAGGCACACTTTCAGAACTTGCAATTTTGTCGATTCCTTTTGAAGTTAAATATTTTGTCATTGACACAGAAGATGTGTTATTTATAAAGTGATTGTGATGTGTGGCGGTGTAGGGAGGCTGTTTCGTAGCTGGAAAAGAATAAACGATGTGGCAAGTAGCGCGCTTTGCCCTGCAGGACATTGTAACTTTTGATTGAAAAAAAATCGGCCAAAACTTTGATAAAATTAAGACAACATTGTTTTGCAAAAATTGTTCTGCGACGTACGTCGTAATGTAAAGCACTTTCTGCTCCCGGGCCCTTAGCAAACGAAGTATGTTTTTCACCTTAGCCTATTGGATAACAGCCATAACGGCGTTGCCCGTGGAGTACTGGTAATTTTAGTTAACGTCGTACTAGAGCAACACAACGGGCTATTGACGACGGTCCGGAATCAGTCCCTTAAGGGAAAGAATCGAGGACAACACCTCGTAATTTTGAACCACGGTCAGATGACGAAGCAACACCTGAGCTGGCACCCCGCTCTCCAAACTTCCACGCCAACCCAACGTGAGGACTTTCGGCCACGACGGATTGAAGGTGCACCAGCCGCCTCTACATAATACGTTTACAAACAGCCGGACCCGGATTCGAACCAGGAACCTTCCGATCTAGAGGCTAACACCTTAACCACTATACCGGTTGGTCGGCACAAACCAAATGGGAATTCGTAGCCTATTAGATAACAGCCATCATTGATTCCTATTTGGTTTGCGAATTTGCAGCCTATTGGATAACAGCAATAACGGAGTTGCCCTTGACATTTCTTTTCGAGGGGGTCACATTACCCTTGATGTTGGTTTGCTTCGAAAAACCAGATGGGTGTTTTTTTCCCGCAGATTTCAAATCCGTTTGAATTTTTATTTAATCTTTAACGATCGCTGAGATAGAAAAAAGCACTGAAGAACGCCAGAACTTTAATAATTTCTTTTGCTTCACACTCGAATCCGTTTCACAGGAAAACAAAATGAATGAATCGCGAATCAACAGAAGGTCTCATTCGAATATGTTATTTCCCATTCCAGACGAGAGATGAAAAGAACTTGGCATGGTTCCAAAAGCTGACATCAAGGTGACGTGAGGGGGAAAAGTCTAAATTTTGTTGCTTCTTCTTTCCGCGGAAAAAGAAAGAACTGTGAAAAAAACTATTAAATTAATTTTAAAATGTTCTAGATTGAATTTTAAAATTCACCGCTACCCAAAAATTGCAAAAAATGTGGTGCCAAATCCCATTACTGTAAGTGCCATAGATTCGTCATGACGTTAAGTGCAAAACACAAACAAACAGACAGACAAACACTTCCTTTTATAATATTAGAGATAGAAAAAGATACTTGCCTTTCATGTCAAATGAAATTATGAGTCCATATTTGAGAGACGAATTAACCAACCCTCCAAACTTCCACAACAACCCAACGCGATAACTTTCTAACACGACCGATTTAAGGTACACCAGCAGCCTCTACACCATACGCTTACAAACATCCATTCACTGACCCGGATTAGAACTAGGAACCTTCCAATCTAGAGGCTAACACCTTAACCACTATACCGGTTGGTCGACGCTGTGGTGCTATAATTATACAAATAACATATTATTTATAACTGCGCCAGACACGAGGTATGCATAAGTAAACAAAAGTAACATTAGAAAAGGACAATACACACAAAAAAAGTTTATTGATACTCAAGAGAGAAATGCATCCAGGGGAAATTGAGCATGAAAGGAATCGAACCTGCGCCGCCAATAACTCGTAGGTTGCTATGGCAATGGGCAATCCCACTGACCCACAACGGCCCCACTCGGAAGCTACAATTTCACGTCATCCGACCGTGGTTTAAAATTACATGATGCAGTCCTTGGATATTTTGCTTCGAGTTTAACCACGGACCGTCGCCAATAGCCCGATGTGTTGTTCCAGTGCGACGTTAATTAAACACCTACCTGTTATAATTTCAATACAACAGCCACATCTCTTGCGCAATATAAGTCTGTGTATTGTATCGTGTGTATGAATGTTTGCAGGCGTATGGTGTAGAGGCTGCTGGTGCACCTTAAATCTGTCGTGGCGAAAAGTCTTCACGTTGGGTTGGCATGGAAGTTTGGAGAGTAGAATGCCAGCTCAGGTGTTGCCACGTCATCTGACCGTGTTTCAAAATAACGTGGTGTTATCTTCGGTAATAAATGGTAATGGTAATTTTTAGTTTACGTCGTACTAGAGCAACACAACGGGCTATTGACGACGGTCCGGGATCAGGCCCTTAAGGGAAAGAACCGAGGACAACACCTCGTAATTTTGAACCACGGTCAGATCACGAAGCAACTCCTGAGCTGGCACCCCACTCTCCAAACTTCCACGACAACCCAACGTGAGGTGTTATCTTCGGATCTTTCTCTTATGGAGCCGACCAACCGGTATAGTGGTTCAGGTGTTAGCCTCTAGATCGGAAGGTTCCTGGTTCGAATCCGGGTCCGGGCATGGATGTTTGTAAACATATGGTGTAGAGGCGGCTGGTGCACCTTAAGTCTGTCGTGGCCGAAAGTCCTCACGTTGGGTTGGCGTGGAAGTTTAGAGAGTGGGGTGCCAGCTCAGGTGTTGCTTCGTCATCTGACCGTGGTTCAAAATTACTAGGTGTTGTCCTCGAATCTTTCCCTTAAGGGACTGATTCCGGACCGTCGTCAATAGCCCGTTGTGTTGCTCTAGTACGACGTTAACTGAAATTACCATTACCATTACCATTCTCTTATGGAATTGATCCAGGACCGTCGTTAATATGCCGCTGTGTTGCTTTAGTACGACGTTAATTTAAATTTACCAATTACCCTTTCTTATTGCCAACAAACCAGTCTGGTTTTTAATATGTTAGCCTCTGGATCGGAAAGTTCCTTGTTGGAATCCTGGACAGTGCATGAATATTTGCAAGCGTATGGTGTAGAGGTGCCTGGTGCACCTTATATTTGTTGTGGCTGAAAGTCCTCACGTTGGGTTGGTGTGGAAGTTTGGAGATTGGAATACGAGCTCAGGTGTTGCCTCGTCATCTGACCGTGGTTCAAAATTACGAGGTGTTGTCCTCGGATCTTTTCCCTTAAGGGATTGATCCCGCACCGTCGTCAATAGCCCGTTGTGTTGCTCTAGTATGACGTTAATTAAAAATTACCAATTACCTTATGAGATATAAAATCTAATTTCTTGCGTATTTCAGATAACCTTTAACAAATGATATAGTTTCCCACGCAATTTATACAATACAGAGAAGGCCCACTCGCCATTCGTTGTAACATAATTCTATTTCAATGTTTACAAGACGATCCAACCCTAATTCAGTTCCAAATTCAATGTCCTCAGATTCAAAACCATCGAAACGTCATCCCTAAACGCATTCTCCCAATGAACCGGTTCGCTCAATCGAAACAAACAATTAGTAAAATGGAAGATTCGAAATCAGCGAAAACCACCCCCACCCACGCAAAAGGCCGAACAAATCAAAGCCAAACGACTGCACATAATAAACTTCACAGCAAATCGCCGGGGGTGCAGTTGTTCCAGGTTATTGATTCTCTGGAAAATTTTCTCGACGCCTACAGCCGGACTTAACCACCGGAATTTAACGCCAGTTCGAAAATCGGACCTTGCCTCGTCCGGCCGGATATACACAGATACGCATAGCTGCCGGGAACTTATTACCGTGTATTCTTCCGCCGCTGGGCGAGGAGGGATATAATATTGCAGGGGGTGAATAAACCGAGCGTGTGTGTGTGGGGGGGCTTAGTTACGGGATCTACAGGATGGGGTGGGGGAAGAGTATGGGATTAATCATTTTGCGATCCGGTGAGCACAGTGGTGTTAAATTTTCAGGGGGCTTATGAAGTGGTCGGACGTGTTGGAGAATGACCTAGGATGGCAAGTGGTTGTGAGCCGTGACGCAAAATTCAATTTTGCCTCCGGGAGGGGGTTTGCTTCGGGTATGGGTGGTTTGATACGGTGTTGCCAGAGTTCGCGCGTGTGTTTATTGTTATTGGATCGTTTGGAGTCCGAAACGAAACGCATTTGAAGCGGATCGCTGGGTGTAAGAAATGGTCAGTTTTTTCCCCTGAACACCCCTTTTCGGTGCGGGAAGTTTATGGAAGTCGCTTGGTGGTTGTTGAGGGAGGGGGAAACTGTTAACTTAGCTAAATGGTACCAAGGCTCTAGGAGCGAAATTTGCTGTTTATATATATATATATATATATATATATATATATATATATATATATATATATATATATATATATATATATATATATATATATATATATATATATATATATATTAGATAGGAAGGTTACTGGTTCGAATCCGGGTCCGGGCATGGATATTTGAAAGCATATGGTGTAGAGGCGGTTTGTGCACCTTAAATCTGTCGTGGCTGAAAGTCCCCACGTTGGGTTGGTGTGGAAGTTTGGAGAGTGGGGTACCAGCTCAGAGGTTGCTTCGTCATCTGACCGTAGTTCAAAATTACGAGGTGTTGTCTTCGGATCTTTCACTTAAGGGACTGATCCCGGACCGTCGTCAATAGCCCGTTGTGTTGCTCTAGTACGACGTTAACTAAAATTACTATTACTATCTATACATATATATTTATTTTACGTGGCACACATGTTAGGTTGTAATGGAAGTTTGGAGAGTGGGGTGCCAGCTCTGGTGTTGCTTCGTCATCTGACCGTAGTTCAAAATTACGAGGTGTTGTCTTCGGATCTTTCACTTAAGGGACTGATCCCGGACCGTCGTCAATAGCCCGTTGTGCTGCTCTAGTACAACGTTAACTAAAATTACCATTACCTTACGTGGCACACAAAAAAAGACTTTAGTTGTTATCGCGTTTTGGCAACATTGTACGATTGTTTGTTTACTACGAAACCTTTCGCCTCAATGGAATGTATAGCATAATCGGATGAAATTTTATTGAAAAAAAAAATGAATAATTAAAGTTTATTGCATTACTATCTTTCAAAATGTCAAAAACAAGTGCTCTTTACAGGGCCATTCGGAAAAAACGGCCTTTTTCAGGTTCAACAAGACCCCTGCATTACTATCACACAATACACATTGGGAGGAACTATAACAAAATATACATTGTATGAAACAATGAAATGCATACTGTGCAAAACTATAAAAAAAAATGAACCAGGGGTGAAAAAATTTACAAAATGTGAACTGTGCGAAACAAAAACACAATGAACCACGGCCGAGACAATCTACAAAACGTGAACTGCGCGAAACTACGAACTAAACACCGTTAAAAAATCCAACAAAAATGAGCTGAGTGGAACTGCTACATAATATATACTGGCTGAAAAAAACTCCACAATCTACATTGGACGAAAGAAACTACAAAATGTACACTGGGCGAAACTGCTACAAATTGTAAACTGGGCGATTTTCGCAGAAACAATTTCGCAACTCGTGGAATTCTTTCCAACGCAAATACTTGCCCACAATCTACACGCAAAAAGGTTTAATCTACCTCTCTAATAGAGTCCACAAGCAACCCAAATGGACACGTCCATTCCAAAAAAGTAAGTACTATTTATGTCCGTCCAGCCCTTTATTTAAAACCAGAGATTACATGCCAAAAGCAATTTCATGTAAATCTGCGCGATCAACGTAGCGCCTTCAACTTGTCGCGACATAACTTAATATTCTCCTGATTAAGGCCAGGAACGTACTCCATTACCACCATGATTCACCCGACTTCCCTCCGGCTTAAGCCAAGTCGCCACACGAACAACGCTGCGAAATACAAAAAGAAAAAAAAACACACGGCCGGCATTACATCTCAATTAAAGATGTCGTGCAGGCATAATTGACTGGAAAACTTTTCCCCTACGCCGGTCTCACGCCATTTTCCATCGCTGGAAAGAAATCGGGAAGTAAAGCGATAGTAATAATAATAAAAAAAAACAACAAAAAGGCAGCGACGAAAAATAACAAATAAGCCTGAAAGGAAATGGAAAAGGATACACCGCAACTGTTTCTGGAGGGTGGAAGGGAAACAAAAAAAAAAGACTTTGAACTGGTCGAATTATTAATATTGCACCATGAAGTCGAGCGCACGCGAGTGAGCTGGATCCGAGTTCGCACATTCGACATTTTTCTACGACACGTCGGGAAACGTAGGCCCCGCCCCTCCAGTGTCACGCGATCGTTTTGAGAGTTGTAATTTCCGTGCCGGTTTTTTCTCCCCCTTCTCCGTCGGCTTTTCTCCGTGTTTCCCTTTTAAAAAGAACCCATCTCTTGCTCGGGTTCTTCTCTTTAATCACGTAGAGTGTTTTGTCGACTCTGGTGTGATGTGGAACGCCTCCTTCCAGGTTCCTTTTTGGCCTACTCGGGGATCTTTTCTTTTTTGTTAATCCCTTTCGGGATTTTTTTTTTTCGTCTTCGTGTTTCTCTCGAGTAATCGAAGGAACTTGTGACCGTGCTTGTATTCAAATTATTGTTTACGTGAGCGGGGAGATTGTTTTTCAGTTTCGGTTCGTGTTCGCGGGGGGTGGGGGGGGGGAGGTAAGAACAGGATGGCGTGATGCCGAATTGAATGAAGTTATTTTGAGAGAAAAATACTATTTATTCCGACATTAACGCTGCATGCGTATGGGTCGAGCATCGTCGCGGTCACCAATAGATGGTGATGGTGGGATGGTCACGCAATGGGTATCACCACTGCGCTAGCTACCTGTGATTTATAGGCTGTGTAGGTTCGATTCCTCACTGGGTGCATTTCTCTCTTCTGTATCAGTAAAACTTTCATTATATCGCACCCCGGCAAGAAAAGAGACACATCTCAAAATTGCAGAATTTGAGAAACATCAACTTAAGGGTTACTATAAAACTTATATTGAAAGAGTATAAGCATCTTTTAAATTTTAGGTAAGTATTTAGGGTGGTAACTTCTATTATATTCTATAGAATTGTAATATAACACTCTGGGGCACCTCATACATATTTTTCAATGACATAACATCAAATTTTTATATTTTTGACGCGTCACTTTTATTGCAGGGGTGCGATATGTGCATGCCTATTACAGGTAACACTCGTATAGCACGGTACTTTTATAACACGGATTTTCTATAACACGGTACCAAAATTGCGCCATCTCCCATATAACACGGCTAGGTTCTCCATATTACATGGTTTGCAATAACAATGATAATCTATATAAATAAGAATGAAGTGTTTGTCTGTACATTGAATATTTTCGACCCATTTCAAGTTTTCTATCCGTTTGGGACCCTTCTGATGCCAAATTCGACTCTTGCGCGTTTGATGTCTGTCTATCTGTCTGTCCATCTGCGATGAAGAAGCAAGCGATGAAGAGTTCCAGCCGCCCAAGAAAGAAAAAGCACACGATACGTAACATGTTTCTATTCCTGTGACGAAAATTAAAAAAGAGCCATCTGAATTTTCTATAATTTTAAATGTAAATGTTTTATGGATGTACATATATAATTTAAATTGATTTAATTTTATATTTGTTATTGTGCCATCTGGAAAGTTCTGTTTTTTATGATAAATATCTGGGACGAAGTATCTCGACTTTTGAAAAATAAACCAGGTTTGGGACGAGGTATATCGATTTTTAAAAAGTTACCTTGATCAGAAACGAGATATCTCGACTTTAAAAAAGTTACCTTGGTCAGAAACGAGATATCTCGACTTTAAAAAATTAACTTGATCAGAAACGAGATATCTCGACTTTTAAAAAGTTACCTTGATCAGAAACGAGATATCTCGACTTTTAAAAAATTAACTTGATCAGGGACGAGATATCTCGACTTTTAAAAAGTTAAATTGATCAGAAACGAGATATCTCGACTTTTAAAAAATTAACCTGATCAGGGACGAGATATCTCGTCATCTGACTGTAGTTCAAAATTACGTGGTATTGTCCTCGGATCTTTCCCTTAGGAGATCGATCCCGGACCGTCGTCAATAACCCGTTGTGTTGTTCTAGCACGACGTTAATTAAAATTACCATTACCATTACCCTCTGTATTTTAGCTGTTTAAAAAAAACACTGGAGCCGCGGTAGCTCAGTCAATAGAGCGTCGGGCTCGCATCGGAAGGGTTGTGGGTTCTGTCCTCGGAAGAGCCTGCAATTCTGATGGTTGCCAGATCGGCGTTTAGACCTGGCTAAAGACCGTCGTGTTGGCTAATGGTGGCTGGGGCACGTTAAATAGGTCGTGGTCACAAAGTACCCCATGTTCCCATACCAAATCAATACCTCTGGGAGTACCTGATCAGGGCGTTATCGGCCTCTGATTGGAATCTAAATTACGATATGTGTGAGTGAATGGATGTGTGAAAGGGACCTTCCTGTAAAACGGATATGTCATGTATGAAGAAGTCCAGTCCTCCGGGCCAATGGCACCCCCAATTGGGCCATATATGGCCCACACGACAACAACAAAAAACACTGTCATCGGAATGAAAACTACACTTAATCCGAAAATTTCCATTTCAAGCATCCAAAAGAAAAAGTACAAAACTTTCCCTCTCAGATCGTAAGACACCCATAAACAAGACAAACTACCTCCCAAGAAAATATCACGTTTCAATATAACAAGGAAAGATAAAAAAAAGGATTGATGATTAACTGCCAAAAGCTCTGCGTCTTCATGAAAATAAAATCTAAATCAACGCAAATTAGATCAAGTCACTTTTAACCGTCTCTTGAGAACCCACTGCCCACTCGAGGAAAAAAAATAAAGATCTCTTCCCCCTATCCCCATAAATCAGCGGCCGCATTCCCCGAAAATCAATGAAAACGGACATACGGCTCATAAATAGTCCCGGAATTGGACGAAATTTCCCTTTCTCCCCTACGCTTGGGGAATTCCGCCGTTTCCGTGACAGCAGTGGCTGGATTCGATTCAATCCAATCCAATCGCGTGCCAGAGCCGTGCGTGCGCTTGCCGCAGCCCGTTACTGAATACAAAGCGTTCAGCGGGCCAGACTTGTGCGCTTCTTGTTCACGGAACGGGGGAGATATTATATCTGGAATTCCGGGCCGGTTGTAATGGGCTGTTTTATGAGGTGACGGCGACACGTTTCACGGTCGCAGTTATCTCCTCGCTTGGAAGTTTCTGAATTTTTATGGGGACTATATAACAAAAGTGGCTTCGCGTAAAATTGTTGTGGGGTATCTCGGACGGCCGGCGTTTTGTGTGCAGTGGGAATGAAGGTTCTAAATTTTTGATGGGGCACTAGAGCGTGTAAACAGTTTTCACCGGAATGAGGGTTGGTTAGCGGGGGGGGGGGGTGACGCTACCGGTTAAATTTCAAGAAGAAAAGAATTCATTTGCGATTCATTGTGCTGTTTGATTGTACCATAATTCTATTAATCCCTCGTTTTGGGAAATTCGATGTAACCTTTAGAAGTCCGATGAATGTATATTAACTCTCCAAGTGGTTTTGATGAGAAATCTCGTCCATGAAGATTTGACCAATTTTGCTAAAGACAAGAAGTCTCGTCATTAAAATATTGCCATTTTATTTATGATGACGAGATCAAGATCTGGTCAGTTTTTTTCTAATGACGATATCACGTCCATCAAGATCTAGTCAGTTTTTTTTGGTATTGGTTTGGCGTTTTGGGCGCCACAACAATACAATGGAGATTGACTAAGCTGACTACCATTTTAAATAATTTATTTCACTTAAGGGGGTCCGGGACACAAAAATCGTCAAATTTTCGAATTTTTTTTTATTATTTTAAGAAATTCTCTCTGTGTTTTTCTGCTTAAAATGACGTCTAAATCCTGTTTCTATCTTAATTACAACTAGAGATGTAATAATTTTTGTGGTGCGTTGTTTTGAAAATCTAACACTCTTCACAGTTGTTGTCATGGCAACAACATCTGTCTTTAAAACTTTAAATGCGTTTTTCTCCATGATACATTTTTCAAGATTTGCTATATTCAAATTGCTATAAGTCGAAAACCGATAAAGTTTAAGGGTTGAAATTTGGAATGTATGTTTTTCAAACATTATACTTTAATTTTGATTCAGCAAATTTGAAACAAATATTTACTTTTAAAAATATAACTTTTTAAAAAACAAGTACCTTAAATTTTTCAAAAATTTTCATTCAAATATTTTTTATTTTTTATTAAATTAATATTTTTTAAATTGCTGAATCAGAATTAAAGTTTATAAATTTGTGAATAATTTACTGCAAGAATTTTGAAAATCGACCAGGAATATTTTGAGCCTTAGCAATTTAAAATGACCCCTCTTTTTTTCAAAAAATTTTAATTTAAAATTTTTAAAAAACTTTTGGAAAAATTTTGTGTTTTGATTTTGTTTATTAGTTGGATGGGTATAATCAGTACAAAAAAATTCAAAATTCTAAATTAATTAATAAAAAAAAAATTCTGATGTGTCCCGGACCCCCTTAAAAGGTTTCAATTAACAATTTGAAAAATATCTACAAATATTATAAGCATTGAATAATCATTGAACGAATGTTCATGAGAAAACAAAAGTTTCCCTTCGCATTTATTTTTTTTACCATTGTTTAACCTCACCGTATAGCTGTCTCGAGAGCTCCACGACTTCCACCCGTGGCTTCGGACTCTCGTCTCTCTTTGCGTTTTTCGGAGGAACCGCCTCCCTCGTGGAATATTGATCAGGTATTTTCCAATGACACTGGCAGCACTCGTAGAGATGCCAATTCCACACGTGTGAGTTCCCTCTTTGGATCTTGGAACCGTTAGAAAGTGATGTGTGATACAACTAGGTACAAGAAGTCGGAACCGACTGTAACACACATATTCTTTGTTTTTGGGTGGTCATCTACTCCCCTTTCGTGGAAGACCCACGATGATTCGAGGGTTGAAATCGTCTCTTTTCCAGACGTCACATTGGAGAGATGTCACGTCCATCAATGCGTGTTAATGATGAAATATCTCGTAAAGACAATCACCATGACAGATATCCCTTCACGTGTATCGACAAAATATTTTGTTCAAGATCTGTTCACTTTTCCGTAGGACAGGATATTAAGTCAAAACGAAACTGACGTATTTACTCCAAAGCGAAATGATGATCCAATAGAAAATACAAATTGTACCTTATCATGAGCCTTGTGACAGTTTGGAAGAGGTTTCAACACCAGAGCCTGTCTTCTAATTTTAATTAATTAATTTTTCGAAGCAAAGATAAACCATCACTAGGATTGATATACACATTTAATTCTTTTCCTCATGGTAATACTTCTGTGTATTCTATAACCATTATTTTCTTTGACGATAATTGTGTCACGAGAAAAATGGAGTAGTAAAACTTTAAAAATATTAGAAAACTACTAAGAACTTTTATTCATATTCGTCAGAAAAGCTCTTTTTAACCCTCCAAGATGTTTCGACCAGATTTTCATCAAGATATGACCGACCTTTTTAAGATGACGAGATCAAGGCCTAGTCAGTCTTCTAATGACAAGATATCTCGTCCATCACGATGTGGGAAATTTTCCTTATGACGAGATACATCGTCCAGACAATTACCAAGAGGGTTAAATAATAGGTTATTTTTTTATTACTCTATTTGTTTTGGAAATTGCTGTAATATTTTCTTTCCCGATAAAATTGCTTTGATGTACAGTATTAATATATTTTCTCTTGTCGCAACACATTTTCAGAAGATTTTGTAGCTGTATTCGTTACTTGTGCAATAATTTTGATACGTGAAAAATGGCGTTGCTTTAATACCCTATATGGAACCTTTATTTGAATTCATAAGTAAAAATGTCACATTTTGTTTAAATATATGGACACGAAATTATTTTATTTTAAAAGTGACAAAAACATTTGAAAGAATGTATATGTATAACCTCAAGGTTCTTACATTGACCATTCCACCAATCTGTGTAGTACTCTCGGAAATTTTACCATTATTGATATTACCATTTTCGTGAATAGACAACGATACAAATCTAACAGAAAAAACATTGATCCATATTTATTCTAAATCGTATTACAACTCGACAGAAGTTATAACTCAAAATGAAGAGTTAATTTATTATATTAGCAAACTATTCTGTGTAAATCGAATGAATCAAAGAAATCAAATCGGAAATATGGTACTAATTCTAATTGTCCATATATAAACTGATACGACACACTTCAAATTGTCAAGTAAAATATGACATTAGAAAAAGGAATATTCTAGGGAGCACAATTCAGTTTCAAATTTAGTTTTTATAAAGCTGCTTAATTTCACGCCTCTATCAAAATGTTCTGAAAAATTTATTTCACCCACTTCTGAAATCATAATTTTGCAGGATCTCTTAAATGTTCTTAACAGTGGGCGTTAATTTGGCTAGACTTTGTAATTATCTCGCCTTTACTGTTTAACAGAGAATTTTTGCAATGGTTCATTAATCAGAAATGTCCTCAACAGAACAAATAAGACACTCGCAATTACTCAACTTCAACTTCAATGTGAAAAGAATAGTTAATCCTAATATAGTAGAGCGAAAATCATTCCAAGCACTCATAACTACTTCTGAGTTTTGGAAAAAGGCATACACATTTTAATTGACGGAGGATTGCATCACGGTCTGCATTATAAATTATTTGAAACATCGCGCGAGAGCGCTAATTGTGTCGCTCTAAACGAAAAATGTGCATTATACCATTAATTTAAATTCACTACATTCTCACGAACATTCTATAACATTCTGAGAATTATGCAAGATGGGATAAATATGCGTTGATATTGATGCAATAAATCGCTGATAAATCAGCAATTATTTGACATGTTTTAATCAAATAATAATAATGCCAATTCAGTCCGAGGTTGGGATAACTATATCTATCACCATAAGGGGTTCAGACGTATATATCCGTCCTAAAAACGCTTAAAAGTTGCCTTCCTAACCAGTTTTGATCTTATTCATCCATAGAATCTTTCTAAACATTCTTGCAAATATCCGGTGTGTTTATAAAGTCATTGTATGTGTGTAGTGGGGTAAAACGTTTTACACTACTCATATATTTTATGATGCCAAGAAAGTTAAATGGAATAAAAATAGATGCAACGGTTAAATTATTTGAATAAAAATTGGAAATAGGAAATATATTTAAAGAAAAAAAAATTACGTTCTTCAATGATCTACAACTTGTGCTTTGTTCAGAATATATCTCTGACGCGTCAATGTAACATTGCATTAATTTACATAAAAAAAACTGTAACTGAAAAAAGTACCGCTGTGTACGCTATTACACTCATTCATGCTATTCCACCATCAATGCGATTTCTAAGTCACATTAAATTATTACGTAGCCAAGCATCTTGTAATCTGTAAATGTTGCTTTGCAGTCATAATAGTGTTATCGCAGGGAAACGCGATTGTTAAAGTACAACGTTGTTCAACACCTGAAGAAATCGCTCAACCAATGCAAGCGACAAAAAATGTTAATTTCGCGGAAAACTCAGCCATGAAGCGCGTTCCTGATCACTTCAGCTTTAATGGTTTCTTCAAATCCTTCTGGGAAATATCATAAATATTTAACCTTCCGTCACGAGACTTCCCAGTACTCTACCATTATCTTACTTCACAATACTCATAATGACCTAATAACCATTTCGATTGGCTGAAAGAATCTCACGAAAGGTTCTACTGGTCAGAAAATTCTCATTATATAGTCAGTATCAGTGCAAATTACGAAATCGCTTTAGATTTTTTTCGATTGTGCAATGATTAAGTTCCAAAAAAAAAAAATCATTACTGCCACAAATAACTTGCAATATATCTTGTTTTGCAAACTAATGTGTTTAAATGCTGATTCTACAGTTGCGGTAGTTGCCGATGAAATTGTGGTTTGGAACTAGTGGTGTATATTGAATTTTCGCTGTCACCATTGATATCTGTCAGGCAATTTTAGGGATATAAATTCTATACAGTATAAATCAGATACCTGAAGTTACGCACAAAATAGACGCAATTCGGCAACTATCAAATATAGCTGTATATGAACCTGGAAGATGTAGTATAATGTAGAATATGTCTTATCTTTCGAAACAGGTTTACCACGTTTAATTTTTGAGTGTCACAAAAAAAAACGTAAGTGCGAAAAGTTTTATAACTTGAAAAATATAAATGATCGCGTTCGAAAGAGCATTAAAAAAATAATGTTATGTATACACATGGATCTTGCGCTGACGTCACTGGCTGATGCAATCGCAGCGCAAAGTTGAGTCACGAAAATGCCGCTCACATAAATTTAATCTAGCTCCGGCCTCCTTTGTGTGAGCATGACGTTTGAGGTGTCATTTGTTTCGTCTCTTTCCGCTTTATAAATACTAATACAAATAAAACCTTAATATTTAATACTTGTCGAAATATCAAACTTCGAACTGTGGAAATTTAGCGAAACATTTTTTAAACAGGAACAACGATCGAGAGACAGGGAATTCAAAAGATCCGAACATATGATGCTGAGTGTCACCGATCTTGGCGAGAGTGCTTTCAAGTTGAGGCGCCCCTCACATAATTTAGTCTAACTCCGGCCTCCTTTGCGCGAGTACGACGTTAAAGGTGTCATTTGTTTCGTTTCTTTGCGCTGCAATAATAATAATAATAATAATAATAAAAGCAAAATATTTAGTACTTGTTTAGATACCGGGCTTCAAAGAGTTGAAGATCGCAAAAATTTCAAAATGCCCAAATTTATGCACAATAAGCACTAGAAGAATTATAGAAAACGTCAACAGGAAGATTGATCGAGAGTGGTGGAATCCAAGATGATCCTGACTTCCGATGCTGAGTGCCAACGGGCTTGGAGGCAGTTCTTTAAGGTATATGCGTCACACCTTCAAGGTGCACAAATGTCTGATATAAGTACGTCAAGTATCTACATAGCTCAGTTCAACGCAAATTGAATATCTGAGGACATAAACGTTGTTGTTGTTTCTCATGCATACACTGGCAGACCAGAGGAGTGCCAGGCCCGTCGAAGACGGCAAGAGGCGAGGGAGCGCGCCTTCCATGTTATTGAGCCCCATTGGGAGGAGTCCGACTTTGCTCGACATACATGACACATCCGTTTTACAGGAAGGCCCCTTTCAAACATCCATTTACTCACACATATTGTAATTTAGATCCCAATCAGAGGCCGATAACCCCCTGATCAGGTACCCCCAGAGGTATTGCTTTGGTATGGGAACATGGGGGACTTTGTGACCACGACCTATTTAACGTGCCCCTGTCACCATTAGTGAACACGACGGTCTTTAGCCAGGTCGAAGCGCCGATCTCGTAATCATCAGAATTGCAGGCTCCGCCGAGGACAGAACCCACAACCCTTCTGATGTGAGCCCGACGCTCTACTGACTGAGCTACCGCGGCACGGACATAAACGTTTAATGATCGAATGATGGAGTTCAACTATCAAAGAGGTCATTGAGGTCGGTAATGAGCCACAAATTTCAATACTAACAGCGAGTGTATCAATTGTGATACATGTGAGGAGCAATGAACATTTTAGGTGTGAAATTAAAACAGTGTAGTACTAATGTCTCCACTCTCATTCACCATATTGCCTCACTGAAGTATTCTACGTCTTAAACCTAGCGGCCGTGTCCTTACATAGCTCAGTTTTTTTTTAAATTCTTATGAACACTATAAAATAGAAACAGATAAAAAATTAATTTTGCTTCGATATCTGATTTGAGAATTGTTACATTTGAAATACTCAATACATATCTTATGCAGAAAAATACTGCGAAAAAAAAAAGCAAAATTGGATCATAGGAATAGAAAAATAAATCACATATAGTGTTAGTAACATACCATATCCCATTTTCATACAAGCCATAAAAGATAGATATATTTTGGCATCAAAGATATGTACAATGTTCATAAACCATTCTGGCTGTTTTGGTGTTGGCCTCTAGATCGGAAAGTTCCCAGTTCGAATCCCGGTCAATGCATGAATATTTGTAAGCGTATGGTGTAGAGGCGGCTGGTGCACTTCAAATCTGTCGTAGTTGAAATACCGCACGCTGGGTTGGTGTGAAAGTTTGAAGAGTGGAGTGCCAGCTCAGGTGTTGCCTCGTCATCTGACCGTAGTTCAAAATTACTTGGTACTGTCCTCGGATATTTTCCTATGGGGATTGAACCCGAACCATCCTCAATAGCCCGTTGTGTTGCTGTAGTTTGATGTTAATTAAAATTACCTTACCTTACCTTTTCTTATTGAGTATCAAAGACAGGAGCTTGTGATTAAGTTCATTATTACTTATTTATCGTTATTAATATTTTTTACTATATAACAGCTTATGTGATACCTTTCTGGAAACCCTATTAGTTAATTGTATTTCATATCAGTGTTATCACCTAGGAAACGAACATTAAAAATATCAATAAATTTTAAATATATGAAACTTCCGCTTTTGGATGCAGAATGCCAATTAAAAATTATCTAAATGCAGTTTAAAAATCCAATCACAGTTATACATTTTATATTTATTCTATTGGTATTATATTCAATGCGCTTTTTTTAAATTTTGTTTCAAATTTTTGATTACTTGCAATTCGTGAAATAAGTTTGATTTCTCTGATTAATAAATGCCCATGTGAATATGATAAGAATTTAACTTTGTACTTACATAACGTATTCATAACTATGTGTTTACTTGGTTCTTTTTTTTAAATAGCAAAGTGAATTATTAAGTATTTTTTTACTTAAAAGTATGAAAGATATTTCAAAGTGTATTTTACAATTATACAGAATAGAAATAAAAAAACGTTATGAGCAAAATATCTTGTATTTATTTTTAAAAAAAGTAATTTATTGCAAATAAAAAGTCTGATAAATGTTTCTTTTTCAAGCAATATTTATAAAAATATAGGATTTTATCAAAAGATTTTAATTTATTCTTTTGGTAAAATTCTTGTATTATTTGTTTAGACAATTCTTAGAAATATTAATTTAAAAGTTTCGTAATTAAATTTATCTATTTTTGTATTTATGTCTTGAGGGGGGAACATCTTCATTCCTGGTTGTTTTCATTCCTGTCTTTATAAAAATCTATACTGTTTGACAAATCCATACCAAATTTGTTGCATTTATACTTTTAATTCTTGCCGGTTATATAGGCTATATATTAACCCTACCCCGTTCTATTTGTCCTAGGTGTGCAGAGGGTTAGAGTTATTCATTACCATAAATATTCTTTCATCCGGTAGTTTGTAATGTTTACTTTGAAAACTCATATTTTCAACCTAAATGTTTGGTGTGGTAATATTTTTGCGGCAGAGCGCATTTCATGCTCAGAACGTGACGTCAATTTGGTTTGTTTTTTACAATTTCAGAGACAATAAAAATTCCAAAGAAGAAATTCAGAATTGATACTGATAATTGATTAGTCAACAAGAATTAGAAAAACGCCAACCATTGTTTGAATGGCGATAAACTGCATTTTAAGGTTACCACCAATATTTATCATTCGATAGCAGAAAAGTAGTCTGGTTTATTTACATAGAAAAATTCCTCTCATAAATGTCTATTCAAAGAATTACACTAGATTATAAAATGTCGTAAATACACGTGCACCCGTGCTTTTGAGTACACGTCGAGAATGAATCTTTAAGCCTTAGTATAGAAGGGGTGGGTTACTGAAGACTATACACTGATTAAGATAATGATTCATAAAACCCTTGTTAATTAAGTTCACGTCATAAAGGGATCTTTTGTGCAAGGTATTCATTTTAATGAGTCATTATATTTGACATTCTAACTTCATGAATTCGCCCTTTTTAAAATTATGCCATTTTGAACTATTTTATTTCTTTCATGCGAATTCGGTTTAATAATTCCGATTTATGATGATAATAAATATTTCCTTTTTTACTTTTCTAATTCATTAAAATAGTATATTTCTAGTTTTTTACATTTACGCATATCTCCACTAAAAATAATTCCAGTGACAAACATTCAAATCTTTCGAGTTATTGAGGTATGAGATTTGAATATTTTATGAACATAAAAATCACAATCACACGCATTCGAAATGGTACTATGGTAATTTTATAGTGTGTCTTGCATAGAGAGACATATCTAACCTAAACGTATTCGTTATCACACCTATTTATACGAGTATCGAATTAAAATATAAATTCATATTTGCCACCAAACATTAGGTTATTTATATGTAGCAAAAATTATTGCTTTTCAGTTCAGTTTATTTGCATTATGGAAACCGTTTTAGTTTATATTAGCCCCTTCGCTTTGATATGTTATGTACCACTTCATAAATTTATTCAGTTTTTTATGATTTGTTTTATTTGATGTTAGAAAACATTGTAACCTCCCCCTTTCTCCTATTTTAAATATCATAAAGTTCGTGACAGAAAAATAGAATATTGTATTTTAATGACTCCTGATTCCTCGTGCGTCAGCGATTTTTATTGTAAGCGTTTTTCGAACGTTACCGTGCTTCAAAACAAATACAAAACCATAGAAACAACGCTATTTCTTTCGTATCTGCCGTTAAATATTCGCTAAACCAATGCAAACGGATATATTTTATCGTCTGACCATTTAGAACGATTGTTTTCGTATAAATTGAAAACGCAAAATAAAAGACCGAACGAGAAAGAGAAAACAGAAATAGCGAAACTATTAAGCACACGTGACTAGTAAAACGATAAAGATGAAAAAAAGCTCATATATCGATAGGAATCTAGAAAAAAAGTGGCAAACGTACTTTTATAAACAGAACATTTCTACCCGGGATTTTTTGAAGCTCGTTATCTCAAATATAAGGATACTTACTTCACAATATTTTTCGTTTTGGGTTTCGGGGAAAAATACATCGTGCCGACTTGCAAATAATGGTACTTTAGAATTCGGAAGTGTTCCCAAGTCAAAGACGAGTTTATATTACAGTTGGTCTTTGTTGCCATTTCGCTCCCTTCTTCTCTCATGCATTGTGATTCTAGAGCAACTTGAATTCATTGTATGTGTTCAGCATTCAGAAGGCAGCCTCCGAATAGTCATCGTACGAATATGAAAATCAGAATTAAATAAATAAAAATGGCAACGTCGAGCAGAATCCTTGAATAAATAGGAGGTCCCTATTTATTCTGTTAAACGGTTCTTATTTCGATTTTTTTTGTTATCCATCAGACTAAGGAAAATTCCCCCAACCTAAACACCACGCTGTTCCATTCAAAAAATGCGTTTTGCATAACAAAAGGTTTGTTGCCAAACAAGAGAAAGAAAAGGTTCGGTAAATGATTTTGAAACGTTCGAAGACCCCGTGCATGTGCGAGGGGGTAGAACCCGAAAATTTCCTTCTTTTTAATGATATACCATCTCGTTATTTAAGCTTGTTTCTTTACGAATCGAAAATTATTTGCGACGACTTTGGTGTATTTACATACAGAAACTATTAGTTACAAAAGATGATTTCCCGGTTTTTTTATTTTCATTATATATTCCAAGAGATCTCCGAATGGAAATTTAATTTCGACTTCTCTCACAGAATGGAATCTCATTGCTCGCGGAGAATTCTGATAAGGGCCTTTTATTATTCAAATGTTATTAATGTATCGTTTTTTATTCCGAAATTGTAGATTGACTCGAGCCTTTTGAGAGGTTCGTCCTCTTAGTATAAGAGACCCCGCAGATCCACTCAAATCGACTAAATAAGTCAGAAAATTCTTAACTATTTTTGTTTATTCGTGTATGTTCGTTTTTTTTCTTGTGCACACGATGATGCCTAATGAAAGATCTCGAAGTATAATTTAATAATATTGCGAAAATTTCTGTTAGTGCATTCGATTTTCATCTTTTCTTACCGTATTTCATTTATATTATTCATGAATATCGGTAAATAATATTAATATCAAATAGAGAATAAATAAATATTACTAGAAAATGGCTGATAAGTAAATGCGATACAGCAAACAGAAAGCCATCTTGGGAGAGATTAACTTTTATACCTTCTTATGTTTTTATAATATTTTTATTCCTTAGTTGTTTTTTGTTTAAGCAACGGTATATATATATATATGCAGACGAAAATGTGATATTCCATTATTGCCCAATAAGGAATATAAGCGAATTACAGTCACTTTTACTTATTTTTTTTAATAAATAATTTCCTTACTCCCCTTTTATTATCAAGTAAACCATAAATAAAAATTGTCTAATAACCTTATAAATAAAACAGATTGTCATTAGTGAATAATCGACTTTTATGACTTCTAATGAATATTCTAACATTTTTAATTGCTTATCTTTTTATAGAAGATTATTTTTAATGAAATAAGTGGGAAAATAATTAATTAAAAACCATGAAGTCTGACATATCGAATGAGATTGCTACAAATTAATTCTAATGATATAAGAGGTAAAATAATGATAAACTATGAGACTGTCTTAACCAATCGTATAAGAGGCATTTTCTGCCATGCTAAATGTAGATAGTGGTAGTTCTTTTCGGCGAAATGTGCTTAACCTGTCCGTATTCCGATAGATAAATAAATATATATATATATATAAATAAATAAATAAATAAATAAATATATATATTTATTTATTTATTTATTTATCGGAATGCGTACAAGGGAACGGAGCAGTGACATACAATAATTGCACTGGCCTAAAAATTCCAGACAGGATGTACTGTACAAATTTCATGATACTTGGAGTTCGAGAGTTTTGTTGCTTCAAAAAACATATTTTCTGCATTATATAAAAGATTGAGCAATACTTAAAGCTAGCTCACTTGTTATTTTTTAGCATTTGAATCAAACCGAATTATTTAATGATAGGATGACATTAAAAATAAGTGTCACGTTCAAAGGAAAGGTACAGCTTCAATCTACGTTTATAGAGTTGGCAACGTACTTGGCGCTTTTTTGACGCACTTCTAGTAGTGAGTTGTGGCAGGGTAAGGAGTGTTGGTTAAGGCAACTCATCTGTATTACCGTTATTGCGGTTCTTATGGCAACCTCGGTAAGCGGAAAGTTTAAATTTTAATTTTGAATTTTCTAAAATGTTCTGTAAAATACAATAAAGTTTCGTTTTATTTCATTGGTTTATTTGAAATAATTATTTCTTTGGTGACTTCAGAAGTGCCCCCTCCCCCATAAAAGAGCGCCGAGAACGTTGCCACTGCTTAAACATAGACTGAAGCTGTACCAAAGGAGACTTACAACAATTGCATCTCCTTATATATTAAACATTTAATTATAATATAAATACTATCGCAAGCCCTAGAAAAGAACAAGCAACTGGCAGCTCAACTATTACTATCATTAGTTAGATTGTTGTAATAGACAATTTTAATAATGCCAGTCTTCACAAACAATACTTGTTAATTCAATTGCTACGGTTCTGAACTTTACATAATTCCTTAGACAATGAAATCGCAGTCGTTATTATCCTTCCACTTTTATATTCCTTATCCTCTCCTAATTTGACTTTGTTTTTAATATCGACTGAGAGAACTCTTAGATAAGTTTATTCATACTTCGAAGGATCAATTACTCTATAATTATGTTTTAATGAAGGATTCGAAAATTAATGAAGAATTTGTTTCTAGCAAAGGTTTGCATTACAATTAAAAGTTGAATAATTATTTTTTTCATTCAGAGCATGTAAATATTCAGACATTCACGATTGCAATTTTCTTAGATTCAAAATCACAAATTATTTACTTAAATATTCTCACAATGCATGTATAATTTATGCGTTATTAGTTGTTGCTGTGCAAACCATTTCAAATGTGTTATGCAATATAATTTTATTTTAATCCTGCATATCATTAATGTTTTTAAGATTTCTATTTAATTTAATTTAAATTAAAATGCATCGAATTGCAGCATAATATTTGACTGCAAACTACTTTTAATAAGTAGTTTTCTTTGTATGTGAATGCGAGCATAGCATATCAATTAAAAATTGATTCTTATTTATAGTTTAGCTTTTCAAAAATTGATAAGGGTATGTATATTATTTTATTGTAGAAGTGTTTTAATTTCAAAGTAAGAATGGAAACAAATATTATTTTTGCGTTTATTTCCTTGTTTTACAATATCTATTAGCATTAAAATATCCAAAATTTTAAAAGTTTGACTGACATTAGATTGGTCAGTACAATGTTCTGAAAGCTTTGTTCTGTGCATATTGATTTTCTCTGTACTATTATGTTTCCTTTGTTTTATCATTCTATTTATTTAACAAAAAGTTATTCTCATATACTTTAGTTTCAGAAACCTTAAGATAATCGACTATTCTTTTTTTTTATGGAAATTTAATTTTTTTGATGTTTGCCTAGCTTATTATTTGATTAATTTATCTCTGCTGCAGAGCAATTTTCTATGGAACTTTATACCACGAATATTTAAAACCTAATTATATTTTCCACCGCATTTAAAATACCAAGCCTTTTATTTATTTTAGCTTTAAACACCGGTGTCCAAAATTAACTTTACATGCATAGAATCACAAATTTCTCAGAACCTGTCAACTATAATTTTATGAATTTGTGTGGAATGCGACATAAAACATCGTAACACAGAAATACCAAGGAAAAATTTTAATAACACTGCATATCGCACCCCGGTAGGAAAAATGACACAAGTCGAAAAATAAAAATTTGGATGTTATGTCATTGAAAAATATGTATGAGGTGCCCCAGCGTGTTATGTTACTATTCTATGGAATATAATAGAAGTTACCACCACAAATACTTACCTAATATTTAAAAGAAGCTTATACTATTTCAATATAAGTTTTATAATATGCTTTAAGTTGATGCTTCTCAAATTCTGCAATTTTGAGTTGTGTCACTTTTCTTGTCGGGGTGCGATATGATATAAAACTCTAGCACGAAACAGTAAAAATGGCAATAATATGTGACAAGGAGAGTTAAAAAAAAAGAATAACTCATACAAAAAAATTAAGGCTAATAAATTTAATATGGAATGTGATCGCCCCTGACTTGTACACACATATCACAACGCAATTTCGTGCTGACAATAATGTTGTTAACCACAGTTTGAGAAATTAAATTCCATTCCTCCAGCAATGCGATGTTCAGGGCATTTATAGGAGGATGTCTGCTTTTACAAGGTAGACCATAAGTTCGCTATTGGGTTCAGATCCGTAGATTGTTCAGGTAACAGTATTCGCTCAATGGCTGCATTTTCAAGGAATTAGTCATCGAGGTTAGCTCGATGTGGACGAGCATTAAGGTCCATAAATAAAATATAAGATTCATATATGTACACCCGTCAATAAAAAAAACCGTCTCAACCGATAGCAATTGCACAATTTACATTACAGAACAAAACGGAAGGTAGCAATCAATAGGGGTGAATGTTTTCTACAAATACCAATATTAAAATTTGTCTAAGGGGTCGCCTTCATATTAAATTGGGTGCTTGCTCCGATATTTTCAATACCAATCCCCATCTTTTATTACAAATTTAGATTCTACACAGAATTTCAGGCGGTTTTGATGAAAATATACTGAAACACGGAATAAAATTGACCGAGAAAATCCATAAAAACCATTAAAGGAGCTTGTAAATGTTCGGAGTTCAATCACATTATAAATATTAATAAAGACGTGTAGTGGCCGTCGCAGTCAATGACCTGTTGCAGGCACCTTGGTATGGAGTCCATTAAAATGGTGATAAAGTCAGAATCCATTCTGATTGAATCCCAGGATCTGTTGGCAAAAATTTCAGTTTTCACTTTGTGAACAATCCCCAATAACGATAATAATCATCGAATTTTGCAAATAGTCTCACTGCGCTACGAATTAAACACGTGATGAGCTGAAATTTGGAATTCCGATGTTTCTTTAACAGTTGAATCGCATGGAGTCCAAGTTTGCCCAGGTTTCTATTCATAATTTTTATGATTACTAATTTCATAATTTTTATGATTACTAATTTCATAATTTTTATGAATACTAATTTCATAATTAATAAAAAATAGCAAAATTTAGTTTGATAATTAAAATGTTTTTAGATTGTGTTTGGGTTTTGGGTAGCAAATAATTTCCAAGGAATATTAATGTTTTTAGCAAATATAACAAAAAACGTGAAAGACCAATTTAACATTAGGAGATATAATTTTCAAACACTTACAAATCGGTGAAAAATCCAATAAAATTGAACTTTTTCTCATTTCCGCCTGAAATTGTGTGTAGAATCCAAATTTGTGATAAAAGATGGGGGTTCGTATTGAAATTTTCGGGGCAAGCACCCAATTTAATATGAAAACGGCCCCTCAGACAAATCTCTAATATAAAAAAGGAAGTGTTTGTTTGTTCCTTTCGGGCCTTAAAATCCTGACGATTCTATGGCACTTACAGCAATGAAATAGTCCGAATTATTTGTAATTTTTGGGTATCGGCGAATTTTAAAATTCAATCTAGAAGATTTTAAAATGAATTTAATAGTTTTATTCCCCATCGCTTTTTCAAACGCGGATAACTTTTTCTACCCGCGTAACCTTGCAGTCAGGGTTTGGAATCATGCCAAGTTTTTTTCATCCGCAGTACGCGGAGAAAATTATTTTTTTTTAAATTTCCGCTTTGATTTTGCGGGGACAAATAAATTTCAAGCCAGACAATAAATCTTTTAACTGAAGTCAGTTCTTTTTTCTATCTGCTAGACCGTTAAATATAGAGTAAAAATTTCAGCGGATTTGAAATCTGCGGAAAATTTCAGTTCAGATTGATACCTAAAAATATGATTTTCTTTAAATAAATAATTTTGTAATTGAATATATCTTCAACGGATTTGAAATCTGCGGAATATTTCACACCAGATTAATACCTTACGCCACGGGCACGGGCAACGCCGGGCTAGCCACGCAGTGGCTAGTTTTAAATATTGATATTTGTAGAAAACATTCATCCCTATCGATTGCTACCTTCCGGTTTGTTCTGCGATGTAAATTGTGCAAATTGTGCCTGGCTTTCTGGTATAAAAGCTGTTTTCATTAAGCCTTCTGTATACAGTTTGCCGTGATACAGCAGTTCTAGTAGCGGCTGTAAGCTCTGAACTTTACTGTTGAGTAGTATATTTCCTGTTACGACTGGCAGTTATTGCCTTATATCGATCTTGAGAAGCATTTATACGTTTACTATCTTGTTCAGGTCTACAACAACAGTTGAAATGTTCCCAAATTGTTTTCATAGCGCAGAGATTGTCTGTCTTGAAATATTCACACAACTCGCTGTTTTCCATGATTGCCTGCCAGGCTTCTAAACGTCCTGTAATGTGCCACTTCACAGATTTTTTCAAATGATACTTCGGAGCCATGACAAACCATTTTGAGTCCCTACGCACTGGAATCAAACGCTGTGTTGCAGAAATTCATTCAGATATTCACTTTGCGCTAAGAGCTTGATTCACCTTTGGATCACGTAACGCTTTGATTTGCAAATCAGAAACCGTTTGATCACTTTTGATTGGATAGTGCTAATTAGACTTGTCTTTTACACATTCCCTGCAAAAATGGATTACATAGATTGGGTACATGGATAAAAAAATTATTTTGGGAATATAATTATTTTTGGGTATGTAAAGAGAATTTTGGAAATGAGTGTATTTTTTTAGAATATTGAGTAATAAGAGTATGAATTAGAAATTTTAATATTTACTGTTATGTAAAAACTTAAAGGAATATTAAACTCACTAACCAGTATTTTTCTCCAATTGTAATTTATTTATTCAATGTCTAATAGCTGTGAAAAATTTCCTTTAGGCTTCAGCAAAAATAAAAAATAATTTTCGAAAAATTATTTTTTAATCGTAATAAATAAAGTAAGAGTATAACTCAAACCTTTGAATTATGTAAACACATTCAAAAATTGAAAACGATTTAGCCTTAACACATCAGTTTAAAATCTATTCCAATGTGCATATAAATGATTAAATCGCATATTTTTTAGTTTATCAGACTGTGTTTCAAATATCCAGACTCGTATAGAAAACTAATTTAGCTGCACAATATCTTTTGAATACTAATGGAGTACAATAACATTTATTTTAAGTGAGCAACACCGTCATTTTCAGTCTGTATTTTATGTTACGCAGCCATTCATTTTACATGTCACATTCACTGGAATTTCAAAGATGAAAGAACTGAAACTCCGGGAAATTCCACAACTTTGCGGTAAGCCACTCTTGGAAATACCACCATCGCCTAATCTCTTTGTTATTTCAATTGTCGACGGGTCCTGGGCGGAGTCGATCATAATCCACCTCGTATAATCTCCTCCAATGAAATGCAGCGTCTTCTCTTACCACTAATCGCGAACTAATAGGATTAGCGAGATTTCAGTTGTTACGCAAAACTGACTTTGTGGTCGAACTTTCGCTGTCATGGCATTTGCTACGAACAAAACAAAGTATTATATATCGGTTCTCTGTAGATACTGTTTCACCTGGACTCTGTTTCAACCCTCAAACTTTTCAATCCGGTGATTGAAAGTATTGTTCACTGGGTTCATTTGATCTGGGGGTGGGTGTTGCATGATATTAAGTAAGCTGGTTTATGTACGTATGTACTACTTTTACGGATTTCCTTCAGTCTGCAGTATTTTAAGGTGATCTGGCATCTCTATTAGTTCTGAATTTAACCTCCTCAGTCCTAGCGTCACCTGTGGGAGATACTAAATAGTACTTTTAAAAAAAATTGCCTCGTGAAATAAATTGCTTCTAGATTTGTTTCAATTAGTGCTACATGTTGTCAATAAATGGCAGCATTTGACAGTACTCTTATTTTTAGATAGAAGATTATTTGTAGCTCATTAACAGTTATGTGAAAATGGCGTCATCTGAAAGAAGCAAAATTACTCTCATGCACATCGATAAGTGTTTATACTTTTGACTATTAATTTTATTAAAATGTTTTTAATATAGGATTACATACCTTAAATATAGTTCTTTCAAAGGACATAATTACTGTTCAGCTTTAAAAGTACTATATCAAAGTAGGAGAAAACTAGTATCTCCTGTAGGGACACTAGTTTTCTCACAAAAAAAATTTCAAGTATTTTTTTCAACATTTTTCCATTGCATTTCTGCATCTTTAAAAGCAAATTGCACAAAAATTAAAAAAAAAATTTAATTTTTAAAGTTGGCTTTGGGATTGAGGAGGTTTGTGTCAAAACTTTGTATTGAAGCTTTGAACCTTGCGCCAAAATAAACGTTTTTTATCAAAGAATATTTATCCGCAAATGTTTCGCACAGATGCTTCAAGTATGTTTGCCAATCATCCTTATTTTTAATTGAGCTAATGGTAATTGGTAGTTTTTTAATTAACGTCGTAGTAGAGCAAACACAACGGACTATTGACGACGGTCCGGAATCAATTCACCAAGGGAAAAGATCCGAGGACAACACCACGTAATTTTGAACCACGGTGAGATGACGAGGCAACACCTGAACTGGCACCCTACCCTCTAAACTTCCACACCAAACCAACGTGAGGAATTTCGGCCACGACCGATTTAAGGTGCATTAGTCGCCTCTACACCATACGCTTACAAACACCCATGCACTCATCCGGATTGGAACCAGGAACCTTCCGATCTAGAGGCTAACACCTTAACCACCAGACCTGTTGGTCGGCAATTGCGATAGTGATGGGATATAGTACGAATTTCCAGAGGGCTGACATGAAACGAACGAATGGGACTACAAATGAAACGAAAGAAATTATCCTAAAGATTGTACTCGTCGTCTGAATGTGGTTTTAACAGAAGAGCTGTTTTCCTTGCATTTTTCCCTTCGAGAATGATTAAAGATCGTCGCCAATAATCCGTTGTGTTGCTCCAGTGAAAAAAAAATTTAATCAACTACATATCTACCGTCACGGTCAAAATGCATAGTTCTAAGAAAACAAATAGGAAAGATTCTAATCGCTGGCTAAACATTTCACTTTGTGTGTTTCTCAAGACAAACATAAGGCAAATAAACAATGACTTAGTGGACCACCAAACTAAAGATCAACACCATTCTGGTCTATAAAGTTACAGTACAAACTCGAATCTTGAAAATTTTGACGTAGTGAGTTTCGCTTGCAAGTCGACAATTTATGTCTCTGAATAATAAAAAACACGATAGGTATTTCAGTTAACGTCGCACTGGCAGCAACAACAACGGGTATTGGCAACGGTTCAGGATCAAACCCGAAGGGAAAGTTCGAGGACAACACCATGTTATTTTGAACCACGGTCAGATGACGATGACAACACCTGAGATGTGACCCCACTCTCGAAACTTCCACCCCACACCAACGTGAGGATATTTGAAACACGACAGATTTAACGTACACGACGGTCTTGGGTTGGACCAGGTCTCGAACTCTCACACCTCCTAACCCTGCTTATCCGTCACCTTTCCAACTGGGCTAGCGCGGAATTTATAAAGATAAGGAATGGTGGAGTAATATGACAAGTAAAATTCTGAAATACGAAGCTTCAAATGGCTCATATAAATTTGAATTCCTTTGATACATATATCCTATAAAGTTAGGCAAAACTTGAAGATTCCATTAACGAGCAATGTAATCGCACTGCAATATTTATCGTCCATAAGGTTTGCATTATGTATCCACTTACACTCAACCAATAACACTTACTGTCACAACATTCGCCGTGTTTCTGGTACATCGGATCCTGAATCCTCATTCCTGCTACTCGTGTCCCAGGGTATTAATCGCCAACAGCGTTGTGATTGATTTGAATTGTTAATGAGAGTAGACATCACCGACTGTGACTTAAGATGTGGTATTAAACAGCAATGATTCCTGGAATCATCAAGGCGTAGTGAGTCTAGTATCATCAGAGTTATGACACTGACGTCAGATGTGCGAATAACCCGTATGGACATTTGACATGCGAAGAGAATGTGTTTCGACTGAGTTGTAATTCGATATAAACTACTGATGTGTAATGGGCTTTAAAAATATTGTTTACGGTAGAGCTGCAGTCTACGTTTATAGCGGTAGCAACGGCCTTGACGATTTTTTTTGGCGCACTTCTAAAGTCGTAAAGGAAGAAGAGAATTATTTGAAAAATCTTTTTCTTTCACAAATATTTTTCTTTCATAACGGAAAATGAAAACTCCAAAACACATTTTAGAACGTTTCAAAAATTTATTTTTTAAAAACTTTTGCAAAAAGTAATAAACTTTAACTGAAATTTTGTTTACAAAAGAAAGTTCTTTTTACAACGGAAAATCAAAGCTCCAAAACACATTTTAGAACGTTTCGAAAAATATATATTTTTAAACTTTTACAAAAAGTAATAAA
Source organism: Metellina segmentata (assembly GCA_947359465.1). Lineage (NCBI taxonomy): Eukaryota > Metazoa > Arthropoda > Arachnida > Araneae > Tetragnathidae > Metellina > Metellina segmentata. The sequence goes on along the minus strand of OX375874.1, from coordinate 13,195,682 downwards.
TTTCAACTGAAATTTTGCTTACAAAAAAAAGTTCTTTATACAACGGAAAATAAAAGCTCCAAAAACACATTTGTTAACATTTTTTTTTAAATATATTTTTTTAAAACGTCAAAAAAAGTAATAAACAAAAACTTAAAATTTTTTTTACAAAAAGAAGTAATTAGTTTTAACGGAATGCAATAAATAAAATACACTTATACGTCAGAACTGTACCGTGAAAAAAAATTATGATACAAGAAAATTCCACAACTGGCGAAAAACGATTAAATGAACCAATGAAATCAAAGAAAAAAATTTTTAAGGATCAATGCGATCAAATGATGTTTTAAAACTCAAAATAACCAAAGGAATCAAAGAAAAAATTTCAAACAAACCAATGAAATCAAACGACATTAAAAAATTTTGAAAGAACTTTCTAGAATAATCTAAAAGAAAATTAAAATTTTCCATTTGCCGAGGTTGCCATGGAAACTGCAAAAATCGTAATTACAGATGAGTTGCCTTAACCTACCATAACTTGCTTACTAGAAGTGCGCCAAAAAAATCACCAAGGCCGTTGTGACTGCTATAATCGTAGACTGCAGTTGTACCTTGTTTACATCGACAATATTGATATTATTAAGTAGAAGAGAGAATATGTTGTTGTCTTATACTATATAGAACTCAGCGTCATGGAATTACTGAGCAATATAGTGTTGCTTTAACTCCACAACACAACACATCTCACAATGACTAAATAACCACATCTTTCTAAACAAGACAGGGATTATTTCATTTTTCCTTCTATTAATTCTTTCTTTTGATTAGAAACTTTCGTTAATACGGTTTTCTTTTAGCTTATTCTGTAGGATAGAATCCCTTGTAAATATTTTACCGATCCTTTCCTCAGAATAGAAACCCTTCAAAAGAATATTCGCAATTTTCTTGAATGTAATCTTTAGGGGGAACGAATATATTACTCCTTTCCTTAGAATGTAATCATTTCAAAAGATTCTACTGCTTTATAGAATCATTTGGAAAGATTCAAATGCTTAATAAAATGCTTTGGAAAGATTCTCTTTCTCATTCCCCGGAATAGAATCGTCCGGAAATATTGTATCGGTCTTCAGACCAGATTCCTTTCGAAAGGTTCTATTGCTCATGACCTTAGAATTTTTTTTAAGGCGGAAACTTGATTTGTAATGTAATCGTTTGGAAAAATTATATTGGTTCTTTCCTCAGAATGGAATCCCTTCAAAAGAGTACATTGGTCATTTTCTTGAATGTAATCCTTTGGATAGAATCTATTAATACTTTCTTTAGAATATAATCATTTCAAAAGATTCTACTGCCATATAGAATCATTTGGAAATGTTCAATTGCTTTATAAAATCCCTTGGAAATATTCTTTTTTCTCATTCCCTGGAATAGAATCGTTTGGAAATATTTTACAGGTCTTTAGACCAGAATCCTTTAGGACGATTCTATTGCTCATGACCTTGGAATGTAAGCTTTTGGAAAATTCTATTGCTCCTTTCTTTAGAATTTAATTTTTTGGGTAGAGTATATTGCTCATGACATTGGAATATAATCATTTGGAAAAATATTCTAAAACCCCCTTTCTTTAGAATAGAATTCTTTGAGACGATTATATTTCTCGTTTCCTAGGAATAAAAGTTTTTGGAAAGACTCTATTAACCAAGGAGGTCAAAACTGGTAAGAAGTCATGCAGGAAAACTCTGTACGTTGCAGAGCGGATATATGCTTTAAAACCTCCAAGAGGGTGAAAAAACAAATGTACTGGAGAATAACGCGCTTCAAGACTATTGTTTAAACGAAGAGTAAATGAAGACTTTCTTCTGTAGAAGTGAGAATATATTATGGATGAGTTGTCATATATTATGGATAAAATGAACTGAGAAATAAAATAACATATTACTTAAGTAAAATATGTTTTGTTTGTAATAATATGTTCTTAAGTAATAGACAACATAGCATATTGTTTGAAGAAAGTAATTGTTATCTATCAATCTATCTATATTTATTTCTATCTATTATAAAAAAAATTGTCGGTCTTTTTCAGGTTTATTCGCTTAGTGATTGGTAGATAGCGAGTCACGTGATAACGAGTCTTACGGTTCAACGGGCTAATTAATTTGGAGCACGCGGAAACGATAAACACCAGTTATATTTTTTAATTAATTCATTCTTAAAATTTGAGAGTAGGAGGGGGGGGGCCGGGGCTAGTAGTGACATTTTCGACATTTTTGATATTAGCCGCAAGATTTTAACTGAGTAGTGAAACATTTAGTGTATCATATCATTAGATTAAATCTTGCGTAATCTATATAAATAATCTATATAAATAAGAATGGAGTGTTTGTTTGTACATTCAATATTTTCGACCCATTTCAAGTTTTCTATCCGTTTTGGACCCTTCTGATGCCGAATCCGCCTTTTTCTTGTTTGGTGTCTGTCTGTCTGTCTGTCTGTCTGTATGTTGTGCCCTATACACGTCCACGCGGTTTAAGATATTTTCATGAAAATTTGCATACAGTGAGTACTTATCTTTATTTAGTGAGTGGCATTGGTTGCGAAAGTCTGTCTGTCCGTCTTTCTGTTCTATGCTCGATTTTGTGTTTGTGTGTTTGTGTAAACATCACATGAATTGTATTCCAGATATTTGATTGCACTGTATTTTATTTTATACATTATCTAATAGTTTAGTGAATGCAATATTAAACATTTCTTTATTGTTATATTTAGTTGAGTTTCATGCTAAAACATATGAGTAAGTATACTTAAATCAACCATAATTTGGTAGTTTTGGAAAAATTGGAATGCCTATTGAATATTACGATTATTTCGATTGCTTTACCAGTACTGCTGAAAAAGTAATTATTCTTCAAAAATTTTTTTTTTTTATGGAATTTCATCTTTGATACTTTATTTATTTCGAGTCTTATTTTTATTCTTTGCGCAATGAAAACGATTTCCTAATATTTGGGACAGACGATATTTTTCAATGAAACAAGAATGAACAAGATCGCGCGACCATTGATATTTTTTCTGGTTCTTTCGCTCTGAATTAATTTCACATTTCTAAATTTTGTACACTTTTAGTTGTAAGTTGTGGCAACTGTACGAGATCAAGAGATAAAATTGAATCACAAATTAATATCTTTAGAACAATTTTTTGCGACATCTTTTATTTTGTTCTACTTCGCTGTTTCCTGTTTTAAATATTTATTATTTTAATAAATGTGTTTTCCTTCTCATCACACGCAACAGCACCACAAAGTATTAGACTTAAAAATGTTAGGTAAGTCAGTATAAATTTTCAGTAAATTTTAAGTGTAGTTATGCCATTATTGAAAGAATAATGCCGTTATTTAAAGAATAATGCCGTTATTGAAAGAATAATAATCTTCATTAATCCAAACTGAAACTTTTTCCAACATTAAAAAATTCGTTGTAATAATGACATTAGAAGATTGCAAAATTTCACAATGTCGCATACCGGAGGCAAGAGTGCCACAAGTAAAAAAATATTGTTTTGTTGACTATGAGTGCGAGAGCACTCGCCGTAAATCGTTATTTTAATTAATTGAGTTGAACATGAAAAGAACTTAAGAAAGGGAATTCCAAATCTTCCTATAAATCGTCTTTTATAGTAGTAACCTTAGTATCACCTTTCGTCATTTTGTAGCTTTGTCATACAGCAATTGTGCGATGTATGTGAAATGTATTACATGAATGGATATGCATGTGTAGGATTTGTGTCCAAAGTAAGTTGTAGAAAATATAAAGATGATGAAAGATGGTAAAATAAATTTTTATTCTACAAAAAACGTAAGTCATTATATATTTTGATTATCTCTTCAATCTAGAGTAAACCAATTCAAACCGAGTAAGGTCGGGTATTTTGCTAGTATATTTATAAAATTAGTATTAACATTATTAACGTTTTTCATATCATAAAATGAATTCTGCGTAACCTCGAAATTTGTCACAACTTGCCCCGTAGCGGGGCTAGTAGGGACATGCTTGGGGCACATAAATGATACATACAAATACATTGTAACATATACAAATTATGTAAGAGAGGCAATTTAATGGGGATATTTTAAATCGAGAATGAGAAATTTATTCATTTATATTGTTTTTAACACAATAAAAACACTTTCATGTTTTTGATAACACCGTAAATCAAATGAAAATAAAATAGTTAAATTATTAACACTTGCAAACTCCTAGTCCATTATAAATTTACTTTTAGAGGCACTTAACAAAAAAAATTAAAGTAAAAACTGTGTTAATTAGGAAAGAAATAAAAAGTAGTCCAAGACTAATCTTTGGCCATGTTGATCTTTGACTCGGTAGCCTACTACAACGTGTAGGACTATATCCTATAGGCCTACCTATATTTTTAATCACTCATTATTATCGCTTGTTTCAGCGTCTGGTTTGCAGTTAATACAAATATAATAAGGTTAATTTTTGGTACATTCGACATGAGTCCATCTTTTACATGTCATGTATTGCACCCAGTCTTCTCCGGGTCTAGAAATTTTGTATTGCTCTAAACAAACTAAGACATATATAATTTTCGTCATCTTCAGAGCTGTATGATTCTTACTTCTTCATTTTTTTCAATAATGTAGGTGTAATTTTTTATGTATCGTTTGGCCTTTCCATATAATTTTTTTTATTGCTTTTTCTTCTACAATTTGTTTCCTGCTTTCTCTTGCTTTTTGTTCTGATCGAATTTTCTCTTTTACAAGTGTGCTTGTTAGAACGGCAGATTTCAAACATTTACGAGCGGAGCGCTTGCGCTTTCGAGGTCCTACTTTAGGAAGCGGTCTTATTTCTGTAAGACTTACCGCTGATACATTGCTAATGTCAACTGTCATAAAATCATCTAATTCAATGAGATTTCTCACTTCTGAAGACGGTCTTGCAACCTCACCATCATTGACAAAATTTATTGCTGAAGTGCTTGGTTTGTTCACAGCTTCATATTTATTACGTTCTTTTTCATGTTCATTCTGGTCTTCAACGCTCTCATCTCTGACGGTTAACGGTCGATCAGTTACTGAGGAACGTAGGAAGTCTTCATCTGTAAAAATGTTCCTATTAAATTCCCATATTCCACTAGAGCGAAATCCTGCTTGAATATTTTTTGGAGTGGCAGCACTAGCAAGGACTATTTTGAGAATACCTGGTGTGTCGTAGATCGACAGAGTGCTTGCAGGATGCGATTTGAACCATTCACAGCCGTATTGCAGAATTTTTTGAACGGCCCGTATACTGACGCATCAAGGGGCTGTAATCTCAGACTCGTATGAGGTGGAAATGATAACAAAATCTCTCCGTTGTCCGTGCAATAATCCCAAACATCAATATTTCGATAGGAAACATGGTTATCAAGCAACACTAAGACTGGGGACTCTTTCGAGCACGTTACATTTTTAACAAAATGGTTAATGAAAAGTAAAATGTCAGGGCTTGTAATCCACTCACTTGGATTTGATGTTCCGTAACAGCCTATGTGGGACCGTCACGAATAAAATTTGCTTTAAAAAACTTACGTGGAAATACAAACATTGCTGGGACTGAAGTTCCCAGAGCGTTAATGCCAAAAACGATAATTACGTTTGTTTCCCCTTCTGCGGAAGTCATTCCTCCAACTCTTTTTTTACCCTTTTCTGCAATTATTTTACAGGTTTCAGCACTGTTCCTACTCTTGTTTCATCAATATTCCGTATGTCATTTGAATTAAACTTATTAGCTTCTAATACAGACGCTAAGTTATTGAAAAATAGTTCTACATTGTGTTTATTAAAATTGGTATTTCTACTCAAACTTGTTGCTTCGGGAACTCGAAAGGAAACTGTAGGATGTCGTTGTATAATCTTCGTCAGCCAATCAGCACTTGCAGTTTTTTTGGCAACCAACTTTCAGGAATGTTTATGTCATTTCTAATGGCAAACTCATGGGCTAAATTTCGCAGTTCTGCAGGACTAATTCCATGAAACATATTCGATGATTGTATGATGTTCGATTGTTCGATGACGTATTCGCACAACTCCATCTCCTGTTTAGGTGTGAATATCATACGCGTTTTTTTTTATATCCCATTTGAATATACCCCCCCCCCTTCCGAATTATTACTCTTCTTTTTATTCATATATCTAAGGAGAGACATTCGGTTTACGTTGAACAGTTCTTGGGCTTTCCTTAAACTGCACCTTCCGGAATTTCCAGTCTCATAATCAACTAAAGTAGCTTTAGCTCTTTCAGTACGCCTCTTGTAATTTCGCACCATATTTCCTGAAATATCAAAACCTGCATTAAAAATTATGCCGGGGCAAGTAGTGACACTGTCACAACGTGCCTCCAACACTTCGTCAGAACAAGCCCCGCGTTACGCCATTTTGAACTTTATTCATTAGTTTCCGACATGTTGTCCTGATTATCAAATGAAATACATAGAATAACAGCTCAAAATATAAGAATTCAAGTAATGTTAGAAAAGTTCGCGTACCACAGTAACCCTAGTGATAATGACGATTCCAACGAAGGTCATGAAATTTACTTTTGCGATAGAAAACACGATAAATATTTGTATCTCGAAAACAACGTAACGCTATACTTCCAAACATACACAGCACACTGAGACAATCAACCTTTTCACTCACATGACGAGACAGGTGATGCAACTCATCGGCTCAGTCAGGAAGCTCGATGGCACTACTTGCCCCTGGCACAACTAACCCCGGTCTCCCCAACGCGCTAGACAGTTTGCAATGTTTTCAGAAAAACCGGCAAATTAGGTCGCCGTTTCCATAGCACCAGTCGAATATGAAAAAAATAATTACTATAACAACAAACAACATGGATCAGCTAAAACATTTAAAATTATATGAGATTTCCTCTGCATTTTAACAATATATTATGTTAAAATATTTCCTTTTTTTATGTGGAAATGAGATGTTTTGTTCTTGAGATGTTTTAAAACATTTTGTTTTTATTTACACTATATTTCCGTGTATAAACCGATAATTTTTGGAACGTTTTCTAAAGCTAAAGTATTGGTGTCAGCTTATACAGGGTGGTCCCGAATTCATGGTACAAATTTTAATGGTAGGTACAGGACATTGTAACAATGATTTATTGTATAGGAATGTATAGTCGCAAGTGACGCGGTGAGGCGTAAACAGGGGAAATAAAAGGAAAGAGAAATGGAGTGATCGGTTGGTATCATTGCCGGTAGAGGGCAGTAGATGTCTAGCCGCTGTTGAACATGATGCATCGCAGTAGGGAAAAGCGCCATTCACAATTGTGCTGCCGTAGACGATGGGTGACTTTACGTATGCAGAAAAAGCAGACATGCATTACATGTACGGCCGTGCAAATGGTAACGGCAGAGCTGCGTATACCAGGCATCTTTGAACGTGTACGCCAATCGCTCCACCGACGCTGTCAAGCATGTATCGATACTGGTGGACGCAATTTTGAACAATTACTGTAAACATGACACTTGTCAACAACGCTTTCAATAAAATCTTTGTTTTTCCTTTCGGCCGTTATTTCCCCTGTTTTCGCCTCACCGCGTCACTTGCGACTATACATTCCTATGCAATAAATCATTGTTACAATGTCCTGTACCTACCATTAAAGTTTGTACCATGAATTCGGGACCACCCTGTATACAGATCCGCTAATCTCGTAAAAAAGTAGGCAATTTTTTGTTACTCGGGAGCATGCGATAAATATCGCAATGGGAAGGGAACCTGCAATTAACGTCGTACTAGAGATCCGGGACCAATCCAGTAATGATCCAAATGGGGATAGATTGTGAAGCAATAACCTACCCCTCATTATTGAAAAGTATAATTCGCGAAGCGAACTAAATATGATTGCGCAGCAATCATCGGGAGTTGACGAGCGATAGGGAGCAGGGGGCGGAGCCCCCTAGTACAACTAAAAAATTATTAGTTTTCATAAATATGAAATAATATATTTAAATGAACAGTGAACTCTTTGTTTAAATTAACAATACATTTTTACACTAACAAAACACCTCGCTTGAATAAACATTAACGATATTCAAGCAAGACGAATTACCGTTGAATAAACATTATTGCTAATATAAACAATATTTAATAAAAGAACGAACTTGTGCAATAATTAAATTGTAGACTTTTTGGAACTGGTCTGAGAAATTGGATGGTTTATCCTATACCTTCATTTCAATTCTCTTAAATACAGTTAACTGATCAAATTATTATCAATTTTGTGTAGTTCTTTTTCACTGCTTGTAACTGTATGAATAGAGATGTAATGGTTTACAAAATTTATGAATGTTAGATGTATAAATATCTATATATATATATATATATATATATATATATAATTCTTGCAACAGACATTATATTGTTATGCATTGGTATTGTAGCAGATTTTATTACTAAGTAATCAACGTTAACAGCACCTATGAACACGACATAGAAATAGTTTATGTATATAATTCTTTTCTGCGTTAGTGAAACTTTTATTGTGTTAGAATGTCTATTACTTGATATTGTATGTCTTGTTTCTGGCGCAGAATGACCAAACTGGTTTAGGGTTTTATATCCCTTGCGCCATAAAACCCTAAAACACTGTAAAGTACTACCAGCTGTCTAGGTTAAGTGGCCAGCTGCATCTCAAAGGCTCTTAGAGGTCTCCGGCTGCTCAAGTACCTTGTTGATAATGCTCGCGCCCACGCATGAAAAAGAAGACAGTTTTCCCTCGGACTCCGTCTAGTAGAGCGTCTCCGTCGCAACGGAATATTGTTTCGGATTTTAGCATTTGTAATGCTCTCAGTGTTCCAAAAATGAATCCATGTATCGTATCGTGCATGTTCGAATAAATGTAATTTGTAATGTCCTAAAAAGTTTGGAGTAATTCGGTGCACAACCAATCAACAACGATTTGATGGTATTTCTTCTAAAATCTGCAATGGAGCAATAATTAATTGAATTTTTAGAAATGAAAATATAATAGTTACAGTATACTAAGGTTATGGATAGGTCGAATTACCCATAATAGCCGTATTTTAACTCGTCGGTTCTTTAGAAGCATGGAAGGAAAATTTAGTACAGAACATTTTGCAAGAGGAAGCAATTTTTAATTAAACCCGAACCAACATCGAGCGTCAAAAACTGTCAAGAGCCGAGTAATTGGTAGAAGAAAGAACGCAAGCATGGAATCGATCAAAAGTAAAAACAGCAATGTCAGTCGCAATGTAACTGCGGACGAAACAAAGGAACGACTTGGTTTTCATGAATCAGCAAAAACTCTCGTTTTTTATGATGACCAGATAAACACCTGATTAGTTTTTTCCAAATGACGATCTCTATCGTCCATAAATATCGGGTCAGTTTTTTTCTTACTAGAGATATATTATCCACAAAGGTCTGGTCAGTTTTCTTCTAATGACAAAATATATCGTCCATAAATATCTGATGTTTTTTCTAATGACGAGATATATCGTCCATAAATATCGGGTCAGTTTGCTAAGGAGGAAATATATCGGCTGTAATGATCTGATTAGTTTTATCCTAATAACGAGATAAATCGCCTGTAAAGATCTGATCAGATTTCTTCTAATAACGAGCTAGTTCGCCTGTAAGGATCTAATCAGTTTTCTTCAAATCATGAGATAGATCCTGTAAAGATCTGATCAGATTTTTTCTAATGACGAGATATATCCACATATATGGTCAGTTTTCTTCCAATGACGAAATAAATATATCATCCATAAAGATCTGATCAGTTTTCTTCTAATTACTTGTATTGTTCAGAAATATCGGATAAGTTTTCTTCTAATGCCGAGATATATCATCAAAAAAGATATGGTTAATGTTTTTCTAAGGCCGAGATATATCGTCAAAAAAGATATTATTAATGTTCTTCTAATGCCGAGATATATCGTCTATAAAGATATGGTTAATGTTCTTCTAATGCCGAGATATATCGTCTATAAAGATATGGTTAATGTTCTTCTAATGCCGAGATATATCGTCTATAAAGATCTGGTTAATGTTCTTCAAATGCCGAGATACCTAGTTGACACAACCATATTCGCGACAGAGTGTTAATGCATACATTAATCAATCTAAGTACACAACATAATTTAAAGACGCTACGAAATTCATAAAAGCAGGAATAAACTTCAAAACAACAATGCAGATCACTACGTCTATTAGGGCAACACTATACACCTCACTCGATTTACTTCTAATCTCAACAGATCATCAGCTCTAGCCTGGATCGAAGTCTTAAGCATTGTTGTAATTTCGTATTATTTAGGCGCCAAAGACAAACACGGGCCCAAACTCAAACTCTCAGGGGTGGATTTTGTGACAAAGGCCTCGCGTCCCCTTTACCAATATAAAAGGAAAGATAATTAACCTCAGGACATTTTCTGGGTTGTGGGAGCTCAGAGATGAATTTTGCCACGTCCGCATTGTTTTAATCGGGTTTGTTTGGATAGTAGAAGTATTGCGAGTACGCTGATCCGCTTAGAAAGGGATTCGTGTGCCAAGGAGATGATGCTTTAGGAATTTTTGAAAGTTCTTTGTGAAGCAAAAGTGATTGGAAAGACTTACATTGGTTGAAGCTGTGGTGAAGTTTGCCACATGTACAAGAATTAACTTACAGTGCAATAGTATACATAGCAGTGAAAAATATTTCCATCGTGAAGGTGGAGTACGTTTTTTGGTAGATCTGTAGTTATACTTCACAAGAGTTTATGAAAATTACGTGTGAAGTAAAAGAGTGACTGGAAGGTTTATATTTATTGAATCTGTGGTTGAACTTTGTGTGTGCCACCTCTACAAATTTACAGTACAATGAAATCGCATACATAACACTGTAATCTATCTATACCGTGGAATACATTTTGGTAGATCTTTGATGGACTTGGTAGTAGTTTACATGGAGTTTTTGGAAGTTACTCTTAAAGTAAGTGACTATAAAAGTTTATATTAACTGAAGCTGTTGTGAAAATTTTTGCCCCTGTACAAAAACTTACATTGGTATACATAGCAGTGTGTACAAAGTGAATCTACAGCTATCTACAAAGTGAAGATATTTTTGGTAGATTTCATGGGATTTTTGGTAGATTAGGTTTCACTTCTAAAATAATTTTTTAGAGTTCCTTGTGAAATAAAAGTGGATGGAAAAAGAACTACAGCTACTCACCATCAAGCGCATGCTAGACTTGGCTGAACGGAAACGAGTAAAGAAATTACTGACTTTTATCGATATGTTCAAATAATGATACATTTTAATAAAGTACAGGTGACCCTCTTACAACACGGTACTCTTATAACACGGATTCCCGACAACACGGTACTAAAATTGCGACGACCCTCGTATAACACGATAATAGTTTCGGTATAATACGGTTTAATTTTTACATATTGTTTGTCAATTGGACGGTTAAATAGAGACCCGTTATATTCTTTTCACCGGCCTGTCTTGTCTGTCTTGTCTGTATGTTCTGTCTTGTCTGTATGTTCTGTCTTGTCTGTATGTTCTGTCTTGCCTGTTTGTTTTGTCTTGTCTGTCTGTTCTGTCTTGTCTGCTTGTTCTGTCTTGTCTGTCTGTTCTGTCTGTCCCGTCTGTTCTGTCTGTCTGTCCCGTCTGTTCTGTCTGTCTGTCCTGTCTGTTCTGTCTGTCTATCCCGTCTGTTCTGTCTGTCTGTCCTGTCTGTCTGTCCCGTCTGTTCTGTATGTCTGTCCTGTCTGTCTGTCTGTCTATCCCGTCTGTTCTGTCTGTTCTGTTCTGTCTGTTCTGTCTGTCCTGTCTGTCTGTCCTGTCTGTCTGTCCTGTCTGTCTGTCCTGTCTGTCCTGTCTGTACTGTCTGTCTGTCCTGTCTGTTCATCTGTCTGTCCGTCCGTCCGTCCGTCTGTCTGTCTGTCCTGTCTGTCTGTGCTGTCTGTTTTGTCTGTCTGGTCATCTGTCTGTATTGTGTGTGCCCTATAACGTCCACACGGTTTAATACATAGTTAAAAAATTTTTAAACTTATATGAATTTCTTATATTATTTAATGATCCTTATGTAATTTTATTTAAACTACAAATAAATGTTAACTTCTATGTTTTTAGTACTCCGTATAACACGGTTTTAGTTTCCTTATTACACGGAACGCAATCTCTACTTTTATATAATTCCTAAGTTTAGCTTAACACGGTTTCTACACAACACGAACTATCCTATAGCACGATTTCCATATAACACGGTACAAAATATACAAAATTGTATGACCCCCATGTTTCGTATAACACGGCACCATTTCACCGTGTTATAAGAGGGTCACTTGTATGCAAGTACAAAATGCAGACAAAATTGTTTTCATAGTCATTGAATTAAACATTACATACTAAATCAAATTCATTTGTTTTTTTACCAAAAAAATAACTTTTTTTTTCATGAATTATCCAACTATCCGGATAATTCGATAATTCAAGGAAAAAAAGGTTATCTCTTAGTAAAAGAAAACTAATTTTTTTTTGTACGTAACGTAATTTAATGAATAAAACGAAAACTATTTTGTTTACATTTGTAGTTACATATTACATTAAAATGTATCATTGCTTGAATATATCGGTCAAAGTCAGTTTTTCCACGTCTACTCGTATCTGTTCAGCCAAGTCTCGCTTGACGGTGAGAAACTGTAGATGTCCGCACTCAGTCTGCCGCTCCATCTAATTTAGCAATGTGTCAAGGCACTCAAGCGCCTTAATAGTTGACGATCACGCGTCTGGTTGAGTGGCAATTACGTTATCCTCTTCAGAGTCAACAACGAGTTCTTCTCTCATGCTTTGAATGAGTTCATCGTCACTGAGAAATTCGAATCCAGGGTCCGAAGAATCACCCACCAGCCACTCTCATACATACTCTGCAATGCATTTGGGACATCCAGGAATTTTCACTACGATGTTTCTTATGTCCTAAACTGACATTTCGTCCTCTTCTGTCTCTTCTTCCTCCTCTTTCTGTACCTCTTCCTTGGTTGAAATGCCTTTCAATTTGTTCCAAGCTCTTCTTAATGTGGCTGACTTCACTAAACTCCATGCTTCAGCCACCATGTATGAGCAGCCTTTTAAATCAATCTATTTGTGATTAGCCACAGTGCCTCCTTCATTTTCATCTTCTATGAAATTTTTCCTTAACAGTTGTCTTCTGTAATTGCACTTCATAAATTCGATAACGGATTGATCCATCGTCTGTAATGAACTCGTTACATTTGGCTGCAAGAAGAGTGTTTTGAAACGTCTATTTTCTCCTTCAAGAAGGTGTTCTGCGGGGTGGGTGCATTGTGGGTGGCTGAACCGCTTTAACCAGAGATCGCTAAGGCGTTGGCTGGGGACGCCGAAACTCGGTCAGGTGCTCAGGCTTCTGTGTCTAGTTGTAGTACGGAATTGATATCGGCAGACACCCGCCGCTTGGACCGTGAGGTCACTTGATCAAGCGGAATGCCGGTTGGAGCTGGGGCTATTTTCACCGGTACTCTCGGTTTCCGTGTAACCGGAATAGCCGATGGTGGGCGGTGGGTGTTTTCGGCGTTGGGCCGAGTTCTAGTTGATTTTATTCGCAGGTGCCTGGCTGGGGCTGGCGGGCTACCGGTAAGCGCCTGTCGAATTATTATCGTATTACTTTCGTATTACTTTCCGACGGCTGGATATCGGTTCGGGCTAATAAGGAAAAGGCTGTAGGCTCGCTCGACAGTAGTGCCCCGGAGGGTAGGGGCAGGCCGCAATCCTGCCGGTCAAGTAGCGGCAGGAACCTCCTCGAGGTGCCACCTGGTAACTAGGATGGCTGGAGGCTTGTCTCTCCGGACCTACCCTAGGCTAATACCTGCACGCTTACTAATTTAGGCTATCTGGTAGGCGGCAGAGGTCTACATATCACCATGGATGATGGTCCCGGTACTACCGACCACGGGCCGGACATTAGGGTGAGAGAACAGTCTGCTGTCCTGCTGGGCTACTGAGGAGGGGGCGCACAACTAGTAGATGCCCTGGACGTTTTGAGCTTCCTTCCTGTGAGTGACGTCTCGCCACTCAGTGATCAGAACAATCCAGCTCGACTCAAGATGTGGGGTCGCCATCACGATGACCGCCAATGAGTCTGATGGCTTCTCTCTTGAGGCAAGCATGATGAGTCCAGAGTGTGAGCACGGTGGCCTCGTGTTGAATGAAAACTACGAGCTGGGTCGGACACCTTTTGCTTAGGGCGGTGGCTGTGCAGGCTGTTGGGGGACTCGGATAACCTGGCACACCTAGCACTCCTCCCACATGCCCGGGTCTTCTTTCGTTTCATCATTAGCGACCTTCCCTGCTAATCCGCTGTGGGTTTTAAGTAACTCGGTACGGAGGGGATTGTTTCCATTCAGAAGAAGAAGAAGAAGGTGGGTGCATTGTCAATGATTAACAACACCCGTTACTGACTTCTTTTCTTAACAGAAAGGCGTATTTTGTGGTATCTCGTAGAGTTAGCACAATTTATCAAGATTACACGGTTTTACTAACCTTATGTGCAGGACCAGTATTTGCTGATGCGGATTTTGTGGATTTCTTTTTTTTTCTCAAAGCGTGTGTCCGGATAATGGGCGATCCGAATAACTGAAGTTTGCATAATCGGAGTTCTACTGTAGGTGGTAGTGAAGTAAAAGGGACTCTAAAGGTTTCAATTCATTAAAGTTTGGTGACTTTTTCTACCTCTACAAATTATTTAATTACAATAAAATAGTATATGTAGCAGTGTAAACTATATTTACTACCATCATGAAGTACTTTTTGATAGATTTTTGGTACATTTGGTAGTACTTCATACGAAAATATTTTGAAGGTTCTTTGTAATGTAAAAGTCACTGGAAAGATTTAAATTGATTGAAGCTGGTGGTGAACTGTTCCGCCTCTACAAACATTAACTTACAATACAGTAATATATAGCAGAACAACATATCTCCATCACAAAGTACTTGTTGATAGACAAAATTGCACTATATTTTAACACCTCTCCAAAATTTGAAATGAAGAGAACATATCAGAATAAAAATGGGTTTTCATAGATCAGTTGAAGTTTGCGTACTTAGTCGGAGCCTGAACTCTCTTCTATGCGTTTCGCAACGTAATTTTAAGTTCAACGCTTACTTCACCCAAGATTTCAGATTCATCACATCAGAATGCGATGCCGCGTAATAATCTTCCATATTCGTTTCCAATGACATGTCTACTCCAGGGGATATTGGATGTGGTGCAAAAGAAATACAACGATGTTTTTAAAGATAGTGAAAAGAAGATAAATTAAATATCATAGCTCAGGCAGTCGTAGTTCTAAATTTAAAAAATAGTGAATCAATGAATTAGTGAAATGAACCCTCACCAATCTAACCGTACGTTCAAGAGATTCAACAGAAGATATACTGACACTACATTACGGCTCAGACAAAATCCAAGGTATCTTTCCCCAGTTACTATTCCCAGAAGTATATATTACTTTCCATAACTTTACTGTCGTATCCGAAAGTCCTCACGTTGGGTTGGTGTGGAAGTTTGGAAGTGGGGTGCCAGCTCAGGTGTTGCTTCATCATCTGACCGTGGTTCAAAATTACGAGGTGTCGTCCTCGGATCTTTCCTTTAAGGGATTGATTCCTGACCGTCGTCAATAGCCCGTTGCGTTGTTCTAGTACGACGTTAACTAAAAATTACCTTTACCATTACCATAACCATACATTGCAGTTATCTCCACAGTTGGGTTTGAAGAGGGAAACAACAAAGGTTTATTTAACTGAGGTTATTTAATTGTGAGGTTCATTTAACCCTCCCAATGGTTATCTCGACGAAGTATCTCGTTATTAGTAAAATTAACCGGATCTTGGTGGACGAGATATCTTGTTATTAGTAAAATTAACCGGATCTTGGTGGACGAGATACTTTGTTATTACTAAAATTAACTGGATCTTGGTGATCGAGATTCCTTGTTATTAGTAAAATTAACCGGATCTTGGTGGACGAGATACCTTGTTATTAGTAAAATTAACCGGATCTTGGTGAACGAGATACCTTGTTATTAGTAAAATTAACCGGATCTTGGTGGACGAGATACCTTGTTATTAGTAAAATTAACCGGATCTTGGTGGACGAGATACCTTGTTATTAGTAAAATTAATCGGACCTTGGTGAACGAGATACCTTGTTATTAGTAAAAATAACCGGATTTTGGTGGACGAGATACCTTGTTATTAGTACAATTAATCGGATGTTGGTGAACGAGATACCTTGTTATTAGTAAAATTAACCGGATCTTGATGGACGAGATACCTCGTCATTAGAAAGAAACTTACCAAACCTTGATCTTGTGATCACCAAAAAAGCTACTATATCTTGATAACCATATGCCTCGTCATTAGCAAATTTCGTCAGATTTTGATGGGCGAAATATCATGTCGAAACCTCTTGTGGGGTTTATTCAGCTGGGCCAAACGTGTTTTTGTGGCAAAAAAAATATACCATCCAACATTTAGAAGATTTCAAAAACCACACACACAAAAAAGTTCCGACGCTGCATTATAGTTCGGATAGAAGCCAAGTCTCTCTACCCAATTACGTTTCTCCGAAATCTGCATTACCTTCGCTGATTGGTGATACGCTTATCCAGATAACTTCCGATCCTTAAGTACGCTATCGTGATGGGACGAGGTTATGAGACTTCATCGATTTTTGAACAGCAATCACTCAGGATCAGATCTCACGCGACACATCGCGCCACCCCGAAAAGAAGTCCTAAAAAATCCTTTCGTGCCGTTTATGCGGGATAGGGTGGGTGAGCAGAAGAGTGCAGCCGTACAAGTTTTGCAGGAAAGACGTTGCAACGGATCACATACTTGCACAGAAACTATTCTGAAGCATCGCGCACCCTTCTTTCTTTCGGCTTTTAATTAATTTTTGCGTGAACTAGAACGTCCTGGAGACGGAGGGACTGTTCCGCCATTAACGGATTTGACGCTCCACTGACTTCGAAGATGTGCAGCCATCTTGAAAGCTGCGCCATTCTTCGAAAAATAATGGGTAAAAGAATATGCGATTTAAAAAAAGTTGAATGTCGTGTAGAATTAAAGTGGCAATGGGAACGATATTGCAGGGGTCGGGGAAGGAAAAGTTCGAACTTTTCGAATGTTTCACGGGGGAGTTAGTTAATATTAATGTTTGCGGGGCTTTCTTTTGTGTTTGAAAATGGCGGGGTTTAATTTCATTCGAATGACGGATTTTGATTTGATTTTTTGGCCACGCGTGGAATGGAATACGAGAATTTATCTCTTTCGTGGAATCGTAGAAACGTTTCTTGGAACGTTATTAAAATAGTGAAGAGTTCGGGATGGAATACATACGAAACAAAACCGAAACGGGAATTCGTAAAAGAGAAAAAATTACCAACTATTCTAGAAATCTCAAATTAAATGTTAAGTTCTTCTAGAGAGCGCCTTGATATATACGTGTTTCAACATACATAAGCACTTGTTTCAACAAAATTCGAAAATATTCACTTTTTAAAGTTATACGTCTGTGTATGCCGCAAACGCAAAACAATGCATTTTCTTTTCTTATTGCGTTTCATGAATGCAAATATCTCTCACTACATTCCTCAATTCCGGCACCCATTTTGCAGTTTTTAATAAATTTTTAGGCTGTAATTAATTTAAGTTAGTAAATTTAATTTCTGTGTTTGTTGACTGTGTCTGGTTCTACGGTTAATGTTTTGTATCGTTAACAGAGTATTTCATAAAAGAATATTTTCGATTTGAGGCAATACAAGTTGGTTTTGTCTCTAGATAATAGATGCATTGACACACACACACACACACAGAGAGAGAGAGAGAGAGAGCTTTTGGGGCATGTGATGCAGTTTAATGGAACCTACATATATGATTGTAAAATTCATAGAAACTCAGAACACAAAAATAATCGAATGTTTTCCACATCATATTCCATTTTTTTAAAACTTCAGTGTGTGATGGCCAATGGCTTATGTTTAGCTATACCCAGTTAATTTATTACCGGCAATTTTTTTCATGGGAATCAGACCTTTTGGGAGGCGATCATAATTATTAAATTTTGTCTGGAATGTCGAGTGACACTCGCAATATTGCCACGCTCAAACTATTAAACCTAATTGTTTTCTTTGCTCGTGCTACTTAAGCGCACTGTTCCTAATTGTAAGAAAAAATACTTTAAATAATTATATTAGTTTTCAATAATATGTTACGAAATATGCAGCAGTTTGGTTAAGTTTTATTCAAGAAAGCCGTCGCTTAAAATATCTGAAATTTGTTAATTAAATGTTGAAAGAGTAACAGACGAATGAAGATCTTCGTGTACGTGGGGAATTGCAAGCCCAGTGGTTGACCTCGTCATCTGACCGTAGTTAAAAATGACGAGTTGCTGGTTGCTGTCCTCGAATCTTTCCTTTCGGTGTTGATCTCGAACCGTCGCCAACAGCCCGGTATATTACTTAATGCGACGTTAATGAACTACCTACCCACTCTCAGAATGTTGTTAATTTATTATCTTATAAAGCAACTGCAGTTTCCAAAAGATTTATTTTTAACACTCTTGAAACATCATCTCAACTTAAAAGATGATCGGAATTTCAACCTCTGACACCAAGAGGGACCAACGGTATTCCTCTACTCAAGCACGCCCTCGAATCCCCGTGGCTCAAGCACATCTGCCGATATAATATTTTAACTCGGTTAATTATTTATGTAAAGATATCAACCTCAGTGCTGTTGGAAGTTTTACAATAGTGCATTCATACGACAAAGTCGTCCTGTGGTTGAACACAAAATTTCAATCTTCGAGTATTATAAGCAATACTCGGATACAATTGAGTGCAATTTTTCAAGAGTAAAATAGAATAGTAAGGAAAGGTAATTTTAATTAACCTTGTATAAAAGAGGATGGAAAATAAGTCATCTATATGAATTGCATTATTAAGGTTGGTAGTTGAGTTAACGTCGTGTTGGAGCAGCACAACAGGCTATTGGAGGTGATACGGGTTCCATTCAGAAGAGAAGGATTCGAGGACAATGACTTGTCATTTCAAATCACTTTTCAAATCAAGAGATCAACACCTGAATCAGCACTCTGCAATCCCAACTTCCGCCCCACATATACTGTCCACGGTTGTCCTGTTGGAAGAGTATCTGATTGTCAACTGGATGGTTTCGAGTTCGAAATCAACCGAAGACCGACATGTACGATGCTTAGCCATATCGGCTAATGCACGATAACTTAATACAACGATAATTTAATGCACATACTTAGAACTGCGACGTACATCGCAGAACAAAGTCCTTAAAGAACAATTTTTCCTTGATTTTATCAAAATTTTGGCCGATATTGTTTTTTACGCTTTTTGCCACACTTTTTTTTCTTTTCTAGTTATGGAACAACCTGCCCACACCGCTCAAATTACCCCAAACACTTTATAACACATCTTCTATGTCAATGACAAAATATTTAACTCAAACGTAATCGACAGAGCAAATTCTGAAAGTATGCCTTGGTTTTAAATGAAGTAAGTTAATTAATTGTGATGTTTTATTATGAATATGTAATACATATTTAGTCGATAATTGTGTTTTAAAACTGTTTTTTTATTTGACTGCATTTTTCAAAATTCGGACCAAATGCCTGCAGAACAACTGCAATTGCTTGGAATTGTGTTGCAGAACACTGAATATAATTCTTCACCAGGGGTTTGAAGTAAACGTCGACGCAAACTTGCGTTTATCCCTATCCGATTAAAAATTCCCACTTAATAATTTTTCAAAAACTTTCCACCCATAAAACTGAAACTTTCAAAAAACACAAGCAGCCAATAAAACAGAACATGAATCCGAAAAAGACGGACTCCAATCCAATCCGCGATGCATCATTTATGTACCAGAAACGCAATCGAAAAAGTGAAGAAAAAATACCAACCGGAAAAGTGAAAAATGTGGAAGAGGCGACAGCGTTTATATTCCGCGGAAAAGCGGTTGTGTTGTGCAGCCAAGCGAATGTCATACATTCTGCGGCGTGTATTAATAAATCAATGTAATGATATTTTAATGCGGTTTTGCATGCTTTCGTGGAAAACTCTCCATTCGGGCGACTTACGGTTACAGTGCACGTCCTCGGCCACCTTTTCCACTGAGAGAGTGTGGGAGGGTTTTTATGGATAGAATCCGTCAGGTACGTCGCGGGGAATGGTTCGGGAGGTTATTTATTCATAAATTGGACGTTTCCCGAAAGTCGAAAAGTCAAAGTCGGCTGCCTCCTGAGTGGGAGTGATTCTTCACTGTCTCTGCTGGTCGTCATTTCGTAATCGATGTCCGCTGCTTTTTGTGAGGGATGAGGCCTATAATTAGGCTAAAGCTAGGGAATGCGACCCATCCCATTGAAGGGTCGAGGCCGGAGTAGTCCGGTTGGAAGGTAGCGGATTTGCAACCGGAGTTCGACACTTCATCCAACCAAACACAGTCGGGCACGTGAGGGCCGGTTTAGTCTGTCGCTTCAAATGTCCTCTCGTTGTCATGGTGTGGAAGTTTGGAGGTGATTGCTCGAGTGATCTCCTCTCATCTGACCGTGGTTCAAAATGAGGTGTTATCCTCGGATCTTTCCCGTCGTCGGACTATCTCCAAGAAGCCCGTCGTGTTTCTCCAGTGGGATATTAATTCATATACATGCCTATTCCTTTAAAGGTCTATTTCGTTGAGGTTGCTGACAAATGATTTCACAGTGACATCATTCAGCTCAAGTCCATAATGTTTGAATCTGTTCTATTATAACTAGACTACAGTGGATCATCTATATATATAATTCTCTTACGTGGCACGCAAAAAAGACGTTATTTGTAATCGCGTTTTGGCAATACTGTACGATTGTTTGTTAATCGCGAAGTCTCGCGCATCGATTGAATTTATAGCGTTATCGGATGAAATTTTATTGAAAAAAAAAAGGAAATTTTAATGAGCTGTTGCAGTTAGTTTATAATATAAATCAAAGAAAGCGGAGGATCTTTTCAGGGCCATTTAAAAAACGGTCCTTTTCAGGGCCAACAATTATAGTTCAACAAGACGCTTGCACTACAACTTTCGGCAACAAACTCAATGAAAAAGTGTGGGTCGTTTGAGTGTTGGGAAAATGTATACACAAGCAGCATGCTGGGTATTCAATTTCCAAAGCAACGCTCACATTTCGAGTCAAAATTTGCACAAAGTTTTCATTTGAATTCTGAACTTAGATATACCGTATATATTTTTTCTGTAATACAGCAAATTTAGATTTGAAAAACATTTTTTTGGTAACATATTTTGTAAACAATCCCTTCTGCTAGGACACATGTCTTCATTGAGGCGAGCGAAGCGAGCATAGGTTCGAGCAGCGAACCAATGAGGATTGCGAAGAAATCCTCCGGGGGTTGGCGAGCGTTAGCGAGCAGGGGGCAGGCCCCCTAGTAATGAATAAAACACAATGTACTATAATGAACGGATTGTAATATACTTTAAAGTATAGAATACAATATATACTAACCTATGGAATACTGTATATCTTAACGTTTTGATTACAAAATAACATGGCAGACTGACACTAATATACTTTAACGAATGGAATACTGTATATCTTAACGTTTTGATTACAAAATACCATGGCAGACTGACACCAATATACTTTAACGAATGGAATACTGTATATCTTAACGTTTTGATTACAAAATACCATGGCAGACTGACACCAATATACTTTAACGAATGGAATACTGTATATCTTAACGTTTTGATTACAAAATACCATGGCAGACTGACAACAATATACTTTAACGAATGGAATACTGTATATCTTAACGTTTTGATTACAAAATACCATGGCAGACTGACACCAATATACTTTAACGAATGGAATACTGTATATCTTAACGTTTTGATTACAAAATACCATGGCAGACTGACAACAATATACTTTAACGAATGGAATACTGTATATCTTAACGTTTTGATTACAAAATACCATGGCAGACTGACAACAATATACTTTAACGAATGGAATACTGTATATCTTAACGTTTTGATTACAAAATACCACGGCAGACTGACAACAATATACTTTAACGAATGGAATACTGTATATCTTAACGTTTTGATTACAAATTACCATGGCAGACTGACAACAATATACTTTAACGAATGGAATACTGTATATCTTAACGTTTTGATTACGAAATACCATGGCAGACTGACAACAATATACTTTAACGAATGGAATACTGTATATCTTAACGTTTTGATTACAAAATACCATGACAGACTGACAACAATATACTTTAACGAATGGAATACTGTATATCTTAACGTTTTGATTACAAAATACCATGGCAGACTGACAACAATATACTTTAACGAATGGAATACTGTATATCTTAACGTTTTGATTACAAAATACCATGGCAGACTGACAACAATATACTTTAACGAATGGAATACTGTATAACTTAACGTTTTGATTACGAAATACCATGGCAGACTGACAACAATATACTTTAACGAATGGAATACTGTATATCTTAACGTTTTGATTACAAATTACCATGGCAGACTGACAACAATATACTTTAACGAATGGAATACTGTATACCTTAACGTTTTGATTACAAAATACCATGGCAGACTGACAACAATATACTTTAACGAATGGAATACTGTATATCTTAACGTTTTGATTACAAAATACCATGGCAGACTGACAACAATATACTTTAACGAATGGAATACTGTATATCTTAACGTTTTGATTACAAAATACCATGGCAGACTGACAACAATATAATTTAACGAATGAAATACTGTATATCTTAACGTTTTGATTACAAAATATCATGGCAGACTGACAACAATATACTTTAACGAATGGAATACTGTATATCTTAACGTTTTGATTACAAAATACCATGGCAGACTGACAACAATATACTTTAACGAATGGAATACTGTATATCTTAACGTTTTGATTACAAAATACCATGGCAGACTGACAACAATATACTTTAACGAATGGAATACTGTATATCTTAAAGTTTTGATTACAAAATACCATGGCAGACTGACAACAATATACTTTAACGAATGGAATACTGTATATCTTAACGTTTTGATTACAAAATACCATGGCAGACTGACAACAATATGCTTTAACGAATGGAATACTGTATATCTTAACGTTTTGATTACAAAATACCATGGCAGACTGACAACAATATACTTTAACGAATGGAATACTGTATATCTTAACGTTTTGATTACAAAATACCATGGCAGACTGACAACAATATACTTTAACGAATGGAATACTGTATATCTTAACGTTTTGATTACAAAATACCATGGCAGACTGACAAAAATATACTTTAACGAATGGAATACTGTATATCTTAACGTTTTGATTACAAAATACCATGGCAGACTGACAACAATATACTTTAACGAATGGAATACTGTATATCTTAACGTTTTGATTACAAAATACCATGGCAGACTGACAACAATATACTTTAACGAATGGAATACTGTATATCTTAACGTTTTGATTACAAAATACCATGGCAGACTGACAACAATATGCTTTAACGAATGGAATACTGTATATCTTAACGTTTTGATTACGAAATACCATGGCAGACTGACAACAATATACTTTAACGAATGGAATACTGTATATCTTAACGTTTTGATTACAAAATACCATGGCAGACTGACAACAATATACTTTAACGAATGGAATACTGTATATCTTAACGTTTTGATTACAAAATACCATGGCAGACTGACAACAATATACTTTAACGAATGGAATACTGTATATCTTAACGTTTTGATTACAAATAGCAGCATCAGCTACCCCTCGATATTTAGCGATCACGCTCCCCTTGGAGACAGTAAATTTGTTGTTGTTGAGTGTACATGAGGTGTCGTCGTTTATACAGTCCACATTACTCATGTCTGAGTAATGTGGCCTTTATAACTTTATGTTGCTCTAGTGCGACGTCAATGCAACTACTTACCAGAAGCATTTCTTGCTAAGCCTCATGAAAATAGAAAACAGTGAATCAATTGAATCTATTCATGTATTGGCGGTTCAGTCCTCTAATAGACTAGGTTGCCACCTGGAACAAGGCAACTTTATTCTTTATTCTTCCGTCGAGATTAAAAAAAACGAATGCTCAAGAAACCCTTCTAATCCGGAGCAATAACACTGCGGGTTTTCTCGGGCAAACCGGAAGAAAATATTGAATAACTTCACTTCCACACGGTCATTTCCGAAGATCCCACTTCTTCCTCCTCAAGAACTTTCCACGAGGAGGAGGAGATGGGGGTCGAGATGGGAAAAGAACACTGAAAGTGGTTGATTTAATTATAAAACCTGATTAAACTCATTTTTTAGCCTTTGTCGGGGATTTTTTTCCCACATTCGTTGCGAGCGAGGAATGAAATAATTAAACGGTGGGCAGGAAATTGTTTCGGAAGAGGAGGAAGTCTGTTCCGGTGCTGATCTTGGGTTTGTGATGACAAGGGAAATGATTGGAAAAAAGGGGCAGCGGTGATATATTCTTGAGGGATCCTATGGCGTACGGGTATGTCGGAATGGCATTGCACTTAGGTATTCGTTTGATGACATTTGGTTTAAGGCTGCTGATTCTCCGAATTTTAAGGTCTCTGTGCATCGGATGTCGAAAACCCTTTTTGATTCTGCCGAGTACTTCTTTATGTTAAACAGTTGCATACAATTTTAATAGTCTTCCACTTACTTGGAAGCTTAGTATACACAGTAAAACTCCAATTATACGAATTCCAGATTTCCGGATCGTTTTGAGGCAAAAATGCTTCTTATCGGTGAATGATAAGAACGAAGAGGACCAAGTTCTAGTTGCAGACATAGGAAACATAGTGAAAATTCCTGGATGTTACAAGTGCAGTGCAGAGGACGTAGGCGAGTGGCTGGTGTGTGAATCTTCGGACCCTAGATTCCGAATTCTCAGTGACGATGAACTCATTCAGTGTGAGAGAAGAACTCATTGATGACTCGGAAGATGACGACGACAGTGCTACTCAACCCGACTCGGGTCATCTAGTAAAGCGTTTGACTGCCATTATACAGCGCATAAATGTATGGAGTGCGAGCTTGAGTGCCACCATCTACAGCTACTAACCGTCAAGCACATGTGAGACTTGACTGTAAGGAAACGAATGAAGACAGCGAAACAGCTGATTTGGGCCGATATGTTCAAGCAATGATACATTTTAATACAGCATGTAACTACAAAATGTAAACAAAGTGGTTTTCAGTCATTAAAATACATTACGTACCAAAACAAAATTCGTTTCTTTTCTAAGAAATGCACTTTTTTTTAAAACTATCATATTATCCGGATATTTGATTATACGTATGGGATCTGGTTCAAATTGATTCGGATAGTTCTACTGCAGTTCAATTAAATTCACACTGGAGCAACAGAACTGGCTGTTAACAACTGTTTATGTAAATAGGTATTTTAATCAACGTCATACTGGAGCATCACAGGGGCTTTTGACGACGTTCCGGGATCAACCCCCAAGGGAAAGATCCGACAACAACGCGAAATTTTAAACCAGTGCCAGATGACGAGGTCACACCAGAGCTGGCACCTTCCAAATTTCCACACCGCACCAACGTGAGGACATGTGAGATCCCGACCGATTTAACGTTCACGATGGTGTTTGGTTGGATACGAACTCTCAATTTTCCGGTAGCTAATCCGCTTCCAACCGAACTACGCCATAAATGGGATGTTGAAAACCCCGTTACCTCGACCATACCTCCTTGTGTTCATCTAGTGTCGACATAGATTTTATAATCTCCTAATTCTTGAATTTTGCTAGTTCTAATTCGTTTTCGAGCAGATCCCATTCCAATGCTCACAAGCCGACCAACCAGTCAGGTGGTTAAGGAGTTAGTCTCTAGATCGGAAGATTCCTTATATTTTGAAAGAAACGTTAATTTATTTGTAAATTGGGCTATCTAGTAGTAATTTATTGCACGTCACTCGACTCACTACGTTACAGTATGAATTCCGTGGTATTTATTAATGAGTCTGACCTAGAATGTTTTGTATAAAATTGAGTTGTAACATGAATTTCCCCCTGTCATCGTTAGGGTGCTATAGCGCAGGGGAGAGGAAACAAAAGAGCAGCGAAAATAACATAGTTCTGAAGGATTAAGGCTGATCACAAAAAGGGGAAAGATCTTTTCAGCTCGACAGTTTCAGCCGTAAGACTCGACTCCAATCTATTTGTTGGCTTAGTCGAACACTGTGTACATCAAAGTAGAGCACAAACAGAATATCCATCTGGGGACAACCCAACCGTCTCGCATTCCCAATGTCTTCCAACCCTCGACAAA
The DNA here is from genome assembly GCA_947359465.1 of Metellina segmentata. Taxonomy (NCBI): domain Eukaryota; kingdom Metazoa; phylum Arthropoda; class Arachnida; order Araneae; family Tetragnathidae; genus Metellina; species Metellina segmentata. The sequence goes on along the minus strand of OX375874.1, from coordinate 13,169,168 downwards.
TGGGAAAGACGACACTCCTTTCACCAAACTTCCACAGATCGAATGTTGGCGAAATCGCGGGCCCTCCATCAACGACGCCTTCCTCAGTTTGATCATCCCCAAGACAATAACCTTCCGGAATCCCCCTTTCACTTCAGCTCCCCTCCCCTCTTGACCTCCGGGAGAGACTTATTAGAACAGAAGGAAAACTCCCGCTCTAAGAAAAGAAACTCAAAACCGCTCCCTCGAAAACAAGAAAGCGAACGGCTTTTTCTCAATCGAATGGGGTATCGGATTTAGGCACCGAATTTCATCTGCAAACATGGCCTGAGCGCGGGAGGACGCTAATGACGAACGACAAGCACACAGGACCACCCCCACCCTTCCAACAGGCGTCGCTCTAATCGGATGGGCAAACAAGTTTGGTCGTTTCCTGACTACCCCCTTCCTGACCACCCCTGCAGCGTCGTAGGTGACCCCCTTTTCGTTTCGGTATCTCGAGAACAGCCCTTGTTGACGCAAACCTGGAGACATTAAACTTGGGGAGGAAGATTCGTAATCTTGTCTCGGGGTCGTTTGAAATTTCTCTTGTGTACCGGGGTGGACTTCGTTTGCTCGGGGTTGGTAATCGATACGTGTATCAAACATTTGGAATCTTTTGGAAGAGATGGCAATGGAATTTAAATTGCGAGAAGGCCTTTCCGGTCTTGTTTTAGATACGTGCGCTACAGCTTCGGAATTAAATTAACATGCCTCCTTTTCGAGATTCGTCCATAGAGTCAAAGTTGGGTTGGGTTGGTTTTATGGCGCAATGGTTATTGTTGCATCTAACACAAAACAGAATAATAGGCAAGTAGTAAAATTTATGTCGCACTGTATGAACATAACAGGCTATTAGCGATGGTTCGGGATTAATCCGGAATGGACAGATCTGAAAACAACATCTCGTGTGTCACGGTCAAGCCGTGACTTCAACATCTGAGCTGACACCCCACTTTACAAACGTGATTAGGAATTATAAATGCTGAATTCGTATTAAATAAATAAGTTAAGTGATGTCAAATATGTAATACGTATAGGAAGCTTGTTCCTTCTCAAAACCACTACTGCAACCTACAATTAGCTTGACTGAGCCAATATATCGTGTATATTTTAGAAACATTTAACCTTCAATTTGACAGAGGAACTACCGGAAACTATTTTCTTGTGTTATATTTGTTTAAAGGAACACTATTAACACTAAGAAAATACAGACAGTTTTTGAGAGAAATTGAAATTAAATGTGTTTTTAAGAATAATTTCTGACGTATAGGGGCATTTTATTGAATTCTTTTTCTGTAATTTCATAACCGCTTTTAACAAAAAGTTCTGAGATAAAAAATTTAATTTTTATGATTGCTTCTAGTTTTATCGTGATACTTTTTGGGTCACAAATGCATTTTATTGGGAACTTTCTAGCAGTTTTTAAATCATAAAATAATAGTCCTTATTATGAGTACCTGAAACTTGGAGCTCCTATACTTTATTGTGGTTCCTTAACTTTATATACATTTTCCAAATTATTCTACCAACCACGTTTATTTTTTTACCACTGTTACAAAAGAGGCTTTCAAATAATTATTCTTATCGAAAAACAGAATTACTTTCAACTTTTTCTCATATCAATCGAATATTATTGCGTTAAAATCGATAAAGCAGCTACTGAATAATAGATTATCACTACCACAAACAACGTGTTTTTTATTTCTGTGCCCCTGAACAACTTATCCTAATATCGATGTCGATAAATCTTTCTAGAAAGTCTTTCTGAGTCTTGTAAAACAACAATATCGACATCTTTTAAGCAACATTTTAGTGACTGGGAAGCATATAAACAACGTGTAGAGACTGTATATTTTCGATAATTTTTTGCATTATATTTTTATTTTCTGAAACCTTTCATTAATATTTTGTTACGACAAGAACATAATTATGATTCTGTAAGTATGACCATAAATATTCAGATTCTGAGTTACATTTTTCAATGAATAGATATCATCGACTTTCAAGTGAAGATCACAGTCAAAATGAAATTTTTAGATATGAAATTTTTAGCTTCTCTAGAACAGAATGTGATAATTGGTAATGTCCGCCAAATCTTTTCTTGTTGGGTTCGTGAGGATATTTGGAGAGTGGGTTCCAGCTCAGGTGTCACTTCGTCATCTGACCGTGGTTCATAATTACGTGGTGTTGTTTTCTTAGGGGATTGATCCCGGACCGTCACCAATAGTCCCCTGTATTGCTCTAGTTCGACGTTAATTAAAAATTACCAAAATTACCAAATATTTTCTTGGCATGAAGGTTAGATATTTCTTCTTGAGATACTCACTTTGCGTGTATAGCATATCGAGAAGAATTTTTCCCCTTCGTTTCTCAGAAATATGTTTTTTTTTTTTTTTTACTTTGGTTTGATTTATATGTTGACGAAATATTTTTTGATAAGATAATGATAAGCATTTCCTCATTTTCAACCGTTTGGTTCTGGAGATAATTTCGTGATTGAAGTTTCTATCCGAATTTATTGACGGCATTGAAATGAATTACCACTTACACACGCTCTTCAAAACTCCAAGTGGTTTCTATCCTGCCCATCAAGATCGGCTCAATTTTCCTAATGACGAGATATCTCGTCCATCAAGATCGGCTCAATTTTCCTAATAACGCGATATCTCGTCCATCAAGATCGGCTCAATTTTCCTAATGACAAGATATCTCGTCCATCAAGATCGGCTCAATTTTCCTAATGACGAGATATCTCGTCCATCAAGATCTGACCAAATTTCATGGTGACGAGATATCTCGTCATCGAAATGTTGATGATTTTTTTATGATGACGAGATCTGGATAATGATCAGTTTTCTCCTAATCAAGAGTCTTTCATCCTTCAAGATATAGTCAAATTTGCTAATGACAAAATGCTTCGTCAAAAAAACACCATCATGTTTAAAAAACGTCAAGTTTAGCTACTAACTATTTAAGTTAAAAGTCTTTTAACAAACCAGAACAGTTGCCAGCATTTGGCAAATGAAATTTTTAAAAATCCTAATAATCGCGATATCAACAAACATTTCATGACATTCTCAACACGGCAATGTGTTGTTCCAGCTGTGATACCCACTATGCAGGAAAACAAACCTACATTACAGTTGCGCTCGCTCGCAGGGTTATACACAGGCCAGTCACATAAATGTGACCACCTGTCAAAAGCCAGAATAACCACCTTTGGCAGAGTGGACCGCTGCGAGACGTGCAGGAAGAGAGTCAATTAGGTTTCTGATGATGAGTGCACCCAGTGGATGCCAGTAAAACATTCAATCAAACCATAATGCTTCCTCCTCCAGCCTGGATCCTTCCGGCAATTGTTGCAGGGTGTTTGCTTTCAGACGTTTCACGCCGTATACGCCAACGTCCATCTGTCCGATGGAGGATAAAACGTGATTCATCGGAAAAAGCCACCTGTCGCCACTCCGTGGACGTCCAGTTGCGGTACTGGCGTGCAAATTACAGCCTTCGTCGCCGATGAACAGCAGTCAGCATAGGTGCATTAACCAGGCGTCTGCTGCGGAGGCCCATGCGCAGCAACGTTCTCTGAACCGTTCTTGAGGATGCACTCTTGGTAGCCCCTTGGTTCATCTGGGCGGTCAGTTGCTCAACAGTTGCACGTGTATTAGCCAGAACGCATCATCGTAGCCTTCGTTCGCTTCTGTCATCTATAGCCCGTGATACACCACATGTGCCACGCCACTGATTTTGGATAGTACCATTTTGCCATGCACGGTATACTTTTACCACAGCGGCACGCGAACAGTTCACAAAATTAGCCGTTTCCGAAATGCTTCCACCCTTGGCCCGAAAGCCAATAATCATGTACTTTTGGACATCGGATAAATCGCTACGTTTCTGCATTACGCCAACGATTGAAATGCTTTTCGATGCCCTAGGACATCCTTTATATACACTCAACTGCGATGTGCTGTCACCTGCCTTTTGTGATTGGTTATTTCACGTTGACGTCGAAAGTAGGTGGTGGTCACATTAATGTGACTGGACTGTGTAAATACTTATATACTATAAGCATTAAACAATATTTTTGAGAATAATTTGCTGAAAAAAAAATAACTTTGAAAATGAATCAAGAACATTTAGATCAGGGGTGGCCAACCTTTTACACACCATGCGTCATTATTTTTTTTCTACAATGCTAAAGCTATTTCATAGGACGCTTCTGTCATCGTCAAGTTTTCACAACTTACATCAGCCAATATATTTTGTCTTCTGATTTCTTCCTTTTTCTTAGTCACATATTCTTTTCGTAACTCAGGCCCAAGCACGAGCTTCATTTTTCCTTCTATGTTAGTTTGATGCTGTGTTTTATAGTGTCTATTAAGATCATGTCTTCCCTTACGTGAAAGAGTACATTCACAAACAATGCAAAACATTTTTCTGATTGACTTTTTATAAATAACAACTCGCTTTCCCACTGTTCATTAAATTCACGCGAACTATCACTTTACCTACTTCAAAAGAATAAGTAGACGAAAGGATGGAATGCGCCACTTGTAATAATCCAATGCGCCACGTTTGGCGCATGCGCCACAGGTTGGCCACCCCTGATTTAGATCATAAAAAAAAGAAGTTCCGAGTCCAAACAGGAAGTTGATGGTTCAATCGAAATTACATTAACGATTTCCAACAATGCATTTTCATTGCGGGTGACTCAATATACGGAAATACAAATTTGCATGCTATTTTAGTAGTTAATTAACGTTTCACTGGAATAAGATACGGGCTATTAAAGTTCTGTATCCCTCCCGAATGGAAAAAACCGATGACAAAACCTCGTCATTTTATGCCATGGTCAACTCTTGAGCTGTCACCTCATTCTCCAAACTTGCACAACCCGCCGAAGTGAGAATATTTTCCCACGACATATTTAACGTATAAAGGCCACAACATATTTAACATGGACCAGCATAAACATACCCGACGGTCTTAGGTTGGATCGAATTTCGAACTCGAAACCTCCAGTTGCCAATCTGCTACTCTTCTAACTGCGCGTTCACAGCCCTTTTATTGGATGGAAGAGTGTTAGGAAAGATTTTGTTGTTTGTTGTTTCTTATGCCTACACTGGCAGACCAGAGGAGTGCCAGGCCCGTTGAAGACGGCAAGAGGCGAGGGGGGTGCGCCTTCCATGTTATTGAGCCCCATTGGGAAGAAGTCCGACTTTGCTCGACATACATGACACATCCGTTTTACAGGAATGTCCATTTACTCACACATATCGTAATTTAGATCCCAATCAGAGGCCGATAACCCCCTGATCAGGTACCCCCAGAGGTATTGATTTGGTATGGGAACATGGGGGATATTGTGACCACGATCTATTTAACGTGCCCCAGTCACCATTAGTGAACACGACGGTCTTTAGCCAGGTCGAAGCGCCGATCTCGCAATCATCAGAATTGCAGGCTCCGCCGAGGACAGATCCCACAACCCTTCTGATGCGAGCCCGACGCTCTACTGACTGAGCTACCGCGGCTCAGGAAAGATTTTACTGTATGTAAACTTCAAAATTGGTTAGAAGTCAAAAGGGAAGTCTGTTACTTACAAAACGGTTATATACGTGTAGTATGTACACTACCCTACAACAATGAATTGGACGCCAGCGGATTGACAAAAAAATTCAACTACTTGTTTGGGGGTGCTTTTCGTGGGAAGGCCGGGACCTTTGCATGTTATTCCTGGTAAATTAAGCGCCGACGCCTAACATGAACATTTTTGGGCAATCAGGGGGTCTTCCTACTCTGGCAAATTTATGGAATGGACGTTCCAGGACGACAACGCTCCGTGTCATGTTGCAGCCTCTGTAGAGAAGTGGTATCAAGATATGGATGTAAAACGTCTTTCCTAGACTGCTCAGAGTCCCGACCAAAACCCCATAGAACATTTGTGGGACGCGTTAGAGCGACGCTTACGGACCAGGGAACCACGTCCAAAATCGACAGTTGAGTTGGCGACATTCTTGCTTCGTAGCGACAATCAAGACGAGGGGTAAACTAACCTCAGCATTTATTTTTGTAACTTCAAGGGCATTTCGGGTGTGTCCTTCTCCTCTCTGAAAACCTCCGCCACACAACTGACAAGCAATAGCTTGTCAGTTGTGTGGCGGTCAGGTCAACAGCAATTAAAAACCACCCGAGCCCAAATTGATCATCCAATAAAACCCGATTCGAATTCCGATGCGCATTAATCTTGCATCGCCGACACCGCTTGCACCTGGAATCGGAATTAGCCCGAACGACGTCCCGAAACAAAAACACAGAAAAAGAACGACGCTTCAAACTTCTGCCGATAAGTTACTTTCCAACAGAAGCGCGGGTCCAAAACTAAAACTAATAACATCACTACTAAAACGAAAGGAGACTGCGGGATCCATCCATTCGTGAAACGCCGTTGTGCCGGAAGTGAGGCGTACTGTCAATAACGGCAAGAATTTAATTTACGGCATTGGATTGGACGCTCTTTATGCCTGCCGATAATTATTAAAAAAAGAAGAGACGTGTGTTCGGTCATCGGGAGATTGCTATTGAATACCACGGGTGCAGTCGATTTTTTGAAAAAGGTGGGATGGGAATATTAATTTCAGTATTAGAACGGAAGGACGAGTCGAAAGGTGACTCGAGGGGACAATGGATTCGAGTCTGGATGGGTATGATTAAATAAGATGAATTTTGGGTAATCATGGTCGTAAATTATACGTGAGTTGTCCATTGTAAAATGGAATAATCGTCACTCTTTATTTTGAGTGACAGGGGATTTGAAACATCAATTGGAATTGGACGCCCTTTAGTTTTTGGTGGTTTGCCTATTGTTACTTCATCTAAATTAATAGGCAAAATAAGTTGTTCTTGTGAGGAGTTTGGTTTTTTGGTTCGTAGAAACGAAAAATCTGGTAGATTGCGCTGGTAGGTATCTTAACTAACGTCTTACTAGAACAACACACGGGCCATTGGCGACGGTACGTGACCAAAACCCGAAGGTAAAGAACCGATGCAAACACTGAAACATTTGGTAGATTGCGCTGGTAGGTATCTTAATTAACGTCTTACTGGAGCAACACAATGGGCCATTGGCGACGGTACGTGAACAAAACCCGAAGGTAAAAAACCGACGCAAACACTGAAACATTCGGCAGATTGCGTCGGTAGATATCTTAACTAACGTCTTACTAGAGCAACACAACGGGCCATTGGTGACGGTTCGTGATCAAAACCCGAAGGTAAAAAACCGATGCAAGCACTGAAACATTTGGCAGATTGCGCCGGTAGGTATCTTAACTAACGTCTTACTAGAGCAACACAACGGGCCATTGGTGACGGTTCGTGATCAAAACCCGAAGGTAAAACACCGATGCAAGCACTGAAACATTTGGCAGATTGCGCCGGTAGGTATCTTAACTAACGTCTTACTAGAACAACACACGGGCCATTGGCGACGGTACGTGACCAAAACCCGAAGGTAAAGAACCGATGCAAACACTGAAACATTTGGTAGATTGCGCTGGTAGGTATCTTAATTAACGTCTTACTGGAGCAACACAATGGGCCATTGGCGACGGTACGTGAACAAAACCCGAAGGTAAAAAACCGACGCAAACACTGAAACATTCGGCAGATTGCGTCGGTAGATATCTTAACTAACGTCTTACTAGAGCAACACAACGGGCCATTGGTGACGGTTCGTGATCAAAACCCGAAGGTAAAAAACCGATGCAAGCACTGAAACATTTGGCAGATTGCGCCGGTAGGTATCTTAACTAACGTCTTACTAGAGCAACACAACGGGCCATTGGTGACGGTTCGTGATCAAAACCCGAAGGTAAAACACCGATGCAAGCACTGAAACATTTGGCAGATTGCGCCGGTAGGTATCTTAACTAACGTCTTACTAGAGCAACACAACGGGCCATTGGTGACGGTTCGTGATCAAAACCCGAAGGTAAAAAACCGATGCAAACACTGAAACATTTGGCAGATTGCGCCGGTAGGTATCTTAACTTACGTCTTACTAGAGCAACACAAAAAACACACGTGATCAAAACCCGATGGTAAAGAACCGAGGACAACACCTCGTCATTTTGAGTCACGGTCTGATGATTAGGTTAAACCTGAACAGATACTCTATCCACTCTTCAAATTTCCACGCAACACCGATGTGTTGACATTTGATGCCATGACAAATTTAACACACATTATCATAACCCTATGTACACGACAGTCTTTGGTTTGATCGAGTTTTGAATTTGCAACCCTCTGGTTGCTAACTAGACTACCGCAGCCCCTTTAGTTTCACAGAATAAAACCACACATTACAAAAACAAGCGTGCATCTTCCTCGATTATAAACAAGACCAGAAAGGGAACTTCATCCAGACACATAAATAAAATAATTATCGATGAAAACGCTCACTTATTTGAAATCTCTAAAATCAAAGCCTTTTTGTACTAAATCGTAGTGCTTGAAATTAACTTTTGAAAGTCTTCCAAGAGTTAATTGACTTTGGGGAAGTAGGCGAAGGAAAAGGATCTTTAATTTCCGCAGTAGAATGTCCCCGGCTTTTGTGTTTAGTTCTTTTCAATCAGGGAGTCGACGCAAGTCTTCCCGAAGACCTGCAATCGACCTCTGAATCGAAAGAGAAGTTTCACCGCGCAAATGTCTTCGTCACTAACTAAATTAAGGAGTATGAAGGTCAAAAGCTGTTCAAATATCTGACGGAATTCTCATTTGGAGTCTCCGTAGGACATGAAATATTTTTTCGTGAGTAAATATCTCTAGATTTCCACACGTGTGAGAGTTTTACTGACAAATTAAATGTAGATGGCGGTAGTGTTTCAGCGGTGGAACATATTTCATATACGTATCCCGTATGTGACGTCACTTTATTTGCTTTTCAAACACGATTTCAGCACGTCGCCACTATAAATTCCAAAACTAGAGTTGGCGAAACTATCGCCCTTCTATTGAGAAAGACGGTAGGTATTTTAATTAATGTCAACCTAGAAATATACAACGGACTATTGACGACGCTTCACGATCAAACCCGATGGGAAAGATTCGAGGTAATGGTAATTTTAGTTAACGTCGTACTAGAGCAACACAACGGGCTATTGACGACGGTCCGGGATCAATCCCTTAAGGGAAAGATCAGAGGATAACACCTTGTAATTTTGAACCACGAAAGATTCAAGGACAACACATAATTTTGAACCACTGCCAGATGACGAGGTTTCACCTGAGCTAGCACCCCAGTCTCCAAACCTCCTCACAAAGAAAACGTGATAACATTTGAGGCCACGCAGATATAACGTGAACTAGCCCCTTTTGTACTAGACGATCCTTGGATTCGAACTCGAAGGCACTTGTAGGTGAAAACGATTCAAGAAGTTCTGAGTTCTGATCAAGCCCATTCTGGCTTGATCAGAACCTGAAACACATTTTTTCTGATCAAGCCCATTCTGGCTTGATCAGAAAAAATGGCAAAAGCCCTATGCATATTTTTGAATCAAACTCTTCAAAATAAGATAAAACTTATTTTTCTAATTATCATTTTATTTTAAGTAGTATTATAGATTGGGAAAGGTAAAACAAATTTAGATTATTGATTTTTTTGCATCGGCTATTCTGATAAAAATGAAAACAGGAGGGAACTAATAACATCACTTTCCTTATCAAAATCGCACTCGAGTATTGGAACTGACAACAAAAATCTTCCGTAAACAACTTACAACAGACTCTCACTTATTACTCAAGAACTGTTTTCTTTAAAAACAAATCTTTTTACTTCGCGCATAGAGCATAAAACAATAGAAAAGACATGCTACTCCTGGTGGCAAAGGAAAGCGAAGTCACTAGGAAAAAAAACAAAGATCGGCGTATAAAGCGCAGAAGAAACTTGCGCTGGCTTTTGTGCCGTTGAAATGTTCGTGCTAGGTTCGAAAACGAACAAAAACGAAGCGGGGAAGAGGAGCAGGGAAAAAAATCCCGAACAGAATGGGAAGAAAAGGAGGAAAAAAAGGCATCTCCTGGGATTTTTCGGCGATAGATCTGATGAGAGCGAAAGTAAACATAGGCTTGGAAAGAACAGAAGGAAGCCAGACAACGCGGAAACTAGAAAAAGAATAAGCAAAGAGGGGAAATAAGCACAAAAAGGAACAAAAAAAGAGAATAGAATACGGAGAGGGGGCGACTTTAACTATCTCAGGCAATGGCGAACTGCTTTTCAACAAAAGACTTGTTAGGCTTAGAACAGCGCGCCAATAATCTGACTCTTTCTTGTCACGTGGGAGTTGAGTTGTAGTCGGTTTGCTTCGTCAGCCTTGGGTTTACCATTTTCCTTTGTTATGATTTCGTCATTATTGTTATTGTTGCTATTATTTTGTTCGATATGCAGAGATAATCTGATTTGGAGGAATTCGTCCTGTCTCAGATACCCGTCGAATCTTGGGAAAATCGTAGAATAATCGTTTGCTCTTGTTTGGATACTTAATAGTAATAGTAATTTTAATTAACATCGTACTAGAGCAGGGCTGGCCAACCTTTTACATACCATGCGTCAATTCTTTTCACATACGAGTTCAGATACGCATTTGGATGCGATGAGTTTACTATAATCTAATTTTAGATGTTCTAGGACCATGGTTTTTTTTACTTTTTCAAATGTGTGTCTGATTTTCTTGTTTTACCATGCAATGACTCCAGACTGGCAAGAGTTCTTGAAGGCATTAAAACTATAATCAATTCCTCTTATAAAAAATCTTAACTGGGCTACATCTCATGTCTGTTGATTCATCCAAAGCTAGAGAACAGAAAGTACAAGAATGGACAAGGACTTCCAGTTGCTGAGATACATCCTGAGAGAATTCCCTAGATATATCTGGTAACCGTCTGCCTTGATATAGTAATTTCGTCTGCTTTCCTTTCAATACTTTTACTACCAAGATGGCGTGCAAATATTTGGACACAAGGCTTAGCAATTTCGGAATTCTGAACAATTCAACTGAGAGCACTCTGGTGTTCAAAATATGAAGATTAATTCAGTTATAGCACCTACTTCTAACTAATAAGTAGGCGCAAGGATGCAGTGCTCCACTTGTAAACATCCATTGCGCTACAGGTTGGCCACCCTTGTACTAGAGCAATACAACGGGCTATTGGCTTTTATTAGGGAGGCACTGAGCATGGGAGAGGTGAAGGAACGCAAAAATATCGTCTGCTTTGCTAACAAAATAAATCAGAAAGTCTCTGGCATAAGATGAGTTGTTGGTAGGTATGATTTGCTCGATCCCAGCATCGCTAAAATAAATCAAAAATATTTTTCAAGCTGTTTCCGTGAAAAACATTTAGTTTACGATTGACTCAATTGTTTGTAGAGTAAAATTTTCATTCTGTAAATCTTTTTTACTTTACTTAACGGTCGTATCTACTTACAAAGGAGCAGATAGTCATTTTATGGCAATCTAAACCTAAATGGTGGTGGCGTGCGTTCCTGCGGAGGAACCTGTGTTCTGCACGTATTCCGAACATGACGTCACTAATCTTGTTTCGAATTCTATTTCAGTCCCTAGCCAATTAAAAGTCCAAAGAATAAATTCCGAATGCATAAAAAATAGTTGATTGGTTGGTAGGCAGTTGGTTGGCAGCATCGCACTGGAACAACCAACTAGCTGTTGGCGACGGTCCGGAATCACACTCAAAGGGAAAGCTCCGAGGACATCACGTAATTTTGAACCACCGAGGTCACGCCTGATCTGGCACCCCACGTCAATGTGAGGAAATTTGAGGTCACTGCAGATTTAACGTGGACCAGTCCCCTTTGTACATCACGGATTTTGGTTTGATTCGAACTCGTAACCTCCCCGGTTACTAATCCGTTACTCTTCCAACCGAGCTACCTCGGCCCTTTTTTGCTACTTGAAGTAATAAGACAGTTTGGTCTTGACGAGATATCTCGTCATTAGCAAAATCGGTGAGATTTTGATGGACGAGGTATCTTGTCGAAACCGCTTGGAGGGTTTAATTTACGTCAAACTTGAGCAACACAGGGAGTTATTGGAAACAGACTGGTATCAAACCCGAAGGGAAAGTTCAGAGAAATTAAAGGGACGAAATTTTGTGTGTATTTATCTTCTTCTTAAGAGAATATTTTAATCAATTTGAAAAATCTTTCAGAATTCTCTGCGGATAGTAAAAACTTAACCAAAACATGTTCTTTAACATAAAGATATTTTTTATAGACCATATGCTGTTTAACATTTAGACTACGACCGGTACAACAGTTGTACCATGATCGTCTCAAGAAAGAATGTAGACAACAGCCAGTACATCAGTTGCATAGTGAAAGTTATAAGAATTGCGCCAAGAAATAATTTAGACTACGGCCGTTACAGCAGTTGTACCTTGAATGTTAAACGAATCCCGTCAAGAAAGAATTGCTCTTGTTATATCTATAACCGTAGTCAAAAGGTTAACTCTAGTTCAAGTTAAGTTCTCTCTGGTGTCCTCATTAGCCATTCACAGCTCGTTGTGGTTTCCAACTCCAATTGGTATATGACATTTTAGACCAAGTCCATAAAACCGCTCGTTTTTAAAAAGTCCAAAATAATCAAAGGATTCTCAATAAGGCCACGGGTATCCAAACCCACACATTAACTGGAGGGTAACGAGTTTGAAACTCGATCAACCAAATACCATCGTGTACGTTGAAACTGTCGTTGCCTTCAATGCCCTCACAATGGAGTAGTGTGGAAGTTTGGAGAATGGGGTAACATCTCACACCCAGGTGTTAACTCGTCATCTGAACGTGGTTGCTAATTATTTGGTGTTGTCCTCGTATCTTTCCCTTCGAGTTTGATTTCGGGCAGTTACCAATAGATCGTTGTGTTGCTTCAGTGCGACGCTAATTCAACCCCTTCCCTAAACCTACAAACGAAAGCATGTGTGTGTCGTGAAAGGATATCTGTGAGTTCGTGCATTAATGACAAACAGTACAAATTTTATACCTTTTGAATTGTGATAGTATTATTATGGCCACTTCTGAAAGTCTTCAAAGCCATCTGGGATATTCGATCGCATAATAACTCCCAGGTATAGCCTGTAGAGTGTGACACACACAAAGCACAACTTTCCTGTAATGATGAATTTACTCACTGGTTTACTCTTTGAATGGTAAACTCTTTTAATGGTATGATTGTAATTGTACCAAATATAATGCCATTTTGCTCGAAGACAAGATTTAATGTCGAAGTCGTTGAGTCTTAACTTACCTTGGAGATGAAAACTCACTCTATCCCGATTTTGGATCATCAGAATATAAGTATCAGAATATATTTATCAGAATATAAGTATCAGAATATATTTATCAGAATATAAGTATCAGAATATCAGAATATAAGTATCAGAATATCAGAATATAAGTATCAGAATATCAGAATATAAGTATCAGAATATAAGTATCAGAATATAAGTATCAGAATATAAGTATCAGAATATAAGTATCAGAATATAAGTATCAGAATATAAGTATCAGAATATAAGTATCAGAATATAAGAATATAAGTATCAGAATATAAGAATATAAGTATCAGAATATAAGAATATAAGTATCAGAATATAAGAATATAAGTATCAGAATATAAGTATCAGAATATAAGTATCCAAATATAAGTATCAGAATATAAGTATCAGAATATAAGTATCAGAATATAAGTATCAGAATATAAGTAACAGAACATCAGAATATAAGTATCAGAATATCAGAATATAAGTATCAGAATATCAGAATATAAGTATCAGAATATCAGAATATAAGTATCAGAATATCAGAATATAAGTATCAGAATATAAGTATCTGAATATAAGTATCAGAATGTAAGTATCAGAATGTAAGTATCAGAATATAAGTATCAGAATATAAGTATCAGAATATAAGTATCAGAATATAAGTATCAGAGTATATGAATCAGAATATATGTATCAGAATATCAGAATATAAGTATCAGAATATAAGTAACAGAATATCAGAATATAAGTAACAGAATATAAGTATCAGAATATAAGTAACAGAATATCAGAATATAAGTAACAGAATATAAGTATCAGAATATCAGAATATAAGTAACAGAATATCAGAAGATAAGTAACAGAATATCAGAATATGAGCCGCGGTAGCTCAGTCAGTAGAGCGTCGGGCTCGCATCAGAAGGGTTGTGGGTTCTGTCCTCGGCGGAGCCTACAAATCTGATGATTGCGAGATCGGCACTTCGACCTGGCTAAAGACCGTCGTGTTCACTAATGGTGACTGGGGCACGTTAAATAGGTCGTGGTCACAATGTCCCCCATGTTCCCATACCAAATCAATACCTCTGGGGGTACCTGATCAGGGGGTTATCGGCCTCTGATTGGGATCTAAATTACGATATGTGTGAGTGAATGGATGTATGAAAGGGACCTTCCTGTAAAACGGATGTGTCATGTATGTCGAGCAAAGTCGGACTTCCTCCCAAAGGGGCTCAATAACATGGAAGGCGCACCCCCCTCACCTCTTGCCGTCTTCGACGGGCCTGGCACTCCTCTGGTCTGCCAGTGTAGGCATAAGAAACAACAACAACATATCAGAATATAAGTAACAGAATATCAGAATATAAGTATCAGAATATAAGTAGTATTGTGCATTGGGAATAGGTGTAGACAAGATTTTCGGTCACATATATAGCAAACGCTTGTTTGAAAACATCAGACATTTATTAAAAACTAACGACCGCGTAGAAAATTACAAAGAAAACCAATAAAACCTCTTTTTTCCACATCCATTCTTTAAATATCCAGACTAATTTTTTATCACATTCTGTACCATGGTTAGTTTTCACACGTGTATAATTGAAAAATATATTCACAATATCATAGATTACTGAGTGAGTGGCATTTAAACAAATATATTGACTAATATATAATAGTTTGCACGGACTTAATGTTGTTGTCGTGTCCATTTCAGGGTCAAATTTTTCTCCGTGTGCATTTTGCACGGCTTTGGCAATGACGATTATTTTCTCGCTGTAAAGCTGTTCTTCAGAGTGGTAATCGATGGGTTGAAAAGCAGCTACTTACAGGGCAAGTGGATGTAGAATATGTGTGAGGTGTGGCTTCAACACCCAGGCAGTAGTTACAATGTCTATACGTTCAAATTGCATCACTATTCATTTTCATGCCTTTAAAATGTCCTGTTCTCAGTCTGCATTATGTGGTAGGGGTTTTCTATTGGTGTCAATTTCACAAATTTGTTTTATTTAAATTTTCTACGTGCTTAATAAATATAATAATACGAAAGTAGCAGTTGCACACGAGCAGTTAAAATGAAATTCTGGGAATCACGCGCTCACAATGACTTAAATTGAAACTAAATCATTTTATGAAACAAATTAGTTCGCAGTCGTGATTGTTATTGGAGGTCCACGCCCTGTTTCAGCACGACCTGAAAAATAACATATTCACGATGTGTCAACTGGGCTGAGGAAGAAAGGGACTACAGCCTGGGAAAGCATTCCCAATCAGAGATGAGATGGCAATATTCGATTGATGGGGTTCAAAGGAAGTGGTAAGAAAGAGAAGAAACGAGATAAGAATACATTTCCAAGTCAATAACGCTGATGTATAAGAGGACAATTTTAGGCATGACGATTGTGAGGGTTTCTGGTTTTGAATGTTGTTCAGTATGTAGGTAGTTAGATGAATTAACGTCACACTGGAGCAACGGTTCCAAACCAGTGGTATGCGTACCCCTAGGTGTTCGTGGTCGATCGGTCAGGGGTACTCGAAAATAATATTGTTAGTGGCGGAAAAAATTAGAAAAAGGATTTTAAATAAAAACACCAAAATAAGTTTTTTTAACACCAAATTTCAAACTGGACCATGACAACTTCATCACCGACTTGTACATCCTCGGGTTCAGCATAATTAATGACTTCCATGACAAAATCCTTAAATTTATATGATTAGGTTCTTAAACCTCACATAGATTAACCGCCGAGTAATTGGTGGTATTATTTATCCTGCAATAATCGTAAAAAGGTTTTGAACTCTTATTAAATTGTTTCAATTTTTGTAACCCTTCTTTACAGATACTGACTTCATACATTTTTTTATTCTTGCATTTAAAAATATAGCAATCTTTCTCGTATGAATTTTGCAACCTCATTTTACGTTCGCAGAGGTTACAAAAATCTGTTCAATTACTAAAGTACTCTGTTTCATTGGAAATAAACTGCACTATCATTGCTGGTAATGAATTGGTTATCTGGATTGAGTTTCTTTAATTCTTTGATCATGAAATGTATTTTAGGAGATAAAATAATGTGAATTTTTTTACCTTGAAAAAAACTTTTATCCCCCTTGATTTAAACAAAA
Source organism: Metellina segmentata (assembly GCA_947359465.1). Lineage (NCBI taxonomy): Eukaryota > Metazoa > Arthropoda > Arachnida > Araneae > Tetragnathidae > Metellina > Metellina segmentata. The sequence goes on along the minus strand of OX375874.1, from coordinate 13,152,692 downwards.
TAATGGTAACGGTAATTTTTAGTTAACGTCGTACTAGAGCAACACAACGGGCTATTGACGACGGTCCGGAATCAGTCCCTTAAGGGAAAGATTCGAGAACAACACCTCGTAATTTTGAACCACGGTCAGATGACGAAGCAACACCTGAGCAGGCACCCCACTCTCCAAACTTCCACGCCAACCCAACGTGAGGACTTTCGGCCACGACAGATTTAAGGTGCACCAGCCGCCTCTACACCATACGTTTACAAACATCCATGCCCGGACCCGGATTCGAACCAGGAACCTTCCGATCTAGAGGCTAACACCTTAACCACTTTACCGGTTGGTCGGCGATTTAAACAAAAATGTAATGCATGAAAATACACTGACGAGCCAAAACGTTATAACCATCCCCACATTTTTCAATGAACTCGTCTGGATGACGTAGAGGGCACGTGATCAAGTGAGAATGGTATTTAACTGCTGCTGGAGAAGGCAATTAACCATTCTTGCACTTACTTTTGAGAGTGATGGGAAAGGCTGCTGATTTAAGTGAATTTGATAGAGGGCAGATCGTAATGACCCGAAGACTCGGAACGAGTATCACCGAAACTGCACGACTTGTAGGTTAAAACAACGTTCAGATGACGAGATCACGCTAAAGCTGGTACACCTTTTCAAGTTTCCACACCACGCCAACTTGAGAACATTTGACGCCACGTAGGTTTTACGGGAACCAGCCCCCGTGTACATGTAATGTAAGGTGTACATGTAAGCCTTACAATAAGGCTTTGGTTTAATTCGAACTTGCAACCCTGAGGTTGCTATGTTCATGAGGAAACACGTGACTCACAAGGAACGTCGACAGTAGAATCCGTGGATGGTCATCTGGTTGATGTAGTTGAAGTAACGTCTGCGGAGAGCAAAGCAACGGAATATTGGACACTGTCCAGGATACATCCCGAAGATAATAATGATCGTAGGACAACACCACGTAATTTCGGACCATGATCAGATATCATGATGAACACCTGAGCAGGTACCTCACTCTCCAAACTTCCACACCAACAAGAAGACATGCAGTAAAGGAGGAAAAAAGAGAACTTTGGGTCTGAGAGAAGCACGGAAGGGTTGGACACCGACTTGGAAGGATGTAGTACGGGCCCTTTGATGTCATATTCATGTACAAAGTTGACGTGCAGCTAGAAATGGAAATATTTGTAAAATGAATGTATGAAATTCAAATACAAAAATAAATCTTTGAAAGAACCCCAAAGAGGCGTCATGCTCTGTCTGGGACGTCAAATCAGAAGTGACCTCGTCATCTGACCACGGCTTAAAATTACCTGCAGTTGTTTACGGAGATTTCCTTTCAGGAAAGATTCCGGACCGTCGCCAATAGCCCGTCTTGTTGCTTCAGTGAGACGTTAGTTCCCCTAACTACCTATCTACCACCTGGGACGTCGTGGTTTAGCTACTAATTACTGTGCTAGTAACTTGCGAATTGTAGGCTGTGCAGGTTCAATTTCTGTCCGGTGCGATACTTTCCAGGGTGTCGTCAGTCAAACTTTCATTGTACGTGTGTGTTTCTAGCGCCTCATCTCCACCCCAGAGCTCACACACTTTTACACGTGCCATGACCCGTTCCTACAGTATCTATTTCGTATGAATATTCACTGTTGTGACCTTTGCATCTGTGGTATGCAAGCAGACACGGACCACTACGTTACCACCTGACCTATGACATCTCATCTACACACTGTAAAAAAAATCCCGTAAAATTTACGGTTTTAAACTGGCAGCTGGGTTGGTTGTGCAAAACCGTAAAAATTACGAAGTAAATCCGTAGAAACAACGGTTTTTTACCATATGAGAACAAGTTTTTCCCGTAAAAATTACGAATTAAAACCGTATTCACAACGGTTTTTTCCCATATGAGATCCGCCGACCAACCGGTATAGTGGTTAAGGTGTTAGCCTCTAGATCGGAAGGTTCCTGGTTCGAATCCGGGCCCGGGCATGGATGTTTGTAAACGTATGGTGTAGAGGCGGCTGGTGCACCTTAAATCTGTCGTGGCCGAAAGTCCTCACGTTGGGTTGGCGTGGAAGTTTGGAGAGTGGGGTGCCAGCTCAGGTGTTGCTTCGTCATCTGACCGTGGTTCAAAATTACGAGGTGTTGTCCTCGGATCTTTCCCTTAAGGGACTGATCCCGGACCGTCGTCAATAGCCCGTTGTGTTGCTCTAGTACGACGTTAACTAAAATTACCATTACCATTACCATTACCCATATGAGATCCAGTTTTTCCCGTAAAAGTTACGAAGTAAAACCGTATTCTCGACGGTTTTCCCCATACAAGATCAAGTTTCCCCCGTAAAAGTTACGAAGTAAAACCGTATTCTCAACGGTATTTTGCCATATGTATCACATTTTTTCCGTAAAAGTTATGAAGTAAATTTGTAGTCGCAACTGTTTTTTACCATGAGATCTAGTTTTCTCCCTATGTTTCAGTTTTAAACTGTTTACATAAAAGTATTTATTTGGTGAAAGTTATAACCAGTTACTATAAAAAATATAGTATAATTTCGCAATCAGAACTATTTTTAACTAGTCAAGAACAAGTTTATTGTAGTTTTTAGTTTATAACTGTTTACAAAACCATATGGAATTGATGTTACAACCAGTTACCATAAAAAATATGCTGCGATTACGTAGTGAAAATGGTTTTAAACACAAAATAATGGAATTACACTTAATACTATAAAGTTTACGAATTCGGGAAAAATGTAAATTTCAGCTATACAGTTGAAACAGTTTTGCACACAACATAATGGGTTTTCTCTGAAATCTAGTTTCGAAGTGTGGATAAAATGGTAAAGTCATCTTTTAAAACAGTATAGAACTATTGTAGAGCAAATAAATTAAAGAAAAATACTGTGCAGTACACAGTTCCTTTTATTCATAATACTGTCAATATACAGTGAAATCTGTGTGTAACGATACTGTCGATAACAATATTTTATTTAGATCCCTACAGAATGGTTATAGACAGGTTTCACTAAATAATATTTATTACTTTTGTTATTTTAATAATGTTCAAACATTTAAATTAAATAGTCTAACTAAATTATGCTAGAATATTATTCAATTATACAGAATGATAAAAATTAAAGTAAATCATTTCAATATGTATGTTGAGGATACTTATTAAGTAACAAACTATATAAACATGTAGAAAAAAGTCTGTATAAATGAAAAAATAAATGTTGTTGCCTTTTTATGTCAACAGTGATAAATTTTCAAAATATAGAACTCTGGAGCTTTTCATTTAAGAAACCTTGATAACTTTTATTAAATAGCAAAACACCTTTAAATATGGTTACATTATACACTGCTGTTTTGTGAGGTACATTTGTTTGTTGCATATAATTTAAGCAATAAAAATTAAAGTAATACAAAATGAGCAGGCTAAAATATACAATAAACAAAAATACAAATATAATCAGGGTTCATTGATTTAAATTTTTTTAAATCACAAACCATGATTACAATACAATAACTTTGATGCAATTAACAGAATCAAGATACCTAATATTTTCATATCTATTCAATGAAATGTTCAACACCATTCAAAGTCCATAAGTTTATTTTATAAGATCAAAACTTTTTGATTCACGGATTTCTTTTTTTGGAGGCTTTGGATCCTTTATCAGGATTCATCCTCAGAAAACACCTGTAAAATACAAATTGGACAGAGAAAAATTCTTTAGTGATTTTGCTTTATTCAAAGTTTAACAAGTTTATTTAACATTTAAGTGCTGTCATGGGTCTCACAGACCCCGAGTGACAGGTTGTTTCCACCTCTCAAAGTGAATATTGGTCAATGTCCTATTCAGTACCTTCCTACTACGTCCAAGAGAAGCCACATTCCAACACTGGTTTGGCTGTCCCAACTATTTCGTATTTCACACTATTTGCATTTCCCGCATGGTCTCTTAGACCCTACACAGCATTTGCGTTACTGTTCTTGCTGAATGAAATAGTCTAAGTTTGAGTAGGGAATTTCAGCAGAGTCTAAAATGGCAACAAACTTTACTAAGAAACTACCTCTGTATCTAGCACAAAAAGAAATTCAGGATATTGTTGATAATTGGTCGGAAATAGAAGTACTGGGACAGTGAAATTTCGGATACTTTTGAAAGCAAACACGAAACAGATGTGGAAATTTATGCAGATGAAGACATTTTAAGTGCGTCTTCACAAGAATATTTCTACGGAAAAAATAACTTCAAATGGGATGCGGGACCTAATTGTGCCGTTAGAACACCAAACCACAACATAGTTTTAGTTTCCAGGGTTGAAATGTCCTGATATATTTCATGTTAAGAATTGAATTATCTAAATTTGAAATGTATAAATAATAATTATCTAAAGAATCTTTCATTAATATATATTAATTAACTTTATACGCACTTTAGTGAGCAAGATCTGAGAGACCCCTCCACACTAGTGTGGAGACTGTTTGTGACACAGCAGTTAAGGGTTAAAACTAATTTAAAAAATAAAATCAAACACTATAGCACCCAACCCTTTTTTTTTATAAATGTCATGTGAAAAATTAAATGCGACAAATCAGTTAAAGTAATGTTCTCGCATGTACTTAAACTGCAATTTAAAATTGTGCCTTCAATTCTCCGCATTTCTTTGACAAATTTATGAACTTGAAAAACACGATACTTAAAAGAATTGTACAGGGTGTCCTAAAAGTTCCTGTACTGACGATTCATGAATTTACTATACAAAATCAACAAACTTTAAAACAAATATTTTTATGTTAATGGTGAAAAGCACTTATAAACGAAAACAATTTGGACTTACATTTATAATAAATGTTTAAAATTTCTGCAATTTTCTTGGGAGGCAAAGCTGAGTAGTTTACACACATATTTTTAGAAACACCTTTCAAAATGCTGAGAGTGACTTCTTGTATCCTTTGAGTACTGGCAATTTTCAGATCACCTATTGTTTGGTGATTATCGTCATAAACTTTGTTCTTTAAATATCCCCACAGAAAAAAAGTCAGGAATGTACAGATCACGGAACGAGGTGGTCAATGGTTTCTTGAGATGAGTCGATCGCCAAAAAAATCTGGAAGCATGCCCATGGTGTCATAACTTGTATGGCAAGTTACAATGTCTAGTTGGAACCAATAGTCTTGTTCATTCACTTCTAATAATGAAAAAAATTGTTGAATAAGTTGATATACTGTATCTGGTTAATCTGAAATTAAGTGGAAATTTGAGTCACATGCATTTTTTTTTATGAATTTCATGTGTCAATTGATTTTTATACAATAGAAATAGACCTTAATTGAGGTATATTTTCATCAGATATCTTCAAGTGAATAAATATTTGCATATTTATACTTAAAAAAGTGAATTAAACATGGAAAATATCACCTCCGTGGCTGTTCCTAACCCTGTTTCTAGGTTAAGAAATATAGTTGAAACTTAAAAAGTATAAAAATTCCTTTATTTAATAGCTGTATTTAATATTAATAGTTTCATTGTTAATAGTTTTCATTTCATTGCACCAGAAATTATTATATTTTTCATTAAATTTAATGTTGAAAAATCAGTAAATTATTTTGTCCCTACTATTTTTGTCAGCTCTGCATAAAAAGTACATAACCTTTGAAAAAGTCTACTAAAAGGCAGTACATGTCTGAAAGTGTAATTAAAAGAAGCTCTAATGATCCATCTTTACTGTAAGATATCTTTGACTCAATAGCAAGTATGACTGTCTGTTTCTTATATTTGTACTCAGAAAATTCTTGAGTTCTTTTAACAATGTCACTGCCATGGCTTTTTTTAACTTAATATATTTTCATTTATTGCTGAACTTTTTTCAACACATAGTTAGAAAATGTACAAAACAATCTGGAAATCAATGCACATGGCTGGGATTGTTTTAGGTTAGGCATAAATGTGATCCAACCATTAAAATTTCACCTCCATGGAGGTGAGTAAATATTTCTTATCAGGAATTTGTACAATGATATGGTAAAATAGTGACTATAAATGGTTATTTATTAAAGTAAGAACAATCTTCGGTAAACAAATAAGCAGTCCAAGTGTTTTTTCTCTAACCAGTACCGATTTAACCTGCCAATTGGTTCTGATATGAACCTGTAGAATAAAGCCAACTAGCTTTATTTGATTTACAATATTTGAACACTTGTAACTTTGGGTCTGATTATGTACACTGATAAAATCTTTTAATTTTTCCTTAAAAATATGGCATTGAGTTGGGAGATAATTTAAGTATCCTCATGACTGAAATTCTCTTTGCTGTTTCTGACATGGTACCAGTTGGTATCATGTCAATCTGGCCTAGTTGGTACCATGACTAAGAAATCTGATATAATCAAATTTAGGAAAGTCTGGAAGGAGTCTTAGCAAAAAAGAAATGGAATTAAAAATGATCCAGAACTTTTCGACATAAAAGAGGGCTCAGCAAAAAAAATGGGTTGAAAAGACAAGAAAATCTTGTTTGAAGAAAAAAAATTAATATTCCACCAAACAGAGTGGAGTAGTTATCCCAGATGAAGCTGTTGGGTATTGCAACCTGATGTAAGAAACATGTGCATGTGAAAAACATGAAAATGTTTTGTTAACTTTTGAAAAATTAAAAAGCCTCAAAGTTCTTAATTACAATGATTTAGATCAGATGGTTAAATCTCTGCTGTCAGGATGTAGTAAAAAGTGAAGAAGAATGTCTGGAAAGAAATGCATTAACAAACACGTTGAGACAGATGATTTTGAAATTGTGATTACATGTGTTGAGCAATGGAAGAGGAAAGAAGTTTACAGTGAAATAAATAAAAAAAGTCAGCTAAGAAAGTGGTTAAATCAAAAGTTGAAATAGAAGTCAAAGCGCTAGTTAATAAATTTAATGATATGCTTCGTTACTTCATGAAGCATGTTTGCAACATAGTCCCATCAATACAGGTCAATTTTCAACCTAAAGATAACCTTGAAACAGATGAGATACTGGTACATGTTGATTTGGGGAGATACAACGTGTGCATTTCAGAGATTCACATGACCAAATCACATTACATAGATAAATTGAAAATAGTGAAAAACTTAATGTTCTGCCATTCTGCTCATTGTCTGAATCTTTGCGACCCGACTCAAATGCATTTAATGAATATATAATTGTCAAAGTATTTGGTAGAAAGAGTGTTTGCTATTATGTGGCAAATGTCACTGAATGTTTTGAAGCTTCTTACCAGATCTGCTTCATGTCGAGATGACATTACACTAAAAACAAATTTGTTTCCTATGAAGAATGTGAAGCAACAGTTCAAGATGAGGTTGTGGCCATTTTAAAATAACTGACAATGAATACTCATGAATAGTACATTTTTGATTAAATACCTGAAGACTATTTACATTGTGTTAGATGAAACTGAAACATCTCGTCACCTCCACGTTTTAAGGAAATAAAAAATTGGCTTTCATTTGCTAAAAATATTGTCTTGACCTGTTTCAGTTGCACAACTTCATTGCCCTAACATGACATAAATACTAAATAAATTCTAAAACTTTAATTTTATTTTTCACAAAGTTTTGACTGTCAAATTTCTATTTAATTTCAAAATGATCCATATTTACTCGGTATTGCATCACTTGGATATTTATGTCGCTAAAATTATTTGCATTCAAAATAAGTTTAAAACAGTTCAATTCTCTGAATGCGTGATAAATTCATCTTGCAATGAAGAACAAAATGACGTGGAACTTTATTATCGAACAACTTGAGTGCAAAGAAAATGAAACGATAAAAATTAAAGAGCCGATAAAATTCAATAATTAAAAAAAAAACACTGGCAATAATTATTTTCAAAGTTGGAGTACGGGAACTTTTAGGACAACCTGTAGTTTTTAAAACAGAGATGGCAAGATTGAGCACCACAAGGGAGTGTTACTCCGTGAACATTTCGATGCAAACTCCAGAGGACAACATAGGTTTTGATTAATTTTGTTTTGAAATTACAGAGTTCACATTTAAACACAGACATTACGGTAAGAATCTAATTTCTAAAAATTGACAAAAGGAGCATGAAAAGTAAGTAAAAGCTCACCTGATAATTAGAGTTGAAACTATTTGAGCACTCGTCGATCAAAAATGGCGCCCAAACAACATACGACCTGGTTGCCAACTGATGAATAACGAAAACTTAAATAAAAGTCGAATCGCACTTTTATTTACATGATGTTCAAAACCATAAAATAATTGCTGAAAAATAAGAGCAAGTGTAGAAAATAATCTTAAAATGATTTGAGAAAAGGGAAAGTTATCGTACGCAAAGCAATACCGTAATGACGAGAACTAGAATTTGAACTGACGGTTTTAAACCGTATATGGATAGAGTGAAAAACGGTAAAAAACCGTTTTGTCAACAAAACAGCTTTAAACCGTCAAATATACGGGAAAAGTCCGTAAAAACAACGGATAATTTTTGCAGTGCACATCAAGAAATCAGCACCTACGATGCCTGGCTGTTTTTCCTTTGCTTCAAAGGGAAATAAAACAAATCATGCGATTTGTGGCCTCCTGGACGTTTGAACTCAATCAAGCTTTTTAGGTTCAATTTTTGACTACAACAACACTTTAATTGACTCAATAACCTCATAGCACACTTTCATTAGAGCAGCACCTGCGTGTGCTTTTCGTAACTCAAAATGTATGCTTTGCATCACACAAACTCTTTTCACGTTATGGGTAATTGGTAATTTTTTAGTTAACGTCGTACTAGAGCAACACAACGGGCTATTGACGACGGTCCGGAATCAGTCCCTTAAGGGAAAGATTCAAAGACAACAACTCGTAATTTTGAACCACGGTCAGACGAAGCAACACCTGAGCTGGCACCCCACTCTCCAAACTTCCACGCCAACCCAACGTGAGGACTTTCGGCCACGACAGATTTAAGGTGCACCAGCCGCCTCTACACCATACGTTTACAAACATCCATGCCCGGACCCGGATTCGAACCAGGAACCTTCCGATCTAGAGGCTAACACCTTAACCACTATACCGGTTGGTCGGCTTAAGTTAGTCTGATACTGTATGTCTTGTGGCCTGGTACAGAATGGTCAAATATGTCCACTGCGCATAAAACCTAACATATCCTTTCTCAGTCTATGCTGCAGGACTGCGCCACTGTCACATACACAGTTTTTTCGATCCGGATCATGGTAGCCAGTTTGGATAGGAGGGTTAACGTCGAACTGGAGCAGCATAAGGTATTGGCGACGGTCCGTGATGAAACCCAAAGGGAAAGATCCCAGGACTTTCCAGTAGCCCAGTTGGAAGAGTAAGGGATTGGCAACCGGGTGGGGGGGGGGTTGTGAGGTCGAAACTCGATCAAGCCAAACGTCGCCGCGTACTTTGCGGTCTGGTTCACGTTTGATCTCCTGTGGTCTCAAATTTCCTCACGTTGGAGAGTTGTGGACGTTTGAAGAGTGAGTTGCTAGCTCAGGTGTTGACCTCTTCATCTGACCGTAGCTCAAAATTACGAAGTGTTGTCTTTGGATCGTTCCCTTTGGGATCAATCCTTGACCGTCGTCAATGGCCCATTATGTTGCTCCAACGCGACGTTAATTCTACACTGCTCAACTAAAAAACTAATATCTTCACCTCTGTACACCTAATCGAGCAGATAATGAGTGTGAATTAAGCCCAACGATATGTGATACATCACTCTGACAGAACCAAAAAAACCGAAGACTGCTCCATTTACGGCTAAAACATCCCGATCGCTCAAAAAAAAAATCCCACGCTCAATCGACTCAAGGTGACAGGTCCGGATTTTGAGAAACCATCAACAACACCACAACCTAACTGCACCCTTAATCAAGATAAAAGTTTGAGGTCCGACTTAATCATAGATCGTGTTCAGTGTTCGGCGATAGATTACACGTTCTGGCTTCTGTGCTGCCTGGCGTGGATCCGGCCTTTCGGTCGAATTCGAATGGAACTAATGGGTAGTTTGATCGAGAAAATGCTGCCCCTTTCTCTCCCCTTTGTGCTGAACTCGGCCTTTTCTTTTCGTGACCTCACCTTTGTGGCATGAGTAATGCTTTCTTAAGAAAATTTCGGATTTTTTGGCTTTAGATGTTCGATTTTTGTTTCTATTCCTCCCTTGAAACACACGATTCACTCGTCGTCGGCTTCTGTTTTGATAAAACCTCTCTTTGCCACAGTGTTTGCCGTAGTGAGCCATAGTCAATGAGCCATTCCAGAGAAAATAATTGAGCCACAGTCAATAATTCGTTCATTATAAGGAATATCGTTGGGCCTCAGTCAACAAGCCATTATTGAGAAAATCATTGAGTCATAGTAAATGAGCCATTATTAAGAAAAGTATTGAGTTATAGTCAACGAGCCATCACTGAGAAAATCGTTGGACCATGGTCGATGAGCGATTATTGAAAAATCATTGTACCGTAGTGAACTAACCATTTATGAGAAAATCATTGCAGCATAGTCAATAAACCATCAGCGAGAAATCATTCAACCATAGTCAATGAACCATCAATGAGGAAATCATTGAGTCATAGTTAATTAGTTTTATTATTGAGAAATTCTTTGGGCATGGTCAATGAGCAATTGAGAAAAAGCACAATGAGCCATTTGTCAAGATATCATTAGGCCATAATTAATGAACCATTATTGAGAAATCTTATTAGGTCATATTCAACGATTCATTCTGAAGAAAGGAAATGGACCATATTCAAATGAGCCTTTATAGAGAAAATTATTAGGTCCTGGTCAACTAAACATTTTTGAAAAAATCATTGGGGAAAAATCATCACCAATCAAAGAGTCATTATTAAGAATATTATGGAACCACAGTCAATGAACCATCATTGATAAAAAAAAGCATTTGATCATACTCGTATATGAGCCATTCTTGAGAAAATCATTGGATCATAGTCAACGAGTCAATATTGAAAAAAATCATTGGCCTAGTCAACGGGCCATTATTAAGTATATTGTTGGGCCCTAGGCAGTGAGAGAGGTAATTAGAAAAAAGTAATATTGTTGTTTAGCCTACCAAGTGGCGTGATATCTCATCCAACATCTGCTGAATTTTGCTAATGACGAGTTATCTTGTCGAAAAGATTACTAGAGTTCCTTTGGAGGTTCGTGAAGCCCGTACACCCCTAAAGAAGATTTATCACCGAAGGCAGTGATTTTGAAGATGGTTTCGACAAAAGTAAATTTTACACTCTACGTAAAACGAAAATAAAGGTGTTAAAAACTTGAAAAATGACGTTAAATGCATTAAAAATCGCAATAAATGGCCAAAATGTACCGGAAAAATAAAAAATATGACACAATACTGATAATTAACATAGAACACTACTATTTTAGAACCTAAACATTGTGAACGAAACATATCGATGCAGAAATTGTCTAAAAGTGCTGAGAAAGGTTGATACATCTACGAAATCCGGGAACTGGATATGACACGGCTCATAACCTTTTAGAGCATTCAAAGATGTTACAAGAGAAAGTCCATCAAAAGGTAAAAAGGGAAATTGCAAGTTAAAAATAATAAAACCCCGCAATCCGTTCGTAAGCTACAGCAATCGAAAAGGCCTCTATCCTTGGTGAGTCTATTTTCAAAACCATAATCTCCTTAATTAAACACACCAGAACCGTTGCCACATCATGCAAACCAAAAGAAAAAAAGTAATTTGTCGAAAAGGTTCTAATGATAAATCAGCGGAAAGCTTTCGGCTCAACCCATGCTCCATCAAAATTACGAAGAAACAAAAGATACAAAATGAGAACCCGCTATGATAAAAGTTTTGACGACGCCATATTTTTCATTCAATCTTTTTATTCTTTTTTGCTGTTATCTTTCGAATGCGAGGAAATCAAAGGTAGCAACAGACTCATTATTTTCTATTAATCCAGCCAAATGCTATTCTAATGGAATTATAAGTATATCTTCTAATAAGAGGGTTCAATAGAGACTTTGGAACACAAAGGAATAACTTTTTTTCTCGCCCCAACTTGCAGCTGTCAGCGGAGAGGCACCACCATTAATTTCCTCCTGTTTGAGCATGCGCATAACCTGATCCTACGTCATCTGGGATTGTATCATATGAGAAGGGAAAGTCTCAAATTGCAAGTTATGCGAGAACCTCCAAGACACGAAGGATTATTAATGATTGGAAACAAACTGACTTATCACTGCTTGGGTTTCTAAGTGATTGGGGCTATTAGGTTTCGAATACTGAGCTTTATTAAAGCAGATTTCATTCGTTATGATGGACTGATATTCCGAAAATATGATATAATGTTTGTGAAATTTAAAAAAAAAAAGAAAAGAATCATCTCTCCTATGTTAATGTTGTATCACGCACAACACAAAATTTTTCCCATATCCGAGATTTTGAATGTTTAAGCATTGTGAGATTTAATACAATGATTTAATAATTTGTGTGATTTATTTATTGAAACAAATTTGTCTTTTTTGTGATATGTTGATGTTTCGTATATGATAAAGTATTCGAGAATTCATCAAAAGAAAATAAACGAATTTCTTAATTTAAGAAGTTCTACAATAGAATAAATGACTTGCCTCTACTCAAATTACTAGATAAAAACTCTTACTCTTACTCCATAAAAAATCATATCATACGTCCTTGCAATAAATGATTAATTTGAATATTGATCACTCATAATCCTTTAATGTGTGATTAAATTCCGCACTGAGCAGAAAAATTAAAATAATTCGCAATTGGTAAAATGGTTTTGATAAATATTTGATATATTATAATACATTTCCAAATTCCAAGGTAATTTAATGCTCAAAGGTACTATTTATTCCATTCTATAAGTTTATAATAAATCCATTCTAAAGTACTATTTAAGATGATAAGTTTAACAGTTTGCTGTTATTTTAATTGTAATTTGATCCATACAAACTGCATTTTTCAAATAAAGGAATAAATACTTTTTTTATGTGTCCCCAATTACTGAGAATTTTTTAATACTTTTTTTTTATTCCCTGTAAGTAAAATTTTTTATTTACTTGTGTATTTACCTCTTACGTTCCGAGAAAATCTTGAATTAAATTTTAATTGATGTTCAGTTATTTTTAACCTCCGGTTACAGCAATAGAAATAATGACTTAGCTATTCTTTCACCTAAAATACATCATATCTGTTGTCGATTCCAAATGTACGATCTCACAAGACCAATTTAAATCATTAAATAAATATCCTGATGATAATATCATTGGACGACTCAACCGTTTTCATGCTACTAATAATACTATTACTGATAGAGTGATTCCCCTTAAGTTTTATTTATATCATATATAGATTTTAGAAATTTTATTTTAAATAATTTGGTGTGAATTTTTAACAAGAGCTTGTGTAAGTTTTTTTTCTCATTAACTTGTTCTTAACATTCTGTTTTATTACTGTTAGTTTGGCGCAGACCAAAACTGATCCACCAGGATTTCAGACATAAGATTATACCCCTTTGTATCTATTGATCTGCATAATTTCCAACTATTCTCTCAAGTACAATAAAGCCGATATTAGAATTCCAGTTGTGTGGAAAGAGTGTGAAGAAGTGTTACGTCAGAGAGGATTATAAGAGGTATCAATTTTTAACAAGAGCTTGTGTAATTTTTTTCTTCTCATTAACTTGTTCTTAACATTCTGTTTTATTACTGTTAGTTTGGCGCAGACCAGAACTGATCCACCAGGATTTCAGACATAAGATTATACCCCTTTGTATCTATTGATCTGCATAATTTCCAACTATTCTCTCAAGTACAATAAAGCCGATATTAGAATTCCAGTTGTGTGGAAAGAGTGTGAAGAAGTGTTACGTCAGAGAGGATTATAAGAGGTATCAATTTTTAACAAGAGCTTGCGTAATTTTTTTTCTCATTAACTTGTTCTTAACATTCTGTTTTATTACTGTTAGTTTGGCGCAGACCAGAACTGATCCACCAGGATTTCAGACAAAAGATTATACCCCTTTGTATCTATTGATCTGCATAATTTCCAACTATTCTCTCAAGTACAATAAAGCCGATATTAGAATTCCAGTTGTGTGGAAAGAGTGTGAAGAAGTGTTACGTCAGAGAGGATTATAAGAGGTATCAATTTTTAACAAGAGCTTGTGTAATTTTTTTCTTCTCATTAACTTGTTCTTAACATTCTGTTTTATTACTGTTAGTTTGGCGCAGACCAGAACTGATCCACCAGGATTTCAGACATAAGATTATACCCCTTTGTATCTATTGATCTGCATAATTTCCAACTATTCTCTCAAGTACAATAAAGCCGATATTAGAATTCCAGTTGTGTGGAAAGAGTGTGAAGAAGTGTTACGCCAGAGAGTATTATAAGAGGTATCAATTTTTAACAAGAGCTTGTATAAATTTTTTTTTCCTCATTAACTTGTTCTTAACATTCTGTTTTATTACTGTTAGTTTGGCGCAGACCAGAACTGATCCACCAGGATTTCAGACAAAAGATTATACCCCTTTGTATCTATTGATCTGCATAATTTCCAACTATTCTCTCAAGTACAATAAAGCCGATATTAGAATTCCAGTTGTGTGGAAAGAGTGTGAAGAAGTGTTACGTCAGAGAGGATTATAAGAGGTATCAATTTTTAACAAGAGCTTGTGTAATTTTTTTTTTCTCATTAACTTGTTCTTAACATTCTGTTTTATTACTGTTAGTTTGGCGCAGACCAGAACTGATCCACCAGGATTTCAGACAAAAGATTATACCCCTTTGTATCTATTGATCTGCATAATTTCCAACTATTCTCTCAAGTACAATAAAGCCGATATTAGAAATCCAGTTGTGTGGAAAGAGTGTGAAGAAGTGTTACGTCAGAGAGGATTATAAGAGGTATCATTTTTTAACAAGAGCTTGTGTAATTTTTTTTTCTCATTAACTTGTTCTTAACATTCTGTTTTATTACTGTTAGTTTGGCGCAGACCAGAACTGATCCACCAGGATTTCAGACATAAGATTATACCCCTTTGTATCTATTGATCTGCTTAATTTCCAACTATTCTCTCAAGTACAATAAAGCCGATATTAGAATTCCAGTTGTGTGGAAAGAGTGTGAAGAAGTGTTACTCAAGAGGGTGGCTTCAATATTGCTTTTATGTATGCCGATTGCATATGCCTCTCGTTATGACGAAATAGATACGTAACAAATGGAACTCTACAAGACGAATTTTCTGTTAAGAAAAGGGAAGGTGGCGATAGTGTTTCAACGGGAGTATCGTATGGTATTTTAATTAACATCGCTCTGGAGTAACAGTGTTTCAGAGGTAGGAACGTGTTTCCTATACATATTCCCAAAGGGATGTCAACTGTCTTGCTTGTCAAATACAACAGAACGTCATAAAAAAAATTCAAAAAATTAAAATTCGTTAAGAAGGGCTGTGGTAGCCCAGTTGGTATAGAGTGGCGAATTAGCAACTGGAAGGTTGCGAGTTCGAAACTCTACCCAACCAAGCACAGTCCTGTACGTGACGGTTTGGTGAATCTGTAACATTCACAAATGCCTTGCCGGGTGTGGAAGCGAAGAGTGTGGGGTTCAGTGCCGAACTCGTCATCTCACCGTGTTTCAAAATGACGATTTGTTGTCCTTGGATCGCCGATAGCCCGTTGTGTTACTCATATCCGACGTTAATTCGACTACCTGCCTGCCGAATCGTTATCTGATAGCTGACGGATCAACTCCAATTAGATATAAACGCCATGGCGCAAGAATGACGATAAAAATACGTTTTTAGATAATCCAGGTATGTATTGCAACGTCATAGCCTACGTCATCACGATCGGCCCAGAATGCTTTGAGTAGGCAGAGAGAACAACGAGTGCGGAGGGGACGGCTGATGACGTTGTATTCAAGTAAATTTAAAATGTCCTTTTAATTTAATGTAATATTTATTCGTCCAAGAGGTGGGCGTTTCTGTATTGCGTGTTTGTGTCGTCCATGCCAAATAAAAAACTTGACGGTCTAATACAGCTACCTTATTTCCGCCTATGAAACACACTACAGTACCTTGGAAAAGCATTTATTTAGCGGAAGAAAAATCTGTATATTCGTTTGTTTGCAATGAACATTTCTCTCATACTTGAGGCTAAATACTTTATGCAAAATGTCGCAGAAAAAAAGTAGTCCCACAAGGTTAAAGACAATACTATTAATTTGTAATAGTAAAATCACGTGTAGTAAAAAAAAAGACGGAAATTAATATAAACCTCACACCAGCAAAACATCTAATTTTAAAATAAACGTTCCATACTTCCAACTTCTATTAAAATTTTTGTTCTGCATTCATTTGTTCTAAGATAAATTGGTAATGTTTTACAGCTCTAAGTGATTTCATCCTTTTCTTAAGATTTCTCATGTCCATCAAAATCTAAATTTTTTTTAATGCAAGATATATCGTCAACAAAATGTCGCCATTGTTTTATGATGACGACATCCGTTCAGGTTTCTTCTAATGACGAGATATCTCGTTCATAAAGGTCTGCAAATGGTTGTGCTAGTGACGCCATACCTACTCAAGACCAGGAAAATTAAGAAGTACATATCTGTATCGGTAGAATCCACACTTTGTAGTGCAAATACGTGTAATCTAGTTAAGTTGTGTATTTGTGTGACCAGAAGTTTAGTCATTTATAATTAACGATAAATAAGTAAACGAAGCATTGAAATGGAATTAATTCAGTTAACCATTTTATCTCGAATAATGAAGAAGTTATTAGTAAAATTCCGTACCAGTCATAATATTTAGTTTAATTAAAATCTAGTTAAGCTCGAAAAGGTGGAATGCATCGTTCCCGTCGAACAAACCTTTTGTTGAAGGAATTTACAAAAGAACGACAGAATCAATTAGCTTTTAACGAATGAACAACCCACGGAACTTCCACGATTCAATATTCCCTAATCTCACATCGTAAAATATTCCTCAACTGAAAAGAACAACGTCACAAGACGTTTAACGGTTCAGAATTCTTCAGAAAACACCACTTCTATCGAAGTTCTTCAAACTCAAAACCCCATCAGTTTTCTGGAATTCCAAAAATAACAAAACGCATTCCATTCTGCCCAAATTACCACCCCTTGCACCGCATAATCGAACGATTTGTTTGGAATAACGAGACGAAATTGAAAGCTCGCTCGGCAATTTTCGATAAACACGGAATTTCCATCTTAATCGGACCCCGAAAAAAAATAACCAGTACTAAAGGTCCAAATTACGTAACCCGTTTATTAATTTACAAATAGAAGCTTTCGAAGAGAGCCTTTGTCTGCCGGTTTCGAAGAATAATTATCTCATTTCGCTGGAACGATAAAAATGGCCGTCAAAGCGGACACGTTTCTGAACTGATTTATAGTAACATCCGTAATATCCTTCGCTTTCAACAGTAGCCTAATAAGTAGATAAGGGAAGAACACACGGAAAACAGCCTCGTGTTGCAGCCTGCGTGACCGATTACTATCGATCAGAGATCTGTGCAGCGAAAAGAAAAAACGAAAATGGCGGAGGCAGAAAAAAAAAAGGCTTACGAAATATTCGCAAACAATGAAGGCACGAAGACAGTTCCAAGAACAATGGTGGAAGAACTATCAATAATTTATAGTTTAATGTTCCGATGAAGAGTTTCGGTTGGAAAATATGCAGCGTTAAAATGAGAGTTGAGGACTTTCTCAATTCTTGTAATAAATGTTCTAAATTGGATTTTAATTGACACGAAGGAACATGCAATTCAACTCTTCTCGGCTCAATTTCCTCCGAAGTGCTTCAGGCTGGAGGATCGAATTCGGATGTGTTATTTTTCTTTGAAAAGGAATCACACGCCTGGTTGAATATTATAATTCTTGAAAGTATGATGTATTGAATAATTAAGTTTAATTTTTTTAGCATAATTACTAATTCTGAATCGCAGATCCATGTATTTTGAAATCATTATTTATATTTTGCAATTCAATAACAAGGAAAAAAGAGTATTCAATAGCACTGAAGTAGAACCTTGAGAAAAAAAAAGACATAATTTTGAAAACGTCTTACATAAATTAATGTTAGAACTGTAAAAAATATTATTTTTATAGTTCAACATCGGTAAATATCGATGTTAATATATCGGTTTTTGAAAAAATACTAGTGAGGTACACAATTTATGAACGGGAGTTTTTTTAATGTCGATAAAGACGAAATAAGTGTCGAGAATTCGGAGGACATCTTGGAGATTTCTGCAATAGGATTAACTTAACTGGGATATCGCGACCGGTATTTTCCTGGAAAAGTCTGTTTGTATAAATTCCGGAAACTGAAGTGTCATCCCACTCTCCAAACTTCCTCGTCACTCCAAAGTGAAGACACTTGAAACCACGATAGATTGAACGCACAACATCCCCACATAAGGCACGTTCTCCCGAATCAAATTGACCGATTACAGTTGAATATGACTTGAATCCGTTTTTGTTCACACATATCAAAAGAAACTTATCAACAATTTAACAAGCGAAAATATAAAAGTTAAAACTGAAAAATTATTTTTTATAGAAAACAACATTTAAGGTATCGAACTGTGGTGTAAACTTTTCCGCAGATTACAAATCCCCAGAAATTTTTACTCTAACTTTAACGATCGCTAAAATACACACTTGGCCTAGAGAATAAAAAAGCAGTTTTGTATTGTTTCTCGGGGGGGGGGGGAATAAAAGAAACCACGACAGATCGTTTGCGTGGAAATAACTCGAAAGCAGATGGCAGATGACTCATCACTTGAACGATAAAGTTTAAAAGTTTCTTGATCCTCTAAAAAGTTGATCAACTCTATTGATACAAAGATTCTCACTATAGTTTTCATTCAACTTTTGTTGATCAACTATAATCAGTCAATTAAACTTGATTCGTGAGAACGCGCCTATATTCGACGGTCATTAGTTGCATCGAGTTTCGAACTCGCAACTCACCAGTTGCCTAATCCGCTACTCTACCAAGCGGGCTACCACAGAAAAATCATGGACAATAGCTACGGAAAGAATGTCCTTCCGCAATTCCACCGAGAGTTTACATCCAGCACTCGTCCGAAACTCTCAGCCGACAACGAAACTCATTCCACCCCCAAAACATATTCCAACCTCCCCCCACATATACCGCAAAAAGGTGTGCGAAATTCCCACAATTTTTTACACCTTTCGTAGCGTACACGAAGGGGCATGACAAATTGCGAGGCACTAGACCGCCACCCCCAGGGGGAAGCGCGCGTTCGAAACAACATGACGCATGTCCCCCTCCCTCACACAGTTGGGGTGTACCCATTATCACGTGATAGGCACGAAGAAAAATGACCACCGCGCAGTGCTCACCTCCGCAGGTTTTTTCCCTGCCTTCATTTCATTTCATTTACGTTTTTCTATTCTCTTCTGGCGGGTGTTAATACTTATCAACACGCAGTGGGGTGTAATGGCTCCCCCTTCTCGAAGGGGCGGAATAATGGGGCGCAACCTACGCCCTGTCCGAGACTTGCAGGGGTGTTTGTTAGTTCGTGGGGGGAGCCCCTATTATGTATTATTTATTTGGGAGTGTGTCAGGGAAGTTGAGTTTCGTGAGGAGTTGGGTCCGTTGCGTGGTCGACCCTTGGTCGGCCACCTTGTGAGTTGGGGGAGGGTTAGTGGGAATTCTATCACACTTCTAGAGTCATGGAAGATGAATAAATCCCTGCGAGGGAAAGTAGGATGGCTTGACTATAGGGGAGATTAGATCCACCAGTAGACTTAAAATATAAGTAGACTGAGCATTGCTATTGAGAAGAGCCTGAAAAAGTTGTTCTTCCTGCGTCACGTGACTGCGAAGTTGTCACGTGACTGCGAAGAAACATTGATTTGCTTCGCTGATTTGGTATCTTATTATCGTGCTTGGCGATTTTACAACTTATGACAGGGTAGGTATGTGGATACGCATTTGTAGAGAGTGGCGACAAAAATGGTGAAATCGCCTAAGTCTACTACTATATCGCGGGAATCAATCATATGATGTGTCAATGTGTGTGTTTTGATGGACAAAAGAAGTCAACGAATCAGAGTTCAGTTCTAGTTTGGATACCATTATCACGGTGTACAGTCCGGTCTCAAGCACCCTTACGACATTAACAGCTGCCAACTTGGATACGACCCCTGGGAGGGGTGTCGCGAACAACCCAACGGGGTGTTTGTCAGAAGGAAGCGAGAGTGGACATTATAGGGGAAGGCATTGCGTAGGCGTTTTGCTCGTAAACAATAGCTTTTCTGTAAACTAATAATTTACGTTTAAACTATCCACTATCTTGAAACTTTTCTGTAAATTTATAACTTACTTGTAAATAAACCTTAATTTTAACTTAATTGCTCCGTTTCTGTTTTAATTGAGCTTGTATTCAATGATTCCTTCAACATACCACAAAATGGCCACGGCGTGTTCATCCGAGCACATTTGAAGAAGGTAAGGAAGGAGAATTGGACTCATGGTAAAAGGGGCCTTCGGTGGCCCAGGGTATGCCCACTGCGCAAGCAAGCTGTGAGTTGGTGGAACAGGTTTGATTCGTGTTAGGTGCGATTCCCTCAGAGAGTGTATTTCTCTCCTCTCTGTCAGTAAAACGTTCATTGTGTGTATGTCCATTACTTGATATCGCATATCTTGTGTCTGACGCAATATTGCCCAATATGGGCCTTGTGCCTTAAATACCTAACCCACCAACCACTGACACAAAGATTAACCACCAGGAGGGTGAAAGTGACAACAAATAAAACAGGTTCCAAAACACTTCAACCCCGACACAAAATAAACGATAATCCGAGTCCATAACTGATACCCATGTAATCACAGCCCAGATATATCGCATAACACCAATATCGGATCAAGGCCCTGCAATATAAAACAAAAGGGAAAAACCGACCCAGAAAAATCCCCACCCGAAAAGGAATCCCAAACGCCTTGGGAGGTCGGCCAGAACCAAACGATAATTGATACGTGCTGACAAAAAGAGAATGGCAAAGGCGGCGACCAGACAGACGGACCGACAAGAAAGCTTTGATTTATGGGCATCTCCATCCCCAACCTCCAGCTCATTTCGATTTCATGATGACTACCGCCATTGCTCAAAAATCCACCAAACGATTTCAGTTTTCGAAAGGAAAGTAAATAAATGCCTTTCCCTTTCCCCTCCCCCTTATCCGGAAAGAAATATCGTCTGCTTCAACGGGAACGTCAATCACCCCGCATTTAATTAGGGTTTCCAGTCTTTCCGTCTTGAATGGATTTTTGTGCGAAAGCCGAAACAAAACGAAAACGTAACGAGCAGTGGGGAAAAGATTCCGTTCGTCTGTCCGGGCGTTCTTAATTTGTCGGAGTGTATCAATTTTAACTGCTAGGTTTTTGTTTGTTTGACCAATTGGAGGTTGAAAAGAAACGATTGCGATTGCGATTCTGATCAGATAGTTTGTGTTTGTGTATGCTCTGATCACGTGATTCGAAGCATTCCTGTCAGGCAAATAGAGTGGAAGAGTTTCAGGGTCCTCTTACTTGAGAGGATCTATCCTACAATATTAAAATTCAATATCCATGAATATTTTCCTCTGTGCAATGATTTTTCTGTACAGCTCAATTCAGGTAGGTATTTTAATTAACGTCTCACTAGAGCAACTCAACGGGCCATTGGGGACGGCGAGGTGTCCAGGGTCAATCCCCGATGAGAACGATCCGAGGACACCGTGTAATTTTGAACCACAGTCGGATATCGAGGTCACACCTCTGTTGGCACCTCACTCTCCGAGCCTCCACGCCAACGTGCGAACATTTTCGGCCACGACAGATTCTTTCCCGTCGCTAATAGACCGCTATGTTGTTCCTGTGCGACATTATAATAATAACTACCAACCTGCCCAAATGCTATCTCGTAATAAAATTAGGAAGTATCTTAAAATGTTGTTTATCTTAGCTTTGGTTTGAAATTTAATTGACGTAAGGTTGGGTAATGGTAATGGTAATTTTTAGTTAACGTCGCACTAGAGCAACGCAACGGGTTATTGACGACGGTCCGGGATCAGACCTTTAAGGGAAAGATCCGAGGGCCACACCTCGTAATTTTGAACCACGGTCAGATGACGAAGCAACACCTGATCTGAGCTGGCACCCCACTCTCCAAACTTCCACATCAACCCAACGTGAGGACTTTCGGCCACGACAGATTTAAGGTGCACCAGCCGCCTCTACACCATACGCTTACAAACATTCATGGCCGGACACGGATTCGAACCAGGAACCTTGCGATCTAGACGCTAACACCTTAACCATTATACCGGTTGGTCGGCGAAGTAAGGTTGGGAATGCGTACACAAAACAAATTGCTCCACAGAAACACTACAGACACCTGTACATTTAGCTTAATAAAAAAAGACTCTCGTAGGCAGGTAGGTATTAATTAACGTAGCACTGGAGCAACACAACGGGTCACTGACGACGGTCCGTTATCAACCCTGAAAGGGAAAGATACAAGGGCACCGCCTCGAACAGATGACGAGGTCACACCTGAGCTGGCACCTCACTCTCCAAACTTCCACACCAACCCAACGTAAGGACATTTGATGGAACGACAGATTGAACATGCACCAGCCCCTGACGGTATTAGGTTGGTTTCGAACTCGCAACCTTACAGTTGCTAATTCATTACTCTTTCATCCGTGATACCACATTCCGCATCTAATGGGTAATTGGTAATGGTAGTTTTTAGTTAACGTCGTACTAGAGCAACACAACGGGCTATTGACGACTGTCCGGAATCAGTCCCTTAAGGGAAAGATTCGAGGACAACACCTCGTAATTTTTAACCACGGTCAGATGACGAAGCAACACCTGAGCTGGCACCCCACTCTCCAAACTTCCACGCCAACCCAACGTGAGGACTTTCGGCCACGACAGATTTAAGGTGCACCAGCCGCCTCTACACCATACGTTTACAAACATCCATGCCCGGACCCGGATTCGAACCAGGAACCTTCCGATCTAGAGGCTAACACCTTAACCACTATACTGGTTGGTCGGCCCGCATCTAATGGGATAAATTATACTTAAATCATGGTAACTTAATTTTTGTGTGGTAATTCTGTTAGTTAAAATTGAATTAGTAAAATGGAGTCTGTGTGATTATTTAGAAACAAATGTGATCTATGTGATCGTACTTCTCAACCATTGAGTCCTTAAAGTATGAGGACTTTATTCATACAATGGTAATGGTAATTTTAGTTAACGTCGTACTAGAGCAACACAACGGGCTATTGACGACGGTCCGGGATCAATCCCTTAAGTGAAAGATCCGAGGACCACACCTCGTAATTTTGAACCACGGTCAGATGACGAAGCAACACCTGAGCTGGCACCTCACTCTCCAAACTTCCACACCAACCCAATTTGAGGACTTTCGGCCACGACAGATTTAAGGTGCACCAGCCGGATCTACACCATACGCTTACAAACATCCATGCCTGGACCCGGATTCGAACCAGGAACCTTCCGATCTAGAGGCTAACACCTTAACCACTATACCGGTTGGTCGGCGAACAACACAACGGATTATTGACGAAGGTCCGGGATCAATCCCTTAAGGGAAAGATCCGAGGACCACACCTCGTAATTTTGAACCACGGTCAGATGACGAAGCAACACCTGAGCTGACACCCCACTCTCCAAACTTCCACACCAACCCATGGTGAGGACTTTCGGCCACGACATATTTAAGGTACAACAGCCGCCTCAACACCATACGTTTACAAACATCCATGCCCAGACCCGGATTAAAACCAGGAACTTTCCGATCTAGTGGCTAAGATCTTGACTACTATACCGGTTGGTCGGCATAAATACTTGGGGAGTCTGACAAAAGTAAAAGTAACATTTTGAAATTTTATTTGATGTGAAAGAATAATCTTCAAACTTTTTTCGCAGATCTAAGTAAAATGCTTTAAGAATCTCAAAGGCATTTTTAATCATTGCGTTTATGATATTCCAGTTATTTGTGAGATCAGATTCATATTTTTTCGAAAAGCAAAAAAAGTATTCTGATTTTTAATTTGCGCTTTTGAAGGGTTGGTGCTATTTCGTTTGTAACGATTTTTAAACTGTCTTGTTTGATTTTTTGTTTTCACGGAACAATTATTTTTAAAATACGAATTAATGATTTCTTTCGTATGCTAAATTTCGAGGATATAAATGAATAAAACACTTGAAGGAAAGAATGCCAGTTAACAATTTTTTGAAACTTTTTAAACCCCAGAAACAAAATTACATAGTTGTAAACAGAATTTAATTTTTACACACATTTAAAATAAAATGTGAAAAAAGTCTGGAAAACAATGTAATTCAGTCACAAGGAATGCATGCATCTACAGAACAGAAACTCAAATATCCAAAAATTAGGAAAAAGGGAAAAATAGCTCACAGATTTGTAAGGAATTTTACTGAATCTACTGATCCTTGAAGTCTTTAAGTGAAAACTCTAATAAAAAGTTTCGAAAAAATCTAGTCCCTTAAAGTAAAATAACACTCATGCTTCAGTAAAAGATTGTGAAATTGTTGACAAAGTAAAAGTTTTGCACAATACGACAAATATTTTTTAATAATGTACTGCACACATTTTGCAAACCTTCACTTTATTTTATAAATTCCATTACCCTAAAAACTTGAAATCAAAACTAAAACGCACGCTTGTGTTATATCTGTTTAAATTCATAAAAATAGTTTACGAAGGTAAAGACAAATGATCACCACTTGCACGAGTAAATGAAAAATTTAAAAAACAATAGGTACTTTCATGCATTCTTTGGGGATAAAATATGCAAATGCACATGGCATCTAAACAATGCATGAAGCGAAAGAAAAGAATCTACATTCTTCAAATAATGCTTTGAATTGATGTAATACCAAGTAAAAAAAATGGCATAGAAAGTCCTTTTAAATTAAATTACAAGAATGTATTATAAGGAAAGGTACATCTTTCAATTATGTTTTTTGCTACTAACATAGTTTTAGAATACATTCTATGTGATAATCGTTCGAATTAATTTTTAATGAACTAAAAATAAGATTGGAAGGATTTGGCCGGCTTATTTATATTTGTTAGTTGTTACTGTATCTGTTTCAACAAACCATTACAGAACAATTCGAAATTCCTTCGTGAAAATTTTACCCTTCAAGTGATTTTGACGAGATATCCATCAAACTCTGATAAATTTTGCTGAAAACGAGTGATCTTATCATCAGGATATTACAGACTTATGATGATGAAGCGGTCAATATCTGGTCTAGTTTTCTTCTAATAATCGTAAATATGTTTTCTTTTACTGACGATATATCTCGTCCAATAAGATCTGGTTGGTTTTCCTAATATAATCAGTACCGGCTATATGGTCACGCTTGTATGGTCAGTTTTCTAAAGTCCCGTCGAACTTAATAGGGAAACATGTGTTAAGGCGCACCGCTTATACAGTCATTTTATTTTTCTGGTTATCTGTTATAGGGTCGGATTTTCATCTTTTGAATGAGGTTAACGTTTTTTTTTTTTGTTGAAAAATAGTAACTGTAACATTTTTTAGAGGCGCCGACCAACCGGTCTAGTGGTCAAGGTGTTGGCCTCTGGATCGGAAGGTTCCTGGTTCGAATCCGGGTCAGGGCATGGCTGCAAATTGTGCTGTCCTTTGTTAGGGACAATGATGGTCCACTCACTAGGTGCCCCTTCACAAGTGACCATCACTTCTGGCCTTGTATAAGGCTACAATGACTTCGGTCAATTCTGTACTGTATTGCATTTCTGTATTGTATTATGTATTACATTTGGCTTTGCAATCTGTACCCAGCCTTGCCATTGGAAATAAAACACTTCTTAGAGGCGGGTAACATTAGCGGGTGCTGTAACATTTCATTTAGAACCAGAAATAAAAGTCCTCGAAACATATGATTCTGCCAATGTCTTCAACGTTGATGAATGTGGACTTTTTTTTTATCGGATCTTGCCAGACAGAACTCTTTGTTTCGAAGGTAAAAAATGTGTAGGGGGAAAGAAAATTAAGGAATGCTTAACCGTGTAATGCAATAGGCCTTGGCGTGGAGCTTACCATGAATTTGGACCCAGTCCACACCAGGAGAAACACCCCCAGACCATAATTCCACCTCCGCCGAACTTAACTGGGGGCACAGTGCATTCTGGCAGGAGGCGTTCTCCAGGCAGACGCCAGGCCCTGCCATTCGAACAGTAGAAGATGAACCTAAATTCGTAGCTCCAGAGAACCCGTTAAAAAGAATTAATTTTTTAAATGTTCTTAAAAGTTTAATTATTTGTTTATGAGCACTATATTCTGGTAGGTGAATATAATCCTGCCATAATTAAACAGTGTAGTATTGTTCCGCATATATGGTCACCCCGATTATATGGTATGATTTTTCTGGACCGCTGAGCTGACCATATAGCCGATACTGACTGTAACAAGAAACGTAGTCTACACGACCATCTCGTCATATCTGACCGTGTTTCAAAATTACGCGGTGTTCTTCGGTCTTTTACTTCGGGTTTGATCCCGGACCGTTGCCAATAACCCGTTGTGTTGCACCAGTGCGACGTTGATTAAAATACCTACCCAGACAACCACAATGACGGTTGACGCTCCTGGGGATTGTCCCGACGCGGTTTCTCGTCATTAATAAAACAGACAAGATCATGATCTCGTCATCGAAAAATCGTCAATGTCTTTACGAAAAGATATCTCGTTATAAACAAAACTGACCAGATCCTTGATGAACAAGATATCTCGTACATTAAGACCAAGTCGTATCTCGTCATTTAAGAAAAAAGGACCAGTTCTTGATCCCATTAACCAAAATTCAGCAATATCTTGATGACACAATAACTTGTCATCAGCAAAATTGGCAAGATCTTGATGGGCGTCTTATCTCGTGAAAGGATAAAAGGTAAGGTGCATTGAAATAAACACTTTTTTAAAAAGAATGTGTGTCCACAACTATTAACCGGAGGGTTACGAGTTCGAATCCAACTAAAGATTGACTGTACAAAAGGGGCTGGTGCACGTTGAATCTGTCGTGGCCTCAAATGTCCTCCAAATAAAATTCAGCAATATCTTGATGACACAATAACTTGTCATCAGCAAAATTGGCAAGATCTTGATGGGCGTCTTATCTCGTGAAAGGATAAAAGGTAAGGTGCATTGAAATAAACACTTTTTTAAAAGAATGTGTGTCCACAACTATTAACCGGAGGGTTACGAGTTCGAATCCAACTAAAGATTGACTGTACAAAAGGGGCTGGTGCACGTTGAATCTGTCGTGGCCTCAAATGTCCTCACGCCGACCAACCGGTATAGTGGTTAAGGTGTTAGCCTCTAGATCGGAAGGTTCCTGGTTCGAATCCGGGTCCGGGCATGGATGTTTGTAAGCGTATGGTGTAGAGGCGGCTGGTGCACCTTAAATCTGTCGTGGCCGAAAGTCCTCACGTTGGGTTGGCGTGGAAGTTTGGAGAGTGGGGTGCCCGCTCAGGTGTTGCTTCGTCATCTGACTGTGGTTCAAAATTACGAGGTATTGTCCTCGGATCTTTCCCTTAAGGGACTGATCCCGGACAGTCGTCAATAGCCCGTTGTGTTGCTCTAGTACGACGTTAATTAAAAATTACCAATTACCAATTACCAAATGTCCTCACGTTGGCGTGGTGTGCAAGATTGTGGAGTGCTTCTTCAGGTGTGACTTAACTTAATTTAATCAGTCATGGGATATCGACCCTTCGATTGGGCTTGCAGTAAAAGAAAATTTTCCATACCGTGAAGGTGACCAAATGAGAAAAGGAAAAACTTTTGGTGTGATGCAAAGCTGAAATTTTAAGTTAAGAAATGCTCTCGCAGGTTCTGCTCTAATAAAAGTGTGCTATGAGGTTATAGAGGCAATTAAAATGTTGTAGTCAGAAAGTGAACCTAAACAGCAAGCTAAGTTCAAACTCCCTGGAGGCCACAAATCGCACGATTTGTATTATTTTCCTTTGAAACAGGGGATGAGTAGTCAGGGGGGTTTAAACCAGACGTCGTAGTATTGAGGTGCAGGTTCTTTGATGTGCAGATGAGATGTGATAGTAAGCAGGTGGTAACGTAGTGGTCCGTGTCTGATTCCATACCACAGATGAAGTAGTCACTACAACGGATATTCATACTAAATAGATACTGTAGGAATAGGCCATTGCCTGTGCAAAAGTATGTGAGCTCTGGTGTGAAGATGAGGTGCTTTGTGCAGACCTTGAAAAAAAACCGAATGTTCTCCGAATTTTGATGGAGTTCATCCATCTCTCTTGCCAGCTGTTAATTGATGCAAGCTTGAGGGACCCGTTCAGATGGGAAGCGAGGAGAAGAAGGGAATGCAGGCGGATGGACGTATTACCGGTGGCCCGTCTTGCAAGATGATCTGCTGCTTCGTTTCCTTCAACACCGGAATGTCCTATGACCCAAGATATATAAATGCACATTGATGGAGCTGCCGCTTTAATGATGGAATGTATTCTTTGTGCCATCGGGTTAGTAGTGAGAAAGTTGGTCAAAAAAGTCACTCTGGCCAGACTGTCCGAGAAAATGTTTTCTGAGCAATTTCGGAGTGCCCAGGAAAAAGTTGCTCAAATGGTAAGTCGCTTGGAAAACTGAGTTGTCGTCGTGCAGTCTGCGTGTCCACTCAAAGATCTTTCTGTTGTCCAGTAACACACAAAAGGGGGCGGCGGTTCCATCCTGGGTTTTATATCCGTCTGTATAGATTTGGTAACTTGTTGCTGGAGGACTTGGTGTAACGAATGATGTGTGTCTGTTGTGAGTTGGAGAAGTCTGAGAGTTTTAGTTTCGAATTGGTAGGCAAACCAGGAGATACCATATGTTAAGGCGGGTCTATCGAGTCTGGTAACAAGAGCCGTAGCGCCTTCCCTTGCTGAGAGGAGGTCTATTGGTTCTAGACCGGCCAGTAGAAAGACTGCGTCTGTGGAGGTGGTTCTGGAGCCTCTGGTAATACCAAGAGCGAAAGATCTCTAAACAATGGCCAGGTGTATAAACATCTGTCAGTTTTGGTTTGTAAACCAGCAGGCTGCAGCGTAAGCCAGAATACTTTCTACTGCCATTTTATACCAGTGCTTTAAGATTTCTCCTCTGATACTCCACGACTTTGATGCAAATATAATTATTGCCGTTTGTTCTTTATAGCATTTCTCCCTCAGGTATTTGTCGACCAACTGGTATAGTGGTTAAGGTGTTAGCCTCTAGATCGGAACTTACCTGGTTCGAATCCGGGTCCGGGCATGGATGTTTGTAAGCGTATGGTGTAGAGGCGGCTGGTGTACCTTAAATCTGTCGTGGCCGAAAGTCCTCACGTTGGGTTGGCGTGGAAGTTTGGAGAGTGGGATGCCAGCTCAGTTGTTGCTTCGTCATTTGACCGTGGTTCAAAATTACGAGGTGTGGTCCTCGGATCTTTCCCTTAATGGACTGATCCCGGACCGTCGTCAATAGCCCGTTGTGTTGCTCTAGTACGACGTTAACTAAAATTACCATTACCCTCAGGTATTTTCTAAGGTGTGACCTCGTCATCTGGCCATGATTGAAAATTACGTGGTGTTGTCATCGGATCCTTCCCTACAGGTTGGATCGCGGACTGTCGCCAATAACCCGATGCCTTGCTCCAGTGCGACGGTTATTGTATACCTACCTACAATCTTTTAGTTGTGGATAGCGCGATAGGAATGGTAATGGTAAATTTTAGTTAACGTCGTACTAGAGCAAAACAACGGGCTATTGACGACTGTCCGGGATCAGTCCCTTAAGGGAAAGATCGAGGACAGCACCTCGGAATTTTGAACCACGGTCAGATGACGAAGCAACACCTGAGCTGGCACCCCACTCTCCAAACTTCCATACCAACCCAACGTGAGGACTTTCGGCCACAACAGATTTAAGGTGCACCATCCGCCTCTACGCCATCCGCTTACAAACATCCATGCCCGGACTCGGATTCGAACCAGGAACCTTCCGATCTAGAGGCTAACACCTTAACCACTATACCGGTTGGTCGGCGATAGAGCGATAGGAATAGAAGCGGATTAGCAATCGGAGTATTGCTACTACGAAACTCGATTTAACCAAAGACCGTCGTCACGGGGGGACTGGTACACGTTCAATCGGTCGTGGCCTCAAGTGACGGTACGTTGGTGTGGTGTGGACGTTTCGAGAGTGGAATTCCGTCCCAATTGTTAACCTCGTCATCTGATTGTGGTTCAAAATGACGAGGTGACCTCGGATCTTTACATTTGGCTGGGATCCCGATAACCCGTTGCGTTGCTCCAGTGTGACGTCAGTTCAATGGATTAAAGTTTTATCTTTTGGTTGAAAGAAAGATGGAGCGGATTCTATTGGTCAAGAAGTCTAAAACTGGGTAGAAGTCATACAAGAAAAACTGCAAGTTGTACGTTGAAACATAATGGTTTAAAACTGCTCTTATAATAGAATTCCGTCAAAGGAACGTTAAATATCTCAAAAAACTATTCAACCATCTGTTGTGCCTTGGCAGGATCATCCATCCCAGCCAAAGATCCATTGTTGCATTTAACATTCAATTGGCCCAGTAAAAAATGAACTCTCCATTTCGATTCCAAAAACCATACGCATTAAAAGGAAAGAAGTTTTCTTCCACTCGCAAAAGAAAAGCCATAAAATCGCTTTACAGTCTCATACCGTCGGCTCCGATTGCACAAGGCCCGGAATCTTTGTTCAAACAAATGGCGAAAATTTCTCCCCGGCACCTTTGGAAATACAAAAGGGATTTAGGGGTTGAAGCTGAAAAATGGAAAAGTCCCCTGATCGGGAGAGAGCGTGTAGGGAAAACAGGAAAGGGAATCGAAAGCAGATCGGGCAAAATATTGAAAAACGCGGGGGCATCTATCTATTTATACCGGCTAAGCCGTGTCGCAGCGATTTCAGTAATAAAAATGAGATTACCGGAGATTTTCGAGGAACGGAGTTTAGTAGTTTTGTGGCTGCGGCAATTTTGGGAAGGGAAAACAGCGGGATGGGGGCAGGAAAAATCCCTAAGTTGTTTTTGAGTGATTATTTTTACGCGGTTCGTCGGTTTTGAGCTATAGTGTTGAAATTGAGAGATGATTTTGGTTTTAAGTGCGCTTTGATGAAACATGTCTTAAATTTGAAAAGTGGGAGATGCCACTGTACCGGATGAAATGGTGTGGTGACAGAAATGAATTGGTAGCGTAAAAGAACAAGATCTTTGGGTGACCCCACTACAGTATTTATTGCAATATCCAACAGCTTAGCAGATATTTACAGCAAATTTACAGATATTTTGGGACAAGAAGGGTTCGGCAGAGTAGCGAGCGTGTCTTCTCGCTCTCAGTTCTCAAGTCTCTGGCCTCTTCCAGCCAGGCGGCCTTCATCTGAAAACCACATGTCGATGGAATCTAGAGTGTTCTCAAGGGGGTTTCAGATTTATGAGATCCTAATATCAGTGTAACGTCAATCAGATGAAGAGGGTTTATTTCAAGTTCTTAGAACTTTATAAAAGATGTGATGTCAAATGGAGTTATTTAATAGTACTTCTAGGGCTAGTTATGGACAGTTGATCACTTGAAAACAGTTTTATGATCTCCAATTAAAGAATTATGGAATATTTCTGCTTTATGTCATCTTGATCAGAGAAGCCGTTTTTAGAGTGGTACAGAACTTTGGTGTGAGATTTAAACGAGCCCTATATGTGGGGTAGGAAAACAATAATGTTAAAATTGTATAACAAGCATTCCAAGAATAACCTTCTGAAGGGCTTCATACGCATGTATCGGTTCTGTACCGAGGCCATTGTGGCCACGTGGCTTCGCGTATAGCACGAGCAACCATAGGGTAATTGGTAATTGGTAATTTTAGTTAACGTCGTACTAGAGCAACACAACGGGCTATTGACGACGGTCCGGGATCAGTCCCTTAAGGGAAAGATCCGAGGACAACACCTCGTAATTTTGAACCACGGTCAGATGACGAAGCAGCACCTGAGCTGGCACCCCACTCTCCAAACTTCCACGCCAACCCAAGCAACCATAGGGAAAATATAAAATTAGTGAGTATTACGAACCTCTTTATGTGCCCTGGACCATGTGACCATATCTAGTAGTAACGTGACGTTTAAACTGCTTTTGTCCGTTGAGTGGAACCGATCATTCACTATCTGATTGGTCCACTGTGCAGGAGAAAACGTCCATCGATTAATTGATCATTGATTGGACGCCCAACATCGACGTAGACTTTAGCGATTTCAGCACTTTTGTCGGTTGCCACTTTGGAAAAACGCATTTATACACTTAAGCTATCATAAGATGCTATATCGCCAAACGATGTAATAAAAGGCCAATTCACCCAACCAAGTCAACTATTCATAGCGCAGTGACGTGACTATTAATCACCATGATGGTCACACTTTTTGAAGCTCCTCTCAATAGCAATGCCCAGTTTACATATATTTCACATCTCTAAACATGCGACTAGTTCACGGCGAAGGTTCGATTCCTGTAACTTACTCTAGGCATACTTCTTTCTTCTGTGTTATTAAAACTTTCCTTGTGTATAAGTTCTTCATTTGACAGAGGTTCAAAATTGCGCGGTTTCGTCCTCGGATATTTCCCTTAGGGAATTGATCCCGGACCGTCGTTAGTGTTGTGTTGCTCTAGTACGACGTTAATGAAAAATTTCCTTACCTTACCTTACCTTGTGTATAAGAACATTTAATTGACGTTGTCACGTGGGACAAACCAATTTCTTACGACGCCAGGCCGGCAGCAGCCAACTTACAGCTAAACTTGTTCCTTCCTCAACAGAAGCGATTAACCACGCCATGAATTCACATTCCGCCTTTTCTCCACACTTGTAGGTCGGTGTTTTTTTTCCAACGCCACTGTTGGTTCCATGGCTGTTTCCGGTGAGTGTCTTCATTAAACCGATATCTATCCTTCCCTAAATTTCTCCGATAACATAACCCTAAATTTTAAGATAATTTGCATGAAATCCCACCAGGTCAAATATAACTCGGAACTCGGCCTCTCCGTGCAGTCCATCTATGCTTCGATAATTGCGAAAGAATTGTAAGTGTATTTGTATCATATATACCCAGAATCCAACTCCAAGAGATGAGTAATAAGCAAATTTAATCTGCCGCTATACGATCTCTTTTTATTTAATCTTTTCCTTTCAGCCTAACCTTTAATTTACGTGAGTGTAAACGTTAGGCCCAGAGTAAACCTGGCAAAACTTAGCACTCTATGTTACCTGCTAACAGACGTGATCTGCCTAGTGTTTGGCGTTACATGGCCAAATATGGCTCCTTTCGCCATAAAACCAAACCAACCGTTCTGAAAACTATAGAGTTCAGCTTTTAGGGTATCGGTAGCCCAGTTGATAGAGCTTAGGATTAGGAAATGGAGGAATACAAGTTTGGAACTAGATCCAACCAAAGACTGTTGAGTATGTTGGGGTAACTTAAATCTGTCATGGCCTCTAATGTCCTCATCCTAAATGGTGTCCTAATGATGTGGGGTGGCAGTTTGTATAGTGGGATGCCCGCTCAAATGTTGACCTCGTCATCTGACCATCCAACCTCCAGTGTGAAAACAGGATTCAAACTGTCACCAGTTCAGAGCAAGATGCAGTTTGTTTTTTCTACTTGGAACTTCATTCTCTTTATAAATAACAGGTCAGTAATGTCCGACGAGGTATCTCGTCTTTACGAAATTGAACAGATCTTGAGAGAGATATGTCGTCAAAACGATTGGGGAGTTAATCCTTCAAGTGGTTTCGACGAGATATTTTGTCGTCAAGATATTTTCGTATTCTTGGTAATTTTGTAACTAACGTCGTACTAGAGCAACACAACGGGCTACTGACGACGATCCGGGATCAATACATCAAGGGAAAGATACCACGGTCAGATGACGAAGCAACACCTGAGCTGGCACCCCACTCTCCAAACTTCCACACCAACCAAACGTGAGGACTTTCGGCCACGACAGATTTAAGTTGCAACAGCTGCCTCTACACCATATGCTTACATACATCCATGCCCGGATCATACGGATTCAAACCAGGAACCTTCCGATCGAAAGGCTGTCGTATTCTTATGATGGGTCAGAACTACCAGTCTTGTTCTAATGACAGGAGACGATGAAAGCTTGACGTTCGAGACATCTCGTCCATCAAGATATGGTTAGTTTTGCTAATGACGACGTACAACGTCGACAGAACCACCAGGGGGGTAGTTCCTCTTCGAGTTGGTAACGAAAGTTCTGAAACATACTTACCTAAAACTCGAAGCAATCTTTCGGTATGTAGTCCAATGAATAAAAGGCAATGACCAGATTCCATCTCGTGCACCTGTTTAACATTTTGCCGAAACTTTATGCATCAGATCCAGTGTATCCGTAGAATTGTCGCGAAAACATCATCCTATTTTTTTTTACATAATCAAATCAGCCATACACTAAAAAACCACATTTACTGCCACGACTAACTACAAGAAACAAAAGGAACCAATAAATTCCAAAATATAACAAAGACACGATTCCTAACGCTATGACAGCTTAATAAACACGAAAGTAGACTCTCGAAACCATGGAATCGAGTACTAAAGAATTCATCTTTTCACTTCAATATCTTAATATTTATGCAAACAATGAATTTGATGCATGATCGGTGCACTATGAATGCATTTTGAAATGATGTTGGGCTCTGTAAGGGATTTGTACGAACCCTAATTTTGTGGATATAGGTTAATAGTTTAATCTACGTCGCACTGGAGCACCACAACAGTCTCTTTGATATGATACGGAATCCATCTCGAAGGGAAAAATTTGAAGACAACAGCTCATCTTCTTGAATTTAGGCCAGATGACTAGGACATCACTTCGTCGGTTCGAACCAGCAAAACTGGAGATCATATAATGCACCTGCTTGATCTTTCTCCGAGGTAGGTAAGTAAATAACGTGTACTAGAGCAACCAATGGGCAATTGCCGACGGTCCAGGATCAATTCTCAAAGGACAGATCCTAGGACAATACCACCTAATTTTGAACCACGGTCAGGTGACGAGGTCCGACATCTGCGCTGGCACCCCGTGCTCCAAACGTCCCCGGGAGCAGAAAGTGCTCAAAACTGCAACGTATATTGCAAAACAAAGTCTGCAGTACAATTTTTCCTTAATTTTATTAAAATTTGGCCGATCTATTTTTAATTATAAGCTACGATGATCTGCAGTGCAAAGCGCGCTCATTGCCACACATTTTCTTCTTTTCTAGCTACGAAGCAACCTCCCTACACCGCCCCAAATTTCCACAAACACTTTATAAATAACACATCTTCTTTGTTAATGACAAAATATATAACTTCAAAAGTGATAGACAGAATTGCAAATTCTGAAGCCTTGGTTTTAAATAAAGTAAGATAATTTTGATGTGTGTGTGTTTTATTATAAATATGTCATACATATTTAGCCGATAATTGTATTTTACGTCTATTTTTGATTTGACTGCAGTTTTCAAAATTCGGACGAAATGCCTGCAGAACAATTGCAGTTGCTTTGAGTTGTGTTGCAAAACCCTGAATATAATTATGCGCCTGGGCAAACGTCCCAACCACAACAACGTGGGGACATTTGAGGCCACGGTAGATTTAACATGCACCAGTCCCCTCTGTACACTACGGTCTTTGGGGAACTCTGTGTCGAACTCGCAACTTTCCTGTTGTTTTTCCAACTGGGCCACCACGGACCAATGTTTTGCCTAAGCTTTGCGTATCAGATCCATTACAACCCTACCATTGACGCGAAAACGTCCTCATACTACTTTTTTACATAATCAAATCAGCCCTACACTACAAAGCACAAGAAAGGAAAAGAAGAACCAATAAATGCCAGAAAACAACACAAAAGCGCGACGTGTAACGCAATCATCGCTTAATAAAGACGCCAACAGACTCCCGAAACCAGGGAACGAGTCCTAATTGAATTTGTATTTTCACTTCGACAAAACACCTCTTATTATTTATGCAAACAATGAATTTGACGCCTGATCGGCCCCGAACAGAGAATACCAGAAATCGTCCCGTTCTACGTCCCTCGCCTGTAAAGGACCGTCGTCTTTGTCCTTGTCTTCTCCGGCCGGTAATAGAGTTAGAGGTGTGACATTTATGCGGCTGTCTTGGAAAGAGCCCTGAAGGTGGGTTCTCAGTGCTGAATTTGTTATGAAATTACGAGACGTTTTAGAAGTGGAAGCGATAAAAAGTATAACAAAGCTCGGGGGAATGGGTGTTATTTTTTATTTCCATTTTTTTATTGCGTATCGTCAACCGGATGATGATGTAATAAATTAAATGTTTGCAGTTTGGTGTTTTTAAATGTGTCTTTCTTGATGCATTTTGAAATGCTGCAGTGAGGTGTTTGAGTTGTGTTTTTTCGCGTGCTGTGGGGGTATGTTGTCAGTTAAATTTGCGTCATACTCGAGCAACACGACAGTCTGTTGGTGACTGTCCGGGTAGGTATGTTTTTAACCTTTTGATTTTTCTCTCTATAAACACTACCCTACAATAATGGACCGGACGCCAGAGGATTTGTATTAAATCCGACTGTCTTTTAGACTGAGATTTCATGCTATAGCCTGGGACCTTTGCATGTTGTTCCTGGTTAATTGAACGCCGAAGCCTACATGAACATTTTGGACAATCAAGTTCTTCCTACGCTCTGGAAATTTTATGGAATGGACGAATGATACTTCCACAGTGACAACGCTCCATGTCATGTTGCAGCCTCTGTCAAGCAGTGGTATCTAGATATGGATGTAAAACGTCTTCCCTGGCCTACTCAGAGTCCCGATGTAAACCCCATTGATCATTTGTGGGACGCGTTAGAGCGACGCTTACGAACCAGAGAACCACGTCCGCAATCTACAGCCGAGTTGACGACACTCTTGCAGCAGGAATGCACACAGATACCC
The DNA here is from genome assembly GCA_947359465.1 of Metellina segmentata. Classification (NCBI taxonomy): domain Eukaryota; kingdom Metazoa; phylum Arthropoda; class Arachnida; order Araneae; family Tetragnathidae; genus Metellina; species Metellina segmentata. The sequence goes on along the minus strand of OX375874.1, from coordinate 13,115,537 downwards.
ATAGTTGTGTATCAAAACCTCGTTGAATATATGCACAGAAGTGTTGCTAGTGTAATTGAAGGACGTGGGGGACCATCCCTCTATTAAAGCATGTATTATTTCCCTTATACCATCACATCTTGCTGTTCATTGTTGTAGGGTAGTGCATATACGGCCGGTACAACAGTTGTACCATGATCGCGCCAAGGAAGAATATAGACAACGGCCAGTGCAGCAGTTGTACCTTTAAAGTTATAACAATCGAGCAAAGAAATAATCACGCTTGTTATATCTATAGCCGTAGTCAAAAGGTAAATTAACGTCCCTATGGAGCTACGCAACGCGCTCTTCACAACGGTCCGGGATCACGGCCATAACGAAAGATCCGAGGACAGCACTTCGCGATTTTCAACCACGGTCAGATGACGAGGTCACACCTGAGCTGGCACCCCACTCTCCAAACTTCCACACCAACCCAACGTGAGGACTTTCGGCCACGACATATTTAAGATGCACCAGCCGCCTCTACACCATACGTTTATAAACATCCATGCCCAGACCAGGATTAGAACCAGGAACCTTCCGATCTAGTGGCTAGCATCTTGACTACTATACTACACCAACGTAAGGACATTTGAGGCCACGACGGATTTAACTTGCATCAGCGCATATTTAATCTTTTACCAACTCTATTTGTAAAGAGTTTGATGCCTTGTACCACAGTGAAAATTCAGCATTGAAATAAGAACAGTTTGGTGTATGATGATACTTGGAGCAGCTTCTGCAATGCACCGTTAATCATCCAAATGGTTTCCAGTCCATCAAGATGCTACTGACAAGATATCTCGTCAGGATATCGCTGATTTTTTTATGATGACGAAATCAAGATCTGTAGAGTTCTCTTCCAAAGAGAAGATATCTCGTCCTTCAAGATCTTGTCAGTTTTGCTAATGGCGAACCTACTGCTGGTGATCTCGACAAGACAGCCTGCAGGAAAGTTAAGTACAATATTTGATCTACCAGGGTAGCTGTCTATGCAAACAGGAGCTGTAAAATATCTAAAACAACACTTATAATTATATTGATGTATAATGTTGTTGTCGTGCGGGCCACATATATGACCCCAATTGGGGGGTGCCATTGAGCCGGAGGGTTGGACTTCTTCATACATGACACATCGGTTTTATATGAAGGTCCCTTTCACACATCCATTCACTCACACATTTCGTAATTTAAATCCAAATCGGAGGCCAATAACCCCCTGATCAGGTACCCCCAGAGGTATTGATTTGGTATGGGAACATGGGGAACTTTGTGACCACGACCTACTTAACATGCCCCAGCCACCATTAGCGAACACGACGGTCTTTAGCCAGGTCCAAGTGCCGATCTCGCAACCATCAGAATTGCAACAGAACCCACAACCCTTCCTATGCGAACCCGACGCTCTACTGACTGAGCTACCGCGGCTCAACTAAACGATGTTTTCGATCAAATAAGCTATCGATTCACAAATAAAGTGCCGATCAACCGGTCTGGTGGTAAAGGTGTTAGCCTCTAGATCGGAAGGTTCCTGTTCAAATCCGGGTCCGGGCATAGATGTTTGTAAACATATGGTGCAGAGGCGTCTGGTGCACCTTAAATCTGGCGTATCCAAAAGTCATCACGTTGGGTTGGTGTGGAAGTTTGGAGAGGGAGGTTGCAAGCTCAGGTGTTCCCTCGTCATCTGACAGTGGCTCAAATTTACATGGCGGTGTCCTAGGAATTCTCCCTTAGAAAATGATCCCGTCATGTAGTCAATAGCACGTTGTGTTGCTCCAGTGCGACATTAATTAAAATACCAACCTAGCAGTTGAAAGGACAGTATTGTCTACGTAACGAGTACATTCTACATTGTAATCATGGTCCTCACCTGTCAAATATTTCAGGAAGGATCCCATAGTCCGTTGTGTTGCTCTAGTACGACGTTAACCGAAATTACAATTACAAATAGGTAATGGTAATGGTAATTTTTAGTTAACGTCGTACTAGAGCAACACAACGGGCTATTGACGACGGTCCGGGATCAGTCCCTTAAGGGAAAGATAAGAGGACAACACCTCGTAATTTTGAACCACGGTCAGATGACGAAGCAACACCTGAGCTGGCACCCCACTCTCCAAACTTCCACGCCAACCCAACGTGAGGACTTTCGGCCACGACAGATTTAAGGTGCACCAGCCGCCTCTGCACCATACGCTTACAAACATCCATGCCCGGACCCGGATTCGAACCAGGAACCTTCCGATCTAGAGGCTAACACCTTAACCACTATGCCGGTTGGTCGGCAATTACAATTAGGAAGGATCCTGGACCGTTGTACATTGTTTTGCTCCAGTGCAATATTAATTAACTACCATTAACATGGTAATACCTACCTATCATGGTACCACTACCTACTTTCGTAGGTAGGTATTTTACTAACGTTGCACTAGAGCAACACAATGGGTTATTGGTGACGCTCCGGAATCAACCCCCCCACCCCACCCCCCGAAGGAAAAGGTTCGAGGACAGCATCACGTAATTTTAAACCACTGTGAGATGATGTGCAACAGCCTCTGCCTGTACGATTGTCTTTGTCTGGTCACTAGTTTCGAAATCGCAACCCTCCGGTTGCTAATCCGCTGCTCATCCAACTAAGCCACCGCGACCAACGTTGAATAAGGGTAAAATAAACGAAAATACTTAATTTGCGGTTGTCAACAAATACCCTACACAATACACAGTGAAACGGACAAAACGATTTTTTGTACAAATGATTTTCAAATACATTCAAACATTTTCGACGTTAAAAGTACATTTCTATAAACTATTACGAATAGCGATAATAATATTGCTTAGCTACCGAAATTCCTTTTTGGTTTGGACAAATTCTTTATCTGCCAAAAAAAATACCAGGCACAAAAAATGCAGTTTTAAGAAAATCGCTATCCATACAAAAGTTGCTAAGAGCTGCCCGTGAGCTATAATTACACGCGACTTTTCCCCAAAAGAAAAAACCGCATCGCCATGACAATGTCAATTCTGACATAAGTGCGTGACAGCAAAATAAAAGAAAATAAATAAACCACTCTCACTTTAACTTCATCTGGATGAAAATAGAAGACCATTATCGGCAACCGTAACTGACATGCAGAGTCAGAACAGGCGTTAACAGTGGCCAAACGATCGCTTTTCGAGTAAGCGAGACCTGAAGAGAAAAAAAGAACAGGACAAAAAAAAAACCTTCACAGCACGAGAAAAATGTTCCAAGTTTTCACAGCAGAAATTTCTCGCCTGTTTTACATCAAAGTTGATGCACCGCATCTGATGTGTTTAACTGGAGAAGGTCAAAAAGCCTTGTTAGGAATGTTCAGAGCAAAATGGCGTGTGTCAATATTAGCTTTAACCGCTACTTGCTTACGAAATGGTTTATGAGAGAATTTTTGGTGTCAAGATAAATGTAGATGGCGGTAGTGTATTTGCATAGAACACAATAGATGCACGTGTTCCGCTGATGTCTCTCAAATACTATTTCAGCACGTCACCAACAAAAATTCTATAGAATGATAGTTAGTAACAAAATGGCGAGATGATAGAAAGTAGCAAAATGGCGTGCGTCAATATTAGCTTTAACCGCTGCTTGGCTACAAAATGGTTTATGAGAGAATTTTTGGTGTCAAGCTAAATGTAGATGGCGGTAGTGTATTTGCATAGAACGCAATAGAAGCACGCGTTCCGCTGAGGTCTCTTAAATACTGTTTCAGCACGTCACCAACAAAAATTGTATAGAATGATAGTTAGTAGGCAGAAATTTACGTACGTTTTTAAAAATAGGACGTGTCTGAACGATTCATAATTTCCGTTAGATCCATTTAATATTTGAAGTTTACTCAAAGATGTTTCTTTTTTTAAACATTCAAACAGACGCAATGAAAGACAACAATATATGTTTTAAATCTAAAAAAATGATTTGTGTTTGGCATTTATAATAAAAAAAAACACCATCTTTCTATAGATGTCAAAGCCTTTTCGAATAAAAGTATGAAATCATTCCATAATTCATGAATTCATGGTCATACGACAGTGGAACATCAAAAATGCTAAATGCTGTCACTATTTTCATAAATTGTTTTAGTTTAGCAATGGCAGTTTATTATCCATAGTTTTGTTCGCCTTTTTATGCTTTGACAATTTCATTTTTATGGTGTGTGTAAAAATTTTGTTTTCGTGCGAAACGTGCACTAAAACTTTTAACTCATGCGTTGGATTTCCTTGACACAATTGCTTTTAAATTTTTCATTGGGTTTGAAAGATTTCCAATTAGTTTAGTTAAAGATATAAATGTAAAATTTCTCCCCCTATAAACAAGCTTCAAGAGCATTTTAATGTTGACAAATTCATTTTTGCAGACGTAAAAATACAACACTTTGAATAAAAATATATTTTTTTATCCAAGTTACACAAAAAGTTGACGATTTATTAAGGAGAAGTTTTTCATAAGTAAAGAAACTATCTTCAATAAAGGGAGCCGTGGTGGTTCAATAGGTTATGTCCACTGCGTTAGCAACCTTCGAGTTATGGAGGACGAAGGTTCAATTCCTGTAAGATGCATTCCTCCTTGGATATAATTCTCGCTTCTGTGACTGTAAAACTTTCATTGTGCGTGTAAGTCTATTACTTGATACATTATTACAAACTCTGTAGATGATTGGCTGGATAGGCATTGCGACTGCAAGCGTGCGCGAAATGCCTGGCATCTTTGGAACTGTTCACCAATCACTCCTTCGAAGCTACCAAGCATGTATTACTTTACAAACGTAATGGTTGGAGTTCACAATTTTGAGAATTTACTGTAAGCATTGCTACAAAGAAGAACTTTGCAAGGATGTTGTAAATAAACAATGTTTTTCTGTTCATGTCTTATTTTTTGTGTTCATGTCTTATTTTTTGTGTTCGTGCCTATACGCGTCACTTCCAACCACACATTCTTATACGAAAAATGTATGTTTTGGTAGGCTGTTCCATCCCTCCACGTTGGTCACATGACCTTACAATAATGGACCGGACGCCAGCGGATATGCATAAAATCCGACTACATGTTTGGGGGTGTTTTTCGTGGTACGGCATGGAACCTTTCCAAGTTGTTCCTGGTCAATTGATTGCCTACATGAACATTTAGGACAATCAGGTTCTTCCTACGCTCTGGCAATTTTATGGAATGGACGCATGTTACTTTTAAAACGACAACGCTCCATGTCATGTTACAGTATCTGTTGGTATCAAGATATGGATGCAAAACGTCTTCCCTTTCTTGCTCAGAGTCCCGACCTAAACCCCGTAGAACATTTGTGGGACGCGTTAGAGCGACGCTTACGGACCATGGAACCCCGTCCGAAATCTACAGCTGAGCTGGCGACATTCTACAGGCAATAATGGACACAAATACCCATAGCTGTGTATCAAAACCTCGTTGAAAATATGCCCAGAAGTGTTGCTATTGTATTTGCAGCATGTGGGGGTCCATTCCCCTATTAAAGCATGTATTATTTTCCTTATACCATCACATCTTGCTGTCCGGTCCATTATTGTAGGTAATGCAGTACTATACTGAAATTTCGTGTGTTTAGGGTAGGGTGAGTTCATAATAGACACTTTCGCGTACATATTCGCTGGTTTTGTAGTTCTGAACAAATTCGTTGCTATAGTCAACTACCTCAAAACCTGAGATATTCACGTTAAACGATAAAATAACATAATCCCTGTAAAAATGCAAATTCGATGAAAACAAATCACTCGCTTCACTTTCCCTCTCAGCAAACGATACATTTTATACGTTCTTCGGACGCTAAGAAACCTTCAGATCCAATCGTCTGCAACATCGCGCGACTCGGATTAATTGTTTGCGAACGCTAAAAAATTCGGTTGAAGCTTACGTGATATTTAGCACTCCGTTTTAACATCTTTTAAGATAACGTCCGACGCTAAAGGTTTTTTCTCTTTTTCTTTACCACTTAAAACTCATCTGAACGGATGGGGAAAAAAATTCTGTTTGGGAGGATTAGAAACGCGATGGATGAAAAGTAACAGATGGATGTGACCACTTGTGTGAAGTGACATTTTTTATGCATGGTGCTGAGAGATAACGATTTCAAAGATTTTAATATGTTGGAGACAGGATATAAAGCTTCGTATTTGGAAACAAAAATAAAGATTTTATTATAAGCTATCCTACTGAATTTTGTGTGCATTATACAGGGTGTCCATAAAAGAATGTCTCAGTTTCAATGGTATATTATAACAGTTTGATTTAGACTATTTACAGCAAATCATATATCAAATCGGTAAACATACCTAGTTTTTCTTACAAATGTTCGATAACGATGCGAGATAACGATTTCAAAGATTTTAATATGTTGGAGACAGGATATAGAGCTTCGTATTTGGAAACAAAAATAAAGATTTTATTATAAGCTATCCTACTGAATTTTGTGTGCATTATACAGGGTGTCCATAAAAGAATGTCTCAGTTTCAATGGTATATTATAACAGTTTGATTTAGACTATTTACAGCAAATCATATATCAAATCGGTAAACATACCTAGTTTTTCTTACAAATGTTCGATAACGATGCGAGATAACGATTTCAAAGATTTTAATATGTTGGAGACAGGATATAAAGCTTCGTATTTGGAAACGAAAATAAAGATTTTTTATTATAAGCTATCCTACTGAATTTTGTGTGCATTATACAGGGTGTCCATAAAAGAATGTCCCAGTTCCAATGGTATTTTATAACAGTTTGATTTAGACTATTTACAGCAAATCATGTATCAAATTGAAGGTAAACACACCTTGTTTTTCTTACAAATGTTCAATAACGATGTGAGGTAACGATTTCAAAGATTTTAATATGTTGGAGACAGGATATAGAGCTTCGTATTTGGAAACAAAAATAAAGATTTTATTATAAGCTATCCTACTGAATTTTGTGTGCATTATACAGGGTGTCTATAAAAGAATGTCCCAGTTTCAATGGTATATTTTAACAGTTTGATTTAGACTATTTACATCAAATCATGTATTAAATTGAAGGTAAATACACTTAGTTTTTCTTACAAATGTTAATTATACGCATCTTAAGTTATAAGGCACACATCCAACCTTAAGTCCAATTCTATTGGTTAACAAGTTCAGAACAATAGCATCTTCAATTCTGTGTCTCAACTCTGGTAAATCAGTACATAGCGGCTGAACGTAGACACGTAAGGGCAGGATCCCTACGCTGCCCTGGATGTCTCCAAACATGTCTGCGCTTGTCGTCAGTGCATGGTTGGAAGCGGGACTCGTCGCTAAAGACTTTACGTCCTCAGTCATCGCTGTTCCAAGTTGATCGAGCTCGGCACATTTCCTTCTTGGTACGATAGCTAATGTATTCAGAACTATCAGACTAGCGAATAGAATATTTGCGAAAGTGTTTACGCTCACCCCATCCTAAAAATATGAAATTTTAGTATAGTCTCGAATATTATAAAAGGAAGTATTTGTCTGTCTGTTTGTTTGTTTCTTGCACGTAAAGTCCTGACGAATCTATGGCATTTACAGTAATGGGATTTGGCACACAGGTAGTCCAATTTTTTTTTGCAATTTTAGGGTCGCGGCGAATTTTACAATTTAATCTAGAAATTTTAAAAGGAATTTATTGAACTTTAATCATTATTGAATGCAACAGCATAGAAAAGATCAATGATTCTAAATTTATTTTTTTCGTTTTCGTTTTGATTTTGGAGGAATGTTTTTCGTACAGACGATAAGAAACAAATAATATTTTAACTGGAGTTATGCTGTTCGTTTTTCTATTTCCTAGACCGTTGAAGATAGAGTAAAAATTTCAACGGATTTGAAATCTACGGGAAATTTCTGCTTAGAACAATACCTAATACTATGATTTTTTTCAAATAAATAATTTTACATCAAAATTAACGCGAAATACAGTAGTTTGTATAGCAGAGTAACCTATGTAGTGCTCTCTGGTTGACAACGCTGCAATGTTCTTTACATGCTATGATAGCATCTAACTCCTGGGCTGGCCATGACCGTTTCATCGAATGGTAAACCGAACATAGATTTACAGAGGACTTTCCATGCTTACAATATTTTAATTCGTGAACCAACTTTCTATGTGTGTCAACCAGCCTCTCCTTCAAGAGTTAAACATAAAAACGCACTTATAATAAATGGAACATGTGAGGTGAAAACAAATTCGGAAAAGGTAGAGCACTAAGCAACAGATATCGACTAAATTAAATTAATCTGTCGAACTTCTTTACCACGAAAGAGAAAACCTCAACCTATCAATAAACAAGACTTTTTTTTGTAAGATGGTAGTTTTAAAGGTAGAAGAAGCAGTTTTTTTGCAGAAAATGTTGCGGAAAAGTTCCTTGTCGAATGAAAATTTTTTTTTAATATATACTATTTAGTCTATCTCATGCGAAAAAAGATCAAAATCAATTCACCATTGGACTGAAAATTACGCAAACTATGACATGTTTAAATGCAGCTGATTAAATGTCTTCCGTGATTGAATCACTGTGATTAGAGGACCCAACTACAACACGTGGTTGGAATATAAGTTTCTGGGGTTATTGCTCCACCTCACCCAACCTCATTCCTCATAGAATCTGTAAATATATATTTAATATTATTTTCTGTAAATTTGTTATGAATTTTTAATTACATTTAGTCTTTTTTTTTAGGTAAATAGAAGCATTCCTTCTCTTCACCCTTGGATTTTGCTATAAGTATGCTCTCTTGTTCCAACGTTGTTTTCGTCTAGTTCTGGCGAACAACTTATTGGGAAGCTCCCTACATTAATAGACCTTCATCGAGGGCAGAAAATGTTTTTGATAAACGCAAAAATTTTGTATTATTTTACTTTGCTTCGTTGTTTTGACCATATTGTGCAATCATGACTTGTCATTAGGAATTATAATTGCTTCCAACTTTATAATATTTTAGAGGGACATACCCTTATTTTTCTTCTTTTTAGTAATTAAAAAAATTGTAAACTCCTTTTCCTTTTTCGTTTCTAGAATTTCTGCAAACATGCCCTGAAACATTTTTAGTGATTTAGCAAAACCAAATATTATTTTTCTAAAACCGAATATATTTTTATTTTATTTATAACTGATGATTTGCCATTTCGGTACAGTTACACTCTACGTTTATGAGTGATGGAAACGGCTTGGCGGTTTTTTTGGCGCACTTCTAGTAGCTAGTTACGATAAATTAAGGCAACCCAACTGTCGTTACAGTTGTTGTGGTTTCATGGCAACCTCGGCAAACGGAAACTTTCAATTTTCATTTTGAATATTCTAGAAAGTTTTTCCAAAATCCCCTAAAATCGTTTGATTTCATTGGTTCGTTTGAAAATTTTTCTTTGCTCCCATTGGTTATTATGATTTAAAAATATTCTCTTTGATTGCATTGGTCCTTTTAAATCTTTTTCTGTGATACCATTGGTCCATTTATTTGTACCTCGACAGTTGTGGAATTTTATTTTACTATATTAGTTTTCACGAAAAGATTAAGAGTTTTGTTTTTTTGCCATTTTCGTTTTGATTATTTTTTTAAGCAAGAGTTCTGACGTTATTAGGTTGTATTATTTCTTGCTTTTTTTTCTTTTATAAATCTTTTTCTTTTTCAACATGATCACTGTATTTAGTGTAATTGATAAGTTTCACGTGATATATATATATATTCTTATCCAACATTCGAAGTTTAGTTCTGCTGAAAAACAATTGTGTTTTGTAATGTATTTACTTTTTGTGAAATTTAAATTTAAAAAAATACTTTTTAAAGTGTTTTTAAAAGTGTTTTCAAGTTTTTCATTTTCGGTTGTGAAACGAAAAATGTTTTTTAAAGAAAAAGATTTTTGAAATAATTCTTTCCTTGGCAACTTTAAAAGTGCGCCAAAAAAATCGCCAAGGCCGTTGCCACCACTCATAAACGAAGAGTATAGCTGTTCCGCCATTTTAAATGTTGGGTACTACTTAAGAATGTACTTCTTTGTAAAATTGAAATAAAAAGAAAAGAAAAATAATTTTGGTGTTGCAAATTTTGATACAGCTTCAGTCTACGTTTATAGCGGTGGTAACGACCTTGATGCTCTTCTAAAGACGCCATGGACATAATTATTTCTAATGAACCAATGAAATCAAACAACAGTTTAACGGATTTTGAAAGAACTTTCAAGAACATTCAAAATGAAAATTTAAACTTTCCGCTTGGCAAGGTTGTCATAAAAACCACAATAACCGTAATACAGATGGGTTGCCTTAACCTTCCATGATTCGCTACAGGAAGTGCGCCAAAAAAAAGTGCCAAGACCGAAAGTGCTATAAACGTAGACTGAACCTGCACTGGTTTTTTAAAAGACAATAACTGTTTTTGATCACCTAGCCAGAGATCAGAATTGAAACAGAATAAAAAAACAGGTGACTGCTTCTATTCGTACGGACTTAGTGGTAAACAGAAACAGTAGTTAAAAAATATTTGTTTTGCCCTTATAGTCAAAATTAAAATTCTTTGACTTTAAGAGCTTATAGCATAGACCGCCACCGGATTTTTAAGGTATTAACTATAATTTTACGTGTAAAAAAAGGCTTAATGTGTTGCTGTGAAATTCAAAACTTCTTCTATTCACACAATTCCAGGGTACATTTAACATACTTTTTATAAAAAATAAGAATATATACTTTTTTTCTACTTGTAGGTCTAAGGTAAAATCGAGTGACCTGAAAATCAAAAGGTCACTCATAGAATCATGTAATATACCATCAGAAAGGTTATACTTTTTTTTATACAAGAAGCCATCTTTCACCTTGATTGGACAAACAGGTCAACCGATACCCCCCCCCCAGGTGTTTATGGGATCTACTCAACATACTTCGATTTTTTTTTTTTTTTACTATGAACCCATACGTGTTTTTTATGAAACTTTTGGATTTAGAAAGCAAAGATCAGCAGTTTACCTCTAACATATATTTTTTAGAAAAAAAAATGGAAAATATACTTTTTGTAATTCTAGGTCAAATTGAATGCCCTCGAAATTAGAAAAGTGACTTAAAAGCTCATATTAAGCGTCACTCGAAAGTGTGTAAATTTTCTATAAAATAAAATCTCATTCAATATGATTGGACAGTTAGATTCAGGGAGAGAGGTATGTATAAAAGTTTTAGTAAATCCAAAATCATGAAAAATTGCCATTTTTTCAAACTTAAACATACGTAAAAAGTTATTGGGAAATGGGAAGCTAAAAATCAGCCAAGCTGATTGGGCTGGGGAACAAATCAGCCAAATTTAAAAAAAATCGGAGGTGGTCAGATTATGAAGCGTGGGGTTTGACATGTAAAATGGCCCATATCCGCTTTCGCAGGATTGAAAACTGCGTTTTATCGCTTGAGTCTTAGAGGGTTACCCAAGAAAGTATGGATCAGAAATTACGAAATTAACATGGTTTGTTCTTCATCGTGTTCCCTGGACAACTTTGAAAAATTTATTACGATGCGGCTATTAGTTTAGGGTTTATTAAGTATCAAAATTGAAAAATAGAAATTTCTAACGGCGAGTGAGCAAAAGACGTACAAATTTTCAGTCTTCAGTCGTGATCCTTTTTAGAGTACCTCAAACGTGGATTTTGCAGCTCATCGAGTTTTTTTAGGAATTTGAATTTGGTTCCTGATAATATTCTTTTGAAATTCGGGAAAAATCAGGAGATTTTCCTTTTTTTTTTGTTAAAACTGTCATATTTATTACTATTTGTTTTTAAATTTGGAAACATCGCAGGATACCTTAGAATGTACTCTTTCTTACGGTACAATTATTTTTGAAATTGATTAATGAATAAATTCGATGTGATCAAAAGTTGATCATACAAATTTCGTACTTTTTAGATCAAGAAATCATTTAATGAAAAGATCAAATTTTTAGATCGCGAAACGATAGCGTTCATTTTGATCCCGGAAATTAAGGTTACATTTTCTGACCAACGGGTTTGCCAGATGCCTTTGAAACTTGCTGTGACTTCATGCTCGTTCTTTTTCGCTTGATTCTCAGACGGTTTACCGATTAAGTACAGATAAGAAAATTACGAGATTTTAACATGGTTTATTCAAAATCGTGCAGGGAACAAGATGGAGATGTTTTTTTTTTTACTGATACGGCTATTAGTTTAGGGTGCATTAAGTGTTATAGAAAAAAAAACGATTGTAAAGATTCATCGAGTCCAAGAATCATCGAGTCCAAGAATGTCTTTTTGTGATTTATTTTCGGACATCAAACAAACAGTACAAACGGTACAACAACACAACAAACGATAATATTACGCTGAGATACATAAATTCAAGTTTCAAGAAAAAGGAGAGAGCTCATCAAGAAAGCTCACACCCGAAGCCGTGCCATTCAGGAAGTCTTTTTAAATTGTTTTAATCACATTACTTTACGAACGATCACGTGGTCTCGCCGAGAGTGTCAGCAAAAAGCTCTACTCTCAACAACACCCACGTGGTACATTCCTATTCTCAACAACGATATCACTTGTGCGACAGGAGTGTTGGTTTGTGAAACAAGCCAAATTGGATTGCGTAGCAATCATCGGGGGTTGACGCAGGGGCTGGTGCCCGATTTATCTGTCATGACCTCACATTTCTTCATGTTGGTACGGTTCGGAAATTTGGAGAGTGTTGTGCAAGCTCAGATGTTGACCTCATCATCTGACCGTTGTTCGAAATTATTAGGGTTACCATACCGTCGTCAAAAACCCGTTGTGTGGCGCCCCCCAATGCGATAGAAATAACTACCAACCTCAAATTCAAATGATTAAAAGAAAACACTGCGTCGATTCCTTCCAACCACAAATTGGAGATCATTGATCCCAGTACAAAACAGGAAAATACTTTTACAAAAACCACGAAAAACAGATATCAACTGCAATAAACTAGTGCATATTAATTATATTCTTCGTTTCAATTACCTTAAAAGCCGCTTCCAAATTGTCACAAGAGACTGCAAAACAAAAAGTGATTCTATAAAAAAATAAAAACTATTCCAAAAAATGTATGCGACTTCATTATTAAAATATGAACGAAAAATTTAATACGTGTTTATTTCATCTTTATCGTTATCTTCCTTTAAAAAACGCACTAACGCGATTACGTCAAATGACAGCTATTACACCGGCAGCACAAAATGGCGACATCGGAAAAAATGGCTTCTGCATACCTAATCTAATTGAAAGTATGGCGTGTGGATTAGAGCGATTAAATTCGTTTATCGCCTTCGACCATTACTTCTCGATTCAACGCTGGGGCAATTTGGTTAAATGATAGTGTATTAAAACCCCCGTACTGAAGCAACGAGTACGTTAGTGAGCATGATTATGAGACATTATTCAGAAAAGGTATCGCCATTTTGAAAGCTAGCCGCCATCCCCTAATTAGATTACGTTAGATTGATATCGGGAAGAATGTTGGAATTCTGGATAGTGTGTTCGGGAGTGGGTTTTGTTCGCGCGTTTGGGTTGTTGGTCGCTTTGAGGAGTGATAAATAATTTCGTATTCTGTTCATGTTAAAAGTGCATCCGTTTGTCAATTGGAATACGGCGTTGTTCCGCTTCTGGCTTGGGGAACAGCTTGTTCCATGTTGTTCATGTGTTCTTTTAACGCGAATTATTGAATTCTGAGAATATGATCTGTGGGTTTAAGCATATAATTCCACCTTGCAACCTGCAATCTGTATGACTTTAAGCCGATTTTGACCTTTTTGACCAATAACATCTTTCTAAATGAAAATTCAAAGAATTATTCCAAACGGTTCTGTTCTACAGAATGGGTTAATTGAATGGTTCCAAAGGATTATATTCTACAGAATGGACTGATAGAATGATCCCAAATGATTTTTTAATCTTCAGAATGGGTTAAGAGAATGAATCCTTAGAATTTTTCTATTATACAGAATGGGCTCATTGAATGATTCCAAATGATTCGATTCTACTACAGAATAGGCTCTAATAGAATGGAAAAAAAGTTGAAAAATCCAAGGATTCCTTAATACACTCACTGCCAAAAGTTAAGCAAGAAAGGTAAAAGGCGAAAAGACGACAAGTACAACTTTGATTGACACGAAATGCGGCAGGAAATCAAGCAAAAAAGTTTATGCATGAAACAAAACAAAGAATAAATACAAAAATGAAAACAATATTGAATTTTCATAAATTATAAGATGAAGTCATATTGGAGTATTAACAAAATGATGTTTAAATTCAAAACAAATAAACAAAACCGACATTAATAGGGTATATGGCCACCCCTCATCCTCATACAAAGTTTACAGCGTGTGACCATGCTTGCCATGAGGTGATCAACCACCCCAGAGTCAAGTAATCGTCATTCCTTATGTAGAGCAGTTTGCAACTCTGTGAGAGTAATTGGGGTGGGAAACGTGCAGACACTTCACGGCCAAAGGCACCCCAAAGATTTTCAATGGGATTAAGATCGGGCGAATATATATATATATATATATATATATATATATATATATACACCGACCAAACCATACGAGCAATCCCCTAGTACTCCATGTAATCGTCGACGATGCCATCTCTATGGGGACGTGAATTATCATACATTAAAAGGAAAGAAGGAACAACTGCTGCAGCGTACAATCTCCCTGTGGTTCTAGGACTTCATCCCGATACCGGACAGCCGTGACCGAACCCCGTCTATGGATATGGAAGTCGGTGCGATATCCAAGCGAAATCCCGGCCCCCACCACGATGCATCCACGTCGGAATGCGTGATGCTCGATGACGTACTGGGGCCGATTGCGAGTGCCTTGTTCCCTCCAGACCCTTACATGTTTGTCATCTGGCACCAGGGCAAATCTCGACACATCCGTGAACATAACGTTAGCCCGATCACACACAGTTCAATTCACATGTTGCCGACACCACTTTAATCGTGCCCCTCTGGATTGGACGGATAGAGAAACACAAACTCGTGAGACCCTGGCATACAGTCTATTCCTGTGTAGCCTTCGGCGCACAGTAGTGGCAGATATCGTCTTTCCATTGGACGCTGCAATCATAGATGTCACACGTGTGGAGGTTGCCTTTCGATTCCGCTTCGCTACAACAACAATCTATCGATCTTCCGCGGGGATCGTAACCATTGGGCGGCCGGCCACAGGTCTTCGGACAACTGTTTGGCTTATTTGGAATTGTGTCCATAATCATGAAATGAAGGAATAATGAACGCCGAAAAAAAGAGCAACATCAGTGAATGACTACCCTGCTTCAAGGCGTCCCACAAAACGCCAGCGCTCACTATCTACCATTCGTCTTCTAGAAGCCATAGAAACACGTCTGTCTTTAAAACCAATCGTACGAAAGTTCTAAACACTTTTTATTAGTACTTACATGCAACTCCTCTAACCCTTCACAATGCTGGCTTCCTATACGATTGCCTTCTTCGCATCTTTCTCGACACGAAACCGTGATTGGCTGTTACATAACACATTTGCTTACTTCCATCTACCTCTGCAGTAAATTGCATCCTCTAAAATTCAGATTGGCTTCTGGAAATTAACATTTTCTTCTCCGTGCTTAACTTTTGACAGTGAGGGTAAGATATGGTTATTTTGTTGTTTAGTTTAGTTGTGACATCGCCGCTTACCTACGGGTGAGTCGGTGGATACCACTTAATTATTAAGTGATGGTTAATTTAGTTGTTGTAAAGTAAAGCAGCAGTTTACTACTCGGAGAACTTTCAACACTCAGACAGCTTAAAAATAGCGCATATGAGAGTTTTACTGTATAAACTACCAAAGTGTTATTTTCTTGTTTGAATGATTAATGAGTCAAAGTGAAGACCAGACTCCCAATTGAAATTAGTTATGCAAACTTACGTTAACAAATCTGAAGAACTAAGAATATTTAAAGCAATTTTTTACACCAAATCAAACTTGTTTGTTGTGCACTTTTTAATATTCGTTTTAAAATTGTATATCAACTTATATATACGAGAAATGAAATACGAGAACTACACATGTATACCTTTAAAAAATTAAAGGGGCCGTGGTAGCCCGGTTGGAAGAGTAGCGAATTAACAAGTGGAAAGATGCGTGTTCAAAACTCAGTCCAACCAAAGACGGCGGGTGGTGCACGTTAAATCTCTCGTGGTCTCAAACGTTCTCACGTTGACATGGCGTAGAAGTTAGGAGTGGGTTGCCAGCTCAGGTATTGACCTCATCATCTGACCGTGGTTCGAAATGACGAAGTGTTGTCCTCAAACCTTTCCCTAAGGGATTGATCCCGTATCATCGCCATAGCCCGTTTTGTTGCTCCAGTGCGACGGTCAGCTACCTGCCTTAAAAATAAAAACCAAATACAATGAAGATCGGAAACATTTTGTGGCCGAAAATAGCAACAATCCACCAAAAACAACAACAATCAGAGCATTTGTTTTTTGTGTAAAGATAAGGTAAACAAATTTCACTTTTAGTACTTGGATAGAAATGTAATGACAACTAAGTCATTTTTACTAGCCTTTGCTACAAATCTTACAATCTCAAATAACTAATCAGTCGAAATATCAGGAATTGTAGAATAACAAAACGGCTGTGTGTTTGGTTTTATTTCGATTAAGAATTTAATTATCTTTATATATATTACTTTCTCATAAATTGCTTTACAATTGTGAATACCGACATTATATAAGTTAAATACAGGGTGTTTTTTTCGAAACTCGTGGGCAAAAGTTTAAGGGGTGATAGAAAACATCTAACCAAGCAATTTTCACCACACAATGCATGGGCGGAGAGCAAGTGGTGAATCGCTAGACGGCGCTGTAATGTAAAATATAAAGCGCGAGTTTCGTTACACTTCGTCATTTATACCGTGGATTTCAGATGGCATGGTGACGTATAGTAATCAGAAAAAGGCGGACATGCATTTTATGTATGGTCTTGCGAATTGGAATGGTTTGGAAGCCGAAAGACTGTACAGGCAGCGTTTCCCGAGAAGACACGTGCCAGACCGAAAAATGTTGGAGCGATTGCATCGGTGCCTGTGCGAAACGGGATACTTTGTCACCGGCATGCATGATACAGGGCTTGGCAGGAGTGTGCGGACGCCACAAGTTGTAGAGGACATTCTGCAAAGAGTGGAAGATCATCTGGATATTAGAGCGCGAAAGGTTTCCTGTGCCGTAAATGGGCCCCACTCGATTGTTTGGCGAGTACTACGGGACGATGGATTACATTCCTACGATGCACAGAAAGTGCAAGCCTTCATACCTGCAGATTATGCGCCACGTGTCGAGTTGCACGTTGGTTTTTGCAACAGCTAGCAGCGCAGCCTGATTATAGTGCACATGTGTTATTCACGGATGAATGCACCTTTACTCGTGAAGGCATTTCTAATAAGCATAACCTTCCTGTGTGGGCATCTAACAATCCGTACGATACACGTCCTCATGCGTTTCCAGAAGCGTTTCATCGTAAATGTTTGGGCTGGAATTGTGGGTGACCATTTGATCAGCCCATACCTTCTGCCATTCCGATTGGACGGCAGAACATACCTCTATGTAACGTCGTGGTATAGGTTGCGTGGCGAGTGACTTGAAGATAATTAAAATGACATTTAAAATTACAGCACATTTAATTAAATTTAAGAAGAATACATATATGTTAACTAGGGGGCCCGCCCCCTGCTCGCAAACGCTCGCCAACCCCCGGAGGATTTCTTCGCAATCCTCATTGGTTCGCTGCGCGAACCTATGCTCGCGTCGCTCGCATTAATGAAGACATGTGTCCTAGCAGAAGGGATTGTTTACAAATATGATATTCCAAAAAAAAAATATTTTTCAAACCTAAATTTTTTTGCTATTTTTCAGAAAAGATATATACAGTAACGATGGAATATGAATTCAAATGAAAATTTTGACTCGAAATGTGACGGCTGATTTGGAAATTGAATACCCAGCATGTTGTTTGAGTGTATATTTACCCCTGCACTCGAACCACCCACGCAATTTCATTGAGTTAGCTGTTTAAAGTTGTAGTGTAAGCGTCTTGTTGAACTATAATTGTTGGCCCTGAAAAGATCCTCCGCTTTCTTTGATTTCTATTATTAACTGCAACAGCTCGATTAAAATTCTTTTTTTTTTTTTTTTCAATAAAATTTCATCCGATAACGCTATAAATTTAATTCAAGCGCGAGGCTTCGTGAAAAACAAATAATCGTACAATGTTGCCAAAACGCGATAGCAAATAACGTCTTTTTTGCGTGCCACGTAAGAGAATTATATATATAGAAGGTTTTTCGAGGCTAATAGATACTGTACAATTTTGGGTTTCAGTCCCGCGGCCTCAATCCGGAGCAGAGTCCTGCGTCCGCTAACGTTCTGGTTTTCTTCGATTCTCCCCTTCTCGAGAGAAGACCCCCACACGTTCTTCCGAAGCCGCTCCAGTTCAAAGAGAAGGGGATAACCCCCATCCGGTCATAAACTCATGGACCACCATGAAAGCTGTGGTCGGAAGGACCTCCCAGCTGTGACGTTACACTCTAATTTTTACAACAGGTATCGCCAGACTTACTTCAACCTGTTGCAGCCAACATACAAGCACGTTTGTGGGTCTTGCATTATGTGGTACGTATGTGGACACTACACTATTTCAGCTTGGATGTGCGGAGCGCTTTAGACGCTAAATTATCAGGGCGATGGATTGGCCGGCACGCTCACCCGATCTCTCCTGTTTGGACATTTTCCTGTGGGGCCATTTGAAAAATCTCGTCTATGAAAACCCCACCGACTCCGATGAGGACCTAGTTGCCAGGATTTCTGTCGCTGCCGGTGACGTACGAGACATGCCGGGTGTGTTTGAAAAAGTGCGCCGCTCGCTACGTCGTAGGTGTAACGCCTGCATTACCGCAGGTGGTTGCTCTTTTGAGCAGTTTCTGTAATTTGCCACACATGCTGTTAGTAAAATTATTTAGTAAATCCTCTATTCGTTTGGTGTTTCGTTATGTCATGGGACAGTAACGGCGGATACCTCCTAGCGGTTCGCCGCTTGCTCTCCGCCCATACATCGTATGGTGAAAATTGCTTGTTTAGATGTTTTCTAGCTTGGATGTGCGGAGGCAGGAACATTTTTGGCCTTGAGTTTCGAAAAACCCTGTATATCACCTTTAGTAGAGTGTATAACTTTAGAAGCGGCTCAATCCCATGATAGTACCTTACGCAAGTCCAACTTGATTGGCTAGTTTCACGGGCTTGGCTTCACTTGGATATCTCGCCAATCTCATTGTTGCAGTAACCATTTGATTTTGAATATGCGCGTTGTTTCGTAGAAATACAATACATACACTAGCGCCTCAGCGTAAGTGTCCGACAAGTTGACTCTGATTTACTCCTCATATATATGTTGTATGGTTGTTAGTAGTATTTCTTGCCAACTTATATTAAGGGTACTTATGCTTTAAAGAGCTTCTTTTCGTGAAGCAACGATGGCCTAATGGTTAAAATCACCCACCTTCAGATTAGCGTCAGCAGCGGAGGATGACTTCCCGAGTTCAAACCCAGCTGGCGGAAAAATTTTTAGATCCTCCAAATTATTTTTAAAAAATTCCAATTTAATTCCTTTTTATTCTAATTTACTTTTCCTAATTTTTTAATACCCTTTTCATATTTTTCCAAGCTTCCGTTGATTTTACATAAATAATCTAAGAACCACTCCTGAACTCACTACCAGCTGATATTTTTCCGCCCCACTGCCGTCCCCTTTGCTTTAGGATGATGGTGTCGTATCCACCGCTGGCATAGGACCATTCTGATGTAACAAAAAGCATACATAAAACACTAACTTATATAATTATTAACTTATATAATAAAAGGATACAATTTTCGGCTCCCACCTCTACCCACCCATAGCCATGGATCTGAAAAGAAAAGAAGAAAGCAGAAAGGAATAGATAAATCGCCAACAACTATAAACCTTGATGACATCCGTATCTAGGTCATGTGATCCGATTTAGCCAATCAAGTTGGACTTGCGAAAAGTACTATCATGGGATTGAGGCGCCTGTATAACTTTAATGTATTCTATTTCAACAATCATTCCTGTTTCAACCAATTTCACTCTGGTGTCTGGTTTTCACTTTGTCTCACTGCAATTGTAAGTGACTGTATGTTCCGTAAAACTTCATTTCAAACTTCTTCTAGCTTCACTGAAGACGTTTGACGTTACCGTTCTGCCAGCATTAAATTAATCATGCTGTTCAATTAAATCCATACTTCAAAGGACAACCAGTTGCATCTCATATAGGGAGCATGAATTATAACTAAAAAGGAAAACTTAAAAAATCATTATATTATGATACATTCTTCGAACAACATGCTGAAATTGCATTTGTGTAACATGCAGAGTTACGTCACTTTCAAAATTAAACATAGATGAAATTTAGCTTTAAAAAACTATAATATAATTTTTAATTAGAACTAGTCCAATTTTAAATTGAAAATAAAACACCGGATTGCAATCTATACAAGCGAAACAATGGAGCGTTACTTCGTTGTTATTGAAATTTGTTTGCTAAACCTTTTTATTTATGCATAAAATAATTCTGAATTTTATACCCTAGAAATTAATTTCCCTCTAGCAATATAGGAATCAAGCATTTTTAAACAGTGTCTTAGCTTATTTTTATTTGGAGATCGTTAGCAAAACAGGCAAACAAGAAAGAACATTTGGCTCTGGAGTAGTTAAAAAAATATCGCCTTCCGTTATGAATTAGGTAGAAACAAAGTTATTGCCTTATTTTCGAATATTTTTACTGTAAAAATCTCATTAGAATTTACTAGAAGTGAAAGTTGTTTTTCCTTTTGGACGCTATAACATGTTCATGCAGTAATTTTTATTATTATTGTATATCAGTGTTTTCTTTAACAAAATTAAAACGTGCTGCGAAATTTAAATGTTGTGTTAGGAACCTATTGGGAAATATACTTGGAAATATGGGAGATAAAAATGTAAATATATGCCAATTTTTCATTTTTACTGTCTTATTCCTCAGTTTGAAAAAAGTCAAAATATTTTCGTTTTTGAAGCTGCTACCTCATGGTGTAACTCCATTTCAAGTTACGATGACAGTATTGTGTCTCCGTAACGAGCCTTTTTATAATGTAACCATGGTTACTATCTTTATTGTACTCATTTTATTTGGTGTTTATCCTAGTCGTGTTATGTCTGGTTCATTGATTGCTCAACAATATTTGGAGGCAGGTGAGCAGTCGGAAATCTAGCCTCCTATTATGTATGACAATATTTAGTCTCATATGAAATTTAAATTAAAATATTTAGAACTTAATGTTTGTAAGGATCAAGGCAATAACCTGTTGCAAGATTAGCAGATTAGCAACAGGAGGAATGCAAGTTCGAGTCTCAATGCAACGAAAGAGCGGGCAACCAAAGATACGAGGATTGGCGCACGTTAATTCTGTAGTGGTTTCAAATGTCCTCACGTTGACAATGTGTGGAAGTTTGGATAATGTGGTACCAGCTCAGATGTGACCTCGTCTAAACGTGGTTCAAAATTACTGTGTTGTCCTTTGATCTTTCCCTTCGAGATGGATCCCGACCGTCATCAATAGCTCCTTCCTGTAGTAAATTGATTCAACTACCTGAAATAACTATCAAGAGTTTAAAAAGTAAACTGGATTTTTTTACGAATTCATCCAACACGGGTTTTTGCTACATGACATATCAAACGTATACAAACACTTTTGCTATTCACTATGAATGTACCTAACATCCAAAAGGTTTGAAGCATTGATCCATAAAATATGGCCGGTAGAAATATTACAGTTCTTGAAAAGGTAGGTATTTTAATTAACGTCGTACTGGAGCAATACAAAGAACTATTGACGACTCTCCGGGTAATGGTAATGGTAATTTTAGTTAACATCGTACTAGAGCAACACAACGGGCTATTGACGAAGGTCCGGCATCAGTCCCTTAAAAGAAAGATCAGAGGACAACACCTCGTAATTTTGAACTACGTTCAGATCACGAGGCAGACCTGAGGTGGCACCCCACTCTCCAAACTTCCACGCCAAAGTGAGGACATTTTAGGTCACGGACAGATTTAATGTGCACGACCCCCTCAGTACTTCTTGAAAAGCTCTTAAAAAGTGAAAAGCTATACAAAGTAATTCCTATTTAATTTTTGTATTCTGACAGGAAGACCTTTCATGTCTGGGATATTTATCTAATAAACTCTCTCATTGCTTCATAGTTTATATCACTTATTTGAATATTGAAAACAAATCTACTTATTCCTTGAAAACTTCGAGAAAAACACCAAGAAAACTCTTAACTCCACAACCATACTCCGTATCACCAATTTTAATCGAACATTACCATGCATGAACATGTTCCTAGTTAGAACCTTAGTTTAGAAGCATTAGGAAATAATATATTTATTTAAACATCAGAACTATTAGTTATTATCATTCATAACATAAATAAATACGTACTCCAAGGAACTTATAAAATCTCGTAATATTTTGCGTGCAACAGTCTAGGGAGACATATTCTCACATTTCGAGAGAACTCGTAGTAATTTACGACATAAAACTACGTCGAAATGGTTTTGAATAAGATTTATTATTCCGTTATTTAAACCTCAAGCAAACCATACCAAGAAAATCTTACTTGTGACGCCATTTTCTTTGTAAGAGCAACCATGGTGATAGTAAATGTCCTTTTTAACGCGTCAGAAGTTTCGCTATCTTGAACAGTTGGTTTAGGCAGATAAATGCTCTCTCGTGTTTTTACTGTCATCAAGTTGCGACGCTTAATTTTTCTGGCTGCGCCATTTTCTTCTTGGATCGAAGTGTCGAGTGAAGTTGAGTTGTTTATCGCTCTTTTTTCTGCTTGTGTCACTGGAGAAGCGAGTTGAGCACACTCGAAGATTGCCCGGACGGATTCTTTCGAGTCTTAAGTATCGGTTTCAAGGCGGTTGATGTGTGGAAGCTGACCTTTCGGGAATTGTCGGTGGTCTCGATGACTTTTCTTAAGGTCAGAGATTCGGTTGAGTGTTAGGTCGCTTGAATGTCATTATAAACTCGATGGAATTTGAGGTTTAATTACGTGAGGATTCAGAATTTTTTTTAATTTTGCCCTTGTGGATTCGAAAGTTATTTATTGAACAATATTAGGGATTTTGAGCTATTCTAATTTGCTGTCGCAAATGTACTTACATAGGATTTAGTTTTCCAAACGGTTAATACTTTGATGGTTGATTGGGTTTTATATGACGAAGGGCCATATTTGGGCAAGCACAAGACGTAAAATATCAAGTAATGAACATACACAAAGAAAGCTTTAGTGACATAGAAGAGAAATACATCCAAGGAGGAATTGAACTTGATAGGAATAAAATCTGCACCACGTAGAACTCTCAGGTTGCAAGTGTAATGGACTGAACCATTTAGGCCTGATTAACCATTTGAAGGTTCCTCGTCAGAGTGACGTAGCTGCGTCTAATTTGATAGACAGTGTGTGTAGTAGTGACCAAGAACATAGGGACACTGCATACCTAAATTGGACACTGACATTTATTTACAATATCTCTCTATATTAAAAAAAAAATTACCGCTGCCGCCGCAGGATTGAAAACTCGCTTTTTTCGCTCGATTGTTAGACGGTTTCCCGAGAAAGTAGGAATCCAAAAATTATGAAATTAACATAGTTTGTTCAAAATTGTACAGGCAATAAGAGGAATATGATTTTTTTTCGATACTGCTATTAGTTTGGGTTTATAAAGTGTCAAAGTTGAAAGCGTGAAATTTCTAACGCGAGTGATCAAAAGACGAACAAATTTCAGTCTTCAGCTGTGATTTTTTTAGAGTACCTCTAAATGGGAATATTTTCAGGACACTGAGTATTCTAGAAATTTCAGTTTGGTTCCTGATAATGTTTTTTTTTTTTAATTCGTGAAAAATCGGGACATTTTCGTTACTTTTTTAAGTGTAACTGTCAAATCTATATCTTATTAGTATTAGTTTTTTTAAATTTGAAATCATAGTAGTAAACCCTAGAATGTAATTTTTCTAACGGTGCAATTATTTTTTAAATTGGTTAATAAATAAAGTCGATGCAATGAAAAGTTTGTCATACAAATTTCGGAACTAAAACTGTCATATTTCTAGCTTACTTCTATTTGTTTTAAAATTTGAAAGTATTACGTGAAAGCTTAGAATGCACTCTTTCTTATGGTATAATTATTTTAAAAATAGGTACATAATAAATTCGAATCTACAAATTGTTGATCGCGTAGAGGGAATGGTGAAACGAAAGGTTGCATTTTTAACTAACGGGTTCGCCAAATATCAAATTTATCGCAGCTACAATCACCATTGCAGCAATTTTATTTTTTAGTTTCCCGTTGAAACTCGCTATGACGTCTGGCCCGAATTCCAAAAAGTCGAATTCGCTTTTTCCCCTCGATTCTCATACGGTTTCGCTAGAATGTACGCATCCAAAAATTTCGAGATTAACATGGTTTATTCAAAATTGTACAAGGAACAAGATCGCGAAATTTTTGACTGATGCGGCTATTAGTTTAGGGTGCATTATGTTTTAAAGCGTAAAACAAGCCAAATCACTTGCGAAAGGAATGTTGGTTTGCGAGCGTTGGTTTGCGAGCAGGGGGCGAATCCCTCGCTGTGACATCATGGACCGGAAAGTAAAATCAAGAATATACGAATTTTTAGATAGTTTCGCAGTCGCAGGTGATTGACTCTGCAATAGCAGTTTAGGTTTGCAAAGCAAACCAAACGGGATTGCTTGCGTAAGCGAGCAGGGGGCGGAGTTTTCACCGTCGCAGGAGATTGACTCTACAAAAGGAGTGTTGGTTTGCTATGCAATCCCCGAGAGTTGGCGTGCAGTGGCGAGCGAGCAGGGGGTGGAGCCCCCTAGAAATATAAAGCTTCAAATATACACGCTGCACCGTCCGTTTCAAAAACACGTCTCACTCCTCTGAAGTGTACAACAAATCTGTCCTTATTCGTGTTCGTTTTCAGAATAGCACCTAACATTTCATACTGTGATTTGCATCAAAACACATGCATTGTCATCCACTAGAACAGTAGCAACTACAACACAAGAACAACTCTTCTTGTAACCTATCTGAGTTCGTAACCAACGTGGCGGAAGACAGAGAATAGCGACAGTCTTTATGAAAAAAGTTACACTAACGGTTGAAAGGAGTAATTGCCATAAACAAAATGTTCTAAATCGTACATTGAACTTTAACCCGCGCACGATTTCTGTGTAGTGTACCATTTATTCTACCCTACAACACAGTTAATGATAAACCCCCTGGTAGTTGTCCCGACGAGATATCTCGTTGATAGCAAAACTGCCCGGATCTCGATGGCCGAGATATCTCGTCATTGGAAAACGGACCAGATCTTGATGGACGAGATATGTCATTACTAGAAGAAAACTTACTAAATCTTGATGGATGATATACACTCTATAACAAAAAAAATCGACGCACCAAGAAGGAATCATCAGATTGCTTTGAAATTTCGTATGCAAAAACGTTTTGACCAAATATGCAAATGATTAAAATTTGGTGTCCAATGAATGAATAGAGCGATCTCCAGTGCATCGGAACTGTGCATCCAGCAGATGTATATAAGGAGATATTCTTGAACTGTTGTTAAAAATTTCTGCTGCATTGCGATTTAGGATACCTTTCAGCGACTGAAAAAATGCCTCGCCGCAGGATTGGAGCTCATTACGAGCAACTTTCAGAGTTTGAAAGAGGTCGTATCATTGGAGTGAAAGAGGAAGGTTGGGCAAATCGGAGAATCGCTCGTCATGTGAGTCGAAGCGATGCGGCGATTAGAAGATGCTGGCAAGAGTGGGTGGACAATGGCAGATTTCAGCGTCATGATGGTAGCGGTCGACGTAGGGCCACAACAGATCGCAAGGACAGAGTGATTGTCAGATCAGCTGTCACAGCGCCTGATTCATCGCTATCAACCATCAGTCGTGCGACCCACACACGAGTGTCCACCATGACCATTCACAGACGGCTGAGAGAGCGAAATCTACGCTCGTACCGACCGTTATGCCACCTGCCACTCACGTCTACACACTGTCAAGCCAGATTACAGTGGTGCTTTGCTCGATCTTGCTGGAATGATGCTGACTGGGGACGTATAGTCTTTAGCGACGAATCCTGCTTCCAACTGTGTCCTGACGATCATCAAATACTTGTGTGGAGACGCCCAGGGCAGCGTGCCGATCCTGCTTTCACTATTGCACGCCACACGGGCCCTCAACAAGGAGTTATGGTCTGGAGTGCCATTTCCCTTGATAGCCGGAGCCCTTTGGTCGTCATTAGAGGTATACTTACTGCATAGCGGTACGTTGACGACATTCTGAGACCTGTTTTGCAACGGTTCCTTTCGCAGTACCATGGCCTTACTTTTCAGCAAGACAATGCCAGACCACATACGGCACGTGTTGCTATGAACTGTCTTCAAGCTTGTCAAACACTTCCTTGGCCAGCCAGATCACCAGATCTCTCTCCCATCAAGCATGTCTGGGATATGATGGGAAGGCGACTGCATCCGATAGGGAATGTTGATGACGTAGTCCAACAATTGGAGCAAATTTGGCAAGAAATACCGCAGGAGACCATCCGGGAGCTTTATCGGTCTATGCCACGCCGTGTGGCAGCTTGCTTCCAGGCTAGAGGCGGGTCAACACCTTATTGAGCTCGTTACTGTAACTCTGAAATAAATTATTCAATTGTTCTGAAATTTTAATCATTTTCTATTCTGTACATAATTTTCCTATCCACCAATTTTTGTCTCCATCGGACAACTCCTTCTTGGTGCGTCGATTTTTTTGTTATAGAGTGTATCTTGTCATTAGAAGAAAACGGACCAGATCATGATGGACGAGATATCTCGTCATTAGAAGAAAACGTAACAAATCTTGATTGATGATATATCTCGTTATTAGAAGAAAACAAACCAAATGTTAATCTGATTTTCATAAAAAAATGCGAAAGTACGTTGAAGACGAGATAACTCGTCATAAGAAAAATTGTTCAGATCATGATGGACGAGATATCTTGTCGAGACCACTTGAGGGTTAAATAACCTCATATATCTGTAGGAGGAATCCTAGAAGCGATTCTATGAATCAAGATGTCTAAAACTGTTAAAAGTAATATACGGGACAACTGTAGGATTGCATGGTAAAATAATACGTGTATGACCCTCAGAAGGTTTAATCTAGTATGATGTTTTCATATCTATAAATTTGTCTATTATTTTTAAATATTTTATTTATTTTTTACTTGTAGCTTTACTATAATTTGTTTTTCAATGCGAAAGATAATTGGAAGCGAATGTACCTAACTGTTTGGATCAAATACATAATTAATAGAAATGTAAGTGTAATTACCAGCGTTTCTCCCCCATAATTTGGTTGCAGTGCCTTCCAATATTTGATTGCAACGTTTTCCATAATTTGGTTTGAATGTATTCAATAATTTGACTACAATGTTTTCTAACATCTGGTTGCAACCTTTTCAATATTTGTTTGCAATGTTTTCCATAATTCGGTTGCAATATTTTCCAAAATTTGATTGCAATGCTTTCCATAATTGGGTTGAAATGTTTTCCATTTTTGGTAGTAATGTTTTCTGACACTTGGTTACAATGTTTCCATAATTTGTTTGAAATATTTTCGATAACTTGATAGCAATGGTTTCCAGTATTTGGTTGCATTTCTTTCTTATAAATTCGATGGAATGTTTTCTAACATTTTGTTGCAAAGTTCCCAATTTTTTTTTTCATAATTTGGTTGTAATGTTGCCCAACAATTTACATTATGCTCCAGAGATTGTGAAAACAAATAAGCATCAAATACGGTCCAATATTATGAGCAGGCCTCTTAATTAAATCTTTCGTATAGAAAAGAAGTTTTATGAGACGAAGCGTTTTATATACCCTGTATTTACCTCTTTCATTTCCTGTCCTCACAGGAGTGAACGAAAGCAAGGCTTAAGCCAAGCTTTCGGCATTAGACTTGGGTCAACAACTATTCTTAATATGCCATTCGACGAATAGTGATATATTGGCATTCCCTTTGATGTCATTAATACCTGTTCCGACATGGCTGCCACATATTTAGTAGCAGGAACAACCAGCGATTCGGTTGGTATTTATTTTATGAACATAGTTTAGGAACAACTTATAAACCAAAAGTTCATGAAAATTGTTTGGCTCACAATATAAGGCTTTCAATATAAGGACAAAGTATTACACCAATCGAATGGATAATCTGATTTCGAACATCTTTTATTTTTGAAACTATTGAAGGATTTACCCTATAAAATAGACTAGTCTAGTTTTCTCCTAATAATCTGAATTTACATAAGATGTTTCGACGATAGTTCCGTTGGTTTCGAGAGTGCTATTTTAAAGATATGTTCATTTCTCACGAGTCTGCATATTTTCTATTGTATTGAGGATTTATTCTAATTTTTTGTCTATTAAAATATTTTCTGTTTGTTGAAGATCAATCAGAACCACGTATGTCCCTTCTGTGGTAGGGAACCAGTCACACTGGTTCCAAGAGTAAATTATTAGCAACAGAAGAGTTAAGCGTTCAAATACAGCCAAAGACCGTCATGTACAAAGGTGAACGTTAAATCTGTGGTGGCATTAAATGTCGTCACATTGGAGTGGTGTAGAAGATTAGACAGTGGAGGGTCAGCGCAGATGTGGCCTCGTCATCTGACCGTGGTTCAATATGACGAGGCTTTCTCCTTGGATCTTTCACTTCGGGTTTGATCTCGGATTTGCCAATAGCCCGTTGTCTTGCTCCAGTGCGACGTTAATTAAAATACATGTATACCCTTCTCTGGTAACATACTTACAAAAGAGTATAATTCTAGGTAGGTAGTTAATTCAACTATCATCGCACTGAAGCAACACAACGGACTATTGGCGACGGTTCGGGATCAATCCCCAAGCGAAAGTTTCGAGGACAACATGTAATTTTGAACCACATCAGCTGACGGGGAAAATACTTGACGTGGCACCCCACTCTCCAAACTTCCACGTCAACGTGAGGACATTTGAGGCTATGACAGATTTAACGTGCACCAGCTCCCTTTGTACATGACGATCCAAAGTTTCAAACTCGTAAACCTCCGGTTCTTAATCCGATACTCTTCAAACTGCTGCTTCGTGGCCCGGTATAATCTGTTGAGACGGTATTTAGGAATCTTAATTTTTCTGAAAGAAAATCTATATAAATACCGAGGCTGTTCACACATTTTTTAGGCAATGTATATTGTATTCAGAAAACTAAATTACACAAAATTCTTGTGTTTTAAATGTTCTATCTGGTAGCCCTTATTCTGAACTATCTTTCGACACCGTAATTTCCAGGATAGTAATGCCTTTTGAAGTGTTAGAAGAGGTATTTTATCCCATTCCTCCTGAACAGCTTTCCAGACTCCTGTAAGGGTTGTGGAACGACGTTTGCATAATGCAGAATTTATAAGTCCGAAAACACAAAAATCCATAGGTATACATCGGGAGATTTAGTAGGGATATCAGTGAAGGGTATGGCCTTGATACCGGCTTTTTGTTCCATTTCTTTTAGGAAATTTACAGTGGATTTTGATGTGTGACTGCTAGCTTTGTCTTGATGGAGTTCCACAGATTGATGGCACTGTGGGTAAAGCGATGGTATTTCATTCAGAAAAATTGGCGTTAAAATATGTTCCTGATAGGATTTGGAGTTAATCTTGACATTTTTTCCACTCTCTTTATTTTTAACTTGCTATTATATGAAAAACCAGCAACAATCATGAATCCCTTAGAAAAACTTTCTTTTGATTCTGTGAACCATTTACTTAAATTTTTTTCTCCCCTTTTATGATAATAAATGGCTTTTTTTTTGCTGCAATCATTTAAATACACCCATGATTAATCTATTGTGACAATGTTTTTCCATTTTTCTTTGGATAAGTGTTTCTCATATAGAATTCGGCAGCGTGTCCTGCGTTTAGGGATATGTTTTGGAGAAAGGCGATGCACATTGCGTTTTTTCGCTTTCTTAAGATTTAAATCAACGTTTATCATTTTGTTTACAGTGGACACAGATCATTTTAATGATTTTACAACTGTCCTTTGACTAGGGGGATTTTCTTTTAACATTAAACAACGTACCTTTGCAATAGTCGAAGATGTCCGTTTCTTCCTTGGATACTTGTTTGGAATTTTTGTCCCACTTGAGACTCCAATTTGACGTTTTCTTTTCCTTTCTTGTTGACGATATTACCTATCGACGCTTTAGATATCACAAAACCATGACTCTCACATCGTTTTTGGATAACGGAATATGAATATATTCTCTTCGGAAAGAGCATAAATATAGCCTTCGAACCACTGCTTCGTTAAAAACGCCATTTTGAATATAAACAAACCTCTCAAGCCGCAGACGATAATTTTGACTTTTAAAAACATAGTACAACTGCAAATATTTCTTTTGCAGCAAACGATTTTTATTACCGCTAACCAAAATCGTCTACAAAATGTGCGAACAGCCTCTGTTGATCTAATCATGGTTAAGTATAAATCGATTGCAAATCATGTTAATAATTCAATGGATTCGTCGACGTTAATGCTTTCCAGCTCTGAACACAAATCGGTAAGTAAATCAATTCACGGTTAACCTTTAACTGCTACCATGGGTCTCAGAGACCCCGAGTCATTTTTGACAGGTTTTTTCCACCCCTTAAAGAGAATATTGGTCCCTGTCCTTTTCAGTACCTTCCTACTACGTCCAACAGAAGCCGCATTCCAAGACTGGCTTGGCTGCCCCAACTATTTTGTATTTCACAGTATTTGCATTTCCCGCGTGATCTTTTAGACCCCTTCACAGCATTTGCGTTACCGTTCTTGTTGAATAAAATCGTCTAAGTTTGAGTAAGGAATTTCGGCAGAGAGCCTAAAATGGCGACAAATTTTACTAAAACGACTTGTGTATCTTACACAAAAAGAAATTCAGGATATTGTTTATATTCGGTCGGAAATAGAGTACTGGGACAGTGAAATTTCGGATAATATTTTTGAAAGCGAACACGAAAAGGATTTGGAAATTTATGCAGAGAAAGACATTTCATTAACAGTAGTACGTGTCCACAAGAAGAATATTTCTACGGAAAAAACAACTTCAAATGGGATGCCGGGGGGGGGGGACCTAATCGTGCCGTTAGAACACCAAAACACAGCAGAGTTTTACAGTTTCCAGGGTTAAAACGTCCTGCAAAATTAGGTCCGAAAGCTGAGCCTGAAGAGACATAGAATCTACTTAACTTATATATTTCATGTTAAGAGAATTGAATTACCTAATTTTCAAATGTATAAATAATAATTGGGCCCTGGTTCGAATCCCGGATAAGGCATGGATGTAAAAATTGGGAAAAGAAGTCGGACTTTCTCCTGGAATGGATTATTATCTTGAAAGGAAAGCAGCGCACCCCTTCTGTTCTTTGCTGGTATCATCGTTTGTAATAATAAAAATATTCTTCTTCTGTACTTGTCTTGAATGCTTCTTTTCATCCCTTGCTTTCATATTTATCCCAGAAGAACATACGACAACGACAACAACAACATTAATAATAATTATCTAAATAATATTTCATTAATATATTACATTAATTAACTTTATACGCACTTTAGTGAGCGAGGTCTGAGAGACCCCTCCACACTAGTTACGAGACGGTTTGTGACACAGCAGTTAAGGGTTAAGTATCAACCTATTTCGATAATTGATAATTTTTTGTTTACGTCGTGCTAGAGCAACACAACGGGCTATTAACGACGGTCCGGGATCAGTCCCTTAAGGGAAAGATCCGAGGACAACACCTCGTAATTTTGAACCACGGTCAGATGACGAAGCAACACCTGAGCCGGCACCCCACTCTCCAAACTTCCACGCCAACCCAACGTGAGGACTTTCGGCCACGACAGATTTAAAGTGCACCAGCCGCCTCTACACCATACGCTTACAAACATCCATGCCCGAACCCGGATTCGAACCGGGAACCTTCCGATCCAGAGGCTAACACCTTAACCACTATACCGGTTGGTCGGCTCAACCTATTTCGAATCGTAATGGTTATAGTGTAATCGATTCATCGTTAACATTAATGCTTCATGGTTTGGAATAAATCATAGGTCATCAATCATTCACAATTTTCCCAGAACACTGATTCTTTGGAATAGAAGAGACTCTGTCAAAACTGTTTAAAATGAACTAGGCAATTCTACCTCATGGGCGCGAGATTTACAGGTCCTTTAGTCCCGTCTGTTTTCATGTTAGAACACACGAATAAAGATGATCACTGCACAAATCAATCACCGAAACGACACATCATCTTCACACACTTCGGACACAAAATCCGAATTTGATCGAAAGCCAACCCGAATCTCCAAACCTCCACGGGTCATTAGTCAGAACAATTGCGAAACTCCCGAAATGGCACTGACAGATACAAGAACAACAGAACAACGCGTTAAGCCAATAAAAATCTTCTCATCAGAAACTGGAACACACTAACCAAAAACATAAAAGCATATTCCAGAAACAATTTGTTTTCTCCTGTCGTCTTTGTCATTTCTTTTCTCCCCGGAAACTTTTTCTCGCAGAGCGAAAATGGAATGCATTTTTTGCCGGCAACTTGCAAAAATTCAAATAACGCTAAAACATATCCGTGCTGCTTTCACGCGCCATTTGTAGAATCTTCTCTCGGAATTTTATTCTCTGGGTTGAAGAGAGGAGTTTCGTCAATTTCGCGAAATAAATTCGAGTTTATGCCTACTCAAGAGCATGGGAGCAAATTGCATTTTAAGTGACTCAGTTTGGGAAGCTCTGAAGTATCTGCGAGAGTTTTCTAGGGGTGCAGATTTGCTTTTATTTCCTTTTTCTTCTCGCTTTCGGTGTTGTTGAGTTTCGGAAGCATAGGCCCATTTTTTATCCGAGCGCTTCAGAATATATTTCGATCTTTAGTGCAGCGATAGAGAAGAATATTCGTAGCGCTTTCCTTGGTCTTGTTAAACTTTCACAAACTTCAAGAGGTGTGCTGTCTTTTTGAGTCTGTATTTATTGCGTTAGGATTATTTCGTGTTAGCCCTTCGGATGTCTCGACGAGGTAACTCGTCGTTGCCGAATCTGATCAGATTTGTGTGAACGAGATATCTCGTAGGCAGAAAACTGATCAGATCGCGGTCTCGTGAACGTCGAAAAATCGGCAATCTACCGAATCTTAGTCAGCTTCTAATGGATTCAGATTGACTCGGATTGAAGTTGATTCTTTTGGCGTGAATGGTTGCTAATCCACGATTCATCTCACTAAGCTACCTAAGGTAAGGCAATTTTAATTAACGTCGTACTAGAGCAACACAACGGACTATTGATGACGGTCCGGGATCAATTCCTTAAGGGAAAGATCCGTAGACAATACCACGTAATTTTGAATCACGGTCAGATGACGGGGTCACGTTTGAGCTGGCACCCCACTTTCAAAACCTCCACACCAACCCAACGTGAGAACTTTAAAACATGATAGATTTAAGGTGCACTAGCCGCCTCTATACCATACGCTCACAAATATCCATCACTGACCAAGATTCGAACCGGGAACCTTCTTATCTTGAGAATTACACCTTAACCACAACTTCTGAAGGAGCACCCAATGGTTAGGTAGTTAATTAACAGCGTACAAGAACAGCACAACAGGTTATTAGGAACTGTTAGGAATCCATCCCGAAGTGATGGTACGTTGATTTTGCTTGTTTGGCATAGCTTGGCAACCTTGCGCCATACAAATTAACCTAAAACTCCTTAAAGCTATCAAAATAATGCGTAATACCTCGTATATATTTCGTATAGTTAATGAGTTTGAGTATCGATACTTATTTCTACAGAAAACTACTTGTCAACAGTTTATCATTAATTTTAGACGTGTTGTTCTCGGGTACAGAAAGTGCTTGAAACTATTACGTACGTACGTCGCTAAACAAAGGCTTTGCAAAACAATTTTTCCTTAATTTTATCAAAATTTTGGCGTTTTTTTTTTTTTAATTATAAGTTATGTTGTTCTGCAGTGCAAAGCACGCACCTTGGTCACACCTTTTTTTCTCTAGTTACGGAACAACCTCCCAACAGAGCCCCAAAATATCACAAACACTTTATAAATAACATATCTTCTATGTCAATTTTAAAATATTTAACTTCAAAAGTTATTGACAGAATTGCAAATTCTGAAAGTATGTCTTGGTTTTAAATATATTAAGTGAATTAATTTTGGCGGTTTATTATAAATATGTAATACATATTTAGCCGATTATTGTGTTTTACGTCTGTTTTTGATTTGACTGCAGTTTTCAAAATTCGGACCAAATGCCTGCAGAACAATTGCAATTGCTTGGAGTTGTGGTGCAGAACACTGAATATAATTCTGCAATGTAGTTAATTAATATCGCACTGGAGCAACATAACGGGGTATTTGCGATGCCGCCGGGATGAATCCCAAAAGGGAAATTTCCGAGTACAATCAAAAATTTTTCCGAAGGATGAGAGCCGAAGCAATTTCCCCCGCAATTCTAGCTGAAACTTACTAGTAACTATTCAGGAACTTGTCTTAAACAGATCACTCAAATGAACCCCGAAGCGCTCTGCATTTTAAGTCGGCCGTCAAACCAAAATCATAATCCACGGCATCGCCCGCCCGAAGCGATATTAAACGCTTCCGAAACTTGTACTACGGCAGAACACGACAAACGCGAGCCTATCTGCATGCAAAACAGAAGCCACCCAGCTTTTAAACCGCACACCACAGAACAAATGACAGTGCCCGGTTTAACCCCATAAATCTTCCCCGACCGCATGCCCACTAAGTACACATGTGCGGTAGAGCAAGCTTCTTTGGGAGATGCATAAATATTCAGCTACAATACCACTACTGGTCCATATTTCATACCATGGACGGTATGTCCTCTTTCTTCCTCAGAAAACAACTCGCTCCTTTTAATCCGTTTAAAAGTGGAAGGGTGGAGGAGGATTCGGACGGTCATCCATCAAGGGTGGATGGAATAGAGGGCATTGATCAGGAATTGGATAGTGCGGTTTTAATCTGGAAGGGTGGAGCTTCGTTTTTTGCATGTTTGGAACTTTCCAAGACTGGAGAAGCGCAGTTGCTTGGCTCTGAAATGAGCCGTATCGGTGGATGGGTCGTTCTTAGGGAAGGGATCTTATTTTTTTTGTCCCTTTTTTTATAGTTCGAGAAGTAGTTCTGTTTCTCATCTGCATAGTTTGTCGGATGATTGCCATGCGAAGGGAACTCCGGGGGATTCGGTGATTCATCAGGGAGAATCTGGGTCGTGTTTTCTTGAGTTTTTGTTTTGTTTGGGGTTTGTTGAATGTTGAGTTTATGTTTCGGTTCTTATAACGAGAATCAAGGTACCAGTTTTACATAAATGATGTTTCAGAACTCCATGCACAAATTTTAGCCTTCCGAGTGGTTTCGACGAGATATCTCGTCCATCAAGATCTGACTGATTTTCGACAGACGAGATATCTCGTACATCTAAACATTACCGAGTTATTTTAAGTCGACGAGATGAAAATTAGGTACAGTTTTCTTCTGACAAGATATCTCGTCCATCAATATCTGGTCAGTTTTGTCCTAGTCTAATGAATTGCCAGATGCTAATAACGGGATAAATGCAGTACCCTACAATACTGGACCGGACAGCAAGATGTGATGGTATTAGAGAAATAATACATGCTTTAATAGGGTGATGGTCCCTCACTGCAGTAGCACTAACAACCCTTCTGGGAATACTGTAAACAAGGTTTTGATACACAGCTATGGGTATTTGTTTCCATTCCCACTGAACGAATGTCGCCAGCTCAGCTGTAGATTTCGGAGGATTCCCTGGTCCGTGAGCATCGTTCTAACTCGTCCCGTAAATGTTCTATGGGGTTTAGGTCGGGACTCTGAACAGGCCAGGGAAGACGTTTTGCTTCCATATATCGATACCACTGCTTGCCAGAGGCTGCAGCATGACACGGAGACTTGTCGTCCTGGAAGTAACATTCGTCCATTCAATAAAATTACCAGAGCGTAGGAAGAACCTGATTGTCCAAAACGTTCATGTAGTTGTCTACGTTCAAATGACCAGGAAAAATATGCAACGGTGCCAGGACACACCACGAAAAACACCCCCAAACAAGTAGTCCGATTTTATGCAAATTCGCTAGCGTCCAGTCTATTATTGTAGGGTAGTGTATCTATCTCTCGTCGCCAACCAACAAGAAGGTTAAGGGGATGTTATTGAAGACAATATAAAATTATATTCACTTGACAATGTACACCCTCAAGCGACACCCACATGTGCTATACGGTACAATCAGGCTCCCTTTACACTAATGTCGGACAAAGAACATTGGTTGAAAGTGTATCGGAGAAGCAAATAGATTATGCAATTTCGAAACTTAATACAACCAAAGATAGCCGTGTACGTGGGGGTGGGTGTAGGTTAAATCTGTCGGTGTCCCAAATTTTTCTCACGTTGGTGTGGTGCGGTACTTTGGACAGCGGTTTACCAGCTAAAGTGTTCATATAGTCATCTGACAGTTGGTTTACAATGAGGTGTTGTCCTCTGATCTTTCCTTCAGAATGAATCCGGGACAGTCGCCAGTAGCCCGTTTGTTCCTCCAGTATGACACAAATTCAACATTATCTATCTTTAAACCTTTTTTTATTTATCTTCGTTTGAACCAAGTATGTAGTTTTGAATGTTATTTAAAGGATTTAGGCTTATACTGTTTCTCCATTTCTTTGGTTATAAAATTGTTTGGCGAATAGGGTTCGAGTCCACCGTTTAACCTCTACACTGCTGCGCTTAGTTTTTTTTTCAATCGTTTCACAGAACGGCTCTTTGGCCCTGACTCTCCGAGCCGCTTTACCTAATTACCAAACTTATGCGATAGGGCCGTGAGAGTCATTTACGACTGATGCTTTCCTTTCATATGATTGTGTGGCGTGAGAAGAGATATCATCGAAGAGACTTTCTGCTTTTCCCAAAGCGTACACGCCTCACGGTCGTCCGGGTAGGAGGGGGGGAGGGCGAACAAAAGGAGGTACCATCTAGAAAATCAGTCGCTCACAGCTCGTAAATGGTGATCGAGGCCAACGGTCACTTAAAAGGGGATAACATCCACAGTACACAGATCTATACCATGCCACTGGTGTAAACGAAATTTTAGTGGTAACAATTGTTTACCTGCCGCATCGTAAAGGTTAAGGTATGTAAGTAGTTAATTAACGTCGCACTGTTTGTGGAGCAGGGTTACTGATGTCCTGGATCCATCCTGAAGGGACAGATCCTAAGACCACGCCTCATCATTTCAACTGATCGTCAGATGACGAAGTCAACACCTGAGCTGGAACCCCACTCACGAAACTTCTTCACACACCACGCCAACGTGAAGACGTTTGAGGCCGCAATAAATTTAACGTGCACCCTTCACCCCCTACGATGGTCTTTGGTTGGATCGAGGT
Source organism: Metellina segmentata (assembly GCA_947359465.1). Classification (NCBI taxonomy): domain Eukaryota; kingdom Metazoa; phylum Arthropoda; class Arachnida; order Araneae; family Tetragnathidae; genus Metellina; species Metellina segmentata. The sequence goes on along the minus strand of OX375874.1, from coordinate 13,077,804 downwards.
TCAAATTCGCAAACCTCCGGTTGCTTGCTAATTCACTAGTCTTACAACCGGGCTATTCTAGTATTGTCTTAAATTGCATTACTAATATTGTCTTAAGTTCACTATGTAGAGATACCGATCATCACTATTTAGAGATACACACACACACACACACACACACACACACACACACACACACACTCTATAAATAATTAAAACATAATAACTAAAATAACTAAAAACTAGTCATCTTTTTTTTAAATAATGCTTTTAGGTAATTGTAGATAAAAATGCACGATAAATACTAATGGCATTAACGAAAGCATTAATTATGTTATTGCCTCTCTAACGAAAGCATAACCGTCTCACTTTTATCTCTAAACTCGATTTCGCGTACTCATTCGGATTGCTAAGTGCACTTCGCAGATGTTTTACATTCGTCAACACAGCTGCTTTCAGTAGCATGGTGTTATTGTAATTGGCATTCCTAAGTGCAACTTTTCCTAACGCGTTTTTAAATGCATTATGTATAAAGTTCGCTTTCAAAATTTCGAGTATAAAACTTCGCACAACCATTAGACGAAACCTCCATTTACTTTTAGGGATATCCATGAAGTATGTAATGATGTAAAAAGTGCAGTATACAAAAACAACATTTTGTATTGGATACAAAATTGTCAAAATTATTTCAAGGAACTTAAACCTTATTCATTGTCACCGACCAACAGTGATGTTTTTTCGTTGCCAACTAAGCCGTTATGAAGAATACACTGTAACTCGTGTGGTTACAAACTACCTTTGGACACGCAAATCTAGTGTATTGTATAATAACTCAATCATCGGTGAATAATGCTTATGTAAGGAATATTATTCTATCTCTTCTATTAGACAATCTCTTACATTATTTGTATTGGGTTGGCAAAGAGGTCCGTTTGGTTTTTTTGAGTTATACTGGCTACACAGTACCCTAAAAATGACTAAAATATTGAAAAAAAATTTTACATATTTTTATGGCCCATACAGTTAGAAAGCTATGCTCAAAATTTTAAACCTGACCTCAATTTAGTTTTTGTGATATTTGAAGTTTTCTCGGCGATTTCAGGCTCAAATTTGATAGCTTTCGTGACGGGTTAATGTCGGAATATAATTGCGGCACGTTTAAAACACTTCAGACCATTCATCTCACAATTTAGTTTGACATTAAAACACTTGGCTTTGTTAACTGACTGTAGAACCTATTTTCGCAACAAAACAATGTCTAAAGTATAAAATTGCACCGCGAAAAATCAAACTTGCAAAACTGCGTAAACTTAAAAAAGAAAAAAAAATTGTATATAAAGCCAGTCATTTCTAATTTAATTATTATCATTTTGAATTAGTGCATTGTGTTTTAAAACTTTTTTTGAGAATGTTTAATACAATCAGCTAAAGTACCTGTTTTTTGTCGCGCTAACCATATTTTTAATTATATGAAACTAGGGGGCCTGCCCCCTGCTCGCTAACGCTCGCCAACCCCCGGAGGATTGCTTCGCTATCCTCATTGGTTCGCTGCGCGATCCTATGCTCGCTTCGCTCGCCTCAATGAAGACATGTGTCCTAGCTGAAGGAATTGTTTACAAAATATGATGTACCAAAAACATATTTTTCAAACTTAAATATGTTGCTGTTTTTCAGAAAAGATAGTACCTCTAGAATCAGAATTCAAATGAAAACTTTGAGCAAATTTTGACTCGAAATGTGAGCGCTGATTTGGAAATTGAATACCCAGCATGTTGTTTGTGTGTAAATTTTCCCAGCACTCAAACGACCCACACTTTTTCATTGAGTTTGTTGCCGAAAGTTGTAGAGCAAGCGTCTTGTTGAACTATAATTGTTGGCCCTGAAAAGAACCGTTTTTTAAATGGCCTTGAAAAGATCCTCCGTTTTCTATTAAAAACTAACTGCAACAGCTCATTAAAATTTCTTTTTTTTTTCAATAAAATTTCATCCGATAACGCCATAAATTCAATCGATGCGCGAGACTTCGCGATAAACAAACAATCGTACAGTGTTGCCAAACGCGATTACAAATAACGTCTTTTTTGTGTGCCACGTAAGAGAATTATATATATAGATACAACAATATTTTGGATAAAAGAAAAACATATTGTGATCATATTGAATTAAAATTTTGTTTAAGTAAACGTAAGAAGTTGAAAAATAACATATTGAAAATTAGAGCTCTACAAGGTATTAGAAAGTTTTTTTACATGTCTTTAAAAACTAAAAATGCATTTTTCTCAGACTTTTATATTGGTAATAGTAGCTATTTTTTATTCTCTCTGGCTTTTTTTCTTTTCATAGTAGAGCATTGAAATTTTTTGTATATACTTGTAAATATATATACTTTAAATGTTAGCTAGTATTTTGTGCCTTAATTCTATAGTTATTTTTTTAAAGTCAAAAGTTTATAGATTTAGAATTTTCAAGGTTTTTCCAGTGTTCTGGTACAAAAATCCTTTCTGAAGTCAAACAAAGAAAGATATTTTATAAATACTAGCTAGAATTTAATTCTAATTATCCAACAATTATTAAAAAACCACAAATAGTAAAAACTATTGAAAATTGACTATTTTATAAAAATTAAAAACACTTTAAAAATTTGAGAGGTTTTTAAATTTTTAAATACGGTTCAATTGATTGATTTAATTTTTTTGAAATATATTTATAAACATACTTTAGAACAAAAATAGCTATTTACACTTTGTTTAAGTGTCTCTAAAAATTTTTTTTGAAAAAGGATACTGTCATGCCCTATACAATTTCTCCAACACAGAAAATACTTACTTATCAATTATGTACAATCCGTTCTTTTCTATGACATATATTTATAAATATACTTTAGAACAAAAAATAGCTATTTACACTTTGTTTAACTGTCTCTAAAAAATTTTTTTGAAAAAGGATACTGTCATGCCCTATACAATTTCTCCAACACAGAAAATACTTACTTATCAATTATGTACAATCCGTTCTTTTCTATGACATATATTTATAAATATACTTTAGAACAAAAAATAGCTATTTACACTTTGTTTAACTGTCTCTAAAATGTTTTTTTGAAAAAGGATACTGTCATGTCTTATACAATTTCTCCAACACAGAAAATACTTACTTATCAATTATGTACAATCCGTTCTTTTCTATGACATATATTTATAAATATACTTTAGAACAAAAAATAGCTATTTACACTTTGTTTAACTGTCTCTAAAATTTTTTTTTGAAAAAGGATACTGTCATGCCCTATACAATTTCTCCAACACAGAAAATACTTACTTATCAATTATGTACAATCCGTTCTTTTCTATGACATATATTTATAAATATACTTTAGAACAAAAAATAGCTATTTATACTTTGTTTAACTGTCTCAAAAAAAAAATTTTGAAAAAGGATACTGTCATGTCTTATACAATTTCTCCAACAAAGAAAATACTTACTTATCAATTATGTACAATCCGTTCTTTTCTATGACTTCTTGCCATCTCTCTACCACCTTCATAATGCTACGGTCATAAAACTCATGAGGTTTACTGGCGAAAAACTGATTAATATGCTTTTTTACAGCCCCATCGTTAGCCAATTTTATACCGTCCAGACTTCTGTAGCTATCGGAATAGGTGATAATCCGAGGGCGCAAGAACCGGAGAGCAGGCAGCGTAAGACAAAACGTCCTAGCCAATTCTTTATAGTTCCTGCCGTGTTCTTAATGAAGTATGGGTCCGGGCATTAACATGGTGAAAGACGACTCTTTTACGATTTGCCAATTCTGGACGCTTTGAACGTGTGGCTTGATCCGATTTTCTTAACTGGGGGCAGTATACGTCTGAGTTGATTGTCTTTCCTTATGGGGGGGGGGCAAGAGCTCATAATAAATGATATCCTTAAAATCCCACCACACTGAGAATTTTCCTTTGATGCAATCCCGTCTTCGAGGTTGATTGTGATGGCTCGCTACTCTTTCACAGTGATCTTTTACGAACGACGCTGTCAGAGACAATCCACGGTACAGCTACAGTCTACGTTTATGAGCGGTGGCAACGGCCTTGGCGATATTTTTTGGCGAACTTCGAAAGTCGCCAAAGTAAGAATTATTTCGAAACTCTTTTTGTCTTAAAAAATATTTTTCTTTTGCAACGGAAAATGAAAGTTTGAAAACACATTTGAGAACGTTTTAAAATGTTTATTTTTTAAAACTTTCGCAAAAAGTATTAAGTTTAAACACATTTATGAACCAGCAGAAAAACTAAACTGCGAATGTTGGGTAAGAATACCCTGAAACTTATCAATTACACTAAATACAGTAAGCTGTTTGAAAAGAAAAATATTTGTAAGAGAAAAAAAGCAAGAAATAACACAACCCGATACATAAGAACTGTTCCAAGGAAAAGAATTACAAAACAAGAATATTCCGCAAATGGCAAAAAACAATACATGTCAAAACTCTGCCGTGAAAAAAAAATTATAATAAAATAAAAATTCCACAGCTGTAAGAAAAGAATTAAATAAACCAATGGTATCAAAGAAAAAAATTTTTAAAGGACCGATGCAATCAAATGATATTTTAAAATCAAAATAACCAATGGATCCAAAAAAAATTTCAAACGAACCAATGAAGTCAAACGACTGGAACAGATTTTAGAACTTTCTAGATTATTCAAAATGAAAATTGAAACTTACCGTTTGCCGAGGTTGCCATGAAAATCATAATAACCGTAAAGACATATGGGTTGCCTTAATCTACCGTAACTCGCTACTAGAAGTGCGCCAAAAAAAAATCGCCAAGAGCGTTGCCACCTATCATAAACGTAGAGTGTAGCTGTACCCAATCCACTTTTCATCACCCGTAACCAGCTGCTTCAAAAATGGATATTTTTTCTGGCGTTTAAGGAGTGTGTCGCAGTAAAATGCAAGCAGTCAAGTTGTGTCCGGCCAACTTGTGTGGCAAGTAAACATTGAGGAGAGAAACGTATCCCAACTGGTGCTAATGGTCCTCTACACTTTTGTGGGATATATTGAGTTCTGTAGCAATCTTCCGCGCAGTTTGGGATGAATTTTTACCGACGGTAGCCTTTATTACGGCTGGGTCAATCTCCGTTGGGCGTCCAGAGAGTGGCACGTCGCTGAGTTCAGAATCTCCGTAACGGAACTTGGTGAACAACCTTTGACACATACGTTCTGTTAAGGCATCGTCCCCATACACAATGCAAATCTTTTTATGCACTTCTGTAGCTTTCTACCTTTTTTAAAAAACAAAATAGTAAAAAGTGGCGGAAATGGACGTTCCTTTCTTTTATGTTTACAAGCACGCAGCTCGCGCAATAATCTAAGTTACCCGCCTTGCATATGCAAATTACATGCTATTGACGTCACCTGTCACGTGAGCTAGTCAGTTCTGCATTTGCGCTGTGCAATAGGAGATTGTGGATTGCTAATATTATAAAAGGAAGTGTTTGTCTGTCTGTCTGTTTGTTTTGCTGCCGCAAAATCCTGACGATCTATGGCACTTACAGCAATGAGATTTGTCACACAGGTAGTCTAAATGTTTTGCAATTTTTGGGTCGCGGCGAATTTTAAAATTCAGTTTAGAAGATTTTTTAATGAATTTAATAGTTTTATTCTCTTTCTGGTTCTTCAAAACCCCCCAAAATGGACTTTTTCTACCCACGTGATTTATATTTTATATTTTCACAAGAGATTGTAACGTCGCGTAAACTTTCTCTTTCCAAAAAAAACAAACCAATTGCATCTTCTGCCCTTCGCGTTAAAAAAAGAAACAGATTACATTTCCTGTCCCATTCCATTTCCGCCAACAAGAGCAAGAAATAAAAAACTTCTTAACTGGGATTGTTAAGTTTTTTTTACATAAAATCGGAATCGCTAAAGATAGATTGAAAATTTCAAAGGATTTGAAATCTGCGGAAAATTTTACTATAGATTGATACCTAAAAATGTGATTTTCTTTAAATAAATAATTTTTAAATTGAATATATCTTCAACGGATTTGAAATCTGCGGAAACTTTTACACCAGATTAATACCTTACATCACGGCGTTGTCCGTGACCATGGTCACGGGCAACACCGGACTAGTAGAAGGTATTCTGCTCCACAAAAAAACCAAACGAAGTTATTTGCCAATTCAATGCATAATTATTCACATTTGTTTGACTTCACAGTGGAGCAAAGCAACGATCCTTTGGTGACGGTCTGGAATGATCTGGGAAGATCGCAGGATACTTAGTCATTGTGAACCAGATATGCGCCTAAGATCAACGCCTGTAACTTAGCAGCCCACTCCCCAAACTTCCACACACCATGCCAACGTAAGGACATTTGAGGCTTCGTCGGAATTAATGTGCTCCCACGTAAACGATGGTCTATGATTGGATCGAGTTCCGAATTCGCATCTCTCAGGTTACTAATTCACGACTCATCCACCTGGGCTAACAAAACCCTAACATATGTGGAAGTTTTCTAAAATGCTCCTGAGTAAAGTTCTTTAAAATTCTGAATTCAAGTTCATTTTTCGAGTGTTAGTATGTACCTTGTCTTTAAGTCAAGAATCAAAAATGCTGCTATCTCAAGTGCTGTGAGCAAGGACGATTAAAAGAGGATGGAAGGAACTCATGGGTTCTGCGATGTAAAATACACGAATTCGAAAAAATCCTTACCAAAGATGGGGAAACAAATTTGTTCGAAACATGGTTCTGTTCTAATCATTCAGTAAAATTTTGCTCCGGTTTACGAAACCATTAAAAGAGAAAATACTTTTCACCTAAGATATTTAACAATATTTTCTCATTCTCCGTTCAGAAAATTCGTATTGTAAAAATAGCATATCTAAACGTATGATTAAAGGCCTTAAATTATATATATTCCTTTCCCACAATTATTCGATACACATCTCCAAATCCTTATGACATGTCCTTTATTACTTTTCAACGAAAAGCATAACTCCCAGAGGTTTCCATGCTTTGATTTTTCGGGAATCAGTTTCGAAAAGGTTTCATTGTTTTCCCCGTTGTATTGTTAGTCTATGTGTACCAACTATTATTTCGTGTCTAACAATTCTCATAGTTTCGGAAATAAAATACCATCCATTTACAAATACATGCGTGAATTATGCTGGTATATATTATACTGGCTTATTGTATTCGGTGAGCTCGAAGTGTTTTGTCGTTAAAGTTTGTGCGAGACAATGCTCTTCTTTTCGTCAGTGTGATCGGTTTTATATTTTCTGATAGAATGATGATATGTTTTACTAGTCCTACTCTTGTATTAAATACAAAGAATACTAATATCCATACTTTCAAGGCGTGTAAATATAAATTAAAATGATGTGATGAATTCGTGTTACATAAAATTATTGTAGTTACATGAAGAAATAGTTTCCTTTGAAACGTACGACCATAATTTCAAAGTTGTTAGCGAAATCCTTTAACCTTTGTAAACAGTTAGTTACAAATGTAGAAGTGATGTTGAAAAGAGCAAAAAGAAAATAATATATGAATACTTCTGATTCAAAAGGATACAATATAAATTCTAGAAGAGACGGGAATATAATGACTAGGAGAAAATACCTTAACAATATTATTCTTTGGCAAAATTCCTTCGGAATAATTAATTATAAAAGGTTAATCATCTTTAACTTGGTGAGTGCAACTAGTTTTGTTTTTCCTGCAGGCATATGATAACGAACGATGCGTATCCAAAATATCAACTTTTAAACAAATAACTAAAGGAATGACACAGGAAGACTTGCGGAAATATGGTGGAATAAATGAATGGAATGAGTGCTTAATGACTGAAATAGAATAAATTCAAATTATTCGGTAATGGTAATTTTAGTTAACGTCGTACTAGAGCAACACACCGGGCTATTGACGACGGTCCGGGATCAGTCCCTTAAGGGAAAGATCCGAGGACAACACCTCGTAATTTTGAACCACGATCAGAAGAAGAAGCAACACCTGAGCTGGCACCCCACTCTCCAAACTTCCACACCAACCCAACGTGAGGACTTTCGGCCACGACAGATTTAAGGTGCACCAGCCGCCTCTACACCATACGCTTACAACATCCATGCCAGGACCCGGATTCGAACCAGGAACCCAAATTATTCGGATGAAACAGTTTAATAAAATCAATGTAAGTAGTTGAATTAACGTCGCACTGGTGCAACACATAACGGGCTATTGACGACGTTTCTAGGTCCATCCCGAAAGGGTAAGATAAGGTAATTTTTAGTTAACGTCGTACTAGAGCAACACAACGGGCTATTGACGACGGTCCGGGATCAGTCCCTTAAGGGAAAGATCCGAGGTAAAAAAAAAATGAACTGCCACCCCATTCTTCAAATTTCCACAGCATACCGACGTGAAGGCATTTGAAGTCAAGTCATATTTAATATGCACCAGCCCCCTTGCACACGACGTTATTTGATTCGATTGTATATGAACTCGTAAACCTCCAGCTGCTAATCAGCTACTCTACCAATCGGACTGCCTCGTCCCTGAAGTGGGGTTGGAGAAAAGTTCTGGGATGTTAGACATTGATAAAATGCAGGATGTGATTCAGAGACATGTAAAGCCCGGTGCACACATCCGGTATGTCAACGTGCGGCGCCGCTGCGGCAACGCAAGTGAGGTCTGCGATACATTAGATCCAATGGAGTAGTGCACACATGCCTCTGACACCGCTGCGGCGACGCACGTCCAACATGCGTGCAATTTGTACCGCAGTTTCACGCGGCGCCGCGACTCGCCGCACACGCTTCTCCTGTCTGAAGAACCTTGTTTTCATAAATAATTGGATGGTAATTGGTAATTCTTAGTTAAGGTCGTACTAGAGCAACACAGCGGGCTATTGACGACGGTTCTTGATCAATCCCTTAAGGGAAAGATCCGAGGACAACGCCACGTAATTTTAAACCACGTTCACATGACGAGGCAACACCTGAGCTGGCACACCACTCTCCAAACTTCCACACCAAAACAACATAAATAATTGGTAATTGGTAATTATTAGTTAACGTCGTACTAAAGCAACACAGTGGGCTATTGATGACGGTCCGGGATCAATCCCTTAAGGGAAAGATCCGATGACAACACCTCGTAATTTTGAACCACGGTCAGATGACGAGGCAACACCTGAGCTAGCACCCCACTTTTCAAACTTCCACATCAACACAACATAAATAATTGGAATATAAATAATAATTAAAAAATGGCTGTATTGAGTAACGTCTATTTCGTTTCAAAATATACTTTTTTTACACCACGTAAGCGAAATAAACACGTTTTCTTCGATAGAATATTTATCGCAAATGGCGCGAAATGAGAACATTTCATTTCACGGTTATGTGTGCATAGTTGGGCTTCCGTGCCGCAGCGGCGCCGCACGTTGAAAAACCGGATATGTGCACTGGGCCTAAAGGTGCGTATACATTTGCGAGCCAAACCATTCGGGAGCCGCTCGTGAACCGCTCGTTGAAATTATTTCCACAACGAGCTTCCAGCGATCCATGGGAAAAGAAGGAACCAACCGCGAACCACCATACAGTCATCTGTCAGGAGCCTGGAGGTTCGCGAACAGAAAGAAAAGCAATGAACAACTGAATGGTCGAACTACTGTTCAAATCTGAACAGAGAACAACTCAGAGTTCGTCGAAAAACCGACAATAAGTGGATCGCCATGAGCGGTTCATGGGCCGCTTGTGAACCGCCCAAACCATGAGAACTAGAGGCTCGCGAATTGTTCTGGTCTCAAATTTATACGCGGCTTAATATCACGACATAAATGGTGACATCGGTGTGTTCCCAATAAAGACACCCTCATTTGGTCAGCAGAACTTACCTGCAGAAATTCAAAGGTGAAAACACTATAGCTTTCTTTCTAGTATTCACTAGCTCAAAGGGTATGTACAATGCGCAAGAGCAACCTTCGACATAAATTCAAGTACCAACCTCAAAATGTTTCTGGGCCTTTGGTTAAGTACCTTGTCCATTGCGCTGGCAACCTTTGAGTTACGGGCGGCGCAGGTTTGATTCCTGTCAGGTACATTCCTCGCTCAGTGTAATCCTATCTTATGTGTCAGTGAAACTTTTACTGTGAGAGTATGTCTATTATTTGATATTGCAATGTCTTGTGTCTGGTACAGCATGGCCAAATACGGCCATCGCGCCATAAGACACCCAAATCAACTAACCTTAAAGTACTCTATAACAAAAAAAAATTCAACGCACCAAGAAGTTGTCCGATTGAAATGAAAACTGGTAGATGTGAAGAACATACATTAAAAAACAAAAGATTAAAATTTCAAAAAAATTGAATGATTTATTTTAGATTTTGACCGTTACAAAGGGAGGACGTCAATAAGGCGATGGCCCACCTCTGGCCTGGATGCAAGCTGTCATCCGGCGTGGTATAGACTGAAAAAGTTCTAGGAAGGTGTGCTGCGGAATTTCTTGCCAAATTGTCTCCAACTGTCGGGTTAAATGGTCCACATTCCGGGATGGTTGCAATCGCCTTCCCATAACGTCCCAAATTTGCTCAATGGAAGAGAGATCAGGAGACCTAGCTGGTCAAGAAAGTGTTGGGAAAGCTTGAAGACAATTCATAGCAACACGTGCCGTGCGCGGCCGGGCATTATTTTGTTGAAAAGTAATTCCAGGGGGTGTTGCAAAAGGAGCGGCGACATAACCGGTCGTAGAATGTCATCTACGTACCACTGTGCTGTAAGTGTGCCAGAAATGACTACCAAAGGGGGCCGGCTATCAAAGCAGATGACACCCCAGAACATAACGCCCTGTAGTGGGCATGTGTGGCATGGGATAGTAAGGTAAGGATCCCCACGCTGCCCTGGACGTCTCCATACATGTCTGGGGTTGTCGTCAGGACGCAGTTTTGAAATGGGTCTCGTCGCTAAAGACTAAAGGTCCCCAGTCAGCGAAGTTCCAAGTGGATCGAGCACGGCACCACTGTAATTCTGCAACTTCTCGGTGCGTTGAATAGTTTGTTATAGAGTATATTTCCAGCAGGTGGAAGCCCTTACTTTAATAGCAAACACGTTTATCGGTCATTGGATGCATTTGCACTACCCCACCCTACTGCTTTTATTGGAAATCGTAAACCGTATAAAAAAAATAAATATCCCGTTGTTGTTGTTTCTCATGCCTACACTGGCAGACCAGAGGTAATGGTAATGGTAATTTTAGTTAACGTCGTACTAGAGCAACACAACGGGCTATTGACGACGGTCCGGGATCAATCCCTTAAGGGAAAGATCCGAGTACAACACCTCGTCATTTTGAACCACGGTCAGATGACGAAGCAACGCCTGAGCTGGCACCCCACTCTCCAAACTTCCACGCCAACCCAACGTGAGGACTTTCGGCCACGACAGATTTAAGGTGCACCAGCTGCCTCTACACCATACGCTTACAAACATCCATGCCTTGACCCGGATTCGAACCAGGAACCTTCCGATCTAGAGGCTAACACCTTAACCACTATACCGGTTGGGCAGACCAGAGGAGTGCCAGGCCCGTCGAAGGCGGCAAGAGGCGAGGGGGGTGCGCCTTCCATGTTATTGAGCCCCATTGGGAGTAAGTCCGACTTTGCTCGACATACATGACACATCCGTTTTACAGGAAGGTCCCTTTCATACATCCATTCACTCACACTTATCGTAATTTAGATCCCAATCCGAGGCCGATAACCTCCTGATCAGGTACCCCCAGATGTATTGATTTGGTATGGGAACATGGAGGACTTTGTGACCACGACCTATTTAACATTACCTAGTCACCATTAGTGAACACGACGGTCTTTAGCCAGGTCGAAGCGCCGATCTCGCAATCATCAGAATTGCAGGCACCGCCGAAGACAGAACCCACAACCCTTCTGATGCGAGCACGACGCTCTACTGAAGTATCCCGTGAATACACGAAATGAAAACATACAGACTCAGAGCCAAGTGATTTTGTGCTATCTTCACTTCCTAATTTCCATCTCCCTCTAACGAAGCTATCATATCAGAGAACAAGATGGGGGAAATTCCTCCGCACGTAACCACATATTTATTTTAATTAGTCCGAAGTGAAATATCCCGCCTCTTCCAATTCCTACGCGATAGCTGTAAATTAAGACCCACATTTTTACGAGTGTCCTTGACAGTTGCTTTTTTCTTTGCTCTTTTTTGATAGGTGATGTGGGGCGGGAGCTGTTTGAATGTAACCCATGGCAGCACTGGTATGTCGAGGAGGGTGAATGGACATAAAAGCGATTGGTGGTGAAGTAAGTGAGTGAATAAATAGGAAACGTGAATGGCATATCGCACCACGGCAAAAAAAGTGACACGACTCAAAATTGCAGAATATGAGAAAAACACCAACTTAAAGGATACTATAAAACTTATATTGAAATAGTATAAGCTTCTTTTAAATTTTGGTATGTATTTATGGTGATATATTATGGCTATTATATTCAATAGAATAGTAATATAACACGCTGGGGCACCTCATACATATTTTGTTGTTGTTGTTTCTTATGCCTACACTGGCAGACCGGAGGAGTGCCAGGCCCGTAGAAGACGGCAAGAGGCGAGGGGGGTGCGCCTTCCATGTTATTGAGCCGCATTGGGAGGAAGTCCGTCTTAGCTCGACATACATGACACATCCGTTTTACAGGAAGGTCCCTTTCATACACCCATTCACTCACACATATCGTAATTTAGATCCTAATCAGAGGCCGATAACCCCCTGATCAGGTACCCCCAGATGTAATGATTTGGTATGGGAACATGGGGGACTTTGTGACCACGACCTATTTAACATGCCCCAGTCAACATTAGTGAACACGACGGTCTTTAGCCAGGTCGAAGCGCCGATCTCGCAATCATCAGAATTGCAGTCTCCGCTTAGGACAGAGCCCACAACCCTTCTGATGCGAGCCCGACGCTCTACTGACTGAGCTACCACGACTCCATACATATTTTTCAATGACATAACATCAAATTTTTTTTTTTTGACTTGTGTCACTTTTCTTGCCGGGGTGCGATATGTTCTAATAGTATTTCATCATCTACTTTCTGGGTCGGTCCCTTGTTTGTTTACTTTCTGTCGGCACATTTCTCTCGCCACTTTATCATTTTCTTGGTCTCATCGTTGTTAAATTAGAAACACAATGAAGACATGATTCTCACTACACAAGAGAAACATTTTGAGGGTGTTTGGTTGGTTTTGGAGCTTTTATGGCAGTTGGACATTCTCCACCAGACACAAGATGGACAAAATCCGGTAGTAGACACACAAACAATAAAAGTTATACTGACACAGAAAAGATAAATACATCGAGGGGAGGAATGTACCTGACAGGAATCAAACCTGAGCCGCCTGCAACTCAAAGGTCCAAAACGTGGACATGTCCACTGACAGTATTGAAACATTTTGAGGTAGGTACCTGAATTTATGTCGCACTATTGCCACACAGTGGTCTGTTGGCGACTGTCCGGGATTAACCCTGAGGGGAAAGTTCCGAAAACAACACCTCGCCGTTTTGAACCACGGTTTGATGACGAGGTCATCGCCTGTGCTGGAACCCCATTCTCCAAACTTTCACACCTCCCCAACTTGAAGACATCTGAGGCAACGACAGATCTAATGTGAACCCACATACACGGAGATCTTAGATTGGACCGAAATCAAACTTACAGCCTACCGATTGCGAATCTGTTACTCTACCGACTGGACTACCCGGTGCATGTTCAGGAAACGTAGATGGTATATATACACTACCCTACAATAATGGATCGGAAGCCAGCGGATTTGCATAAAATCCGACAACTTGTCTTGGGGTGTTTTTCGTGGTATGGCCTGGAACTTTTGCATGTTATTTCTAGTCAATTGAAACGCCGAAGGCTACATAAACATTTTGGACAATCACTTCCTACGCTCTGGCAATTTTATGGAATGGACGAATGTTACTTCCAGGACTAAAACGCTCCATGGCATGTCGCAGCCTCTGTCAAGCAGTGGTATCGAGATAGGGATGCAAAACGTATTCCCTGGCCTACTCAGTGTTCCGACCTAAACCCCATAGAACATATGTGGGTTGAGAGTTAGAGCGAAGCTTACGGACCGGGGAACCACGTCCGAAATCTACAGCTGAGCTGGTTACATTCTTGCAGCGGGAATGTACACAAACACCCATAGCTGTGTATCAAAACCTTGTTGAAAGTGTTCCCAGAAGGTTTGCTAGTGTAATTGCAGCACATGGGGGAACATCCCTCTATATTAAAGAATGTTTTCTTTCCCTTATACCAGTGGTCCCCAGCCCCCGGGCCGCGGACCGGTACCGGTCCGTGAATCAAATGGTACCGGTCCGCCAAAGGAACATTAAATTATTTCTATTTTATTTACTGTGGTATACTTCTCTCGGGTATGTGCGGGTCTTATCTATGAAATGTCACTTCAAATTAGGAGACGGTAAATCAGAACTTGAAATTTGTTTTGTTACTAGAGCTTCAATTATAATTTCTGAATTCTGTATGTCTCTATTTTCCAAATTTGACAAATGTGACAACTGTTTTCAAGTTGGCTGACAAAGTAGCTGCATTTAAAGCCAAACTGAAGTTGTCGGATCTTTCCCTTAAGGGACTGATCCCGGACCGTCGTCAATAGCCCGTTGTGTTGCTCTAGTACGACGTTAACTAAAAATTACCATTACCAAACTGAAGTTGTGGAGACAGCGCGTAAACAGAGGCATTTTGGACATGTTTCAGACATTAGCGGGGATTTTTAGGCGGGACTGAGCCTAAACATTCATTCTCCCACTTGGTGCACTATCACCTGTCTTGGCTTTTAAAAGAGTTCGAGCGCTACTTCCCAACCATAAAAGACCCACTAACTAGTAAGGAATAGATCCGCGACCCATTTGTCAACAAATCAGGCGAATTTAGGATGTCTGTGCAAGAAGAAGATCAACTGCTGGAGATTGCAAGGCGGCGTTGAAACTACGTTCGAGACAACAACTCTGCCGGTGTTCTGGATTAAAGTCATGGCGGAATACCCTGCGATTGCCACCACAGCACTTAAATCCCTATTGCCATTTTCGGCAACCTATCTGTGTGAAGCGGGGTTTTCTGCAGTGACAGCAACCAAAACAAAACAAAGGAATAAACTGGACATAAGCAACACACTTCGGGTGTCATTGTCTCCTATTACCCCCAGATGAAACCGTCTCGTTGCAAAGAAACAAGCTCAGTGTTCTCATTGATTTAGCGTTCTGAGTTAAATTACTTTATATTCATTTTTTGGTGCAACTGTAATTAATTTTAAAGGCATGTTTATAAATACAATTAAATTAAATTTATTAAATAAAAACAATCTAAAATACAAACAATCAAAGTCCCCCCCCCCTAGTGGGCCGCGTTAAAATTATCAAACGTTGATCCGGTCCGCGGCGATAAAAAGGTTGGGGAGCACTGCCTTATACCATTAAATCTTGCTGCCCGGTCCATTATTATAGGATAGTGTATGTTAAAATATAATTTCCAGCCTTTATTCTGAGTCGATACTCTGTTCACTATCCCGGTCTGGTGATTAAGGTGTTCGTCTCTAGATCAGAAGATGGTTCGAATCCGGGTCCGTGCATGGATGCTTGTAAGCGTACGATGTAGAGGCGGCTGGTGCACCTGAAATCTATCGTGGCCGAAAGTCCTCACGTTGGGTTGGTGTGGAAGTTTGGAGAGTGGGGTACCAGCGCAGACGTTGCCTCGTCAGCGAACCGTAGTTCAAAATTACGTGGTGTTGTCCTCGGATCTTGCCCTTTGGGAATTGATCCCGGACCGTTGTCAATAGACGACGAAAATTAAATTTACCTTACCTGTTCACTGTCTGTCGTCAAATTTGATTCGCCATTTGGATTCACGTACCTGGTCTAACCACCAAATTAGAAACACGAATGATGCCATTTTTGACTCGCTAAATGAGAAATAATTTTTGAGACTTGTAAAATTTGATTTTATTTTGGAGGAAGTGAAATTCCAATCCCATTAGCAATAGCTATAAATTTAGGGCAGCAGTTTTGCACCAGATGGCCGTTTTAATTCTTGGGCATTTTTTGATAGATGGTGTATAGAGAGGCTGTTTCATTGCACGTGTGTCGAGATGTGAATGGACATATAGTGGGTGTCTAAATCAGGCACCATCTCACATCAATATGGGGACCCCGTTGCCACCAGAAATGACAGGTCCTTCCCCCACATCACCCATGTCTCTTTTACACTGTGTATGTTTGAACAGAGACACTTAAAATTTTATTTTAAACATTTTCAGTAGTTTAATCCTAAAACATACTTTATATATGTTTATAATAGTGACATAAACGATATACCATACACCAAACAAGACATACAAAATGAGTCCGATAAACAAAATAAACATTTGGTTAGTAAACATAGTTAGTAGTAACGTCAGGTGTTTAATATCCGGAAAATCAAAATGTTGTTTGTATGTGTACAGTTCTAAAATTGAAATTCAAAATGAAAGCAACTGATAAAAATATAATAATACTTAACAGAAAAAGTATAAACGATTATCTTGAAAAACAAACATGAATGAATTATTTTACATTTTTCTTGATTTCATCATGGAGAATGTTACATTTTTGGATTTTTACATTTAAATTTGACACGTGAAAAAGGTATTTTAAACATCGTCGCCAATTTCATGTATTTTTCCATGGCAAAGGCAGCACCGCCTATGTGGGGGCCCTGGTCTAGATAAAGAAAAGTTGATGACCTGTAGTCTGCTAGAGAATGTTTCTTAGGGTAAATTATATACCTGAGATATAAACGTATGAATGTTTTACATCCTGCTTTCATCTCATGTACTAACTGGAATATCACTTTCGGAGCACCCGCCGGAGCATCGCATAAATAAAATAAGCATAAAAATCTATTAACATAAGGGTGGTTTATTTTAAAATAAAAAAATTTGATCTAGGGTTCATCTCATGTAGCAGGGGCCATGGTAGCCCAATTGGTAAATAACCGGATTAGCGACTGGAGGGTAGCAAGTTCGTAACTCGAAGCAACGAAAGACTATCGGCTGGTCAGTGCAGGTCAAAAATACCGTGACCTCAAATGTCCTTATGCTGGCGTGCTGTACGCGGAAGTTTCGTGAGTGGGGTTTTAATTTTTGTTAAAACTATAATTCAAATGGAATAATATAATTTTAAGACCACCGAGTCAGTGGGGGCGGGTGCACATTGAATCTATCGGGACCTCATATGTACTCACGTGGGCTTGGCATGGACATTTGAAGAGTGGGGTGCCAGCTCAGGTGTTTACTTTGTGGCGTTTTGGCACCACAGCAGTACAATGGAGTCAACAGTACATTGGGAAAATATCTAAAAATTTACAAAGAATAATCACTGAACGACTGCTCATGAAGAAATAATTTGTTCTCTTCGCAGTTAGTTTTTTTACCTGTGTTTTCCTCACCGTATAGCTGTCTCGATAGCTCTATCTTTTACCACTTACTCCAGTGGTTTCTGTCCCTCGTCTCCCTTTTCGTTTTTCGGTGCAGTCCGCTTTCCTCTCGGAATGTCGATCGGGTGTTTTCCAATGACACCTGCAACACTCAAGTAGTGTCAAATCCCACACGTGCGAGTTCTCTCTTTGGATTTTGGAACCGTTATAAAATGATGTGCGAGAGCAGGTGCTAGGTGTAAGAAATCGGCACCGACTGTGACACGTGTTCTTTTTATTTTTGGCAGGTGGGGTCGTTTACTCCACTCTCGTGGCCGGCCCACGATGATCTGGTTGTTGAAAACGTCTTTTTTTTCCAGACGTCACAACCTCGTTCAAAATGACGAGGTGCTTTCCTAGAATCTTCCCCTTCGAGATTAACTCCGTCGCCAATAGTCCGTTGTGGTGCTCCAGTGCGATGTTCATTAAACTTCCTACCTCCATAAATACCAGTCCCACGTGTTATATTGATTCTTGGCACATCGAAACAATGGGAAACAGAAAGAAAAAAGAAAGACGATTTTAATGATCTGAATTTTTCTTTTTTCCCAACTGTTTCAGAACAGCGGCGGCAGCAGCAAAGGGCTGCGTTTCATTTCGGCAATTACGTTTAATGAAAAAATCGAATCTCGGGGTGCGCCCCGCTATCTGTTAATAGCCCCAGCCATTAGATAAATGCCAGCAGGGGCTGCGCCTAATAGAATGTGGGCTTCTATCCCGGCAAATAGAGTTACTCGGGCACACTCCGTGGTCCGTGCTACGGAGCAGATTTATTTTATGGAGAGGCGTCTTGCTTTGAGGGGATTTCGAACCACTTTTTATGGGGGTTGGAGTTAAATCGGAGAGAGGGTCTTTCTAATGTTTGATTTTGTAACAAATACTGGTCATGTAGTCGATGAGGCGATAACTTCAAAAAAATTACTAATGAAGATGATAAAACTGACTGATCTATAAGATACTTTTACCGCTAAATATTGGGATAGAAGGTAGTGCTTTTGTGGTGAAACGTGCTGTCGTTTTTGTTTCTGTGGTGGCTTGAACTACTTTCCAACCTGCTCTTGAACTACTTACCACTAATATCAACGGCTTTGTTGTTGCGTATGTAGGTATGGTATTATAATGAACGTCGTATTACAGCAACACAACGGGCTATTGGCGACCATTTGGGATCAAACCAGAAAGGAAAGATCCTAGGACAACACTACGTAATTTTGAACAGTGGTCAAAAGACGGTCGCCACTTGAGCTGGCACACCACTCTCTAAACTTCCACACCAACCTGTGGCCTCTTGGCGCGAGATCGTGTAACGGCCTTTGTTCTTTAAGATTTAGAACATAAAGGAGAATAATGAATCGAATGTGCATACGACTTAGAATACGAATAGATTTGGAAATTGAATTGGGTACTAACCCCTATTTTCCCAGCGTTATGGAGAGGCAAGCCTAAAAACAATTACTGGAGGCAGGTGAAGAAATAACTAGAGGATAACTTTAACACTGTTTAATTATCCTAAACGTTTACATTTGTAATGGACATGGTTCTAGAGGTTTACAGATTAAAATGGTTTGTCGTAGCGGAGACACACAACGCGTGTCCGACCCTGGTGACTGTCCGAGCTCGAATTCGTCCCCGTAGCGTCGTTTCTTATCTTTCGACCCTCCGGAAGGGGTTCCAAAAGTTTCAGTTCGCATAAGGGGAGAGGTTTTTTTTGTTTCTTCGGTTGTTCGCCTTTTCCTCCCGCGTGGCCGTTACTCAACAGCCTTCATCAAAGACCCGAACGTTCCTGATTAGAATCCGAGTCAGTGCATGGATGTTTGGAAGCGTATGGTGTAGAGGCGGCTGGTGCACCTTAAATCTATCGTGGCCTAAATTCATCACGTTGGGTTGGATTTGAAGTTTGGAGAGTAGGGTTACAGCGCAGGAGTTGCCTTGTCATTTGACCATGGTTCAAAATTTCATGGTGTTGCCCTCGGTACTTTCCCTTAGGGCATTGATCCCGGACCGCCGTCAATAGCTCTTTGTGTTGCTCTAGTAAAGTCGCTTAAGTTCCTTTTGTAATTTAAAAAAAATTACAAAAGCATTTAGATCACGCATTTAGACGTATCGAGCATTTTAATAAGTAGATATTTAAAATCGCGCATTTAGATAAGTAATGGTAATTTGGTAATTTTTAATTAACGTCATAATGAAGCAGCACAACGGGCTATTGGCGAGGGTCCGGGATCAAACTTGAAGGGAAAGAGGCGTGTACAACACCAGGTATTTGTGAACCACGATCAGATGACGAGGTCATGCTTGAGCTGACCCCCCGCAAAGACGTCTGGAGAGCACTAAAAAGGAAGGGGACGCCGTTCTTTCTCCCGTGCCGTAAATACATTACAGGTGTCATTTATGATTTTTCGCTAGTTTTCAACCGCAACCAACGAAACATTATAGTCAAAAATTAATATTGCGAACAATAATTTACCAACTAAATTAACATTGTAGCGATTAATATATTATATTCTAGTTAATATATTATATAAGTTGGAAGAGAGTAACTGATCCATAATTGTAGGGTTGCGAGCTCAAAACTTGGGATTAACTAAAACGACAGATAAACAATTTCTCAGTTGGTCAGTAAGTTCAGTGCAGTCTCAGGTTCAGTCAGAAAGAAAATAAGTAAAAATATCCAAGTAAACTACCCTACAATAATGGACCGGACAGCAAGATGTGATGGTATATGAGAAAGAATACATGCTTTAATAGGGAGATGGTCACCCCACGTTCTGCAATGGCACTAGCAACCCTTCTGGGCATACTTTCAACGAGGTTTTGATACACAGCTATGGGTATTTGTGTCCAAAAATGTCGCCAGCACAGCAATAGATTTCGGACGTGGTTCACTGGTCCGTAAGCGTCGCTCAAACACGTCCCACAAATGTTCTATGGGGTTTAGGTCGGGATTCTGAGCAGGCCAGGGAAGATTTTTTACATACATATATTGATACCACTGCTTGACAGAGTCTGTAACATGACATGAAGCGTTGTCGTACTGGAATTAACATTCGTCCATTCCATAAAATTGCCAGAGCGTAGGAAGAATCCGACTGTCCTAAATGTTCGCGATGGCAAACAACATGCAAAGGTCCCAGGTCATACCACGAAAAACACCCCAAACAAGTAAAGTTTATGAAAATCCGCGGCCGTCCGGTCCGTTATTGTAGGTTAGTGTATGTATCTCACTACCGACCTCTATGGGTTGAACTCTATCCATGCGATTATAAAACGTTTATACCGTAAAATATCCTATTTACGTCGAACTGGTTGGGGTAGGCGCTTTGAGCCTTCGAAAACTTGACACAACGAAACAAAAACGTGCAAAATTTGACGATAAATAAACGTTTGTCTACAATATATTATTTGAGTGTTTCTTTTTTTTTATCTAAGATGTATTTTAGGGTTTCATATGAAATTACATAAAGATTACAAGAAAAAGTATTTTTTCTTTTCATTGCATTATTTATTCAATTGTTTTGAGGTTTAGCGAAACATGTGCAACTGCAATTTACTGTTTTTACGGAAATTTGTTTTAATGCCATGAGGTGAACAGTTTTTGCTGCCAGCTTATAAAAGCTCACACCAATATTTGCTTCCAGCTTCAAAATCTTATTTCGAGCCCTGGTACCAACTCTGAGCATGCATACGCAGAACGCAGTATGAAGCGAAAGTGCGGACACTTTTTGACATACCCTCGTAAATGCAACTGCTCGAACTAAAAACGCAGAATTTGCCATTAAAACAAGAAACAAACTTAATTCGGCCCTGAGTGAGAGAATAAAAACTACGTGCGCAACACAATTACAATACTTTCCGTGGTTTATCTTACGAAACACCCCGAGACTGAGTTCAACCCCCTTCCACGTCGCTTAGCGTGTTGACAAATTCCCACCAACACGTAATTAAAAGGCAACACGGCCTATCCAACAATGGAAGTCTTGGAAGCAGCCAGATAAGGAAATATGACACCCCGATAACGAACTAATTTAATATTTCGACAGAAAAAGCGATCATTCGCAATCGTTTTCTCGAACCCCTAGCTGCACCCCATAGGAAGAAGAAAAAAAAAACACCTTCTGTCTCCGCGCAATTATCTCTGCCCATGGCAAACAAACAGCTCGTTTCATTTTGACAATTAGTGCTAATGAAAAATCGAATTGCTTTTGGCGATAAACTCCTCGTCCTATCGCGGTTTCCCATCGGACGTTAAATGGGCCTCCACCCCACTGAAAAAATACAGCTGACGCAAAACAGAACCCCGAATGTCTGTTAACTCTGGTTTTATCAGCTCCTGCGGTTGCTGCGTCCCGTCAAACGCTGCCCTTAATAGCCCACTTCCGTGATAAGGACGCTTTTTTTTGCTGCCGCTCTCAATGCGTGTGTATAAGGAATTGTTTGGCTCCGAAAAAAGACAATGTTCTCAAACTGTCCGATAGTTGTCGAATTCGATATATTGAGTTTTGTTATTCTATATTGGGGGATGGTTCTTTCCTTTCTCTGCACTTTCTCACAAATAAAGACGAAGCTTGTTGACACTAAAAGTATTTTCGACGAGATATCTCGTCCATCAATGTCTGACCCACTTTGCTCAGAAGATTTATCATCCTTCAATATATGGAAAATATCTCGTCCATCAAGATCTGAATTACTTTTGTCAGGAGGAGATATCTCGTCCATCAAGATCTAACCAACTTTGCTCAGGAGAAAATATCTCGTTCATTAAGATCTCATTGACGTTTCCCAGGAGGGGATATCTCGTCCATCAATGTCTGACCCACTTTGCTCAGAAGATTTATCATCCTTCAATATATGGAAAATATCTCGTCCATCAAGATCTGATCAACTTTTGTCAGGAGGAGATATCTCGTCCATCAAGATCTAACCAACTTTGCTCAGGAGAAAATATCTCGTTCATTAAGATCTCATTGACGTTTCTCAGGAGGGGATATCTCGTCCATCAAGATCTAACCAACTTTGCTCAGGAGAAAATATATCGTTCATAAAGATCTCATTTGACGTTTCTCAGGAGGAGATATCTCGTCCATATAGATCTAACCAACTTTACTCAGGAGAAAATATATCGTTCATAAAGATCTCATTGACGTTTCTCAGGAGGGGATATCTCGTCCATCAAGATCTGACCAACTTTACTCAGGAGAAAATATATCGTTCATAAAGATCTCATTTGACGTTTCTCAGGAGGAGATATCTCGTCCATATAGATCTAACCAACTTTACTCAGGAGAAAATATATCGTTCATAAAGATCTCATTGACGTTTCTCAGGAGGAGATATCTCGTCCATCAAGATCTAACCAACTTTGCTCAGGAGAAAATATCTCGTTCATTAAGATCTCATTGACGTTTCCCAGGAGGGGATATCTCGTCCATCAATGTCTGACCCACTTTGCTCAGAAGATTTATCATCCTTCAATATATGGAAAATATCTCGTCCATCAAGATCTGATCAACTTTTGTCAGGAGGAGATATCTCGTCCATCAAGATCTAACCAACTTTGCTCAGGAGAAAATATCTCGTTCATTAAGATCTCATTGACGTTTCTCAGGAGGGGATATCTCGTCCATCAAGATCTAACCAACTTTGCTCAGGAGAAAATATATCGTTCATAAAGATCTCATTTGACGTTTCTCAGGAGGAGATATCTCGTCCATATAGATCTAACCAACTTTACTCAGGAGAAAATATATCGTTCATAAAGATCTCATTGACGTTTCTCAGGAGGGGATATCTCGTCCATCAAGATCTGACCAACTTTACTCAGGAGAAAATATATCGTTCATAAAGATCTCATTGACGTTTCTCAGGAGGGGATATCTCGTCCATCAAGATCTAACCAACTTTGCTCAGGAGAAAATATCTCGTTCATTAAGATCTCATTGACGTTTCCCAGGAGGGGATATCTCGTCCATCAATGTCTGACCCACTTTGCTCAGAAGATTTATCATCCTTCAATATATGGAAAATATCTCGTCCATCAAGATCTGATCAACTTTTGTCAGGAGGAGATATCTCGTCCATCAAGATCTAACCAACTTTGCTCAGGAGAAAATATCTCGTTCATTAAGATCTCATTGACGTTTCTCAGGAGGGGATATCTCGTCCATCAAGATCTAACCAACTTTGCTCAGGAGAAAATATATCGTTCATAAAGATCTCATTTGACGTTTCTCAGGAGGAGATATCTCGTCCATATAGATCTAACCAACTTTACTCAGGAGAAAATATATCGTTCATAAAGATCTCATTGACGTTTCTCAGGAGGGGATATCTCGTCCATCAAGATCTGACCAACTTTACTCAGGAGAAAATATATCGTTCATAAAGATCTCATTGACGTTTCTCAGGAGGGGATATCTCGTCCATCAAGATCTAACCAACTTTGCTCAGGAGAAAATATCTCGTTCATTAAGATCTCATTGACGTTTCTCAGGAGGGGATATCTCGTCCATCAAGATCTAACCAACTTTGCTCAGGAGAAAATATCTCGTTCATTAAGATCTCATTGACGTTTCTCAGGAGGGGATATCTCGTCCATCAAGATCTGACCAACTTTGCTCAGGAGAAAATATCTCGTTCATTAAGATCTCATTGACGTTTCTCAGGAGGGGATATCTCGTCCATCAAGATCTAACCAACTTTACTCAGGAGAAAATATCTCGTTCATTAAGATCTCATTGACGTTTCTCAGGAGGAGATATCTCGTCCATATAGATCTAACCAACTTTACTCAGGAGAAAATATATCGTTCATAAAGATCTCATTGACGTTTCTCAGGAGGGGATATCTCGTCCATCAAGATCTAACCAACTTTGCTCAGGAGAAAATATCTCGTTCATTAAGATCTCATTGACGTTTCTCAGGAGGAGATATCTCGTCCATATAGATCTAACCAACTTTACTCAGGAGAAAATATATCGTTCATTAAGATCTCATTGACGTTTCTCAGGAGGGGATATCTCGTCCATCAAGATCTGACCAACTTTGCTCAGGAGAAAATATCTCGTTCATTAAGATCTCATTGACGTTTCTCAGGAGGGGATATCTCGTCCATCAAGATCTAACCAACTTTACTCAGGAGAAAATATCTCGTTCATTAAGATCTCATTGACGTTTCTCAGGAGGAGATATCTCGTCCATATAGATCTAACCAACTTTACTCAGGAGAAAATATATCGTTCATAAAGATCTCATTGACGTTTCTCAGGAGGGGATATCTCGTCCATCAAGATCTGACCAACTTTACTCAGGAGAAAATATATCGTTCATAAAGATCTCATTGACGTTTCTCAGGAGGGGATATCTCGTCCATCAAGATCTAACCAACTTTGCTCAGGAGAAAATATCTCGTTCATTAAGATCTCATTGACGTTTCTCAGGAGGGGATATCTCGTCCATCAAGATCGAACCAACTTTGCTCAGGAGAAAATATCTCGTTCATTAAGATCTCATTGACGTTTCTCAGGAGGGGATATCTCGTCCATCAAGATCTGACCAACTTTGCTCAGGAGAAAATATCTCGTTCATTAAGATCTCATTGACGTTTCTCAGGAGGGGATATCTCGTCCATCAAGATCTGACCAACTTTACTCAGGAGAAAATATCTCGTTCATTAAGATCTCATTGACGTTTCTCAGGAGGGGATATCTCGTCCATCAAGATCTAACCAACTTTGCTCAGGAGAAAATATCTCGTTCATTAAGATCTCATTGACGTTTCTCAGGAGGGGATATCTCGTCCATCAAGATCTGACCAACTTTGCTCAGGAGAAAATATCTCGTTCATTAAGATCTCATTGACGTTTCTCAGGAGGGGATATCTCGTCCATCAAGATCTGACCAACTTTACTCAGGAGAAAATATCTCGTTCATTAAGATCTCATTGACGTTTCTCAGGAGGGGATATCTCGTCCATCAAGATCTAACCAACTTTGCTCAGGAGAAAATATCTCGTTCATTAAGATCTCATTGACGTTTCTCAGGAGGGGATATCTCGTCCATCAAGATCTGACCAACTTTGCTCAGGAGAAAATATCTCGTTCATTAAGATCTCATTGACGTTTCTCAGGAGGGGATATCTCGTCCATCAAGATCTGACCAACTTTACTCAGGAGAAAATATATCGTTCATAAAGATCTCATTGACGTTTCTCAGGAGGGGATATCTCGTCCATCAAGATCTAACCAACTTTGCTCAGGAGAAAATATCTCGTTCATTAAGATCTCATTGACGTTTCTCAGGAGGGGATATCTCGTCCATCAAGATCTGACCAACTTTACTCAGGAGAAAATATCTCGTTCATTAAGATCTCATTGACGTTTCTCAGGAGGGGATATCTCGTCCATCAAGATCTGACCAACTTTACTCAGGAGAAAATATCTCGTTCATTAAGATCTCATTGACGTTTCTCAGGAGGGGATATCTCGTCCATCAAGATCTGACCAACTTTACTCAGGAGAAAATATCTCGTTCATTAAGATCTCATTGACGTTTCTCAGGAGGGGATATCTCGTCCATCAAGATCTGACCAACTTTACTCAGGAGAAAATATCTCGTTCATTAAGATCTCATTGACGTTTCTCAGGAGGGGATATCTCGTCCATCAAGATCTGACCAACTTTGCTCAGGAGAAAATATCTCGTTCATTAAGATCTCATTGGCGTTTCTCAGGAGGAGGATGGTCTTCTTGATGGACGAGATATATCGTCCATCAAGATCTGACCAAATTTGCTCTGGCGGAGATATCTTGTCCATTATGATTTGACCTGCTTTGCTCATTGACAATATTTCTGAGAGATCTGAATAGTTTCTTCGACTGACGAGATATATCGTCCATCAAGATTTGTTGAGATTTTAATTTGACAAAATTCCTTGTAGAGATGATAACCAGGAGGGTTAAAACATCAATATGCTATTTACAATTTCGTATAGATACAAACGAGCCGGGTTTCAGGTAGCCCAGTTGGAAGAGCAATGGATTGGAAAACGAATAATTATGATTTCGAGTCTAGGTTTAACCAAAGACAACGATGTTACACGAGGGAGGATGCACGTTAAATGTGCCGTGGCCTCAAATGTCCTTCCGTTGGCGTGATGTGGAATTTCGGATAGTAGGATGCCAGCTCATGTGTTGACCACGTCATCTGACCTTGTTTATGTCTTCGTATCTTTCCCTTATGTAGGGGTCCGGGACCGTCGCCAATAGCCCGTATTGTGTTCCTCCACAGAGCGACACTAATTAATGACCAATACGTTATTAATTACCATTGACACTTCAGCGGTTGAAACCACATCACGTGCTGACGCGAAATCGGCAGCGAACGTGTTAAAAGCTATAAGAATCGCGCAAGTTATATCTACGATGTTTTAAAAAAAACATCGATGTATTTAACATCGATGTACTGGGGGTCGATGTTTTGGTAACATCGATGTTTATACTTGTCGATGTTTTTTACGTTGTCGATGTTTTATTTTAAATGGAAAAAGTACCGTTATAAAAATTTTAAAAATAACCAAGAAGCATAATTTTCATAATCAGTAAATTGAACATACTTTTAGACCAAAGTGACCAAGGATGAAGGGTCTGAAAAGTAGGGATGCGACATCGATGTCGATGACGATGTTTTCTAAACATTGATGTTTTAGAAAAAAACATCGATGTATTGGAGCCGATGTCGCATCACTAGTTGTTAAACCAGTTTGAAGAAATGGGGAAACAAGTTTAAATATATTGAATTTTAAAAACATCGATGTTTTTGGGTCGATGTATTTTGAACATCGATGTTTTAATTTTGAACATCGATGTTTCAAAACATCGATGCTTTGCTATCGATGTCGCATCCCTAATATCTACAGCCGTAGTCAAAAGGTTGATTAAAGCCACACTGAAGCAACACAACGAGCTATTGGCGACCGTTCAGGATCCATCCCAAGATCCAGGGACAACGCCACGTAATTTTGAACCACGATCAGAGGACGAGATCAAAACCAGAGCTGGCACCCTACTCTCCAAACTTCCACACCACTCCAACATGAAGATGTTTGATACCCCGACATATTGAACGTACACCAGCCCCCGTGTACACGAAATTCTTCGGTTGCTAATCCGCTACTCCTCTAACCGGCTAAGTGCGACCCTCAGAAAGCTGAATGCACCCTCGTTCTCATAACATGAAGTTTAGTCTCACCTCAGCTTACCAAAGCCAAATCATTAACTGACAGGGTGAGATAACTTTGTCAACGAGCCCTCTTGGTCGAATAGGCCATTACAGATTACAGAGACAAAGCAGCAAAGTGTCCGGTAATCTCCAGAAAACTTCAGAAAAATCGAATCATTAACTTTGAGGGTGGACCTGAATTTGTCACCAAACCTCAAAGGTCCTTTCATATTAGAGAAAGTCGTTAAAAGCCGGACTCCTCCAGAGATATCACCGGTACACAGCACCGAATCTTTCCAGCCACACCGAAGTCGTTAAGCTTTCCATTCGCACCCCCAACTGGCCGAACGGCACGTGACCCCTCACGCTGTCCACGTGGCGGTCCGTGATTGGCCGCCATCCGCCATTTCTCGCGATCCCACTGTGTCAAGTGGCGGGGATGTGATAGCCGGTGATTAATGACCACCTGATGGACTTCCAGGAGAGAGCCTCATTTTATTTATTTAATTCGACAAGATTCGAACTTCTCTTTTGGGGGTTTGCTGCGCTCAGGGCCCCGGCGGTCACGGTTATGGGTGAATGATGATGTGTTGTTGCTGGGATGTGAGTTTCTTTTTGATTCGTGTGGCTGAAATGTGAGCGGCCTTTTGCTTTTGGAAGTGAAAGGTCGGTGGCGTGTTTTGAGAGGGAGGGGGGACGAGGGTGGCAATCAATTACGTTCGTTCTTCTCGTGTGTTTTGGAAGAAGAAATATCGTCTCGTTGTCTGCGTGGAGCTACGTGATCGCAATTTTGCTCGTATTCTTAAACTGAAAAGGTACCAAAGAAAAAGGTGTTGGTTCTTCTATGCGAAGCGTTGCTAGTGGGGTGGGGAAATACACTAATCCACGGAGAAGCCGTTGATACCGATCAAGAAAAAGTCAAAATAATCTCGTGCCGTTGTAGCCCAGTTGAAACAGCACCGAACTAGCAATCGGATGGTTGCGGCTCGGTCCAACCAATGACCGTCTTGTACACGGAGGTAGGGTAGTGCACGTTAAATCTGTCGTAGACTAAAATGTTCTCACGTTTTCGTAGAGTGAACTTTGGAGGGTAAGTTGCCAGCTTATTGTCTGACCTTGGTTCAAAATTTGGTGCTGTTGTCTTCGGATCTTTCCGTTGGGGATTGATCCCGGACCGTCACCAATTGCACGTTCTGTTGCTAGCATTCGACGTTAATTAACTACCTACCTATTTTGTAAATACAATTCAAAATCATGAATTTCCGTAATTGGTAATTGGTAATTTTAGTTAACGTCGTACTAGAGCAACACAACGGGCTATTTACGACGATCCGGGATCTGTCCCTTAAGGGAAAGATCCGAGGACAACACCTCGTCATTTTGAACCACGGTCAGATGACGAAGCAACGCCTGAACTGGCACCCCACTCTCCAAACTTCCACACCAACACAACATGAGGACTTTCGGCCACGGCAGATTTAAGGTGCACCAACCGCCTCTACACCATACGCTTACAAACATCCATGCCCGACCCGGATTCGAACCAGGAACCTTCCGATCTAGAGGCTAACACCATAATTTCATGGCATGTCGGTCAATATGCAAATTTGATTCCATCGACCTTCTAATGAAATATACGAAGCATTTGTGCGCAGTTTCAGGCTATTCCTTCCGGTTGCTCTGTTTGAAGATGTGTCTCGTGGTTGTAGGGAAAAGCACGAATCCTTATGTGAGACACATTATTGATTGATATTAAATGATTATCTAGTGGTTTCAAAAACACTAGTCTGCGCTTTGATAGCCAATCGGCCCCAGTCGATTCGTAAGCTTATCCTTCTGAGATCTTAAGTCAGCG